>OY728119.1:232426681-233626681 GCA_963277665.1 Viscum album
GGAATTCTTCCAATGCCTACCCTATGATAGCATTCTAGGGCACAAACCTGGTGTCGAACTGCTGGAGGATCACTACCCACCACCCTAGTCGGCCAGTCAACATGGGGTGGTTCAAGATGTACTTCATAGGGTATACCCGATAGACCAACTTTACCTCATAGTGCTGCAGATAATATTGAAATTTCTATATATAAAACACGAGCACAAAATAGCTCTTTTCGATGGGGGAGTGTGTGGTCTCTGTATCGAGGAGCATGTGGCTGAGGTAATAGAGTTTGTTCTTGGTCCCCTCATTGTTCTTCTAGGCGAGCAGGGCACCGAGAGACCATTCCAGAGTGGTCACATAAAGGGCCAGTGGCTTTCCGGCAATAGGTGGCATCAGGAATGGGGGCTGGAGCAGATACTGCTTTATTTCCTCGAAGGATACTCGACACTCTTCATCCCATTCATAGGTGGAGCCTTTCTTCATGATCTAGGAAAAGGGCTTACACTTGCCAGCCAGATTCTCAATGAATCGGCATATGTAAGCTAAGTGTCCTTGAAGACCTCAAAGCTCCCGAATATTACTTGAGGGAGGCATCTTCCTAATGGATTTAATCTTCTCTAGGTTGATCTCAATGCCTTGGTATCTGACAACAAATCCAAGAATCTTCCCAGAGGTGACCCCAAATGCACACTTCAATAGTTTCATCTTCAGGTGGTGGGAACGGAGGAAACAAAAAACTTTCTCAAGGTCCTTGAGTTGTTTGTGGCACTGGAAGGATTTGACCACCAGATCGTCCACATATCATTCCACCAATGTTTCCTGAATTGGCTTGAATATGCGATGCATGGATTACTGATAGGTGTCACATACATTTTTTAGGCTGAAGGGCATAACCTGGTAACAGAAAGTACCTTGGGGGCCCTGAAAGCGGTGGAATCCTCGTCTTCTGGGGCCATACGGATCTGGTTGTACCCAGAATACCCATCCATGAAGGAGAGGTCTTGGAACCCGGTCATGGAATCAATCAACAACTCTATCACTGTGAGGGGAAAATCATCCTTCAGGCAGTGGTGGTTGAGATCACAGAAGTTGATACAGAATCTGATCTGCCCATTCTTCTTCCCGACTATCACAATGTTGGCTAGCCACTTGGGGTACTAGACTTCCTTGACGAAGTTGTCCTTGATAATCTTGTCAAATTAGACCTCAACCATGGCACCGTTAGAAGGGTACATATTTCTGGGAGGCTTCTTGAACCCACGATGGATTGTCAGGAGACCAAGGTGGTGGACGGCTACCTGGAGATCTAGTCCTGGCATCTCGCCATAACTCCAGGCGAACTCATCTCGGTGCTACTTATATAATTTCACGTACCACTACTGCTCTTCGAGGGACATGGTGGCACTGATCAATGTTGGTCTCAGATCTACCTCGCTACCAAGGTTCACATGTACCAGTTCATCGAACTTGGTAGAGATTCCTTCTTCAAAGGTGGTGGTAGAATCCTCTAGGTCCTATTCTCCACTTGTGGGGGGGTCTTCCGTGGGGGGAGTTGTCTCCGAGCCCCCAGACTCTGATGGGAGGCTGGTGCCAGTTTTAGCAGCAGTGGTCATCATTTCAGGAGATTCATGCACCACTGAGACCATAGAGATGAAGGCAGTTGACCCAATCCCATTTGGTCTTCGACCCATGGGGCCACTCTTGCTAACATCAAAGCAGTAGTGGCATGTAAGCTTGATCCGGTTAATTTCATCCCAGCGAAATAGGCACGTATGACATACAAGGGTATGACATACTGTCATTTCCATGAGCCTGACATCCTGATACCATACAGGGGTAGGAGGTTCCGGGATCACTCAAGCCTGGTTGGTGTAGGAGTAAAGGGTGATTTCCCACCGTCGCTTGGACCAGGAAATATGCCTTCCTATTGTACCCGAAACGACAAAGAATTTCCCCATGTCAGGGGTCGGGGCCTCCAACTGATGGATTGGGAAAACATAGGCGTCATCCAGATCATCCCTGGGATCACTTGTGACCGGGGCGGGTTCAACGTCACTTTCCAGAATCTACTTATCCTTTCTCTTGTAGTAGTCAGTTTCCAAGTAGTGGGCTTCACATGAGGCAAAAGGAGACGCATCTCCTTAGATAACACCTACTTGACCATTGAGGGAGTATTTCAGGCATTGTTGATACGATGAAGGGACCGATTCATGAAAGTGGAGCCATGGCCTGCCCATCAATGCATTGTACACAGTGTCCTAGGAGATAACCATGAATTCGGTACTGGATATTAGGACACCAAACCGGGTCTTCAAATGGATCTTGCGGACTGGGGTCTTCTCAGTCCTGTCATATCCCTAGATTCTGCGGTTGGAGGGAGTTAGATCATCCTCAGACAACCCCATCTTTCACAATGTTCGGGTCGGAATTAAGTTGATCCCAGAACCCGTGTCAACAAGATAGCTGCAGACCTCCACGACATTGATCTAGCCAAAGATGTATTGTGGATGAATGTGCCCCTATATAGGAGGGCCTTCTTCTTCACCAGAGAATGATATAACTGCCTGGCATTCGGCGTTCTCAATTGCCTCGGTGTGGAAGGATTCTAAAGCTACTACCTCCGTCTCAAACTGGAGGGGGATCCTTAGGGCCATAGAAAGTTCCTCACACATTTCAGACGATAGGCGAAGAGCCTAAAGGATAGAAAGAATCACTGGAATTACATCAAGGTGCTTCAGAACGTCATAAATCCGGGCCAGACGTGAGCCGCTGCTTACAGGAGGCTTCTCTACAATTGGAGGCACGAGGAACCCTACCGGCTGGACCGATGGCTGTCTAGTGCTAGGTACGCCTCGTTGCTCGCTGGTTGAGGCCTGAAGAATGGATTCTGAATGTGGGTTGGGAAACTGAGATTGTCCTGTAGTAGGGTGAGACTAGACGCGGTACAAACGAGGTAGCTTTGCCTGATCTAGTAGCACAAATGGCGGTGGATGTAGATCTGAGGGCACCAGAAGAGGAGGTTGTGTGTGCTGAGATCTATGTTGGGATTGTTGTTGGGTCTCATTAGAGTGCATGGCCAGGTTGGAGGTTCCAACTGATGCACCCTGACAACCCATGTAGTCACGGCTCCACTGACGTTGACGTCGACCGGGGACATTGGGTAGGTTCGCATGGTGTTCCCCCTCACCGGGAGTCATATTGGGATTTACCAACTCCACGGTATTAACCAAAGTGTACCCCTAACTGTCTCTTGAGGATTAATCCATCACTGGGTGGATTTGAGGATGAATCCCTATCTCAAGGGGCATGAAGTCGCCAAGAGTGCAGGATGACGATGGCAGTGGTGGAGCTCGTTGCTTCTTCTTGCGTCGCCACTGCTTTCCCTTCTGGGAAGAGGCCAGATGAGATGATGACGCAGGGGTACTAGTCGCTTCTCGTGAAGGCTCTAGCTGATTCAGGTGTGCTTGAATAATACCATGGGCGCAGGCGACTGTTTTATGAGCCATCCATTCATCGTAATTCTGGGATCCACAGCTGGGAACTTGATGCCACTTGCCTTCATCGTCGCTATCACTTTTTGACTTCACAAAGACACCTGCCACTTGTGTCGGGGCCGGGCCCAACCTGACTATGTTGTTATCAACCTCTTCTTGGATCCAGTCTTTAAGCACATAGCACTACTTTAGGGTGTTCCCCAGGATCCAATGATAGCAGCAGTAGTTGGGGTGATCGGTGAGATTCGCCTCTATCGGCCTTCTGCACTCGGGTAAGCGCACAATCCCCTACTCTGGGGCACTACGGAAGTAACCCGGTACCTGATTATCATTGAACGAGTAAGTCTGGTGCCTTCTTTCTGGATAGGGGGCTCTAGGAGCCTGGCCCTGATGAGGGGCCGGAGGGGCCTACCAAGGAGGCGGAGCCTGATTGTCCCGCCTAGGTGGTTGTGGAGCATTGTGTAGGGGAACATGCCGATTCTGAGGCGGTCACTGCTGGTCAGGAGGTTTTGCCTGAGGTGGAGGGCCTCTACGAGGTTGCAGGGTTGGTGCCACTGGCAGTAATTCTAGCTGCCTGGGGGCCTCTATTTGGGACACCGCTGCGAGCTTGGCTCTGGTTTCCCTCCTTCCGGGGATCACAGGGGGCAGCAGGCACACCTGACTAGCCTATTGAAGAGCTTCCTCAAGGCGCTAATCCTTATCTAAGAAATCTCAGAACCCTCCAGGGTAGTTCTGAGTGATCAGGGAAGGAACCACTTCTGCTTTGACATTCGTTATGGACATCATCAGTATTTTCTCCTGATTCAGTGGCATATAGAGGGAGTATGTGAGACCCTTCCACCGGGTGATGAAGTCCGCGACTCTCTCATCATGCCTTTGTTTTCACTTGAAGACGTCTGCGATACAGGTCTTTTTCGTGGTGGAGCTGAACTGGTATAGGAATTTCCATTGAAGATCCACCCAGCCGGTCACCGATCCAATAGGGAGATGGTTGTACCAGAAGAACACATGGCCCTCCAATGTATGTACAAAACATCAGATCTTGGCGGCTTCCTGTTGTGATGGGGTCCCCAACATGGGGCCACACCTGAAAGAAAAATGGGCCAGGTGCTGTGGCGGGTCCCTTGTCCCGTTAAATGGCAAGAAAGTGGGATTTCTAAAACCCGGAGGTGCAGGAGTATCATCCACCCATGTGGGATATGGCTTTCAATCTGGTGGGATTGCCACATACTGCGTTTCCAACGCCTCAAGGCGGGCAATGTGTGACGCTATAGGATCATCAGAGAGAGGTCCCTATCTTGGCGGGGATCCCTTACCATGAGTGCGTTGATGGGATCTTCAACATGGTAGACGACTTCAGCGACTTGTAGAGTGACTGGCAGAGCGGCCTACGGGGTGGCCGGAGGATCCTTGGCCAGATTCCTCGGATTGTCGCGCCGTTCAGAAGGGTTTGGTGAGACATATTGCGCCCTCTTTCCATACATTCCAGCTTTAGCCCTACTCACGGGAGTGGTATGATTGGGGTTTCCCAGAGGTATCTCTCTAGGGGGAATTGTTCCTTCCCCTACTGCCACGGCCTAGGATCACCGTAGTTAGGTCGCCGCTCTATAGCGCGCTCGGCTAGGAGTATGTCAACCAGCCTCTTTTACTCGGAAAGTTACTGGTGCAACGCGGCCCTCTCAAGGTCTTCTTCTATCTTCTGCACTGAGGTGGATGGGTCAGAGTTCTTGACAGCTCTGACATGCTCTTTACCCATACCGGCTTTCCGACTGACCACTAATGACTCGGTAGATGCAGGGAGACCTAGGAGGTTCTTCTACTGATGGGTAATCCTCTCAGATGGGTCCAACAATGGTGGCACATCCTCATGGGGTAAGTCTCCATCAAGAAATTACAGGTCATCCTCATTTTCCACTATGTCATCCATGAGGATTGTGACCCTTCCTAGGGGCATGTCCTCAATATTTCATAGCGATTCGGGTTGCCGTAGAATAGAGCTAAAGAGGAGGGCGGCATACTTCCCCCAGTCATGGACATGCATGTGGGGGGTATCCTCCTTGATGATTTTTCGGAGTACCTTGAAACTCTGAGCGCATTTTTGTAGGAGGTTCATCTGGTGACCTGGTTACTCAGGGTGTCGGGCCACAGTGAGTGCGTCCAAATCGACCAGACAACATTGCTCGCCGATTTCCTCGAAGTGCACTTGGCTCCTGGGGTACACCACCCGATAATAACGAAGACGGAAGTGCATATCCCATAGGTTTTGACAGAAGCACTCGACTTCCTCTGGGGTTAGGGATTTTGGTGCCCGGAAGTTAGATGCTTCCACAGGCCAGAACTTCTCCAGGAAATGATCCACCGTGACAATGTTTCAGAAGTTCCTGGGCTCAGATTCAGGTTCTGGCCCTTTATTTCCCAACTCGTCAATCGGAGGTGGCTGAGGAACTAGTAGCAGTACTGAGGCGGACCGCTGGGATAGTAAACTGGGCGGTGGAGAATACAGCGAACGAGCTGACTAACCACCGAATTCTGGGTCATCCTCCGAAGAGTGAGGTGACCTACCCACAAAATCATGATACAATGGGATGACAGCCATAATTCTGGTGTACGGATCATTGTTACCGGCGATGGGTCACACTGTTGTTCAACCGCCATCGGTCCCCAAAATAGCTCTTCGTGATCTCTGGTTGAGGTAGAGTGTACTTCTGGTGACAATGGTGGTGACTAAACATTTGGAACCTGTGGGACTGCAAAAATTTCATCCACCTAGAGGTACCTACGAAGAGAGGTGGGAATCCGGTGGACTTCACATTCTGGGAGGATGAGGCTAACACACCTTGTTCCTACTCCGGTCCATGACATGGAGGACTGAGGGGAGGGTTCCACTGCCGAGTCGTATTCGGCTTTAGAATCCGAGAAATGGGCTGGTTTGATCTCCATCTGGGCCTTCCCAGGATTCTTGTGGTGGCGACGACCCCCCTTCCTGCCCCTAGGTGGATCCTCAGGAAATGACTGATTCCTAACATGTACTCTTGGGTTCGCGCCGGTGTCAGGGTGAAGAAGACTTCCACTTGAGATAGCCACGGTGCAAGGAGAACCGGGACAAATGTATAGGAGGATAAGGAAAGGACCTCCATGAACAGCACCTGAGTGGGCGGAACCTCCGTCAGAACCGGTGGGAGCATGGGGAGGACCTCCATGCTTGGTGTTGGTGGAGTGAGGATGACCATCACCCCTTTGGTTGCCAGGGAGAGGAGGACCTTCACCAGCTGTGGAGAGAATGTAGGGAGGATTCCCACGTTGGAGAGGGACTGGATGGGAAATGCCTTCACATTGACGGTCAGGGGAAGGAGGCATAATTTCATACTCGTTGTGGTGGGCACGAGAGAGGCCTCCACACCGAGTGTCATTGTCGTGGGGCAGGCCTTCATTCGGGTTGGGGGTAGCATGGGGCATACCTCCATGATGAGCTTCGGAGTGGGTAAGGCCCACGCTTTGTGGGATAGTGGTATGGGGAGGATCTTCGTATGGGGTGACATCACCGCAGGTTGGTTCGCAGTGGTCAACACTGATACCTGCGACCCGGGGAGTCGACCTGACCTGCCCATGGGGCGGTTGGGGCCACAATCCCAGTTGGGAATAGGAGCACCCCTGCAAAGTGTGGGAATGGACTTTATTATATGTTTCGGTGGTGGATCAGGCCATAGTAGCTGCAGACGTTAAAGCCCCTTGGTGGGAGTCCTTGGCTCGGGCCCAACACTGGTGTCGGGTCAGGCGAGCTAGTGCGGGTGGTGCAAGCACATAGCCTACCTGCTCCTCTGGTAAGGCCAGGTCGTGGTGCTGATGCAGCCGAGTGCGGGTCCTTGCTTGAATCCCTAGAATCGATACTATGACTGGGATCATCCAGACATCACCCACATCATCAGTGTAAGGTAGAGAGTCGTCAAAGCGTTCCGGGGACAGGCTCCTAAAACGATTAAATTTTGGGGTGGGGAGCAGGGGATCCCTGCACGGCCCTCGAGGGTAGCATTGACGGAGATGCCTAGTCGCCTCCAGGTCTAGGCGGTCCATATACCGGGTTGGTATTATTCCCTCCTCCTCATAACGACATACGAGGTCATTAATCACCCTTCGTTGGATGGATTCTGATGGGGAGAGGGGGCGTGCGCGCCCCATGTTCGTGGATGCAGACACCATTGTGGAATCAGTGGAGCCACGCGGATTGGCTGTGTTGGTGTTTCCCCTACCTCTGCCTATGCGGGTGGGTGGTGATCGTCTCCCTGTAGCAGCAACCTGATTCCTGGGAAGCAGGGAGATTAACTCATCAGCACTACGAGGAAAAGAAATCGACAACTAGTTCCCCAGCACCATCCTGTCTTCTGTGGCCGGTAAGAGAGATCCACGTCGACAATGTTGCAGAACAGAATTCTCAACGTTCTACTTCCCCAACTTCTAGTGAGTTTCATGCCAGACCCGCTATTTTCTTGGTGAGACCGAGTGCTGGATAACTGGATCCAGTGACATGTTAATCTACGGATGTCTTGAGCGCTAATAATCTCCATATTTATGAGAATATCATCACATCGGGTTCACCATTTCTATTTCTGACGATTTTTCAAGGGCATGAGCATATGTCTATGAGGACGCGCAGCTGTTGCCCTGCATGCTCGCTTTCCAAATGCGGGCGGCATTCGCTCCTTGTTCAGGGACGATTGCTCCTTGATCGAAACGGGATGATGGGATGTTGGTTCTTCCTTACGTGGATTCATCCTCGGAACTCATCACCTAGTCCAGGTCTCCCTCATAGATTTAATACGTTGTTTGTGAAACTATTCCAAGTGTCATGTTTCCATGGACACCGGTTAATTACACTGCTTCTGTCAGGAAATCCAAGGGGTCCAATCAGGGCAGTAACCTCCTGTTGGGGGAGTAGTCGCGTCGAGGCATCATTAACGTGTCTGAATGCTGTGGAATTGGTGTGTCTGTCTTTTATCCCTTATTATAGGGCTTCTTGAGGGCATGGAATCCTGAGGCATCCCACATCAAGCTCGGGGAATCATATTCCATTAGCATGTAACTGAGGGTTTCCTCAGGTTTTTGTATTTAACATGGGGTGTGTTGTAAGTTTCACATCCAATGTAGACAAATCAAACTGATCAGAACACTAGCTAGAGTGGATCAGATTGATGAACCCCCTTGAGGGATCACCGATATTGGGGCCAGCATGTGGGCGGCTTCTCAGATACTGTGGGGGGGATGAGGTGTCATGATATCACTGGGATGTGGTGGCCCGGCTAATAATCGGTATGGGTGATGGAAAAATGAATGGAGTGGAGGAGGAATGATATGGGACCATCATGGAGTGGAGTGGAGGAGTAATGAGATGTGGGAATCATGGAGATGATGGTAAAGCTGGGTTTGTGCCTCGAAGAGACCTCCTACGTATCCCCGTGGTAGGGAATCAAAGTCCTCATAGTTCGGTTGTTGAGAACCGCCGTGAAGGGGGGTCGGAGTCACCAATGGGTGGTGGTATTGAACCTCAGGGAGGCTTCCTACGTACCATGCCTTAACATGTATCAAAGTCTACGTAGTTTGGTGTGGGGCGCCGGTGAACCGACGTGAAGAAGGATCTTGGTCCAGATGAATGGTGGGGCTTGAACCTCAGAAAGGATTCCTATGTACCATGCCTTGACATGGGTCAAAGACCTTGTAGTTCATAATAGATGTCGGTGAGCCAATGTGAAGAAGGACCTTGGTCTAGTGGGAAATGGGCTTGGCCTCAAGGAGGCTTCCTACATACCATGCCTTGACATGGATCAAAGTCCTCGTAGTTCGGATTGAAAAGGGGTTGTTGAACTGACATGAAGGTATGTCGGAACAACTGGGTGGCGGGATCACAACGTCTTACCACTGGATTAGGATACAGTTTAACATCATGCGGGATGAGGGTGTGTTGGAGAACCGATGTGAAGGGGAACCTTGGTCCATTGGGTGGTGGGCTTGAACCCCACAGAGGATTCCTACGTACCATACCTTGACATGGATCAAAGTCCTCGTATTTCAAAAGGGTGATAGTGGGGTCTTGGCGCACCGAAACAGAGATGGTCGGTGCTAGTGGTTGTTGGGCTTGAACCTCGTGGAGGCTTCCTACATACCATGCCTTGACATGGATCAATGTCCATGTAGTTCGGCTGTGCAGTTTAACATCATGCGGGACAAGGATAGAACCTGAAGTGAATAAATAGTTGGGCGGTGGGCTTGAACCTTATGGAGGTTTCCTACATACCATGCCTTGACATGGATCAAAGTCCTCGTAGGTCAAGAAGGGTTTCGTCAGTGAACTGACGTGAAGTTGAACCCGGGGGTCCACTAGTGGTGGGGTTGAACCTCATGGAGCCTTCCTATGTTCCATGCCTTGGCATGGATCAAAGTCCTCGTAGTTCAGGTGTTTAGTTTAACGTCAAGCAGGATGAGGGTTTTGGGGCATACACTCTGATGTGGACCAGGGTGTGTCATGTTCGGTGCACACTCTAAGCCCATGGGAGTCTTGATCAGTGTGAGAAACAAGAGGTTGCAGGGACCTGACGATCACATCTCGATGGGTGCGTCCGTGGGAAGCAAATAGGGGCTTACGCGTTAGGCGGCCCATGGTGTTGGGACTTACTCTGGGATGGAGGCCCGAATGCGACAAAGCGCAGAGGGAGAGGGGAAGTACAGAGGTGCATGGGTGCTACCTTCCGTAAATACTAGGGGCTTACACCAATATGGCAGCCCTTCCCCACAGAAAAACGCCACTCCAAGAAGGTGGATATCATCCCATGTGAGGGTGATCCCATCCCCATGGATATGAGAGGCATAATGAATTTCTGAGCCAGGGGGACCCTACGTGTGAGGTAGGGGGATGGATCACAGTTTAACGTCACGTGTTGAGGATGAGGTGCTTAGCAGTTTAACATCCTGTAGCTCAAACGAGGTGGGTTTACTCCACACTCCTGAGACATACATTACTAGTACCCTCTTCTCATTGTGGGAGGGAAGGTACCTATAATGTCATGGTTAAGGGGGGTCACAGAGCGAACCATCTAGGGGTCCACATTAGAGTGGCTATGCGAAAAAGAAATATCTGTTAGCGTGCCTATGCGAAGAAGCATTAGGCGAAGTAACACCATGGGTGGTATCATCCAGGGGACTTTGAAATCACATCGGGCAAACCTGGAGGGTCTCACTGGAAAAAGAATTGCCAAGCAGAGGGGTCCATAGGCAGAGGACTTGTGGATCTCGGTATCTTTATGTAGTCTAGGGCACTTGAGAAGAGGTGTGCTTCACAAAGTGGGGTGACTTAGCCTTATCATGGGGCAGAGGTGCAAGTGGGATGTGCTTCGCAAAGTGGAAGGTTGTTCGTGGAACACTGCCTCGTGGAGCATAGGTGCCTCACGAAGCAAAGTGTCGTGAAGTAGAATGCTTCGCAAAGTACAGTAACCATGCCTTGGCATGTGGATCACGTGTACAAGAGGGGTTTTTCGCGAAGTATAAATGCTCCATGACAACCTGGGTTTCCTTAAGGATCCCCTTCCTTCGTGAAATCCCTTGGGATTCATGGAAGGCATCCCTCTCAGAAGAGGGGATAAAAAATGAGACAATGAAGAGGCACCTCGCGATGCAAGACTACCTCATGTAGCTCATGATTCGCAGAGCAAAGGGTGCTTTGTGATTTGGGAGCTAGGAATGTGAAAGGCCGAATTATCCATCCGGGAGGCTCAGGGGGGGGCCCAGTATTTATAGGAAAGGGGGCGCTATGGAGAAGAGCTCACACAGTGTGAAGGGGGATGCAGTCGCTTCGCAGAAGGTTGCAAACGTCAACCGAGTTCATGGAGGGGTACTACCTCCATTGCTTCGTGGCGGGTTCACAAATGTTAGGGGCGTTCACGAAGGTAACTACCTCATTTGCTTTGAAGTGGGTTCACGAACGTCAGGGGCATTCGTGGATGTTAACTCCATCGTTGATTCATGGTGGGTTTGGGAACGTCAGGGGAGTTCACAGAGTTTACTGCCTCTCTTGCTTCACGGCGGCCACGTTTCTTGGGGGGACTCTGCTCCGTAGCTTCGCGAGGCAGGCTGCGGGGCCTTCTTTTCTTCATTCTTTTTTTCCAATATTTTGGCGCCCACAACAGTCTTCACACACCTAATGGTACTCATCATATCACATATGAAGGAGAGGAGATTCAAATGTGTGATTCCTCGATTTTCCCAATGTATCTTGTCTACTCGATGTTGAAGGAGATGAGATTCACTTCTGGTTCACCATTTCTATTTCCTACACTTTCATCGAGATAGGCATCCATCTTCTAATGATGCTCTAATTGTTTCCCTGCATTCCTTCTTTCCAAATGTGGGTGGAATCTGTCACTTATTCAGGAACATCTTCTCCTTGATTGAAATGGGATGATGGGATGTGGGTTCCTCCTTCCATGGTTTCTTCCTCAGAACTCGTTACCTAGTCTTGGTCTCCCTTAAATATTTGAGTCATGGTTCTTGAATCTCAATCCCAGCGCCATATCTTTGTGGACTTTGATTAATTTCACTTCTTCCATCTGGACATTCGATGAGGACTTAACATGGTAGCAACCTACGATCAAAGTATATGACAACATCAGGCATGTCGTGGCATATCTGGATGCACGGACATTGGGGAACCTATATTTTATCTAATTAGAAGGAATCTCAAGGGTGAAAACCCCAAGTCATCCCACGTCAATCATGGGGTATCATATGCTATAGGCATGTCTCTAAGGTTTTGGTAAGCTTCCCATGATAAACATGGGATATGTCATGAGTTTAACATCTTGCGGAGACAGTTACGCCAATGTCGTGTCTTCTGAGGTTTTCCTCAGGCATATCATGTTTGACACGAGGTAGTCCTAGAGTTTAACATCTTTCGGATACGGTATAAGAGTGATTAGGACACCCCATAGAGGTGGATAAGATTGGTACATCCCTAGGAGGGAGTGACTAGAAGGATTACCAGAGGGATGGATCAGAATGCCCAATGGGGATGAATCTGAGGTGTTGTGTCCCAAACAGAGATGATATCACCCTATGAAGGACGATCTGGACACTACTGAGGGAAGATCAGAAAGAGTGAACCCCATAATGGGGAACACTGGATGGATAGATCCAAAATTCCCAATGAGAGTAGAACGAGGGTGTTGTGTCCCAGGAAGGGAAGAATTCACACACTGAAGTCTGATATGGACACCACTGAGGGTATATTATGGATAGTGCACCCTATAATGGGGAACACCAAGGTTTACCATTGGCTGGGATTGAGCCTCGAGGAGATTTCCTATGTACCATGTGTAGACAACAGGTATAATAACCCACATAGATCAATGGGTTCATGAATCGGGGTGTACACAAAGGACAATGACATGGAGACATGTTGAGGCTTATGCATGGTTAGCAGCCCATCGCAAGAGGGGTTCTCTTGGGTGGATGGTAATGGATGTCGTGGGGCTTAAGCATGGTTAGCAGCCTAGGTTCTGCAAGGAGTGGTGCTGGGATGAATGGCATGATCTCATCGGGATGTGGTGGCCTGGGTAAGAATCTGGATGGATGATTGATAGTTGAATGAAGTGGACGGTTAATGAGATGGAACCATAGTGAAGGTGATGCTAGTGCTGGGATTTACCTCATGGAGGCTTCCCAAGTATCCCTATGGTAGGGTACCAAATTCTATGTAGTTCGGTGTGGCGATGGGACACCTGAGGATGTGACCCAAGAGAATTGATGCTTGAATGGGACCTGGAATAAGTGGAACCTCCGAGTTGGGGCATGACATTAGGGTGTTCACAGAGGAAAGCGACCCGATGACATGTTGGGGCTTACGTGTGGTTAGCTTCCTGGGTTGTTCTGATGCTTGAGGGGCGGACTAGAGATATGGGTCCCATAAAAGGGTACTACAATGGTTTACCACTAGATGGGTGATGCAAGCCTATTACAGGGTGTGGACAAAAACAATTATATTTTTTCCTAGTGCAGCACAGTGGTTGACCAGGGTCGTCTCTCTTGAGAAGCCTTTTAGTGTGTTCACTTACATTATTCTATATCACCTAAACAATATATTTTTGATATTTTTTTATTTAATGAAATTGATTAAAATATTTTTGGGTTTTTTATAATTAAAATAATTACATGAAAAATGTTAATTTAAACTATCAGGAAAATCTAAACAGAATGAGTTAAAAAGAAAGAACTTGGTTTTGGGGTTTAGTCTTAGATTCATTCATTATTCTCTTTTATATTTTGATTTTAGTTTGATAATACAAACATGAAATCTCATATTTGAATCACTAATCTTTTCCAGAATAGAAATAGTTTGAGTTTAATGTCATTGGGGGCCATCACCCAATCGGGGACATTCGTTTCACCAATGCATGATACTCAAATATACCACAAACAATAAAACAAAAATTAAAGAAAATTCATGAATATCTTGACCTCCCCCCAATCCATGTCTCGAGTTAGCCTCTCATTTCTGAGATTATGAGATTAATTGTTGGATTGGGTGTAAAAATATATAGATATGGAGATAGATAGAAAAAAAGAAAAGAAGAAAAGTGGATGGAGAAACACAGATGCATGGATTAATAAAACTAAAATTTAAATTATAAATGAAAATAAAACTAAAATAAAAACTAAAATGAAAATAAAATAAATATAAGAAATGAGGGGGGAATAGAGGATCATCAGTGGCCCATTCCCCTATGGGATCCCTCCATGGCTTTGGGTGTCGAGCTGATGATTTTGGAAGGAGGGGAGGGCCTCCTTTTATAGACACCATTATGTCCTCCGAAAATTTGCACATTGTTGACCCAATAAATGGCAGATTCATGCGTGGACCCCTTCTTCAATGTTGTTCATAAATGTGTTTTCCGTTCACGACAAACATTTTTGAGAATTTGGACACAGGATGAAGGAGTTATGAATTTTTATTTTAAGGAATTTGTTTCTGGATGAAGCTTCCAGGAAGTTTCCTCCAAAGGTATGTCATTACATGGCCACCTTACTGACTTCAAAACTCCACAAAATTTGGTGTAGATCCGTCCATCTCTGTTCTCGTTCTATCTCAGGTGGAATCACCTCATATGAATATTTTTAGGCCGAGTTTTGGTTCTGTTCTAGTGGGGTGGTCGACGTTGTCCGCCCCGAAAAATGTCAACATTCAATGAATTTTTAGGACCACTAGATGGCCGAATCAGCTCCTGGTACAGAAGATAAAATTGGAGGAAATAAAATCAGGATTCTAAAAAAAAATTAATCACAAAATTTGGTCATATATGTTATGCTAAATTACAAAAATACCATTGTGGTCAAAATCTGTCCAAAATCCAGAATTATGCATTTTTCTCAATTTTGCTCATTTTCATTCTAAAATTCAAATTACCCATTATTTTAATAAAACATGTAAATACATGAGTTTTATCATTGAAAAAAGTAATAAATACTCATTATTTGATAAAAAATATGCACGTAAATTTTCTATGTCAATTACCCCCACACTTAAACCATGCTTGTCCTCAAGCATTAAATCTCAACATGGAAATCAGAGGACACCAATGTTACCAATATTCAAATTTAAATGCAATAAAATCAAAAAAAAAATTCAATATAAAATCGAACGTTCAATAATCTGCACAAAATATCAATTTAAGTTCCCATTTTTCAAAGAAACAAATAATTCACTTATTTTATTTTCCCATTTGAAAATTGATGGAACTTATCATTTCATTCATTCAAGATCCTTGATTCATCATTATTAAACATGTCATGTCATGATTTACCTCACTTTTTTCCCTCATCACTCATGATAAAATTCAAGTAGAGTTATGCTCATACCATGAGAACATGCTCCTTATCAATAGTCTTGTAAATGAACTACTTTTTCCACTTTGTGAAGACAAAAGACACATAAAATCATGAGGACTTGAAATAAAGGATCAAATGACTCGGAGGCTTACGGTTGGTAGGATTTCATGATTTAAAAATTAAGGCTCAAGGAGGAGGCTAATATCTAAAGTACAATGCATGATATTAAAATTAAAAGTGTAATGAAATTCTCTCCATCAAAAATAGAAACACCCACTTCCCAAAACTCAAAAAAAAGGTTATGATCATGTAAGCATAATGAATGATTTGTGCACCCTCTTGATTTTTTTTATTTAGTACTTTTTTCATTTTTAGAAAGTTATGATTAGATAAAACCTCACATCCATCACCTAACCACAAAGAATCATAAGATTGTTGGTCTGGAAAATGGTGATTTTTGGTTCTCCAAAATCAAAACCCATTTTTCTATTTTTTTCCTTTTTTTCATTTTTATTTTTTATTTTTTAATTCATGAGGTGAAAACAATAGAGTATAATGAATGATTTCCCAACCTTTTAAAATTCCCACAATAACACCTCTACACTTCTTCTTTAAAATGTGTATCATCATGTCCACCATGATTCCCTTTACCCCCACACTTCAACTTTAAAATATCATCCAAATACCAAGAGTTGGGTAGGAATGGATAAAAATGTACTGAAACATGGATCATCCCTATAAAGGTCATTCATGGTCTCTATGGGCTAAAAGAAGGATTCATATAAAGGTGGTCTTTTAAGGAAATGTAGCTTTTCAAAGGATGCCTCAATCATTTTAAATGTGCTTTTGTGCAGTCATAGATTTGACAAGTTTCAATACAAGTTCTGGTCGGTTACATATCCCAAGATCACTCAAGAAATATGCTCAAGGATAAATAGGAAGTACTTGGTCTAGAAATCCTCTAGGTAATGAGAAATATAACATTGGACAATCACTCATGGTATGAATAATTATGATAAATCAATTCACATAAATTTCTGAAATTCAAACCATGAAAGATGGTTGAGAAATTTCATTTACATGAATTAATTAATTCCTTCAAATCATGAGTCATCATTTCAATATCTATGCTTTATATTTAAAAATCCAATTCTGTATTTTAATAATTTAATCATATAAACATTGAAATCTAAAACATGGCATCACTGGGTTCCTAAGAAACTCATGTCTCCTAGATAAGCTAAGTAAAACATTAATTCAAGTGTGGGAATGAAATGTTATCTTTAATGCTTAAAACATATTGTGGACTAAAACATAGAGGGTTTAAAATATAAAATAATAAAATTAAACTCCCTTTTTTCCATGAAACTTGGTCCTTCCCCTTCAATTTGTGGGGCTAACTTCCACTATTATGATCCTACAAAAGAGAACAACTCAATTAAACACAAGGATCGTGTCATCAAAGCTCAAAAATATAGAGGGAGTGGGATGCATGCTGAACTAAATTTAAGAAAATAAATTGAAATCTAAATTCCTAGAAAGCATGTAAAGATAAATATTGGTACGATCCCCCAAGTGGGCCCTGAATTTTTACTGCCTCCAGAGGGAAGTGCCAACTGTTATCTAAAGTATGATGGAGGATGAAGCTTCTTTGATTTGAACCACCACATGTATCTTTTCCTAGCATGTGCTTCATCCTTATGGGTGAGTAATGATCCATGGATAGAGTACACTAGATCTTACCCCTTCACAATGATGTATAGCTTTCATGGTGGGGGTAGGATGAAGTATGGAACATCCTCTTTTTTGGTTACTACTTGTGCAACCTTCTTATCTTCTAGTGCTGGCTTCATGGGGCTGATTTAAGAGAAGCCTCTTGTCTGATTTTCTTAGGCTCCACTATATGGATCTCTTGATGGGGCTCCTCCAATGTGTGCTCATTTAAATAAGGGAGATCAATGTGTTCCTCAACTGGTGAAAGTCCACTATATTCTCCAACTTCCTCCAAGGAATTGCAAAGAATGTCTGATTTTATTTCAATAAAATCATAAGATATGTTGTCAAAGAAATGTTCCACTCCCTGAGTTGGTTCAGCTTCAATCTTAGCCTCAGTGGTAAGTGCCTCTTGGAGTATGATGGTGGAAGTTGAAGGTAGGTAGTCGGGATCCTCCATCTCAAATTTGGCCTCAAGTTCATGGATGTCTTCGGTGAAATTTGAGACGACTAGTGGTACTTCTTTCTTGGCCCCAAATATTTTTACGTCATTTTGGAGTTCATCGACCATCGTCATTAAGTCTTTCTGTGAGATCCATGTTGTAATGCCTCTTTGTCCTTACTTGGACATTATCATCAGCACATCAGCTCTTCTTTGGAGGGATTCCTCAGTGTAGTCATGTTCTTGCACCTATGAGTAATTTTCAGTCCATGTAGAATAATAATCATTTGAATACATCATGGAAAGAATTTTTTTTCAGAAATGAAATATAACTAAGATGTGAAAATAGAAAAAGTAAATTAATAACTGATTGGATCCCCAGAAACGGCGCCAGTTTTGATGCATGCTTTTCATGGGGCGTAGACAAAAACAATTATATTTTTTTCCTAGTGCAGCACAGTGGCTAACCAGGGTCGTCTCTCTTGGTGAGCCTTTCAGTGTGTTCACTTACATTCGTCTATATCACCTAAACAATATCTTTTTGATATTTTGTTATTTAATGAAAGTGATTACAATATTTTTGGGATTTTTATAATTAAAATAATGATATAAAAAATGTTAATTTAAACTATCATGCAAATATAAACAGAATGAGTTAAAAAGAAAGAACT
The DNA here is from genome assembly GCA_963277665.1 of Viscum album. NCBI lineage: Eukaryota > Viridiplantae > Streptophyta > Magnoliopsida > Santalales > Viscaceae > Viscum > Viscum album. Next base: position 232,444,853 of record OY728119.1, read on the forward strand.
TGGTTTTGGGGTTTAGTCTTGGATTCATTCAATATTCCCTTTTATGTGTTGATTTTTTTGATAATATAAACATGAAATATCATATTTGAATCACTAATCTTTTCCAGAATAGAAATAGTTTGAGTTTCATGTCATTGGGGACCATCATCCAATCGGGGACATTCGTCTCACCAATGCATGATACCCAAATCCACAACAAACAATAAAACAAAAATTAAAGAAAATTCATGAATATCTTGACCGCCCCCCAATCCAAGTCTCATGTTAGTCTCTCATTTTCGAGAGTATGATATTACCTGGTGTATTGGTTGTAGGAAGATATTGAGATGGAGAGAGATAGAGAGAGAGAGAAAAGAAAAGAAGAAAAGTGGATGGAGAAGCACAGATGCATGGATTAGTAAAACCAAAATTTAAATTACAAATGAAAATAAAACTAAAATAAAAAACTAAAATTAAAATGAAATAAAAAGAAGAAATGAGGAGGGAAGATAGGAGCAACAGTGGCCCATGCCCCGGTGGGATCCCTCCTTGGATTTGGGTGTCAAGCTGATGATTTTGGAGGGAGGGGAGGGCCTCCTTCTATAGGCAGCACTATGTCCTCCAAAGGTTTTCACATTTTTGATCTAATAAATGGAAGATTCACACTTGGACCCCTTCTTCAATGTTGTTCATAAATGTTTTTTCCATTCACCCCCAAACTTTTAGAGCATTTGGATGCAGGATGTAGGAGTTATGAATTTTTGCATTGAAGGATTTTGTTTCTGGATGAAGCTTCCAGGAAGGTTCCTCCAACAGTATGTCCTTACATGGCGGAATTAATGACTTCAAAACTCCACAAAAATTGGTGTAGATCCGTCCATATCTGTCGTCATTATATACCAGCTGGAATCACCTCATTTGGATATTTTTAGGCCGAGTTTTGGTTCTGCTACTGTGGGGTGGTCCACGCTGTCTTCCCGGAAAAATGTCAAAGTTCAATGAATTTTTAGGACCACTAGATGGCCGAATCAGCTCCTATTCCAATATATAAAATTGGAGGAAATAAAATAAGGATTCTAAAAAAATTTCAATAACAAAGTTTGGTCATATATTTTATGCGAAATTACAAAAAAAAACACTTGTGGTCAAAATCTGTCCAAAATCCTGAACTATGCATTTTTCTCAATTTTGCTCATTTTCATTCTAAAATTCAAATTACCCATTATTTTAATAAAACATGTAAATACATACATTTTATCAATGAAAAAAATTAAGAAAAAATCATTATTTGATAAAAAAATATGTACGTAAATGTTCTCTGTCAATTACCCCCACACTTAAACCATGCTTGTCCTCAAACATTATATCTCAACATGGAAATCAGAGGACACCAATGTTACCAATATTCAAATTTCAATGAAATGAAATAAAAAATATCAATATAAAACCGTACTTTCAACAATTGGCATAAATTATCAATTTATGTTCCCATTTTTCAATGAATCAAATAATTCACATATTTTACTTTTCCCATTTGACAATTGATGGAAGTTATCCATCCATTCATTCAATCACCTTGATTCATCATTATTAAACATGTCATGTCATGATTTACCTCACTTTTTTCTCTCATCACTCATGATACAATTCAAGTAGAGTTATCCTCATATCATGAGATCATGCTCCTTATCCATAGGCTTGTAAATGAATTACTTTCTTTACTTTGTGAAGACAAAAGACACATAAAATCATGAGGACTTGAAATAAGGGATCAAATGACTCTCAGGCTTAAGGTTGTCAGGATTTAATGCTTTAAAAATTAAGTTTCAAGGAGGAGGATAATATCTGAAGTAAAATTCATGATATTAAAATTAAAATTGAAATGAAATTCTATCCTTAAAAAATAGAAACACCCACTTCCCAAAACTCAAAAAAAAGGTTATGATCATGTAAGCATAATGAATGATTTGTGCACACTCTTGATTTTTTTTATGTAGTACTTTTTTTTTAATTCTTTGAAAGTTATGATTAGATAAAACCTCACATCCATCACCTAACCACATACAATCATAAGATTGTCGGTCTGGAAAATGGTGATTTTTTGTTCCCCAAAATCAAAACCCATTTTTCTATTTTTTTCTTTTTTGTCATTTTTTTTATTTTTTTTAATTCAAGAGGTGCAAACAACAGAGTATAATTAATGATTTCACAACCTTTTACAATTCCCACAATAACACCCCTATACTTCTTCCTGACAATGTGTCTCATTCCATCCACCATTATTACCTTTACCCCCACACTTCAACTTTAAAATATCATGAAAATACCAAGAGTTGGGTAAGAATGGATAAAAATGGATTGAAACATGGCTCATCCCTATAAAGGTCATTCATGATCTCTATGGGCTAAATGAAGGACTGATGTAAAGGTGGTATTTTAAGGAAATGTTGCTTTTCAAAGGATGCCTCAACCATTTTAAATGTGTTTTTGTGGAGTCATAGCTTTGACATGTTTCAATAAGAGTTCTGGTCAGTTACATATCCCAAGATCACTCAAGAAATATTCTCAAGAATAAATAGGAAGTACTTGGTCTAGAAATCCTCTCGAGAATGATAAATAAAACATTGGACAATCACTCATGGCATGAATAATAATAATAAATCAATTCACATAAATTTCTGAAATTCAAATCATGAAAGATGGTTGAGAAATTTCATTTAGAAGAATTAATTAATTCCATCAAATCATGAGTTATCATTTAAATATCTATTCATCATATTTAAAAATTCATTTCTGTATTTCAATAATTTAATCATATAAACATTGAAATCTAAAACATGGCATCACTGGGTTCCTAAGAAACTCATGTCTCCAAGATAAGCAGAGTAAAACATTAATTCAAGTGTGGTCATGCAATTTTATATTTAATTCTCAAAACATGTTGTGGACTAAAATGTAGAGAGTTTAAAATATAAAACACTAAAATTAAAATCCCTTTTTTCCATGAAACATGGTCCTTCCCCTTCAATTTCTGGGGGTTCCGTCCACCATTATGATCTTACAAAAAAACAACTAAATTAAACTCAAGGATCGTGTCATTAAAGCTCAAAAATATAGAGGGAGTGGGATGCATGCTGCACTAAATCTAAAAAAATTGAAATCTAAATTCCTAGAAAGTATGTAAAGATAAATCTTGCTACAATCCCCCAAGTGGGCCCAGAATTTTAACTGCCTCCAGAGGGTAGTACCGGATGTTATCCAAAGTCTGATGGAGGATGAAGCTTCTTTGATTTGAACCACCACATCTGGCATTTCCCAGCTTGTGCTTCATCCTTCTGGGTGAGTAATGATCCATGGATAGAGTACACCAGATCCTCCCCCTTGACAATGATGTATAGCTTTCATGGTGGGGGTAGGATGATGTATTGAACATCCTCTTTTTTGTTTGCTACTTGTGCAACCTTCTTATCTTCCAGTGCTGGCATCATGGGGGCTACTTGAAGAGAAGCCTCTTGTCTGATTTTCTTTGGCTCAACTCTCTGGATCTCTTGATGGGGCTCCTCCAATGTGTGCTCATTAAAATAAGGGAGCTCCATGTGTTCCTCAACAGGTGCATGTCCACTGTATTCTCAAACTTCCTCCAAGACATTTCAAATAATGTTTGATTCTATATAATCAAAACAAGAGGGAGTGATATTAAAATTTGTTTCAATAAAATCAGAAGATATGTGGTTAAAGAAAGGTTCCACTCCCTGAGTTTTTTCAGCTTCAATCTCTGCCTCAGTGTTAAGTGACTCTTGGAGTATGATATCGGAAGGTGATGGTAGGTAGTCAGGCTCCTCTATCTCAAATTTGGCCTCAAGTTCATGGATATCTTTAGTGAAATTCAGGAAGGCTAGTGGTACTTCTTTCTTGGCCTCAAATATTTTTAAGTCATTTTGGAGCTCATCGACCATCGCTATTAAGTGTTTTAGTGAGATCCATGTTGTAATGCCTCTTTGCCTTTTCTTGGTCATTATCATCATCACATCGGGTCTGTCTTGGAGGGATTCCTCAGTTTATTCGTGTTCTTGCACCAGTGAGTAATTTTCAGTCCATACAGAATAATAATCATTTGAATTCATCATGGAAAGAATTTTTTTTATTTTTTTGTTTTTCTAAAGAAATTAAATATAACTAAGATGTGAAAATAGAAAAAGTAAATGAATAACTGATTGGCTCCCCGACAATGGTGCCAGTATTGATGCACACCTGTCGTGGGGTGTGGACAAAAACAATTATATTTTTTTCCTAGTGCAGCACAGTGGTTGACCAGGGTCGTCTCTCTTGAGGAGTCTTTCAGTGTGTTCACTTACATTATTCAATATCACCTAAACAATATCTTTTTGATATTTTGTTATTTAATTAAAGTGATTACAATATTTTTGAGTTTTTTATAATTAAAATAATGACATGAAAAATGTTAATTTAAACTATCATGAAAATCTAAACCGAATGAGTTAAAAAGAAAGAACTTGGTTTTGGGGTTTTGTCTCGGATTCATTCATTATTCACTTTTATATATTGATTTTAGTTTGATAATACAAACATGAAATCTCATATTTGAATCACTACTCTTTTCCAGAATATAAATAGTTTGAGTTTCATGTCATTGGGGGTCATCACCCAATTGGGGACTTTCGTCTCACCAATACATGATACTCAAATCTACCACAAACAATAAAACAAAAATTAAAGAAAATTCATGAATATCTTGACATCCCCCAAATCCAAGTCTCAAGTTAGCCTCTAATTTCTAAGATTATGAGATTACTTGGTGGATTGGGTGTAGGAAGATAGAGATATGGAGAGAGAGAGAGAGAGAAAGAAGAAAAGTGGATGAAGAAACACAGATGCATGGATAAATAAAACTAAAATTTAGATTATAAATGAAAATAAAACTAAAATAAAAACTAAAGTGAAAATAAAATAAAAAGGAGAATTGAGTGGTGGAGAGAGCAGCAGTAGTGTCCCATGCCCTGGTGGGATCCCTCCTTGGATTTGGGTGTCGAGCTGATGATTTTGGAAGGAGGGGAGGACCTCCTTTTATAGGCAGCACTATGTCCTCTGAAAGTTTGCGCATTGTTGAGCCAATAAATGGTAGATTCATGCATGGACCCCTTCTTCAATGTTTTCCATATTTTTTTTCCGTTCACCCCCAAACATTCAGAAATTTTGGAGCAGGATGAATGAGGTATGAATTTTTCATTGACGGCTTCTGTTTCTCGATGAAGCATCCAGGAAGGTTCCTCCAAAAGTATGTCATTACATGGCCGCCTTAATGACTTAAAAACTCCACAAACTTTAGTGTAGATACTTCTATATCTGTCCTCATTCTATCCCAGGTTGAATCACCTCATTTGGCTATTTTTAGGCAGAGTTTTGGTTCTGTTACTGTGGGGGTGGTCCACGCTGTCCGCCCGGAAAAATGTCAAACTTCAATGAATTTTTGGGACCACTACATTTCCGAATGAACTCCTGGTCCAGAAGACAAAATTGAAGGAAATAAAATCAGGATTCAAAAAAAAATAATCACAAAATGTGGTCATATATTGTATGAGAAATTACAAAAATACCCTTGTGGTCAAAATCTGTCCAAAATCCAGAATTATGCATTTTTCTCAATTTTTCTCATTTTCATTCTAAAATTCAAATTACCCGTTATTTTAATAAAACATGTAAATACATGTTGTTTATTATTGAAAAATAGTAAGAAATACACATTATTTGATAAAAAATATGTACATAAATTTTCTCTGTCAATTACCCCCACACTTAAACCATGTTTGTCCTTAAGCATTAAATCTCAACATGGAAATCAGAGGACACCAATGTTACCAATATTCAAATTTCAATGCAATAAAATCAAAAAAAAAAATCAATATAAAATCTAACATTCAACAATCTGCATAAAATATCAATTTATGTTCCCATTTTTCAAAGAAATAAATAATTCACATATTTTACTTTTCCCATTTGAAAATTGATGGATCTTATCCTTTCATTCATTCAAGCTCCTTGATTCATCATTATTAAACATGTCATGTCATGATTTAACTCACTTTTTTTCTCTCATCCCTCTTGATACAATTCAACTAGAGTTATGCTCATATCATGAGAACATAATCCTTATCCATAGGCTTGTAAATGAACTAATTTCTCCACTTTGTGAAGACAAAAGACACATAAAATCATGAGGGCTTGAAATAAAGGATCAAATTGCTCTGAGGCTTAAGGTTGATAGGATTTCATACTTTAAAAATTAAGGCTCAAGTAGGAGGCTAATCTCTGAAGTACAATGCATGATATTAAAAGTAAAAGTGTAATGAAATTCTCTCCTTCAAAAATAGAAACACCCACTTCCCAAAACTCAAAAAAGGTTATGATCATGTAAGCATACTGAATGATTTGTGCACCCTCTGTATTTTTTTCATTTAGTATTTTTTTTCATTTTTTAAAACTTATTATTATATAAAACCTCACATCAATCAACTAACCACATACAATCATAAGATCGTCAGTCTGGAAAATGGTGATTTTTGGTTCTCCAAAATCAAAAACCCAGTTTTCTATTTTTTTTCTTTTTTGTCATTTTTATTTATTTATTTAATTCAATATGTGAAAGTAATAGAGTATAATGAATGATTTCACAACCTTTTACAATTCCCAAAATAACACCCCTACACTTCTTCCTCACACTGTGTATCATCCCATCCACCATGAATCCCTTTACCCTGACACTTCAACTTTAAAATATCAGGTAAATAACAAGAGTTTGGTAGGAATGGATATAAAATGCTTGAAACATGGTCCATCCCTATAAAGGGCATTCATGGTCTCTATGGGAAAAATGAATGATTGATGTAAAGGTTGTATTTTAAGGAAATGTAGCTTTTCAAAGGATGACTCAATAATTTTAAATGTGTTTTTGTGGAGTCATAGCTTTGACATGTTTCAATACAAGTTCTGGTCAGTTACATATCCCATGATCACTCAAGAAATATTCTCAAGAATAAATAGGAAGTACTTGGTCTAGAAATCCTCTCGGGAATGAGAAATAAAACATTGACAATCACTCATGGCATGAATAATAATAATAAATCAATTCACATAAATTTTGGAAATTCAAAGCATGAAAGGTGGTTGAGAAATTTCATTTATATGAATTAATTAATTCCTTCAAATCACGAGTCATAATTTCAATATATATACTTCATATTTAAAAATTCAATTCTATATTTCAATAATTTAATCATATAAACATTGAAATCTATAACATGGCATCAATGGGTTCTTAAGAAACTCGTGTCTCCTAGATAAGCTGAGTGAAACATTAATTCAAGTGTGGGCATGCAATTTTATCTTTAATGCTCAAAACATGTTATGGACTAAAATGTAGAGAGTTTAAAATATAAAACACTAAAACTAAACTCCCTTTTTTACATAAAACATGGTCTTTCCCCTTCAATTTCTAGGGCTGCCTTCCACCATTATGATCCTACAAGAGAAAAAAACTCAATTAAACTCAAGGATCGTGTCATCAAAGCTCATAAATATAGAGGGAGTTGGATGCATGATGCACTAAATCTATGAAAATAAATTGATATCTAAATTCCTAAAAAGCATGTAAAGATAAATCTTGGTACGATCCCCCAAGTGGGACCTGAATTTTTACTGCTTCTAGAGGGCAGTACCAGCTGTTATCCAAAGTCTGATGGAGGATGAAGCTTCTTTGATTTGAACCACCACACGTGGCTTTTCCCAGCTTGTTCTTCATCCTTCTGGGTGAGTAATGATCCATGGATAGAGTACACTAGATCCACCCCTTCACAATGATGTACAGATTTCATGGTGAGGGTAGGATGAAGTATGGAACATCCTCTTTTTTGGTTGCTACTTGTGAAACCTTCTTATCTTCCAGTGCGGGCTTCATGGGGGCTGCTTAAAGAGAAGCCTCTTGTCTGATTTTCTAATTCTCAACTATCTGAATCTCTTGATGGGTATCCTCCAATGTGTGCTCATTAAAATAAGGGAGCTCCATGTGTTCCTTAAAAGGTGAATGTACACTTTATTCTCCAACATCTTCCAAGGCATTGCAATGAATGTCTGATTCTGTTTAATCAATAAAAGAGGCAGTGATATTCAAATTTGTTTCAGTAAAATCAAAAGATATGTGGTTAATGAATGGTTCCACTCCCTAAGTTAGTTCAGATTCAATCTCTGCCTCAGTTGTAAGTTCCTCTTGAAGTATGATGGCAGAAGGTGAAGGTGGGTAGTCGGGCTCCTCCATCTCAAATTTGGTCTCAAGTTCATGGATGTCTTCCGTGAAATTCGGGAAGACTAGTGGTACTTCCTTCTTGGCCTCAAATATTTTTAAGTTGTTTTGCAGTTTATCGACCATCACCATTAAGTCTTTCGGTGAGATCCATGTTGTAATTCCTCTTTTCCCTTGCTTTTCCATTATCATCAGCACATCAGCTCTTCGTTGGAGGGCTTCCTCAGTGTAGTCATGTTCTTGCACCTGTGAGTAATTTTCAGTCCATGCAGAATAATAATCATTTGAATTAATCATGGAAAGAATTTTTTTAAAAGAAATGAAATATAACTAAGATGTGGAAATAGAAAAGGTAAATAAATAACTGATTGGCTCCATGTAAACGGTGCCAGTTTTAGCGCACGCCTGTCGCGGTGCGTGGACAAAAACAATTATATTTTTTTCCTAGTACAGCACAGTGGCTGACCAGGGTCGTCTCTCTTGACAAGCCTTTCAGTGTGTTCACTTAAATTATTCTATATCACCTAAACAATATCTTTTTGATATTTTTTTATTTAATGAAAGTGATTACAATAATTTTTGGTTTTTTATAATTAAAATAATGACATGAATAATTTTAATTTAAACTATCATGCAAATCTAAACAGAATGAGTTAAAAAGAAAGAACTTGGTTTTGGGGTTTAGTCTTGGATTCATTCATTATTCTCTCTTATATGTTGATTTTATGTTGATAATACAAACATGAAATATCATATTTGAATCACCACTCTTTTCCAGAATAGAAATAGTTTGAGTTTCATGTCATTGTGGGTCATCACCCAATTAGGGACATTCGTCTCACCAATGCATGATACTCAAATCTACCACATCCAATAAAACAAAAATTAAAGAAAATTCATGAATATCATGACCTCACCCCAATCCAAGTCTCGAGTTAGCCTCTCATTTCTGAGAGTATGAGATTACTTGTTGGATTGGGTGTAGGAAGATAGAGAGATGGAGAGAGAGAGAGAGAAAAAAAAAAGAAAAGAAGAAAAGTGGATGGAGAAACACAGATGCGTGGATTAATAAAACTAAAATTTAAATTACAAATTAAAATAAAACTAAAAATAAAATTAAAATTAAAATTAAAAAAAAATAAATGAGGGGGGTAGAGAGGAGCAGCAGAAGCCCATACCCTGGTGGGATCTCTCCTTGGCTTTGGGTGTCGAGCTGATGATTTTGGAAGGAGGGGAGGGCCTCCTTTTATAGGCAGCACTAGGTCCTCCAAAAGCTTGCGCATTGTTGACCCAATAAATGGCAGATTCACTCATGTAATCTTCTTCAATGTTGTTAAAAAATGTGTTTTCCGTTCACCCCCAAAATTTCAGATCATTTGGAAGCTGGATGAAGGAGTTATGAATTTGTCATTGAAGTCTTCTATTTCTGGATGAAGCTTCTAGGAAGGTTCCTCCAAAAGTATGTCATTACATGGCCACCATAATGACTTCAAAACTCCACCAAATTTGGTGTAGATCTGTCAATATCTGTCTTTGTTCTATCCCAGGTATAATCACCCCATTTGGATATTTTTAGGCCGAGTTTTGGTTCTATTAAAGTGGGGTGGTCCACGGTGTCCACCCGGAAAAATGTCAAATTTAAATGAATTTTTAGGACCGCTATATGTCTAAATCAGCTCCTGGTCCAGAAGACAAAATTCGAGGAAATAAAATAATTATTATAAAAAAAATTAAATCACAAAATTTTGTCATATATTTTATGCGAAATTACCAAAAAACCCCGTATAGTCAAAATCTTTCCAAAATCCAGAATTATTCATTTTTCTCAATTTTTCTCATTTTCATTCTAAAATTCAAATTACCCATTATTTTAATAAAACATGTAAATACATGAGGTTTATCATTGAAAAACATTAATAATTACTCTATATTTGATAAAAAATATGCACGTAAATTTGCTCTGTCAATTACCCCCACAGTTAAACCATGCTTGTCCTCAATCATTAAATCTCAACATGGAAATTAGAGGACACCAATGTTACCAATATTCAAATTTCAATTCAATAAAATAAAAAAAATATAAAATAGAACATTCAACAATCTGCATAAAATATCAATTTATGTTCCCATTTTTCAAAGAAACAATTAATTCACATATTTTACTTTTCCCATTTGAAAATTGATGGAAATTATCCTTTCATTCATTCAAGATCCTTGATTCATCATTATTAAACATGTCATGTCATTATTTACCTCACTTTTTTTTCTCTCATCACTCATGATACAATTCATGTATATTTATGCTCATATCATATTAACATTCTCCTTATCCATAGACTTGTAAATGAAATACTTTCTACACTTTGTGAAGACAAAAGACACGTAAAATCATGAGGACTTGAATTAAAGGATCAAATGACTTTGAGGCTTAAGGTTGGTAGGATTTGATGCTTTAAAAATTAACACTCAAGGAGGAGGCTAATATCTGAAGTACAATTCATGATATTAAAAGTAAAAGTGTAATGAAATTCTCACCTTCAAAAATAGAAACACCTACTTCCCAAAACTCAAAAAAAGATTATGATGATGTAAGACTAATGAATGATTTGTGCACCCTCTTGATTTTTCTTATTTAGTAATTTTTTTTTCATTTTTCGAATGTTATGATTATATAAAACCTCACATCTATCATCTAACCACATACAATCATAAGATCATCGGTTTGGAGAATGGTGATTTTTGGTTCTCCAAAATCAAAACCCATTTTTCTATTTTTTTCTTTTTTGTCATTTTTATTTATTTTTTTAATTAAAGAGGTGCAAACAATAGACTATAATGAATGATTTCACAACCTTTTACAATTCCCACAATAACACCCCTACACTTCTACTTTACAATGTGTATCATCACATCCACCATGATTCCCTTTACCCCACACTTCAACTTTAAAATATCATGCAAATATCAAGAGTTGGGTAGGAATAGATAAGAATGGCTTGAAACATGGCTCATCCCTATAAAGGTAATTCATGGTCTCTATGGGATAAACGAAGGATTGATGTAAAGGTGGTCTTTTAAGGAAATGTAGCTTTTCAAAGGATGAATCAATCATTTTAAATGTGTTTTTGTGCAGTCATAACTTTGACAAGTTTCAATACAAGTTCTGGTCGGGTATATATCCCAAGATCACTCAAGAAATATGCTCAAGAATAAATAGGAAGTACTTGATCTAGAAATACTCTTGAGAATGAGAAATATAACATTGGAAAATCACTCATGTCATGAATAATAATAATAAATCAATTCACATAAATTTATGAAATTCAAAGCATGAATGGTGGTTGAGAAATTTCATTTACATGAATTAATTAATTCCTTCAAATAATGAGTCATCATTTAAATTTCTATGCTTCATATTTAAAAATTGAATTCTGTAATTCAATAATTTAATCATATAAACATTGAAATCTAAAGCATGGCATCATTGGGTTCCTAAGAAACTCATGTCTCCTAGATAAGCCAAGTAAAACATTAATTCAACTGTGGGCATGCAATTTTATCTTTAATTCTTAAAACATGTTGTGGACTAAAATGTAGAGAGTTTAAAATATAAAACACTAAAATTGAACTCCCTTTTTTCAAGGAAACTTGGTCCTTCCCCTTCAATTTCTGGGGCTACCTTCTACCATTATGATCCTACAAAATAAAACAACTCAATTAAACTCAAGGATCGTGTCATCAATGCTCAAAAATATAGAGGGATTGGGATTCATGATGCACTAAATCTAAGAAAATAAATTGAAATCTAAATTCCTAAAAAGCATGTAAAGATATATCTTGGTACGATCCCACAAGTGGGCCCTGAATTTTTACTGCCTCCAGAGGGCAGTACCAGCTGTTATCCAAAGTCTGATGGAGGATGAAGCTTCTTTGATTTGAACCACCACATGTGGCTTTTCCCAGCTTGTGCTTCATCCTTCTGGGTGAGTAATGATCCAAGGATAGAGTACACCAGATCCTCCCCCTTCACAATGATGTATAACTTTCATGGTGGGGGTAGTATTAAGTATGAAACGTCCTCTTTTATGATTTCTACTTGTGCAAACTTCTTATCTTATAGTGTTGACTTCATGGGGGTTGCTTGAAGAGAAGAATCTTGTATGATTTTCTTTGGCTCAACTATCTGGATCTCTTGATGGGGCTCCTCCAATGTGTTCTCATTAAAATAAGGGATCTCCATGTGTTCCTCAATAGGTGCATATCCACTGTATTATCCAACTTCCTCTAAGTCATTGCAAAGAATTTCTAATTCTATATAATCAAAACAAGAGGGAGTGATATTCAAATTTGTTTCAATAAAATCAGAATATATGTGGTTAAGGAAAGGTTCTACTCCCTGAGTTGGTTCAGCTTCAATCTCTGCCTCAGTGGTAAGTACCTCTTTGAGTATGATGGCGGAAGGTGAGGGTAGGTAGTCGGGCTTCTCCATCTCAAATTTGACCTCAAGTTAATGGATGTCTTCGGTGAAATTCGGGAAGACTAGTGGTACTTCCTTCTTGGCCTAAAATACTTTTAAGTCATTTTGGAGTTCATCGACCTTCTCCATTAAGTATTTCGATGAGATCTATGTTGTAGTGACTCTTTTCCCTTTCCTGGCCATTATCATTAGCACATCAACTCTTCATTGGAGGGCTTCCTCAGTGTAGTCATGTTCTTGCACCTATGAGTAATTTTTAGTCCATGCAGAATAATAATCATTTGAATTCATCATGGAAAGATTTTTTTTAAAGAAATGAAATATAACTAAGATGTGAAAATAGGAAAAGTAAATGAATAAATAACTGGCTCCCCAGCAACGACGCCAGTTTTAACGCATGCCTATCATGGGGCATGGACAAAAACAATTATATTTTTTTCCTAGTGCAGCACAGTGGCTAACCAGGGTTGTCTCTCTTGAAGAGCCTTTTAGTGTGTTCACTTACATTATTCTATATCACCTAAACAATATCCTTTTGATATTTTGTCATTTAATGAAAGTGATTATAATATTTTTGTTTTTTTTATAATTAAAATAATTTCATGAAAATTGTTAATTTAAAAAATCATGAAAATCTAAACAGAATGAGTTAAAAAGAAAGAACTTGGTTTTGGGGTTTAGTCTTGGATTCATTCATTATTTTCTTTCATATGTTGATTTTAGTTTGATAATACAAACATGAAATCTCATATTTGAATCACTACTCTTTTCCAAAAATATAAATAGTTTGAGTTTCATGTCATTGGGGGCCATCACCCAATCGGGGACATTCGTCTCACCAATGCATGATACTCAAATCTACCACAAAAAATAAAACAAAAATTAAAGAAATTTCATGAATATATTGATCTCCCCGCAATACATGTCTCGAGTTAGCCTCTAATTTCTGAGAGTATTATATTACATAATGTATTGGGTGTAGGAAGATAGAGATATGGAGAGAGAGAGAGAGAGAAAAGAAAAGAAGAAAAGTGGATGGAAAAACACAGATGCATGGATTAATAAATCTAAAAATTAAATTACAAATGAAAATAAAACAAAAATTAAAATTAAAATGAAAATAAAAAAAAGTAAATGAGGGGGGAAGAGAGGATAAGCAGTGGCCCATTCCCCGGTGGGATCCCTCCTTGGATTTGGGTGTTGAGCTGATGATTTTGGAAGGAGGGGAGGGCATCCTTTTATAGGCAGCACTATGTCCTCTGAAAGGTTGCGCATTGTTGACCCAATAAATGGAGGATTCACACATGTAACATTCTTCAATGTTTTTCATAAATTTGTTTTCTGTTCACCCCCAAAATTTCAGATCATTTGGACGTAGGATGAATGAGTTATGAATCTTTCAGTGAAGGCTTCTGTTTCTGGATGAAGCTTCCAGGAAGGTTCCTCCAAACGTATGTCATTGCATGGATATTTTAATGACTTCAAAACTCCACAAAATTTGGTGTAGATCCTTACCTATCTATCCTCATTATATCCCAGGTATAATCGCCTCATTTGGATATTTTTAGGCCATGTTTTGGTTCCATTACAGTGGGGTGGTCCACGCTGTCTGCCCGAAAAAATGTCAAAATTCAATGAATTTTTAGGACAACTAGATGGATGAATCAGCTCCTGGTCCTGAAGAAAAAATTTGAGGAAATAAAATCAGGATTCTAACAAAATTTCAATCACAAAATGTGGTCATATATTTTATGTGAAATTACAAAAAATACCCTTGTGGTCAAAATCTGTCCAAATTCCAGAATTATGCATTTTTCTCAATTTTGCTCATTTTCATTCTAAAATTCAAATTAACCATTATTTTAATAAAACATGTAAATGCATGCGGTTTATCATTGAAAAATAGTAAAAAATACTATGTATTTGATAAAATATATGCACGTAAATTTGCTCTATCAATTACCCCCACACTTAAACCATGCTTGTCCTCAAGCATTAAATCTCTACATGGAAATTAGATGACACCAATGTTACCAATATTCAAATTTCAATGCAATAACATCAAAAATAAAAAATAAAAAATATAACTTTCAAAAATCTACATAAAATATCAATTTATGTTCCCATTTTTCAAAGAAACAAATAATTCACGTATTTTACTTTTCCAATTTGAAAATTTATAGAACTTATACTTTCATTCATTCAAGCTCCCTAAGTCATCATTATTAAACATGTCATGTCATGATTTACCTCACTTTTTTTCACTCATAAATCATGATCAAATTCAAGTAGAGTTATGCTCATATCATGAGAACATGCTCTTTATCCATAGGCTTGTAAATGAACTACTTTCTCCACTTTGTGAATACAAAAGACACATAAAATCATGAGGAATGGAAATAAAGTATCAAATGACTCTAAGGCTTAAGGTTGGTAGGATTTGATGCTTTAAACATTAAGGCTGAATGAGGAGGCTAATCTCTGAAGTAAAATGCATGATATTAAAATTAAAAGTGTAATGAAATTCTCCCCTTCAAAAATAGAAACACCCACTCCCCAAAACTCAAAAAAAAAGGTTATGATCATGTAAGAATAATGAATGATTTGTAAACCCTCTTGATTTTTTTTATTTAGTACTTTTTTTAATTTTTTGAAATTAATGATTAGATAAAACCTCACATCTATCATCTAACCACATACAATCATAAGATCGTCGGTTTGGAGAGTGGTGATTTTTGGTTATCCAATATCAAAACCCATTTTTCTATTTTTTTTTCTTTTTTGTCATTTTTATTTATTTATTTTAATTCAAGAGGTGAAAACAATAGACTATAATGAATGATTTAACAACCTTTTACAATTCCCACAATAACACCCCTACACTTCTTCATCACAATGTGTATCATCCCATCCACCATGATTTCCTTTACCCCCACACTTCATCTTTAAAATATCATGAAAATACCAAGAGTTTGGTAGGAATGGAAAAAAATGGCTTGAAACATGGTTCATCCCTATAAAGGTCATTTGTGGTCTCTATGGGATAAATGAAGGATTGTTGTAAAGGTGGTATTTTAAGGAAAGGTATCTTTTCAAATTATGCCTCAATCATTTTAAATGTGTTTTTGTGTAGTCATAGCTTTGAAAAGTTTCAATACAAGTTCTGGTCGGTTACATATCCCAAGATCAGTCAAGAAATATGCTCAAGAATAAATAGGAAGTACATGGTCTAGAAATCCTCTCGGGAATGAGAAATATAACATTGGAAAATCACTCATGGCATGAATAATAATAATAAATCAATTCACATAAATTTTTTAAATTCAAAGCATGAAATATGGTTGAGAAATTTCATTTAGATGAATTAATTAATTCATTCAAATCATGAGTCATCATTTCAATATCTATGCTTCATATTTAAAAATTCAATTCTGTATTTCAATAATTTAATCATATAAACATTGAAATCTAAAACATGGAATCACTGGGTTCCTAAGAAACTCAAGCTTCCTAGATAAGATGAGTAAAACATTAATTCAAGTGTGGTTATGAAATTTTATCTTTATTGATCAAAACATGTTGTGGACTAAAATGTAGAGAGTTAAAAATATAAAACACTAAAATTGAACTCCCTTTTTCCATGAAACTTGGTCCTTCCCCTTCAATTTTTGGGGCTGCCATCCACCATTATGATCCTATAAAAGAAAAAAACTGAATTAAACTCAAGGATCATGTCATCAAAGCTCAAAAATATAAAAGGAGTGGGATGCATGATTCACTAAATCTAAGAAAATAAATTGAAATCTTAATTCCTAGAAAGCATGATAAGATAAATCTTGGTACGATCCCCCAAGTGGGACCTAAATGTTTACTGCCTCTAGAGGGCAGTACCAGCTGTTATCCAAAGTCTGATGGAGGATGAAGCTTTTTTGATTTGAACCACCACATGTGGCTTTTCCCAGCTTGTGCTTCATCCTTCTGGGTGAGTAATGATCCATGGATAGAGTACACCAGATCCTACCCCTTCACAATGATGTATAGCCTTCATGGTGGGGGTAGGATGAAGTATGGAACATCCTCTTTTTTGGTTGCTACTTGTGCAACCTTCTTATCTTCCAGTGCTGGATTCATGGGGGTTTCTTGAAGAGAAGCCTCTTGTCTGATTTTCTTAGGCTCAACTATCTGGATCTCTTGATGGGGATCCTCCAATGTGTGGTCATTAAAATAAGGGAGCTCCATGTGGTCCTCAATAGGTGCATGTCCACTGTATTCTCCAACTTCCTCCAAGGCATTGCAAAGAATGACTGATTCTGTATAATCAAAACAAGAGGGAGTGATATTAAAAAAAAATTCAATAAAATCAGAAGATATGTGGTTAAAGAAAGGTTCCACTCCCTGAGTTGGTTCAGCTTCAATCTCACCCTCAGTGGTAAGTGCCTCTTGGAGTATGATGGTGGAAGTTGAAGGTAGGTAGTCCGGCTCCTCCATTTCAAATTTGGCCTCAAGTTCATTGATGTATTCGGTGAAATTCGGAAAGACTAGTGGTACTTCCTTCTTGGCCTCAAATATTTTTAAGTCGTTTTGGAATTCATCGACCATCGCCATTAAGCTTTTCTGTGAGATCCATGTTGTAATTCCTCTTTTCCCTTGCTTGGCCATTATCATCATCACATCATCTATTCGTTGGAGGGCTTCCTCGGTGTAGTCATGTTCTTGCACCTATGAGTAATTTTCAGTCCATGCAGAAAAATAATCATTTGAATTCATCATAGAAAGAATTTTTTTTAAAGAAATGAAATATAACTAAGATGTGAAAATAGAAAAAGTAAATGAATAACTGATTGGATCCCCGGCAACGATGCCCGTTTTGACGCATGCCTGTCATGGGGTGTGGACAAAAACAATTATATTTTTTTTCCTAGTGCAGCACAGTGGCTGACCAGGGTCATCTCTCTTGAGGACCCTTTCAGTGTGTTCACTTATATTATTTTATATCACCTAAACAATATCTTTTTGATATTTTGTTATTTAATTAATGTGATTAAAATATTTTTGGGTTTTTTATAATTAAAATAATGACATGAAAAATGTTAATTTAAACTATCATGCAAATCTAAATAGAATGAGTTAAAAAGAAAGAACTTTGTTTTGGGGTTTAGTCTTGGATTCATTCATTATTCTCTTTTATATGTCAATTTTAATTTGATAATACAAACATGAAATCTCATATTTTAATCACTACTCTTTTCCATAATATAAATAGTTTGAGTTTAATTTCATTGGGGGCCATCACCCAATCGGGGACATTCATCTCACCAATGCATGATACTCAAATCTACCACAAACAATAAAACAAAAATTAAAAGAAAATTCATGAATATATTGACCTACCCCCAATCAAAGTCTTGAGTTAGCCTCTCATTTCCGATAGTATGAGATTACTTGGTGGATTGGGTGTTGGAGGATAGAGAGATTGAGAGAGAGATAAAAAAAGAAGAAAAGTGGATGGAGAAACACAGATGCATGGATTAATAAAACTAAAATTTAAATTAAAAATGAAAATAAAACTAAAGTAAAAACTAAAATGAAAATAAAATAGAAAGAATAAATGAGGGGGGAAGAGAGTATCAGCAGCGGCTCATGCCCCAGAGGGATCCCTCCTTGGCTATGGGTGTTGAGCTGATGATTTTGGAAGGAGGGGAGGGCCTCCTTTTATAGGCAGCACTATGTCCTCTGAATGTTTTCGCATTTGTGACCCAATAAATGGATGATTCACATGTGGAACCCTTCTTCAATGTTTTTCATAATGTGTTTTCCGTTCACCCCCAATATATCAGAGCATTTGGACGCAGGATGAAGGAGTTATGAATTTTTCATTGAAGGCTTCTATTTCTGGATGTAGCTTCCCGGAAGGTTCCTCCAAAGGAATGTCATTACATGGCCGCCTTAATGACTTCACAACTCCACAAAATTTGGTTTATATCCGTAACTCTCTGTCCTATTTCTATCCCAGGTGGAATAACCTCATTTGAATATATGTAGGCCGAGTTTTGGTTCCGTTACAGTGCGGTGGTCCACGCTGTCCGCCCGGAAAAATGTCAAACTACAATAAATAATTAGGACCACTAGATGGCTGAATCAGCTCTTGTTCCAGAAGAAGAAATTAGAGGAAATGAAATCAGTATTCTAAAAAAATTTCAATCACAATATTTGGTCATATATTTTATTCTAAATTACAAAAATACCCTTGTGGTCAAAATCTGTCCAAAATCCAGAATTATGCATTTTTCTCAATTTTGCTCATTTTCATTATAAAATTCAAATTACCCATTATTTTAATAAAACATGTAAATAAATTCGGTTTATAATTGAAAAAAAGTAATAAATACTCATTATTTGATAAAAAATATGCATGTAAATTTGCTCTGTCAATGGGAAACACAACGTCTTACCGCTAGTTGGGGTTGGACGTCAGGGAGGCTTCTTAAGTACCTTGAATAGGATAGAAGGATCAAATACCATGTAGTTTGAATGGGTATAGTTTAACGTCTTGCGAAATGAAAATGTGGTACATTTTAACATCATGCGAGACAATGGTAAACTGACGTGAAGTGGTTGGGATTTTTTGGTGAACCAGTATGAATGGGTTCGAGACCAGTGAGTGTTGGGATTGATCCTCTGGTAGGCATCTTACGTACCTTGCCTTTGCAAGGATCAACGTCCATGTAGTTCATAAGAGGTGTTGGTGAACTGATGTGAAGGGGGTAGGGACCAATGGTTGTTGGGCTTGAACCTCAGGGAGGCTTCCTACATACCTTGCCTTGGCATGGATCAAAGACCCCATAGTTCAGGATGGGAATTGGTGAACCGACATGAAGGGGGTCGGGACCAATAGGTGTTGGGATTGAACCTCAGGGAGGCTTCCTATGTTTATTGCCATGGAAACGATAAAAGTCCAAATAGTTCAAGAGTTTTTTGAGCTTACACGCTAAGGCATCCTAGAGAGGATGGCATGGTCGATGCTTATCGAATACCACGTGATTCATGCTCGGTGTGAGAAACAAGAGGCAACAAAGACCTGTTGATCATGGTGAAAAGGTGTGGCCATGAAGGGTGGTGAATGAGGCTTATGCATGCAAGCTGCCCAGGTGCCGCTAAAGAGGGGCAACAGTGGATGGAGATTATGAAAGCAAGCTTCTCAGATTCTGCTAAGGATCATCAATGGTGTTTGGGGATTACGCATGGAAGCTTCTCAGGTGCCACTAAGAAGAAGCAACGGTGGATGGGGCTTATGCATGGAAGCTTCTCGGGTGCCTCTAAGGAGAGGAAATGGTGGATCAGGCTTATACATGGAAGTTGACTGTGTGTCTCTAAGGTGCGACAACGGTGGATGAGGATTACCCATGGAAGCTTCTCGGGTGTCACTAAGAAGCGAAAATGGTGGATGGGGATTACGCAAGGAAGCTTATAAGGTGCCACTAAGTAGCAAAAATTGTGGATGTGGCTTACAGATATAAGATTATCAGGTGCCTCTAAGGATCCGGAATGGTGGATGGAGCTTATGCATAGAAGCTGCTCGGATGTCTTCTTCATGTCTGGCCATCAGGGCATCCCAAAACACTAGTGGGTTGAGGAATATAATTAAGGCCTACACATATGCTCTAGTGCACAAGCGGGATAATTCCAAAGGAATTGGGATCTGCCCGAACAAAGGGAGATGGAAAATGTGAATCACATGCCCAACATTCGGAACACGGTGAGGGTGGCGTGACGATGGAAGATAACTGATGACTGTGTTCGAAACACAACATACATATCGTGTTAGCCTAAAATGGGGAAAAACAAATGAGGGTTGAATGTTGATCATTTTCGAAACACAGGACCTGACTCGAAGTTCCTTTGAAGGTATTTTAGGGTGTTGGCCCAGAACAGTAGGTGATATGATGTGGCATGGGACCAGGCCATTAGGGGGTCCCTTCAAACCTGGAAGAGGATGAAGATACGAATTAAGGACGCACAAAGCATTGGGTGGAGTGATGTAATATTTGAACTGATTCCAATTATCTAGAAATTACACCACTGTAGTCATGTAATGAGGCATCTTATACTTGTCACATAAGGCATCTCTTATTTGGAACAAGAGGCATCCTATTATTGAATGATAGGCAATGCTATAATTTATAGTCATGTAGAGAGTACTATTGGCATCTTATGTTTGGAGCATAAGGAATCTCTTGTTTAGAACCATAGGCATCTGATGTTATTAATATTTTCATGACTTATTATATACTCACTTTACTGATTTTATATGAAATGCACATAATTTGTGTGAAATATGAATGTTTTCATATTATGTATAATTTTTGAGCATTTTTAGAAGTGGTCCAATTGAGTCATTTTACTGTTTTAATAATAACTATCACTATACTGATCCAAATTGTGTGGTTCTTGTTTTGTAGGATTTTCCATTAAATATAAAACATTTCATTAGAATGTACCATGATCGAATTCTACCATTTAAAGTGTTATATGGTCCTTATAAACAAGACCAAATAATTGGTGAAGAAACTAGACTATTCAAGAAGATTGATTTACTGGGCTAACTAAAAGAGTCTAAATTCCATTATTCTCCACCCTAATTTGGGGGACAATTCAAGGATTCCAGGATAAAAATTTCAAGGCCTAATAATAATAAAAATTGCCCCAAATGATGCATTGAAATCTATCCCACCATTCTGGCCGATATATAAAAGTATCTCACAAATATCGACATGTCTCTTTATGTAGAAATCCATTTGATCTGATATTTTTTAGTGTGAAAGAGGAGATATGGACGGAAAATTCTTTTGAAGAAATTATTTTTATTTGATGGCATATTCCTATTCCACAACTCATTCACATTATGGTCTTTGAAAAATTCTGGATTGAAATGGACAGATCATAATTGTTTAGTACAACTGCCATAACCATTGCTCCATAAGTCCAATGGATTCCAAATTTTCAAAGTCGAAAGGGGACATTTATATATACAACTTTTAAGAAGGAGATATTTCATGATTAGGCTGTATAAATGTCTAAATTGGTGAGCCATGTGGAGGGGTAATTCTGGAATTCAAACAGTCCACCTCCTTGGGATATTAATACATCCCTTCCTCTCCTTTCAAAAGAGTTGGCATTTCAGAAGTGAAGAGATCATATTGGAACGACCAAAGCCTTTACAAAGGCTTGGGAGGATCTTCCATACTCAATTTCTCACTGGAGAGACCTTTCATCCTCTCTTTGTTTTCATTTACTTTTATGTTCTTCATTGTTGTAATTTTGTAAGTCCTTTCCTTTGTAATTCTGTTTTAATGCAAGTTTCTTCTTCAATATATCTTATTCTCATCAACCTTATTTATTCTAATATTAATGTTCTTAAAATATTTTAAATTCATTTGAATCTCCTTCCCTTCTTTTGCTTCCTCATTCAATCAAAAATCCGTTTTTAATTATCATCATTGTTTGTGTGTGTGTTTTCGACGTACCACTCTTTTCTAATCTCATTCTTTTTATTCTATTATTAATTTATGATCATAATTATTATAACCAGCCTATTAAACACCCAAATGGATGAGTAAATATCTCATTGGGGTGAGTCAAGATTTATGGATGTTAAGTGATTGAGAGTATTTTCTCGATGAGTATTTGTTAATTTAAAATTGTGTGTGTTGGACTTAATATGTCATGGATTAATGAAATATTTTGTTTAGAATGTGGTTTCCATGGATTATTGGAACCATAAATACACTACCATAAACAAGTGCTGATTTATATTAGAATCCTAGTTGAGTGAAGGCTTGGATTAAAGACTTAACACTTAGGAATTCTAATCGATGTCAACCTGTGAAGTGGGTGTTAATTTAAATGAAATATAAAGAAAAGCTCAAGGATATCACAAGATTAAATCCCTAATAATGAAATCACCCCAATAAATATCAATTTTTTAAATCAATTATATTCAATCAATAATTTCAATTATGGTCTACAAACAAACCCCCCTAATGAAAATACAATCAACTAAAAACAAATGACTATTACAAAGTTTCATTGTCGAGGATTCGACCCGAGTGTTGCAATACACATTAGCAGAGCACAAGAACCTTGACCGGTCGATAGGAGAAAATCGGCCATGAATTTCAATTGGCTCCATTTCTTGGGTTGGTGCTTTATGTAGTCATTAGTTTCTGGTTATTGTAAAAAAACATAATAAACAAAATAAAAAAATGAAAAAAAACACAAAGAAAAACCCATCTTCTCATAAAAATCATAAACGGAAAAGAAACAAAGAAAAACCCATATTAATTTTCATTCCAACTTCATTCTGAATTACTCATAGCCTCCCAAACAGTCCCTAGGATTTTTCAGACCTGAAAATTGATAGAACACTTCGCCAACTTAGGAGGAACATAAGAGATAATCAAATAATTCAAGAACCAGTCCTTGTCCAACCAATTGAATTAGATATGACCAATCCTAGGTAAAAAACACTTAAAGAACTCGATGCCCCTGATATGAATTACCAACCTATTTGGTATTAAATATCCAAACATAGAAGCTGACTTCGAACTCATATCGGGTTTGATTCATCATCTCCCTCATTTCCACGGGCTAGCCGGTGAGGATCCACATCGCCTCCTTAAAGAGTTCCAAGTGGTGTGCTCTACCATGAAGCCTCAAGGGGTTTTTGAGGAACAAATCAGACTTAGAGAATTCCCTTTCTCCCTATATGACACTGCTAACTCATGGCTTTACTACTTTTCTCCCGGTTCCATAACCACATGGAATGACATGAAGCGAATCTTCTTAGAGAAATCTTGTCATGCTTCTCGTACCGCTTCTATCTGAAAGGAAATAAGTGGTATCAGTCAGTTCCCAAGTGAATCACTCCATTAATATTGGGAGAGGTTCAAAAATCTTGTTGCAACCTGCCCACACCACTAAATTTCTCACAAAATCTTGATCCAATAATTCTATGAGGGGTTATTGGCTATGGAGAGAACTCTCATTGATGCTTCAAGTGGTGGTGCTATTGTTGGTAAAACTCTTGTAGCTGCAAGAGATATCATAACTAACATGGCTGAAAACACACAACAATTCCATACTCAAGCACATGATCAAGTCAAACAAGCCCAATATAATCAATCAATTGAGCCGAACAAGATGACCGAGTGGATGAGTGAATTTACAGGTCTTGTGCGACAACTAGCTGTGGCTACCAAATCCCCAACCTCAACTTCTTCGCAATCAATGTTTCCTGGACCTGTCCAAAACTGTGGAATCTATAACTCTTCATCTCATCCAACAGACACATGTCCACAATTTCAATAGGATCAATCCGATTCATCTAGACCAATGTATCTCAATGCATCATATGCTCAGAGGAACACCAACACTCAACAATCAGGTTAGTCCATTAGAAACTTCAACCAACCTCACTCTGAGCCCTTCTCTTTTTCCTATAACAAAAGCCATAGGTATGGTAATCCCATATCTCATCCCCCACAATACCCCCCCAAAACCCAATCCAGTTTCAATATGTTCAAGGTGTTGGTAACTTCCAACAACCTTATCCTTTTATTCCTCAACCTCAAAGGAACAATCCTCCTCTTGGATTCCATTATCCTAGTGAGCATTCCCAATTCCAAAACCAATACAATCGCTTTCCCAAGAACCAAAATCAAGAAATCCGAATTCAGGACAAGCCTCTACTTCCAAGAAACCACGGGAAAGTGTAGTGGAAGATCTTCCCTCCATCACCCGTTACAGCCTCAAGAACATTGAAACCAAAATTGGTCAACTTGTATCCCACCATAGTCAGCAGCAACCATCCAATTCTTCCAAACTTCTAGCTCAACCATTAACCAACCCCAAGGGTAATGTAAGTGCAATTGCACTTAGATCCAGAAAGCAAATTGATATGCCTCAAGATAAGTCCTCCAACCCTCCTTTGAATGTTGACCTAGAAAATGAAAAGAAAAAGAAACATGAAAAGGATGCTCCATACATTCCCTCACCTCCTTATATTCCACATAGAAACCCAATTCCTTTTCCTCAAGCTGTTTCTAAGCCAAAGAAGTCCTTTGAACCCGATCCTGAAATGATCAACATGTTTAGACGTTTTGAAGTCAACATTCCCCACTTAGATGCCATAAAACAAATTCCTAAGTATGACAAGTTTCTCAAGGAGTTGTGTACCCACAAGAAGAAACTTAGGACCTTTGAAAATGTTTCCACCCAACAGTCTATTCCCATAAAGTGAAAAGATCCAGGGACCTTTACAGTTCCAGGACAAATTGGAAGTTCTAACTTAGATGATGAACTCATAGACTTATGAGCCTCAATTAATGTCATGCCCAAATCCATATTCTCCAAACTTGGTATAGGTCCATTACATCCAACGGGTGCAGTTATTCAATTAGAAAATCGAAGCACAGCCAATCCTGAGGGAATAATTGAGGATTTCCCTGTCCGAGTTAATGATCTTATCTTCCCTGCTGATTTCTATGTCCTTGACATGGAAGGTGAGATGAACTCTTCTCGATCTCCTCTAATTATATGAATACCATTCCTCATGACTGTGAGAACCAATATTGATGTCCATTCAGGCATCTTATCCATGGAATTCAATGACCAACTGGTCAAGTTCAACATTTTCCAAGCCATGCGATACCCATCTAAGGATCACTCTGCATTCTCAATCTATGCTTCTGAGGACACTTCTAAGATTCAATCAAACCACAATCCACCATGTTCATCATGTTCTAATGAAAAAGGATCTTATGAACTCTGCACCATGATTAACAAAGTCATAAATGGTGAAGTTGATGTGGACCTCTCATTCATAGACTCCATCAATCTAGAGAAACTTGAAAACTCTCTTGAATCCCACAACAACTCTGATCTCTACTGCTCCACCTTGGACAGTATTAAGGAAAGTGAATCTGAAGCAAATGAAGTCCCTTCCTCCATTCTTTAGTTTTCTAACCCACAAATAAAAGATGATACTGATCTGAAACCTCTTCCTGAACACCTAAAATATGGATTCCTTTTCCATGATCAATCTTATCCTATCATTATCTCTTCTTAACTTACTGAAACTGAGGAGTCCAAACTTGTCCAATTGTTAGAGGAAAACAAAAAGGCCTTAGGGTGGACCCTAGATGACATACCAGGAATCAACCCTACTCTTTGCATACATCACATCCATCTTGATGAATCATCCAAACCAATTATACAACCACAAAGAAGGCTAAATCCACTCATACTTAAGGTAGTTAGGGAAGAGATCACCAGTCTTCTTCAAGCTGGTATTATCTTCCCAATTTCTGATAGTGAATGGGTTAGTCGAATTCAAGTTGTACCTAATAAAGGTGGGATAACTGTTGTCACAAATGAACATGGAGAGGTAGACAAAACTCGAGTGAAGAACAAATGGCGTGTGTGTATCAACTATAGGAAATTGAATGTTGAAACAAGAAAAGATCACTACCCTCTTCCATTCCATGATCAAATGCTGGAACAATTAGCCATAAAGTCACACTATTTCTTTCTTGATGGATATCTCGGCTACTTCCAAATCCCAATTGCACCTCAGGACCAAGAAAAGACTACTTTCACATGCCCCTTTGGAACATATGCATATAGAAGAATACCTTTTAGCCTTTGCAATGCTCCTACAACATTACAGAGGTTTATGATGAGTATCTTTTCCAAATTCATTGATCACTGCATGGAAGTATTCAAGGATGACCTTACCATTTATGGTGAGTCATTTGAATCTTGCTTGAATTAACTCTCTCTAGTCCTCCGAAAGTGTGTCAATTGTAACCTTGTGTTGAATTTTGAAAAAATTCAATACATGGTTTCAAATGGGATTGTTCTAGGGAACATAGTTTCAAAAGATGGCATTGGAGTTGATCCTTCCAAAATTGAAGTGATACAATCACTTTCTGAACCCAACTCTATTCGAGTCATTCGTTCGTTCCTCGATCACGCCGGTTTCTATCAGATATCCATCCATAACATTAGTAGGATTTCCCTCCCACTCACTCGGTTGCTCCAAAATGATGTCCCTTTCCATTTCGATGAGATTTTCAAGAGATCCTTCATTGAACTCAAAACTACTCTTACATCTTCCCCAATAATCCAACCCCCAGATTGGTCCTTAACCTTTGGATTGATGTGTGATGATTCTGATAGAGCTGTTGGGGTTGTTCTTGGTCAAAGAAGAGAAAAGATTCTTCATGTCATCTGTTATGCCTTAAAAACATTGGATGAAACTTAGTCTCACTACACTGTCACTGAAAAGGAACTTTTAGTATTGGTTTCTTCCTTAGATAAATTTCGGCCCTATCTCTTAGGTTCCAAAATAATCATCTTCACAGACCATTCTGGTATAAAGTTCTTACTCAAGAAAATTGATTCCAAATCGAGGCTAATAATATGGATCCAATTGCTACAAGAGTTTGAACTTGAAATCAAAGATAGACCAGGAAAAGAAAACTATATGGCTGATCGCTTGAGTAGAATTTCTAATTCTTCTCATTCTAAAATCATCTATCTTGAATTCCCCACTGAGCACCTTTCATCTCTCACTCCAAAAATAACATGGTATTCCCTAATTGTAAATTACATGGTTTCTAGTGTTTTCCTAAAATTTTTCAAAAGAACAGAAAATGAAGTTGAAAAGTGATTCAAAATACTATTTTTGGGAAGAAAATAAAATTTGGAAAACTGGGGATGACATAGTAATAAAGAGATGTGTCGATAAAAATGAAAATTCTTCCATATTATAATTTTTTCACTCACTTCCTGGAGGTGGACACTTTGGACCACAAAGGACCTCTCGAAAGGTCCTAGACTCTAGATTATTCTTTCCTTCACTCTTTAAGGACTCACATGAGTTCTGTCAATCATGTACCATTTGCTAAAAGCTTGGCACAATTTCCAAGAGAAATGAAATGCCCTAAAACCCTTTAATTTTCTGCGAGATCTTCGATGTTTGGGGTATCGATTTCATGGGACCATTTCCCTCTTCCAATGGATTCTCATACATCCTTCTTGTGGTGGATTATGTTTCTTGGTGGGTTAAGGCCAAACACACTAGAAAGGATGATTCACATACTATTAGTGAGTTCCTAAAGACACACATCTTCCACAGATTTGGCACGCCTCGTTCCTTGATCAGGGACTTAGGAACCCATTTCTGTAATATAACCGTGGAATCTCTTTTGAAAAAGAATGGGGTTTTACATAAAACTTCAACTGCATATCACCCCCAAACAAATGGCATGGCTGAACTTTCTAATAGAGAAGTGAAAAGAGTGCTTGAGAGAATTGTAAAACCCACTAGAAAAGACTGGCCTGAAAGGCTTGGTGAAGCACTTTATTCTTATCGAACTGCCTAAAAAACACCCATTGGGGTGTCTCCTTTTAGGATAGTTTTTGGAAAATCATGTCATATGCTAGTTGAAATCCAATATAATTCATTTTGGGAAGTGAAAACATGTAATTTTGATCTTGAAAAATCCGGTGAAGAATGATTGTTGAAATTGGCTGAACTAGAGGAGCTTCATCTTGATTCTTATGAGAATTATATTCTCTACAAAGAAAACTCCAAGGTACTCCATGACAAACACATCTTGAGAAATGTACTCAAGGAAGGTGAAAAGGTAATACTCTTCAATTATCAATTTCAGCTTCACCCAGGTAAGCTTAATTATCATTGGGAAGGTCCTTTTGTTATTACTAATGTTTACGAATTTGGTGCAGTGCAAGTCCAATACCCCTCTTCCAAAAGTGTAACACCCCAATATTCCATGGTACGCTTCTCTTTGAATAATAGAGCAGCGTGTGTTGTACACAACCTCGAATTCTAAGACACCGCGACCAATCAAAGTAGTCGTTATGAATAGTAATACCCACTTTTTGAAATTATATAAATTTTATATTTCAAAATGGACTTCATTTTTGGATTCATAATATCAAAATTAGCCTATGTTGAAATTTTGGTATTTTTCTGAGAACTTCCAATTTTCGATGAATAGTAAAAAATGACTTAAAAACAACTTTTTTACTCAAAATAATTTATAGTGATAAATTATATTTTTGAGTTATTTTAAAGTGTAATTATAATATATTTTTACCATTTTATCCAATGGTGTTCATTATAATTAATTTCACTTTTAAATTGGACTTAAACAATTTCCAATCTTTTGATGCATATAGTTTCTTAAAAACAAGCTATTTGTTGTGACAACGGGAATTAATTATTAAATTAATTAACTCAACTTATAAGTTTTGAATTTTGTAAAATAGACATCATTTTTGAATTAGTAATATCAAATATAGCTTAGGGTGAATTTTTGGTATTTTTCTGAAAAACTTCAATTTTTGAGGAATAGTGAAACCACTAAGTGGTAGTTAAAAAACTAATTTTTCATTTAAATGACACATTTCCAGTTCTGTGAATTTAATTTCAGAAATCTGACATACATGGTTTTCATTAGTAATTAAAATGTGGTTCAATGGGATGAAAATAATTTTTGTTGAATAGTAACTTTTAAGTTTTATTAATCGTGATTAAAGGTAATTAGTGTAATTTAAGATAAATATAATGTTATAATAATTTGAAAATACCAATACACAAGTCTTACCATTATTGGATGAGTCATGGCCGACCAATACAGTCCATGGGTCAACTTGGGGACCCCATGGATCCACCTGGGTACGAAAATGACATTAATAACTTTTTATTTAAAGTAAAAATGAAATTATCACAAACATGTGTTGTTTTACTAAAACAATTATTACATGGGGTTATATAAGTTAACTTTTAGACTATAAATATTCATTGGAAATATAAAATGATTTCCTACATCATGGTAATTTTTTTATAATTTTTAGGCATTAAATATATAAATTTATTTATCACACCATGATGATGCAACGATTACCTCATTAATTAACGATTTAAATAAAATGAAAAGATAATGTAAAATCTAAGGACTACACTTTCCAAAAACCTATTTTATGAGTATATTTAGAGCCCTTATCACCTTATACTCTAACTATATAATTTTGGGACCTTTAAAATCCGAAAATCATTTCATAATAATGTAACATTTCATGACTTTCCAAGAGTTCCCCTCCTCTCCTCTTATAAAAGGCCCCCACCTCTACCACCTTATTCACACATTCAAAGCCATTTGGCTTGGCCAAACCCTACCAAAATACTCTCTCAACTTCCCTATATTACTCCTACAAGCCTCACTTTGAGAAGAAGTCTTCCCAAGGAAGCCTTCGGCTCAAATCAAAAAGATTTACCCGATTCAAAGGTAATGTCTTCTCTTATGTTCTTTTGTTTTATTTTGCTTCTCAAACCCCTTAAACTCTTTTTATTACTTTATTTTCTAACAAAACCAGTATCTTCAATATACTAGGATGTTTTTATGAGAATAATTTGATGTACACTTACACACACCTTCGTCTAACGGTTAAAGAACATATTGTTTCTGTGGGTGGTGAATTACTGCCTCACGAAACGATGATTGTTCAATCTTATTTTAACACCTCTCATAGTGGCAATTATTATAAAACTATATTTATTTATGATATATATTATATTTATTTCCTCTCTATGCTTCTGTATTTTACATTTAAAACATACCTTTATGCTTTTCATGTTGTTCAAATGCGATAATTTCATTTGAGGAAGTGTGGACTACCGCCCCTCAAGTGATGTGACTCGTTCATGCAATACATGGAATGTATAAAGAATGAAATTAATGAACTTATTTGACCTATATAACATATATATTATACTGTAATTATAATATATATACATATATATCTAGTTTATTTTTAATTCCATTAAATACGAAATAGAAATGAAAGTAGCATTCATGCGTACGTACGGCTTACCGTCTGCATGAACGGTGCATTTCATTTCTTAACTCTAAATGTTGTGTAATATTATAAAGGCAAGTATATACTGGATATATATGATATATATTATATCTACATCATGAATATAATTCTGGAGATAATGGATATTTTACCACATGAACAAATTTTAATTATAGGAACTTTATTGTTGACTCAAGTACCAAAGAGCGACAAAACGACCGTTATTAACTTAAATGAATACATAATTTTCATAACATGGTAATAGGTAATGTAAAAGGAATATTGAACTTGAAAAAGGTTCTTAATCAAGTATAAATTAACTCTAGTTATTATTCAAGAGGTTAAAGAACAATCAAGTAAAGTCGGGCATGAGGTAAGGGAATTCGTCTCAATCTCCTTTCATTGAGGCATATTTTGTTTTATACACAACGTTATTTTATACGGTTTATAAACCCCTTTTAATATTAAGTTTATTCAAAAGGAATATTTTTTATATGAAGCTTTTTACTAAATGACAAAAAGGAATGTTTTTTTGTCGTACGTATGCGGAGACAATGACTTCTCTGCCGCTGTGACCATTATTTGAGTTTCGACTTCCTCTATAAGACATAACTTTTTTTTAAATGAAAAATAAATACCAAGTTTTAATTTTCTTTTATTTTGGTATTGAAAATGGTTTTGATAATGTTTTTATTTTATCAATGTGTGGTATTGATATCTTGTGATTGAAATGTGGAAATTTTATGTTTCCTTTATGCATGTTTTATGTGATAAGATTATGTTATGGTTTATGATATGTTTAAATGTTTTCATATAAGGAATGCATTGGACTTAATAATTGATGGGTGGAGCCCACTATAGCTCCTCGATGCATCGGTAGGTCTCATGAGACAAACTAGTGTCTTGTCATAAGGCCTTGACAAAATCTTATTTGTAGTCTTGGCACAAGGCCTTGACTATGTGGTTATGATAGTCTGTCATTATGCATTACATCATTATGAAAGTGGTTATTGATATTGCATGTTATTATTAGACCAGTAGGATATCCATGTGAATAAGTAAATGACATTATTTCATTTTATTTTTTCCATATTATGTTGAATTTAATGTTTAAAAGGCTTTTGTTTTAGTTATACATTACCTTAAATGTTTATGTTTATTTATGAAAGTTTCTGCTGTATTGTTATCCTTACTGAGAATCTGAGCTCACCCCTTTCTATGTTCTATTTTCCCAGGATGTGAAGAAATATTTTATGACTAACCTACAGGGATAGTATGAAGGAGATATGAGTGTGGACTATGGAGACTATGTTATTGTGATTTTTCAATTTATGATGTAATGTAACATTTATGAATGTATCTAGTGTTTCCAAGGATACTAAACTAATCTGTTTTCGAGACTTGATCTTTTGTGATGATGCCAAAGTTACGTAATAATGCACCGACTCTGGGTAACTGGGGTCAGGGCATTACAGTTGGTATCAGAGGCAGTTTATTACTAGCCTTGGAAGCTATATTTAGAAAAGCACTGATTAGAGCACATAGCCCTAAGATAGACTTTGAGGATTAGTATAGAAGGACTTCCTATAATTTTGGTATTATAGAGATTTTGAGAGTTTTCCGAGAAATACATCCCTATCTGGATACGAGCAGGTAGAGGCAGCTCTAGTACAGATGTACCTAGGGGTAAAACCCAAATACACCTCTATGAGCTAGACTCGAACGGGAACTGATGCACGACAATGGGCCTTGCTGCACTCTTGGTTACGACAATCTCGGGGGATATGCTTAGGATAATTCCCATTTTCTTTAAAAACCATTATGAAGGGTTTATGAGTATATACTTCCTCAAAGAAAACATTTTTATGATTATGGATTATATCCATAAATTGTTCAATTTATGTTAAGTGTTTTACAAGTATGGAATTATGTATTTTGATTCATAAACTGATCTAGTTTATGCCATTGTTTAGAAATGGCTCCAAGTGGAAGGAATGGAAACCGTATCAATGCACGCACTCCATGTAGGGATTTCCCCCCTTCTCAAGATAATTATAGTGGAGCTGGTGATACAACTGGTGCTGATCAACTTATCACAATACTAGGACAACTCACTCAGGTTATGAATAATAACCTTACTCATATGGAGCACCCTGATCCGCAACATAGAGGATAAATGTTAGACCGCTTCATGAGTCAAAAATAATCAACATTCAATGGGAGTAAAAATCCCTTAGTAGCTGAGAAATGGATAAATTCCATAGATAAAATATTCCATGCCTTGGGAAGTAGTGAAAGGGAAAAGGTTATCATGGCAATTCACCACCTCACTGGAGATG
The DNA here is from genome assembly GCA_963277665.1 of Viscum album. Taxonomy (NCBI): domain Eukaryota; kingdom Viridiplantae; phylum Streptophyta; class Magnoliopsida; order Santalales; family Viscaceae; genus Viscum; species Viscum album. The sequence goes on from OY728119.1 coordinate 232,477,908, forward strand.
CTGATCAATGGTGGTCATTGATACAAAACATGAAGGAATATGATGAAGTATAAAATATGGAATGGAAGGAGTTCAAAGACATTTTCTTAGAAAAATACTTCCCTCATGACCATCTAGTAGATATGGAAAGTCAATTTCTGAGTCTGAGACAAAAGGAGGATGAGAGTGTTGCAAAGTATGAGGCTAACTATACATGGTTAGCGAGGCATGCAGCAGATTATATACGTAACCCAAGAAGTAAGATTCATCATTTCTTTGATGCGTTAAACCCATTTCTCTGTCGATCCTTAATCTCACAATCATTCTCTTCGAACGAAGATATTGTCTCATGTGCTATCAAGATAGACAATGAATTCTCGAAATCATATGACAAAAAAGTATAGCAAGAGAAGAAGAGAGAGTTGGAACAAAATATAGATAAAGGGAAAAAGGGAAATAAGGATTTTTCATTATGTGATAATTGTGGGAAGAATCACTTCGATATTTGCCTAAAAGGAATGAGAGTTTGTTATAAATTTAGAGAAAAGGGTCACTAGGCTTGTGATTTCAAGGGAAAGAAAGAGGCTATCAATGTTTAATCCTACATTTTCAGTGAGATGGTACATTATTCAAATGAATGTCTTAAGTGTCAGGGAAACTTACCTCAAAAGGCCAAGGTATCAAGGCCAATCCTATGATGTTACTACAGTTGAAGTAGAATAATTAATGTATTGGTGCTTTTGGACTCAAGGATTATATTCTGATTTTAAGAATAATGTGATATATATAAGGATTGTACTGCAGTACTAGATGTTTTCATTAAGGTTTTAATATAGTGAAGGTAATCATATTTTTAGTATGCGACTATAAGAGAAACTTTACTTTATTTGGGGAATCTGATGTTACAATTGATTTTGGAATTTAGAGACCTTTTAGAGAAAGTCTGGAAAGAGGTATATTGGATAACTATAAAGGTTGGAATAGATTAAGTTGAACTTTGGATAGTATTGTTTAAGGTTAAAAAATTTCTGAAGATTATTTTTGTAATATTATAATACTATAGTTTTAGGAAAAGGAAAACCTGCAGGTCGGGGGGAAACTCGTCGCATTGGACAAAGCTGCAGAAATAGAACCCACAACTATAGTACGATTGGCCTTTAGTACCTACCACTGGCCTACAGGAAGTTCTTGGTTATTACATAATATTTTTCTCCAGGGTATGTGTTAATATTTGGAACCTTATACGATTAAGATAAATATAATATTTTTGAGTTATTTTGTCTTTTTGAGTGAAAGATGAGTTTATGGTATAAATTAGTTGAAGGGTGAAATTATACGTGTCATGTGTGTATATATATATATGTATTATTCTATAAATAAATTAATTCTTAAACATTAGGGAAGGTATATTAAAACAAAAATGTGTTATCCTAATACCTTATGTTTTGTTGAACTGGTGATATTTTCATCATATATTGATGCCTTTGAGGCCCTCAATTTTACACTTGTTTGTGATTGATGACCTCAATCACTCCCTACAAATATTTACGTTTTCCCTCCAATTATATTTCTCTAATTTCCACCAATGTTCTCCTAATTGAGATCATAATTTGGTGGTGACTTTTTCATTTCCCTTTCCCTCTTATTAAGGCTAAATTTTATTAACCCTATTTCTGATATGGGTTTTCCAAAAAGGTATTTTCTATTTTCAACGTTTTATTTTCAAAGAACATTTTAAAATTGAGAGGACACAATTTATTGTATGAGGGGATAATGTAACACCCCAAGATTCCATGTTACGCTTCTTTTTGAATAATAGAGCAGCATGTGTTGTACGCAACCTCGAATTCTAACACATCGCGACCAATCAAAGTAGCAGTTATGAATAGTAATACCCACCTTTTGAAATTATATAAATTTTATGTTTCAAAATGGACTTCATTTTTTGATTCAGAATATCGAAATTAGCCTATGTTGAAATTTTGGTATTTTTCTGAGAACATCCAATTTTCGATGAATAGTAAAAAATACTTAAAAACAACTTTTTTAATAAAAATAATTTATAGTGATAAATTATACTATTGAGTGGTTTTAAAGTATAATTAGAATATATTTTTACCATTTTATCCTATGGTTTTCATTATAATTAATTTCACTTTGAAATTGGATATAAACAATTGCCAATCTTTTGATATATATTGTTTCTTAAAAAAACACATTTGTTGTGACAACGAGAATTAATTATTAAAATAATTAAGTCTACTTATATGTTTTTAATTTTGTAAAATAGACATCATTTTTGAATTAAGATTATCAAATATTTCTTAGGGTGAAGTTTTGGTATTTTTCTGAAAAAGTTCAATTTTTTAGGAATAGTGAAACCACTAAGTGGTAGTTAAAAAACTAATTTTTCATTTAAATGAAACGTTACCACTTCTGTGAATTGAATTTTAGAAATTTGACATACATACTTGTCATTAGTAAGTAAAATTTGGTTCAATGGGATGAAAATAATTTTTTATAAATAGTAACTATTAAGTTTTATTAATCATGATTAAAGGTATTTAGTCTAATTTAAGGTAAATATATTGTTATAATCATATGAAATTACCTTTACACATGTCCTACCATTATTGGATGAGTCATGGCCATCCAATACAATCCATGGGTCAACTTGGGGACCCCATGGAGCCACATGGATAAGACAATTGCATTAATAACTTTTTATTGAAAGTAAAAATAAAATTGTCACAAACATGCGTTGTTTTACTAAAACAATTATTACATGGGGTTATATAAGTTAAATTTTCAACTATAAATATTCATTGGAAATATAAAATGATTTCCTACATCATGGTAAATTTTTTTATAATTTTTAGGCATTAAATATATAAATTTATTTATCGCACCATGATGATGCAGCGATTACCTCATTAATTAACGATTTAAATAAAATGAAAATATAACGTAACATCTAAGACTTAAACTTGTCAAAAACCTATTTTATGAGTATATTTCGAACCCTTATCACCTTATACGCAAAATATATCATTGTGGGGCCTTTAAAATCCGAAAATAATTTTATGAAAATGTAACATTTCATGACTTTCCAAGAGTGCCCCTCCTCTCCTCTTATAAAAGGCCCCCACCTCTACCACCTTATTCACACCTTCAAAGCCATTTGGATTGGCCAAACTCTTCCCAAATACTCTCTCAACTTTCCTATATTACTCATACGAGACTCACTTTGGGAAGAAGTCCTCCCAAGGAAGCCTTTGGCTCAAATCAAAAAGAGTTACCCGATTTTAAGGTAATGTCTTCTCTTATGTTCTTTTGTTTTATTTTGCTTCTCCAACCCCTTAAAATCTTTTGATTACTTTATTTTTTAACATAAAAAGTATCTTAAATATACTAGTATGTTGTTATGAGATGAATTTTATGTACACTTACACACACCTTCCTCTAACGGTTAAAGAACATATTGTTTCTGTGTGTGGCGACTTACTGCCTCACGAAACGATGATTGTTCAATCTTCTTTTAACACCTCTCATGGTGGCCATTATGATGAAAATATATTTATTTATGATATATATTATATTTATTTTCACTATATTCTTCTGTATTTTACATTTAAAACATACCTTTATGTTTTGCATGTTGTGAAAATGCGATAATTTCATTTGAGGAAGTGTGGACTACCGCCCCCTCAAGTGATGTGACTCGTTCATGAAATACATGGAATGTATAAAGAATGAAATTAGTAAAATTATGTGACCTATATAACATATATATTATACTATAATTATAATATATATATATATATATATCTCATTGAGTTTTAATTCCATTAAATATGAAATAGAAATGAAAGTAGCGTTCATGCTTATGTACGGCTTACCGTCTCCATGAACGGTGCATTTCATTTCTTACCTCTAAATTTTATGTAATATTATAAAGGCAAGTATATACTGGATATATATTATATATATTATATCTACCTCATGAATATAATTCTGAAGATAATGGATATTTTACCACATGAACAAATTTTAATTATAGGAACTTTATTGTTGACTCGTGTACCAAAGAGCGACAAAACGACCGTTATTGACTTAAATGACTACATAATTTTCATAACATGGTAATAATTAATGTAAAATGAATAATTAACTTGAAAATGTTATTAATCAAGTATAAATTAACTCTATTTTATTAATCAGGAGGTTAAAGAACGATCGAGTCAAGTCGGACACGAGGTAAGGGACTTCTTCTGAATCTCCTTTCATTGAGGCATATTTTGTTTTATACACAACATTCTATTATATGGTGTATAAAACCCTTTTAAATTTACATTTATTCAAAAGGAATATTTTTAATACGAATCGTTCTACTAAAAGATAAAAAGGAATGTTTTTTTCGTACGTATGCGGCGACAATGACTTCTCCGCCGCCGTGACCATTATTTGATGTTCGGCTTCCTCTACAAGCCATAACTTTTTTTAAAATGAAAAATAAATACCAAGTTTTAATTTTCATTTATTTTGGTATTGAAAATGGTTTTGATAATGTTTTTATTATATCAATGTGTTGTATTGATAGTTTGTGATTGAAATGTGGAAATGTTATGTTTCCTTTATGCATGTTTTATGTGATACGATTATGTTATGGTTTATGATTTGTTTAAACCTTTTCATATAAGGAATGCATTGGACTTAATAAGTGACAGGTGGAGCCCACTATAACTCCTCTATGCATCCGTAGGTCTCATGAGACTAACTAGTGTCTTGGCACAAGGCCTTGAAAAAATCTTATTTGTAGTCTTCGCACAAGGCCTTGACTATGTGGTTATGATAGTCTGGAATTATGCATTCCATCATTAAGAAAGTGGTTATTGATATTTCATGTGATTATTCGACTAGTAGGATATCCATGTGAATAATTAAATGGAATTATTTCATTTTATTTTTTCCATATTATGCTTAAGTTCAAGTTTAAAAGGCTTTTGTTTTAGTTATACACTTCCTTAAATGTTTTTGTTTATTTATGAAAGTTTCCACTGTATTGTTATCCTTACTGAGCATCTGAGCTCACCCCTTTCTATGTTTTATTTTCCTAGGATGTGAAGATATATTTTATGACTGACCTACAGGGATAGTCTGAAGGGGATACGAGTATGGAATATGGAGACTAAGTTATTGTGATTTTTCACTTTATGATGTAATGTAACATTTATGAATGTATCTAGTGTTTCCAAGGCTACTAAACTAATCGGTATTTCGAGACTTGATCTTTTGTGATAATGCCAAAGTTACGTAATAATGCACTGAATCTGGGTAACTGGGGTCGTGGCGTTACAAAAAGGACAATCACAGTTAATGGATATCGGTTAAATCATCACCATGATATGACACACAATCCCAGTTCATCATCGACTTTCATTGGATTCCCAACTTCTCTAGTCGACCAACCACTAGATGGAGATGGCGACCCGCCAAATCAAAACTCAGGGCACCTCTTTCCCTTTATGTATCTCTCTCTCTCTTCCTCCCTCTACCTTTTTCTTCTTCTTCCTCTCTCTTTTATTTTTGTTTACCACTTTCTTTATCACATCTTTTATTTTTCACTTTTTTTTGTGTCGGTGTATCTTTATTAAAAACTAAAAAAACCTAAACAAAAACAAAAAAAAAGCATCATAACAAAAAAATATATACAAAAAAACCATGAGTCAAGATTAATCACCTTCAAATTTTAAAATTTTGTCCAACCATTTTGGGGAGTCAAAAGACATGTTTTCATCTCAAAAATTTTGTATTTTCATCATAACTTTGGATAAAGAATTTTGTGTCAAAATTAACAAATTTTGAATTCTCAATTTTTTATTTGGAAAATGATTTTCCAATACCTTGAGGAACAACATTTGATTTCATGCCAAGGCCACCTATGGCCATATTTTAAAAATGTGTGTTTTCACCCCCATTTGTCAGTCTTGAGTTTGTGGACCTTCGAGCTGAATTTCCTACTTTAGTGTGCATTAATATAATAGAGGCATTTTCTGAACCACATGAGAATCACAATTTCCAAATAACCTCCGATTTCATATACATTAATCCTCCTTTTGAAATCCCCTTTGAGCCTATGAAAACCTTTTCTTTGATAGACACATTACAATCCCAATACCTTTTCCCACCCAATATCAACATGGATTTTCATTGCATAATTTTTTGAAATTTAAGTGTCAGGTGAATGGATATCATTGTTTGGGTACCCTATTATTGATTTTCAACGAGTTATCATATACTTGAGGGAAAGAATCCATTTTAGTGTGGGGATAGGTTGTCATTCAGTGTGTTTTGGGGAATATAATTTACTTCTATTTATGTAATTTTGTAAATTTTATTGACAAGTGTTCAAAAAAATCCAAAATGATGAAAAAAAATAAACAAATCGAAAAAAATGGTTTGTGTCTTAGGTAATTCAAAAATCACTCTTCTTTAACCTTTGATCTTATTATAACTATTACAATTAGTATCGTGAGAAGATCAAACATGGGTTGGGATATGAGTGTGAGATCTGTTTCAAGGTAAACTTTCGAAAAAAACAAATAAAAAAAGGAAAAGAAAAAAAAAGAACACTTGCATTATATTCTTATTGGGAGAATTTTTTTGTTTTGTAAATATTCAATCTTCTCATTACATTCATATTTTCTTCCTCTATTGTGTCTTTCTTCACACAATCATTCCCTTGTAAATATGTGTTTTCATTTCCTTCCATGTTTCATTTCAAAAAAATGTGCATTGCTTTTCCTATGTTGGTGTTTTAACCCTCTTCTTCTATCTCTTGGACATTATATTCCTACTATACCATATCCACAAAAAAACCCCTTAAAAAGACCTCTTGATTCTTGTGCACTTTGGATAGGGATTGGAATCTGATTTCTCTTTTCAAACTCTAATATGTTCACTTTTGGTTGGTGAATGAGTGAACCTCCACAAATGAATTTTATCATCTTGAGAGGTGTGATTTTTGAGTGTCCACATTTTCCATTTCTAAATTTGAGCATAAAAAATGAATTATTTTGGGAATATTATTTTTGTAACAACTTGGGGTGGAATTCAAAATGGATTAGTTAAATAGTCTAAACCTCCTCTGATTGGAGAAAACAAAATTTTAATATTTGTTGGTGATTGAAAATGATTTTGTCATGTTTTTATATTTGTTGCAAATGAGGACATGCACAAAACAAAGTGGGGTGAGTTTATGTTATTAATATTTTCATGACTTATTATATACTCACTTTACTGATTTTATATGAAATTTTCATAATGTGTGTGAAATATTATTGTTTTCATGTTATGTATAATTTTGGAGCATTTTTAGAAGTAGTCCAATTGAGTTAGTTTACACTTTTAATAAAAAATATCACTATACTAATCCAAATTATGTGGTTTTTGTTTTTTAGGAATATCCTTTAATTATAAAACCTTTTATTAGAGGGTACCGTGAGGCAATTATTCCATTTGAAGGGTCATATGGTCCTCACAAACAAGACCAAATAATCTGTCAAGAAACTGGACTATTCATGAAGATTGATTTTCTGGGTTAACTACAGGAGTCAAAATTCCATTTTTCTCCACCATAGTTTGGGGGTCAATTTAAGGAGTCTAGGATAAAAATTTAAAGGCCTAATAATAACAAAAATGTCCCCAAATGATGCATTTAAATCCAGCCCACCATTCTAGCTGAGAAATACAAGCATCACACAAATATTGAAATTTCTCATAATGTGGACATACATTCAAGCTAAGATTTTGTAGTGTGAAATAATAGATATGTTCGGACAACTCTATTGAAGAAATTATTTTTATTTGAGGGGATATTCCTATTCCAAAACCCATTCACATTATGGTCTTTGAAAAAGTATGGATTGAAATGGATAGATCAGAATTGTTTAGTACAACTACCATAACCTTTTCTCCTTAAGTCTAATAGATGAACAATTTTCACAGTCGATAGAGGACATTTATATATACAACTTTCAAGAAGGAGATATTTCATGATTCGGCTGTATAAATATCCAAATAGGCGAGCCAGGTGGAGGGGTAATTCTTGAATGCAAACAGACCACCACCTTGGGCTATTAATACATCCCCTCCTCTCCTTTCAAAAGGGTTGGAATTTCAGAAGAGAGGAGATAATATTGGAATGACCAAAGCCTTGAAAAAGGCTTGGGAGGATCTTCTATAATCAATTTTTCACATGAGAGGCCTTTCCTCCTCTCTTTGTTTTCATTTACTTTTATGTTCTTCATTGTTGTAATTTTGTAACTCATTTCCTTTGGAATTCTGTTTTAATGAAAGATTCTTCTTCAATATATCTTATTATCATCCACCTTTTATAGTATAATATTAATGTTCTTAAAATATTGTAAATTAATTTTAATCCCCTTCCCTTATTTTGCTTCTTCATTCAATCAAAAATATGTTTTTAATTATCATCATTGTTCGTGTGTGTGTGTTTGATGTACCACTCTTTTCTAATCTCTTTCTTTTTCTTCTATTTTTAATTTATCATCATAATTATTATAAACAAAATATTAAACACCAAAATGGCTGAGTAAATATCTCATTGGGGTGAGTCAAAATTTAGGGATGTTAAGTGATTGATAGTATTTGCTCGATGAGTATTCGTTAATTTAACATTGTGTGTGTTGGACTTAATATGTCATGGATTAATGACATGTTTTGTTTAGAATGTTGTTTAAATGGATTATTGGAACCATAAATACACTACCATAAACAAGTACTGATCGAGAATAGAATCCTAGTTGAGTTAGGGCTTGGATTAAAGCTTTGACACTTAGGAATTCTAATCGACGTCAACTTGTGAAGTGGGTGTTAATTTAAATGCAATATAAATCAAAGCTAAAGGATATCACAAGATTAACTCCCTAATAACGAACTCACCCAAATATTTATCAATTTGTTAATTAAATTATAGTCAATCAATCATTTCAATTAAGATCTGCAAACAGACCCCCCTAATCAAAATACAATCAACTAAAAACAAACGACTATTACAAAGTATCATTACCGAGGATTCGACCCGAGTGCTGCTATACACATTAGCAGAGCACCGGAACCTTGACCAGTCGAAAGGAGACAATCGGCCATACGTTTCAGCATCCTATTTTTGGAACATAGGGTGTGCTATATTTTATAGTCATGTGGAAAGGATTGTTGGCATCTTATGCTTGGTGCATAAGGCATATCTTGTTTGGAGCAATAGGAATCCTATATTTGTCATACAGGGTTCCCTAAAGTTTCATGTCATGTAGATAGAACTATTGGCATCTTATGATTGGCACATAAGGCATCTATTTTTTTGATCAAGAGGCATCATGTTCTTGTCATATACGGTGTAGTACAATTTAATGTCATGTAGATAGTACTATTAGGCATAAGGCACCTAGAAATGGCTGGTGTTGGGACTTATGTGAGAGAGTATCCCTTTCTGGATTAACATAGCATATGAGCCAATTGGTAGGGTTTTGAGGAGTTGCTTGAGGAATAGTTCAACTCAAGGTGCTCAGGGAATTGATGATGAGACTCTCAGATCACGACATGGGAAATGAACCAAGAGGAATATTTCGACTCAAGGTATTTCATAGTGTGTGGAAGAGTATCTCAAATCATGGTACTCCATAGGTAGAAGGTGGGTGTGCATAAGGGTGTAATGGAAAATGCTGACATCCTGGTCCGAAAAGATCGCGGTGTGACACACCATTTTCATGTGGATTAGTGATGGAAGAGATGGTACTAGCCCTGAGGGCCGGGACCGTAGCATGGAAGTGATCCCAAGAGGGGGTTCGGGGGGGGGGGCTGACGTATGGACCGGTGGGTGTGAATGTTGGAGCATCGCAAAGAATTGGGCTTCGCGAAGTTGTTTTGTGGAGGAAAGGTGCTCGATGAGAATGGGGTCTTACACCGCAGCTTCACGAAGGAAACCTACTCATGGATCATGGAATCATGGAGCATAGGGGCTCATAGAGAAAAGTGTCTTGTAGAGCAAAGTGGCACCTAGAGTAAAAGGCCTCGTGGAGTAGAGTGGATCACTGATCAGAGAGGCTCACGGAGGAGAGTGGCTCGTAGAGCATAGCGGCTTAGGGAGAAAAGCTGCTCGCAGAACAAAGAATCTCACGGAGCAAAGCGTATCATGGCGAAAAGCGTCTCGCAGAAGAAAGTGTATCATGGAGAAAAGAATCTCGTGGAGTAAAGCATCTCGCGGAGCCGAGAGCAACCCAAAGGAGCTCTCTCTTTCACAAATGGTGTAGCCCTTTGCAAAGGGCATCACTTCATAGTGCTCTGGAGCTCCGCAAATGGGAAATTGTTCGCCCAAGGGGCGGCATGAACATACTTATGAAGGGGGTGAGCTGGATATTTATAGGTTATGGAGTTCGGTGGATCATGCCTAGAGCACAAATACATGCTACAAAAATAAAATGATGCCATGAAGGATGTCGTGCTCTGCAACTGGAGGGAGTTCCCTCAAGTTTCTCATAATCATGGAGTCGACCGTCATCGAGATTCAAGGTGCTCATAGAGGATCAGTTCAAGTTCTCTCAAGTTCTTCATAATCACGGATTCAACCGTCATCGACCTTCTTAGAAATCGCGAAGGCTCTGGTAAAGTTCCCTCAACTCTACGATCATGAAGGGATCTTCGTGAATGGGCTCCGTGAACCAGTTTTACATCCCAAAATAAAATGTCTATAACTCCTAATCTGTAACTCTGTTCGGGCCCTACGACCTGTCAAATTGAAGCTTGAAAAACAGGATGCGATCATGGATCATGTATGGAAGCATTCAGAATATTTTGTGGAAGCATTTTCTGGTGCCAAATAATTCCCCAAGAGAATACCTTAAAAATTTAAATACAATAATATTTAGGAGTGTTAGTTTAATTGTATCGACACCAGTATCAGTCTGATTATTAATACTTTTTAGTATGATACTCATGAAAGATATTCTAACTTGTGGTTTTGATAAAGGTCATTTTGATTTTATTGGATACATTCTCATTCTGATTATTGTAATGCAGAAAACTAAATTTTATATTCAAAATACTTTGGAAATTTTTCTTTTTATGGTAGAAAGTATTATTTTATATAAGAACATGTGAAAACACTTGGGACATAAAAAAGTTAATAAACATGTTGTTGGGATCCTCATGTACTAATCATGTTTTAATGATCACAAATCCTATTCAACCTGGTTAAATCCTGTAAATTATATCAAAACATGTGTATTATTGTTTAAGTATTCTCATTCTTTAAGAAGATCCATTCAAGATCTTAATTGCTCTACATTCAGTTTAATTAATTTATACTACCCTAGATTTACTTTTATAATAACTTCTTTGAAAACAGATTAAGTCTAATCCATTATATGATCATCATTGCTTAATTCTAAAAACAGTTATTTTGAAAGGTCTAAGACACCGTGAGTCTGCCACTAGTTATGTCTTTCTGGAAAAGTAAATTAGACACAGTGACAATCAGACACCGTGAAGGATCAAACACAATGAAGGATTAGACATCGTGACAATCAGACACTGTGAAGGATCGGACATGGTGATAATCAGACACCGTGAACAAAACATCGCGACATTGAGACACTATGACTATGAGACACCGTGAACAAGAAACTGTGACATCCAAACACCATGACCATGAGACACTGTAAACAAGACACCATGTGAAGGAGACACTGTTTCCAAGACATACTGTGACACTATTTCCTAATATATTTTGTCGTCTTTCAATTTAATCTCTAACGGTCATATTTGAAGATTTTAATTCACTATCATAGTTAATGTTTCTTTGTAAAAATATCATTGGATAGTATGAGGTATGAGGTGCAGAATACATGCAACTTGTCGGATACAACACATGCACTCCAAGATAAAAAGAGTTGTGTGGCCCGAAAACAAAGTGTGAAAAGCTTGTAAGAAAAAAACGATACAAAAGAACAAGATGGTGGGCATGAGCGTCACAACAGAATACATTTTTGTGAATTGGCTCATGTAACCCGATTATGCTGAAGAACACACAAAGCATACTAGATTCCCGAGAACATCTTCACATTGTAAAACACTATGAAGAACACAATCTGAATCTGTCTAACTTATGATACTCTGCTTTCCATATGAGGAATTGAGTTCTGCATCTGCCTCATTTCAGAAGTCCAAATCCACAAAGATCGACACTCAGAGCATTTCAAAACCTCTCTCAACATTACTACGATGTTGTATATCATTTTATTAAGTTTCGAGTAGAGTGTGTATCTGTATTGAAACACACTCTGTCTTCTACATTAAACTTAAGGATACAATATATCCTTACTCAAACACTCATTTACTCTTGTTTATACCAACTGATAAGTGTGGAAGAGGTCCATGCGTGGCCCGGTAGTTTGTACCCATGAAGAACTGTGGAAGAGGTCCTTGTGAGACTTTGACAGTCATGTGTCCTGTTGTTTAACCCTGATCCAGGGTGTGGATAAAGTTTATTTATATAAACTGCTTGGTGGCAGGTGATCACCAAGTGGAGTGGATTATGTCTCGGCTTGAGACTGAACCACTTTTTGTATATTTTCTATGCTTCTTACTTTAGTTTTCTCTATTTTACTACTCTAATAAATAATTCAAAAATCACTTAACTTACTTTGATATTTAATCATGGAATAATTGATTTGTCCTAGTAAAATAGATTCAAAAGTAATATTAATAACTATTATTATTACTGAGAAATAATCAATCTTATAAGAAGTTATTCAAACAGTCAGACCTTTATAACCGTATTACATTGACTAACTGGGTTGTATTTAACTTGAAGGGGAAATACTTCTAAGAACACTTTTTAAAACAGAAATTTTTTTAGATACTCAATTCACCCCCTCTTTAGTATTCTACTCTCACCAACATTTGGTATCAGAGTAACTTTTATTATGACTTTCTTTAATCTCATGCAACATTGATTGTAGTTTTACTTGAAATATCTTTAAATTTCTATCAATTCTAAATTTTTAGCTCTTTAAACCTATTCTATTATTATGGATAATAGATTGGAAGGTTTTGCAACCAATAGACCACCATTCTTTAATGGAACCAACTATGATCAAAATAAAATTAAAATAAAAATGCACTTAGAGAGTATGGGATTTAAGATTTGGTCATCCATTATAGATGAATACAAGATTCCAGCTACAAATAAAATTACATGGGATGAACCTATCAAAACTACCTACAATAATAATTGTAAATCTATGAATGCTTTATACTGCTCCTTAAGAGATGATGAATTCAATATAATTTCTTCTTGTAAAACTGCCCAAGAAATTTGGGATACCCTGTCTGTTTCACATGAAAGAAAATCTAGTGTAAAAGAAATGAGACTTAATACTTATAATATTAAATATGATAACTCTAAAATGAATCCTGATGAACCTATCTCTGACATGTATCTTAGGTTCAATGATATTCACAACACAATGATTTCTCTTGGAAGAGAAGTCACTGCCAAGGAATAGATCATGAGAATACTTAGATGTCTACCTAATATATGGGGGTAACCTCTATCTCCATTAGAGAATCATGCGACATCATCAACTTATATTTAAAATAAATCATTAGGAAACTGATGATGTATGAAGAAGATCTAAAAGTCAACAAGGAGGAGGAGGATGAACCAAAAAGTAAATCTGTTGCATTCAAGACCAGCACCTCTAACCACAATGAAAAAGGGAAATTGGAAGCTTCTGTAGGAAGATCCATTAGTGAACAATAATCACCCGATAGTGATGAGGAGATGTCTCAACTAGCCAAGAGATTCAAAAGATTTTACAAGAAGAAGAACTTTTTTTGGAAGCCTAAATACAAGGGAAAATATGACCAAAAAGGAAGTTTGTAGAAGGACTGGAAAAGAAGTGGCAAGACTGATGAGATTGTCTGCTATGAATGTAAGCGCAAGGGACATATCTAGGATGACTTTACAAAGCTCAATTACAAAAATTGATATGAGGACAAGCATAGGAAGTATAAAAAGGAAATGAAAGTAACATAGAGTTCCTCTAAATACAGTTCAAGTGACTCAAGAAACATCACATGATGAACAAGCTAACAAATCCAATATGTGTTTTATAACAAACACATCTGAGGTAACACTAGACTCTCATGTACATAATTCATACTATTCTGAAAATGAGGGTGACATTGAAAAATTGACTAATGAAGAAATGTTTGAATACTATAACATGATTGAACAATCATGCAATGAACTAAAATACAAATATAAATCATTGAAGAAACAACATGCTCTTACTGTGACTATTAAATATAAACTCACAACTAAAAATGAGAAAAATTCTCAACAACTGAGAGAGAACAATTAATTAAAAATGTCTAATGAGAAATTGAATAATGACCTAGAATGGTTTACCAATGGGAAAAATACCCTTACCAAAATCCTAGGAAAATAAATTTCCCCTAAATACAACACTGGAATTGGTTATCAACCTGGAAAAAGAAACCTTGGTTGAACAAAGTTTGTTTCTAAATGTGGGACATACGGTTTTACTTCCAATTCTAGACACAAATATTCTAATTAAAGTTATGATACATTGACTACTATTTTACGTTTTTTCCGGACAAAATAGAGTTTATTTTTCAAATACTTTACTCAATACTTATAAGAAACCTATGAGACAGATATGGGTTCCTAAAGAACATATTACTAATAATACTAGAACCAAACAAGTATGGGTACTAAAATATGTTTTTTATTGATCATTTTGTAGGAAACATGCTTAAAGAGTTCCTATAAAATTTTATGGTACTTGGAGAGTGGATGTTCAAGGCACTTGACAGGAGACTACTCATGCTTCAAGAACCTAATCAAAATAGTTGTAAGACATGTCACATTTGGTGACAATGCCAAAGGAAATATTATTGGCCTTGAAAAAATTAGTAACTCTAATATAGTATTGATTTCAAAAGTATTGTTTGTTGATGGATTAAAATACAATCTTCTCATTATCTCAAAATTATGTGATGATGGATTTCATGTTAGATTTCCAGATGATGATTGAAATTTATTTAATTCTAAATAAGAATTAGTATTTTCCGCATTAAGAAATGAAAATGTTTAATCTGTTGACTTAGATTCCATAGCTTCTCAAAATGCTTCATGCTTAAGTGTATTTCATAAAGAGTCCTGGATCTGGCATAGGAGACTAGGATGCTATAATGTTCACTCCCTTATAAATATAACTAGAAAAGGCCTAGTTAAAGACATTACCAAACTTAAGTTTCCAAATGAAAAAGTATTCAATCCATGTCAAAGAGGAAAACAACAAAAAGTTTCCATAAAACCAAAGAAAGAAGTTTCAACTTCTCAACCTCTCAAACTGGTTCACATGGATTTTTTTGGACCATCTAGAGTTTCTAGTTTAAATGGTAACCACTATGTTTATGTTCTTGTAGATGACTTTTTTGGATATAATTGGACCTTCTTTTTGGCTCACAAGAGTGAATATTGTTCTTATTTTACTAAATATGACATGTCTGTAGAAAATTGTAGTAGACTTATAAATAAATCCTTAAGAAGTGATCATGGCTGTGAGTTTGAAAATAAAGAGTTTGAATCCTTTCGCCCAAAAAATGGTTATAATCACAATTTTTGTTCCCCTATAACACCTCAAAAAATGGAGTTATAGAGAGAAGAAATAGAACCCTGCAAGAGATTTCTAGAACAATGCTCAGTCAATATGACCTGCCTATTTATTTTTGGGCTGAAGCTATCAATACAGCATGCTACATAATCAATAGAGTGTTGATCAGACCAATTCTTAAAAGGAATCCTTATGAGTTATGGAATGATCAAAAACCCAAGGTTAACTACTTCAATTTTTTTGGTTTCAAAGTATATATCCTTAATACTAAGGACGATCTTGACAAATTTGCATCAAAAAGTGAAGAAGGTATCTTTTTAGGATATTCCATGTCTAGTAAAGCCTATAGAGTGTTCAATAAAAGTACTAAATGTGTGGAAGAATATTCCCATGTCAAATTTGTTGAAATAGATCCACATGAGCCTAAAAACATTCTAGAGAACTTGGATCATGATCTATTGAATCTGAACATTAATCCAAAATCCTCAAATCAGTCTGTGAAAGAATCAGTCAAAACTTCCAATTATGAAAATTCCTTAGAACCTGAACCTACTGATGAACCTGAAATCACTAGTCCCTTCTTTACTAGAGCTGTTTGAACTCTTAAGAACCATCTCTTAGATGTTGTTGTAGGAGACCTATACAACGGAACTCAAAGTAGATCTTCTCTTAGACATTAGGTTGAACATCAAGTCTTATTGTCACAACTGGAACCTAAAAACATTAATATTGATATCAATGATGAATTTTGGGAGATAGATATGAAATAAGAACTTATTCAGTTTCAAAGGAATAATGTTTGGAAACTTGTTGAAAGACCTAAGGACACATTCACCATAGGCACTAAATGGGTGTTTAAAAAGAAGTTAGATGGAGCTCGTAACACAGTTAGAAACAAGGATAGATTCGTTGCACAAAGCTATAGTCAAGAAGATGGAATTGACTATGAGGAGACATTTTCACCAGTAGCTATACTTGAAGCCATCAAAATCTTACATGCTTATATTGCACAACTGAATTTCAAACTATATCAAATGAATGTTAAGAGTGCATTCTTAAATGGGTATATTGTTGAGGATGTCTTTTTTGAGAAAACCCCCTAGTTTTACAAACCCCCATTTTCAAAATCATATTTTTAAATTATCAAAAGATTTATATGGTTTAAAACAAGCTCCAAGAGCCTGGTATGATAGATTATGTACTTTTCTTACTTCCAAAGGTTTTAAAAAATGAATAGTTGATCCTTCTCTTTTTATAAAATGAATTTCTAATGATTTATTAGTTGTTCAAATCTATGTAGATGACATTATCTTTGGATCCTCAAGAAATTATTTATGTGTTGATTTTTATAAAATGATGCAAAATGAATTTGAAATTAGTTAAATGGGTGAACTAAAATTCTTTCTCAAATTTAAAATCTTTCAAAATAATGATTTTATTATTTTAACTCAAAGTAAATATACTATAGATCTTCTAAAACGTTTTGGATTGGATAGCACTAAAAGTAGTAACACTCCCATGAGTAGCACTTGTAAGTTGGTTCTTGATGAATATGGAAAATCGTTTGATCAAACTACTTATAGAGGAATGAATAGAAGTTTACTATATTAAACTACTAGTCGACCTGACATTATTTTTAGTGTGTATATGTGTGCTCATTTTCAAGAAAATCCTAAGGAATCGCATTTAAATGCTCTAAATAGAATTTTAAAATAACTCAAGCATTCACCTAATATAGGATTATTCTATCATAGAAGACAATCATTTTAGTTAGTTAGTTATTCTGATGCTGACTTCAGTGGTTGTAAGTTAGATAAAAAATCATCTATGGAACATTTCACTTTTTAGACAAGTCACTAGTATCATGGTGTAGTAAGAAACAAAATTCTGTTGCACTATCTACTACAAAAGATGAATACCTAGCTACTGGAAATTTTGTGCACAAATATTATGGATGAAACACACATTACTAGATTATGAATATCAATTTAGGCGTGAACCTATAAATTGTGACAACACAAGTGTTATTAACATATCAAAAAATCTTATTTCATATTCTAGGACAAAACATATTGATGTAAGAAATCACTTTTTGAGAGATCATTATCAAAAGGGAGATATCACTTTGGAATTCATTGGTACTGAGTATCATCTTACTTATATATTTACCAAACCAATAAATTCTGAATGAATAGACTACATCATACATGAACTTGGATTGATAAATCTTAATTAAATGTATTACTATTGTATATCTTACTATTTCATGATTACGGTCTCACAGTTAGCGCTTCATGACTACTGTTTAATAGTTACTATATCACCGTAATGTTCAGTTACTATCTCACCATATTAATTTCTCACCATAACACTCATTTAATGTCTCATCGTAACATTCATTCTCTGTATCACCGTAAACACCTGATATGGTCTCACCGTAAAGCCTTTCTTTAATTTTTAGTTATGAATTAAAAACCATATCACGGTAATTATTCATTTCACCTTTTTGTTTTCCCACATTTTTACTTTCGCGATGTTTGGTATTCCTATATGATAAAATAAAGAAAGTATCACTTGATTATTCACTCGGGTTTCTTATATTTTCTCATTTCAAATCCTTCTTCAACCCTGCAACCTTTTTCTCTCTCTCATACCATCAGTAGATTCCTAGGATGAAACACCCTTCATCTTCGACTCCTGAGAAGTGCATCTCAAAGAAGAATAATATTGAATCTAATCTAGCATTTGAAGGAACTCTAAATCCAAATCTAGTCAACCGAGTTATAGTACCTGAGAAAGAGGTTTCCCCCAAGTGGATTCTATATAGTAAGACTCTGGTTTTGAAAGCATTAGAACATCAAGGCTGGTTAGAGTAGTTTTCTAAGGAAGATAGACCTATCTACCCTAAGTTAGTGGCTGATTTTTATTATTATGTACAATTATATTTTGATTTTGGTGATAGTTATGTCGTGAGAAGCTAGATAAATAGACAGAAATTCTCATTCTCTTCGAGGTTAGGGTCTGCGTGCCTTAGGATACCTCATGAAGGCATCTGTGAGGATTATCAGAGAGGACCTACACCTTCAACTTAATTCTTTGATCTGGAGGATGTTTTGAAATCCTTAACTGGAAAAGGAACCAAGAGGATAGTCATTGCTGCTAAACTAGATGGAGAATCAAGGCTTCTATTCAAGTTTATTCAGAATCTAGTTATCCCCAAAAAAGATTATTCTGCTGTTTTGAAATATCAGGATGTGTTTCTGATCCACCTTATAAAAAATGGGCATAAGATCATCCTTTTTAAGTATATCATTCACCACATGTGTGAACTAATCAAAGCCACATCCAAGTCAACCTTCCTATTTTAATCTTGGCTTTTCTCTGCCATGCTTCTTCCAAAGGTATGGTTGGACCTAATAAGGAAGTTATAAAGGATTGTGAGTACTTCCATTCCAATGTCACTATTTAGGGAACGAATATAAATTGGAATCCTTGGAAAAAGTCATGGGTGGAAGACAATGATATAATTTATGAAAAAATCAATCATGTGGAATATCCCCCAAGACCAAGAGATATTTCTAATCCTAGTTTGGAACCAGATGGGGTTGTTAAATTTTCTACTGAAGAATAAGAAGAGGCTGATGTTCCCCCAGAGAAACTGTTTCTATTGAGGAAGACAATACTACTATCCCTCTTGTGGTAAGTGAAAAATAAGTCCCTACACCTATAGAGGTTGTTACTATAGAATCTCAACCTGAGGCTGAAACAAAATATGTTGTTCAAGAAACCAAGAAGAATGTTGTCGAAGATCCTACAGAGGAAGAATTACCTGTTATGCAAGGATCTGACCTTGAGGAACTCCCAGTGGAACAGTCTATTCCTAAAGTAATTCCTTCAGCTGAGGAAAGGATGGAGCTAGATTTTCAGCTGGCTAGACAGGAAATGAGATAAGAACTATGAGATGAGTTTGTGGAATTATATTAAGATCCTAAGCCTCTCATTCCTAAGAAGGACGAAACTATTCTTGGGGAGAAACGTTAAAATTTTAAATCTATCAAAGTACCAATTTTGGTTGATCTGAGCCCTGTAAGCACTTAGTATAAGTTCCCTAGTTTCTATGATGTGGATGACTCTCAAAAAGTTTCAGCAAAATGCCTCGACCTTTATACTGTGTTCCAACTGAAATCTATCTCTAATATTGCTCTTGAGAAGGAAACTGAGCCTGTATCAGTCCCTATTTTTTGAAAATTCATCAGAAAAACTATCCTTTGTGAGTAATAATGATCTAAAGGAATTTGGTTCTACCCTTTTGTCCGATGTTGAAAACGTTTTGAATTACCATCCTACTCTTGTGACACATCTATGTGAGAAAGATGCCACATTATTTTTGGATAAAGTTATTTGGAAAATACAACCCAAAATACTTCATGATATTCATGAAGTAAGAGTTGAGAACAGAATTCTTAGAGACGAAGTGAAGACCCTAAGAGGTATGACTAAAGACATGAAAAAAGAGATGAATTTGAGATCAGAGCTTATTTATCATCCTGTGGAACCTATTGTTCCTCAAACCCCACATAATATTTTCTATGATATTCATAAACATTTAGATTCCTTAGCTGAAAAGGTCATAGAAATGAATAAACAGATTGCGAAAGAAATGCGAGGTCTTGTGGTTAATCTAAACAAACTCACTAATGAGTATACGGGGTGTCTTCAAAAAGTGATTAATCAACTGAAATCACTCACCACCACTGTCAATGCTTCTAAATCCTTTATTCAATCCTCTCAACCCTCTTTGGACAGTGATCTGCTCAGAACAGTGGTCAAATAAGAGCTTCAGACTGTGCTTAGTGGCTTCAATAAAGATTATCTCTCTGTAGTTATCAAGAATAGTGATAGAGTTCTTGACCCGGTCCAAATCCATTCTAAAATTGCTAATGATACTCAGCAAGATATTGCCAAGAATTTGGATTTACAATTCAACAGAATATTCTCCAATACTGACATGAATAATCATTTCAATTATCTTTTGGAAAATATGCGGATTCCACCTGTTAATCAAGGTTTAAAGACTCATGTCCAAAATCTCACAGATTTCTCTCAATTGTTGGATATTTTTATGGAAAACAAGGATAATTTAGAGAAATCCATGCAGTTTGGTGGAGAGATAATTGCAGATTTCATTAAGATTATGAGGCCTTATCTTCATGTATAGAGTGCATCCATTGTTGCTCCTACGACTGCACCTCTATGACCCAGAATGCCTACCTTCACCTCTTCCCTAGACTTCACTACTATATCTTTCATCCTATATCTAAGTCATATCAGGCATGTGATCCTTGATCAACACCTACATATATCTTATACTACTCTTACTCTGGCTCCATCAGTCATTGAAGGCATTCCTTTACCTTTTCTATCAACCACCTCACTCCATTCTTCTATCGTGGCCTCTTCTCCTATGGATTCCTCTTCTGATACTACTGCTAATGGAAAAGAGAAGGCCAGCCCTTGATGAAGACCAATGATTACTCCTTTTTTAAAGGAATTATGTTGCTTTTGTTTTTCTCATTTCGGTTTGTACTGGATCTTATTTTCGTTAATGAAATTTTCACTTTTCATAACTTCTCTTATTCAATATTTTTGATAATCTCAAAAGGGGGATAAATCTCTACATGTTAGACACTTATCTATATATCTATAGTTGAATAAAATATACAATTTAAATCTACATGATTTTTGATCATCAAAAAGGGGGAGATTGTTGGACTCCTTGTGTACTAATCATGTTTTAATGATCACAAATCCTATTCAACATGGTTAATTACTATAAATTATATCAAATCATGTGTATTATTGTTTAAGTATTCTCATTATTTAACAAGATCTATTCAATATCTTAATTTCTCTACATTTAGTTTAATTACTTTATACTATCCTTGATTTACTTTTATAATACCTTCTTTGAAAAATGATTAAGTCTAATCCATTCTATTATCATCATTGCTTATGTATGAATACAGTTATTTTGAAAATTCTGAGACACCATGAGTCTTCCACTAGTTATGTCTTTCTGGAAAAGTAAATCAGAGACCGTGACAATTAGACACCATGAAGGATCAGACATAGTGAAGGATCAGACACAGTGACAATCAGACATCGTGACAATCTGACACCTTGAACAAGACAAAGTGACATCCAGACACCGTGACAATAAGACTTCGTGAACAAGACATCGTGACATCCATACATTGTGAACATGAGACATCGTGAACAAGACACCATGACCAATCCAAACACCGTGTGAAGGAGACACTATTTACATGACATATTGTGACATTGTTTCCTAATATATTTTGTCGTCTTTCAATTTAAACTCTAACAGTCATATTTGAAGATTTTAATGCACTGACATAATTAATGTTTCTTTATAGACATATCATTGGACAGTACGAGGTACGAGGTGCAAAATACGTGCAACCTATTGGCTCCAACACATGCACTCCCAGATAAAAAGAGTTGTGCGGCCTAGAAACAAAGTGTGAAAAGCTAGTAAGAAAAACATGATACAAAAGAACAAGTTGGTGGGTGTGAGCGTCACAACAGAATACATTTTTGCAAATTGGCTCATGCATCCCAATTTCACTAAAGAATACAAGAAGCATACTAGAATCACAAGAACATCTTCACACTGTCAAACACCACAAAGAACACAAGTCGAATCTATCTAAATTACAACACTCTGTTTTCCATACGAGGACTTGAGTTTTGCATCTACCTCATTTTAGAAGTCTAGATCTGCCAAGATCAACACTCAGAGCATTTCTAAACCTATCTCAACATTACTTCTCTATTGTGTATCATTTTATTAATTTTTGAGAAGAGTGTGTATCTATAGAAACACACTCTTTATTCTGCATTAAACTAAAGGATACAATATATCCTTACTCAAACACTCATTTAATCTTGTGTATACCCACTGATAAGTGTGTAAGAGGTCCTTGTGTGGCCTGGTAGTTTGTACCCACAAAGAACTGTGGAAGAGGTCCTTGTGCAACTTGGACAGTCCTGTGTACTATTGTTTAACCCCAATCTTGGGTGTGGATCAAGTTTATTTATATAAACTACTTGGTGGCAGGTGATTACCAAGTGGAGTGGTTTAGGTCTCATCTGGAGACTAAACCACTTATTGTATATCCGCTGTGCGGATTACTTTAGTTTTCTTTGTTTTAATGCCCTACTGTATAATTTAAAAATCACTAAATGTAATTTGATATTTAATCTTGGAAATAAGTTATTATTTCTTTGTATTAGTAAAGTAGTTTCAAAAGTAATATTAGTAACTATTATTATTGATGATAAATAATCAATCTTCTAAGAAGTTATTTAAACTGTCAAACCATTATAACCATATTACTTTGATTAAATGGGTTGTTTTTAACTTGAAGGGGAAATCCTTTTAAGAACACTTTTTAAAACAGAAATTTTTATAGATACTCAATTCAGCCCCCTCTTGAGTATTCTACTCTGACCAACACATATTTTATGTTAGTGTTTGTGCATTCTAAAACTGAAGGAACAAAAAAGTAATAAGTATAACTTCTAGTAAAATAGTCATTATCCTAGAGTCTTATCCTATAAGACTTCTATGTTTGATAAAAAGAAATACATATTTTTAATGGGGGATTATTTTGTTGAATTTTATATCCTATACTGAAATTTTTTTTGTAGATTGTGATTATTCAAATAGTTTGTTCATCTAAAACCATTTTAGAGGTAATATAGGTATAATTTTAATTTAGATTTTCGAGACCCACATTGGGGTCAGGTCATGAAAATGAAGTATTATGGTTGTTCAATGACACTTCTTAATTTTCAAAGTTTATGTTGTTTACTTCCAATTTAAACTCCATGTGCAGCACCAACACATGACAAGAAACTTCTTATGGGATAAATGTTGTTTACCCCAGAAACATGTCATGTACTTATACTATAGCTATTTTAAGACCTTATCATTTCATTCAGGCTTGGAGTTGTATATGTGAGTAGGTTTTGGCATCCACATCCATGTGTTTAAAGGAATATGAACCCCATTCCAAAATATTCACTCATGATATAGTTTTTGTTTCTCCCTCACCTATTGATTTGTGAGATCCTCTATATTGACATATGGAAAGGTTAGGAATTCCCTTAAATTATTGAGGTGATGATATTTTATCTACAGATGAATATATCGATTACGGTTTCCTTTAAAAAGGAATTAAGCTTGATATGGTATTCTTAATGTTATATGAAAGGTTATAAAGAGTTTGGAATTTGGATTCTCTAGATTCTGCACCAGAGTCATTATTCCCCCAGTTTCTTGGGTTCAGGATTTACTATTGTATATTTTTTGTGGTTTTATAAGAGATTTAGTGTGGAATTTATGGTTAATGATCAACATTGAAACATGTATGAACCAGATGGAGAGGTACCCCCTCTTTAATGGTGATCTTATTATGGTTTTGAGTATATTCAACTTCATGGATTGTGGTAGTAGTATGGGATTATTCAATACATATGACTCCTCTGATACCTCATATATTTATTTTGTGAAGTGGATATCATTTTCCTATCAACTTATTATTTTTTAGAATCTTGGATATCTGTTTCCGACGCTTTCGCCAGGGCGCACGCATCTGTCTGTGAAGGACACGCAGTTGTTGCCCCGCATTCCCGCTTTCCAAAGGCGGGAGGCATTCGCTCTTTATTCAGGGACGTCTGCTCCTTGATCGATACCGGGATGAAGGGATGTCGGTTCTTCCTTCCATGGATTCCTCCTCGGAACTCGTCACCTAGTCCGGGTCTCCCTCATAGATTTAATACGTTGTTCGTGAAACTCTTCCCAGTGCCATGTTTCCGTGGACGCTGGTTAATTACACTACTTCTGTCAGGACATTCCAAAGGGTTCGGTCAGGGTAGCAACCTTCAGTCGGGGGAGTAGTCACGTCGAGGCATCAGTAGCATGTCTGAATGCTAGGGAACTGGAGTGTCTATCTTTTGTCCCTTATCATAGGGCTTCTCGAGGGAGTGGAAGCCCGAGGCATCCCACATCGAGTGTGGGGAATTATATGCCATAGGCACATATCTGAAGTTTTCCTCAACTTCCTATATTTAACACAGGGTATGCTGTAGGTTTAACGTCCAATGGAGACGGATCAGCCCAATCATAGCATTGGCTAGAATGGATCAGATTGAGGAATTTCCCTTGAAGGGATGCCAATATCGGGGCCAGTCCATGGGCAGCTTCCTGAATACTGTGAAGAGGATCGGAATGGCATGATCTCACTGGGATATGGCGGTCCAGGTAAGAATCAGGGTGGATGATGGATGGATGAATGAAGTGGAGGGGGAATGAAACGGGACCATTGCAAGCGCGATAGTAAAGTTGGGATTGAGCATCAAAGAGACCTCCTACGTATCCCCGTGGCAGGGAATCAATGTATGTGTAGTTCAGGTGGGTGCGCCGGAGGACCGACGTGAATGTGGACCTTGGTCCGATGGGTGTCATCAACGAACCAACGTGAAGGTGGACCTTGGCCCGATGGGCATCGTTAGCGAACCGACGTGAATGGGGTCGGGATGACCGGGTGATGGGTTTGAACCTCTGTGAGGCTTCCTACGTACCATGCCTTGAATGGATCAAAGACCTCGTAGTTCATAATGGTGTGTTGGCGAACTGACGCGAGCAAGGACCTAGGTCCAGATGGTGTGAGGCTTACACACTAGGCTGCTCAGGTGTTGATGAACCGACGTGAAGAGGGTCGGAGTGACCAACAGGTGGTGGGCTTGAACCACTGGGAGGCTTCCTACGTACCATGTCGTGACATGGATCAAAGAACTTGTAGTTCAAAGGGCTTCATCAGCGAACCGACGTGAATGTAGACCTGGGGGTCTACTAGTGGTGGGCTTGACCCTCTGGGAGGCTTCTTACATACCATGCCTTGACATGGATCAAAGACCTCATAGTTCAGGAATAATGGTGGGTGTCAGCGAACTGACGTGAAGAAAGGACCTGGTTCTGATTGGAGATGGGCTTGAACCTCAAGGAGGCCTCCTACGTACCATGCCCTGACATGGATCAAAGTCCTTGTAGTTCAGGTGGTCACAATGGCTTGTCGTCAGACTGGAATACAGTTTAACGTCATGTTGGAGGAGGGTGGAACCTAACGTGAAGAAATGAAGGGTGGTGGGCTTGAGCCTCAGGGAGGCTTCCTATGTACCATGCCTTTACATGGATCAAAGTCCTCATAGTTCAAATGGATGTGTGGTTTTATGTCATGATGGATAGGGGTATACAGTTTAACGTTATGCTGGACGAGGGCATTGCCATGGTCGATGCTTACTCTAAGCCCACGTGAGTCATGCTCGGTGGGGGAAACAACAGGCAGTAGAAACCCGACGATCACTTCGCAAAGGGTGCGTTCTTGAGAAGCAAAGTGGGGCTTACGCATTAGGTGGCCCATGGTGCTAGGACTTACTCCAGGATGGAGTCCCAAAGTGCGGAAAAGTGCAGCGGGAGAGGGATTTGGGACCAATGATGGAAGGTTCCTCGTTCCCTATCGCACCCTCCTCTAACCTTGGAAGTGGGGAAGTACAGAGCTTCATGGGTGCTACCTTCAGCAATATGGGATAGGGGGCTTACACTAAGGGGGTTTCCCTTCTCCCGTGGACATACGCCGCTCCAATAAGGAGGATATAATCCCCTGTGGAGGGGGTGATTCCATTCCCATGGAGACGAGTGGTGTAAATAATATCCGAGACGGGGGGACCCTGCGTTCGAGGTGCGGGGTCGGATCACAGTTTAATATTATGTGTTGAGGATGAAGTGCTTGGTAGTTTAACTTCCTTCAGCTTGGATGAGCTGGGTTCACTCTTCACCCCTAGGACTTACATGACCGACACCCTCTCCTCTTTGGGGGAGGGAATGTACCAGTATGGTCATGGTCAAGGGGGGTCGCAGAGCGAACCATAGAGGGGTCCACGTTAGCATGGCTATGCGAAGAAGCAATAGCCGTTAGCGTGCCTATGCGAAGAAGCATTAGGTGAAACAACGCTACAAGGGGTGTTGTCCATGGGACTTTGAAATCACATTGTGCAAACCTGGAGGGTCGCACGGGAAGAGGAATTACCAAGAAAAGGAGTGTGCTTTGCGAAGTGGAGTGCCTTGGCCTTAGCATGGGGAAGAGGTGTGAATGGGGGGTGCTTTGGGAAGTGGAATAGTATTCACAGAGCACTACCTCGCGAAGCAAAGGTTCCTCACGAAGCAAGGTGCTGCGAAGTAGTGTGCTTCGTGATATGCAGCGACCCTTCCTTGGCATGGGGATCACTAGTACAGGATGGGTGTTTCGCGAAGCATAAACGCTCCGCAGCTGCCCATATTCCCTTGGGAATCCCCCTCCTTCGTGAATTCCCTTGGTATTCACGAAGGGCATCCCTATCGGAAGAGGGGATCAAAACAAGACAAGGAAAAGGCATCTCACGAAGTAAAAATACCTCGCGGAGCTCATGATTCCCAGGGCGAAGGGTGCTTCATGATTCGGGAGTTGAGAAGCCAAAAGGTCAGATTGTCCATCCTCTGGACTTAGGGGATCCCAGTATTTATAGGCAAGGGGTGCCGCAAAGAAGAACTCACGCGGCGCGAAGGGACGGTGGGTGCTTCGCGGCGGCCTCGCGAACGTCAGGCTGTTCGCGGAGTGTTACCGCCTCCTGTGCTTCACGGTGGGCTCACGAACGTTAGGCCGTTCGCGGAGCATTACCGCCTTCTATGATTCACGGCAGGATCGCCAACTTTAGGCCCTTCGCGGAGTGTTACCGCCTCCTGTGCTTCGTGGGGCTGCAATGCTTGGGGAGCTTCGCATCGGAGCTTCGCGAGGCATCGTGCGGGGCTTCTTTTTCTCCCCTTCTTTCCATTCCATATTTTGGAGACAACAAATTCCCCCCCTCAGACTTGGAGCTGTGGAGGGATGAAGCGTCGAAGTCTGAGGAAAAATCTCCAAAATTATCGGCGGTTCGTGATGCAGCCCCGTGAAGGGGCCCGCGGTACTGATAGCGGCCACGCAGTCCTGACGTGTCACGATGCTCCGCGTGGGCGGGGCGCGCCATGAAGCTCCAGGTCACTGCCTATAAATAAGGGGGCTGACCTCTCTTTTTTCCTGTCACAACTTTTTTCCTTTTGCGCTCTCGACTTCGCGAAGCTCCGTGTACTCCGCATCTGCTCTCCATGAATCGAGCTTCGCAGAGAACCACGAGTCTCCGACTCCGCGACCATGCCAAGAAAACTTCTGTTTGCCGACCTAGGCCAGACTCCATGGCTTGGTTTTTCACCCGAGCTTTGCGAGAGATCTTCGCGAGAAATCTTCGCGATCCAGCCTGAAAACAAATTCTTTTCCACGTGCCGAAACCGAAATGGCCCATCGAGAAGTTGTATTGGGGGTGCTTGCAGACGCCGCCTGGAGGGATGAGATGGACAACTTTTTGGTCCTTGGGGAGATGGTCTGAAGCCACTCGGACCATGCTTCTCTGACAGAACTGCTATCAGAGGGTCAGAATAACTATCCGCAGTGCAAGAAGCTTCCCTTGTATGGCTTCGGGATGAGGGATGACATCTTTATCCTTGAGGCGAGTAGGGACGAACCAGCTTGCTGGTTTAGGAGCACGCCATGTCAGCGCCAATGGTTCAGGGCAGCCGATGTTCATGCGTGGGAGTACTTCACACCCTTCACCACCGACTATCTCTACAACCATGTGAACAATATTTACGGGAAGCCACTGCAACCGGAGACGTCCCCTCCTCTGTACCGTACCACGCTAAAGGCGACTTTTCTGGATTCGAAGAAGGGGTGGTCTGATGTGTGGGACCTGCTTCAGGGCGGCAAATTCACCAATGACTAGGCATGGGCCTACTGGGTAGGAACATCATGTGAGGAGTTTGGGGCCGAGCTGAGGAGAGTGGGTTTGTATGAGGCGGCATGGGCCTCCCAATTCCACATTTACCAACCGAAACAGCTGATGTCAGAGCTGCTGAGAAGATGGTCGTCTAGGACCAATACTTTTCACCTTCACCATGGGAAGGTGGGCATCATTCTGTGGGATTTAAATCAGATTTAGGGGGTCCCGATCTTGGGGGCCATGTATGATGAGTTCCTCCCCGTCATGAGCGCATGAGAGGATACAGAGAAGATTCCACGACTGGCGTCGGCACTGATGGAACTGATCCCTGGAGAGGACAAGGAAGCGGTGAGAGATTTCCACTTTAAGAAGTGTTTCAACCTGTTCATGAATTTCCCGGAAAATCGAGAGTTCCCTCCATGGCCTCGAACATGTCCGAAGGTGGTTCAATGGGGTAAGGATCACTCATATTGGCGGGTCTTGGAGGACATCCAATGGAAGACTTGGGGTTTCAGTGTCAGCACTGAACAGAAGCCGATAGTCTGGATGGCGGCGTTCATCGCGGCCCTTATCTGCTGTTGGATCCTATCGGTGAGGGATACCATCATTGGGGTGCGGCCCAGCTCGTTTATCATGGTGTCCATGCTGGACATGGGGCAGCGGGTCAATCTGGGGATTCCAATGCTCGCCAAGATGTATAGGATGTTGCAGAATGTTAGTGAGGGCAAGAAGCTGCCAAGGATATTTGGGCCCTTCCACCTCATGTATGGGTGGATTGCAGCGCACATCAGGAGGATCTATGAGTATCCAAACCCTATTTCTCCATCGGGATCAAACTTTCTCCCCTCCATTCTGAATGCGGTCAGGAGCTTACCATTCAAAATAACAGTGCCGATGGTGCTGAACTGGGTGTGGAGGGAGGATGAGTTTAAATTCCACCCATTCCCATTGCCGACGGGGATACTTACCGACGACAGGCAGGGAACGGAAGAGCACCGGGCTTATCTCCTGGCCTTTAGAGGTAGAGTTTTGGTGGCATGAGTGGATCATGAGTCGCCATTTGAACCGTAAAAACCGCATCGGTTTGCGAGGAAATTCAGGTGCCTCCTGCCGCTGACCCCGCAGGTCTACTGGGAGGCGCGTCACGAGGAGCACCTGTGTGTGATGAGGCAGTTGTGGCTCATGTTCACACGGGAAGATGGGAAGATAAGAATTGCATTACCTCCATCCACCACTACTTTCGGATTGGTGAGGGAGTATGCCATAAGTTGGGAGGCTGCTTATCCGGGGGAGATGCTGAAGCAACCAACTATTCAGATTGGTGACGGTGGGGCTCCTATATCCTGGGGTCGGGGTCGGAGGGCAGAAAGGGCCTCTCACGGTGGTGGGGCTGTCGTGGGGGTGAGACCCGCACCGGCCGAGGGTGTGGCAACAGCGGCGGACCCGGTGATTCTAAAAGAGCAGGGCCATCCAGAGGGGTGGCCGCCGAGGGGATTTCGCAGGATATCTGCTTAGGCTCTAGGGAAGCGGCTACGTCATATTGACATGCTAGAGGATGTCATCTTCCTGGAGGCCTGGGACATTTGGGATGTCAACCGGCAACACCTCAGTCTGCCCGAGGTGTAGGAACTCCTGAACCGTCGTGGGATGGTTCTGCTAGGCATAGGCCCAGTCTGGGCCGGTTTTACGGTATCTTCGGCGGAGGCGGAGCAATATTTGGTCGAGCTGGAGGACTACGTTCACTCTAGTGGTGTCCCACACCCAATGACAGACCGGGTGAGGGTACTGTTAGATCGAACGGTTCTGCCACAGCTGTCATCTACCGACCTGAGGGAGCGCTTCCCCCTGCTGGAAGAATAAGAGGACTCCTCTCGGGAGGATGAGGCTGGCGGAGGGAGTTCGTTGGAGGAGGGAGAAGTTGGAGACCAAGACTCGGATTCTGATAATTTTGTAGAGGTTCTCGAGGTAGCATCCCAAGCCTCTTTCATCATGGTCCATTCTCAGGCTATCATGTATTTCTTAAAGATGTTTGAACTATGCAGGAAGAACTTGTACGCAAGTCTCGCTCTCGCTCCTTGGCGGGTAATGATGCAGGACCTTCAGAACCCGCGCCTACGGCTGCATCTAATTCTGCATCTGGTGGGGCCAGAGCACCCGAGGTGGATCTTCCGGAATCTCCAGACCTTCCAACAGTATATGGAGGGCCACACCGCAAGGTCCCATCAGTATCGACTCAAGAGCAGCACCAGGAGATCGATCTCCATAAGATTACTCTACCGGATTCATTGTTGTCATATTTAGATGGTGCCAACTAATGTTTGTATCCTTCTCTGTCGTATAGTTCTTCGACTAGCGTGGGCTGCTGCGGCAAGGCTGGTCGGGATGTCTGGTGGCATCCCTCCTAGGGACATGCTGGTGATGGTGGAGAGAGTCCCCCCATCTCCCCAAGCTGCAACACACACTATCATCGGCAGGACCACCAGTAGGGTCATGCCTGAGGTTATTGAGGTGGAGTCTGATGAATAGGATCAATCGGCCGAACCAAGTCCCATAACAACTACTTCGGTGCCAGATGTCACGCTGGATTCAACACTAGATGCAGATCATGCCGAGGACTTCTTGCGGGTGTATCCTGCATACAAGCCTGCCAATCGTGCAGATTGGGACGAAATGGCCTCCGATGAGGAAGACAACAGCATAGTCTGCCACCGATAATGGAAGCTAATCACGCGCTTCATCAAGGACACCCCCAAGTGCTATGGCTGAACGAAATGGAAAAACATCACTCGCGGCTACACGAACTGTGCACTGGGGGAGTGGACTCCCAACGTCCTCATGCGCTCATCCGATATCTCATGGCTGAGAAGATCCGGGAGTATGATCACAGGCTCAGCGTGGGCTGGTAGCGGAGGAAGGCGACAAACATCATGAAGCTCTAGGAGGCTGAAAGTGAGGTCCAACAACTGAAGACCCGGGCGGATGAGCACTCAGCCTCTCTTAATGCACAATCTGAGCTGATCTCATGGTTGAAGGCCTAGCTAGCAGAGGAAGAAGAGCATATGAGGCAGGCTTCTGGAAATATGGCTGCCATTCAGGCTGGCATAGAGAGGGCCAGAGCGAAAGCTGACGAACGGTGCCCTACCGCTGATGAGGAGGAGCGGGAGCTGAGTCAGCGACAGCAAGTCTTGGACGCCACAAGCTGAAGGGTGGCGAAGCTGCAATTCTCTTTTGATGGGTTCAACCTGTCCATGGGGGGAGTCGACCCCCAGGTACTGTAACAAATTACAAACCTTTTAAGAGTACTTTTGTACTTCAATTTCTTCCTTCTTTATTTTGAATGCCATAGCATGCACGATTTCCACTATTTGAATCAGTTCATTACATCCCTACGATGATTCTAGGACGTTCGGCGATAATTCCCCAAGCTCACGTGGGTCAAGCTTGACGTGAGAAGCAGGAGATAGTTGCCTTCTCGTCCCACCCAACATAGAAGTGGAAACCAAGATTCGGTCATCCGGGGTTTGGATAACTAGTCCAGATTTTCGAAAGATGGGAGAGGCTTGGCCGAAGAAGGAAGTTCTCAAAACAGCCGAATTACCATTTCTTCAGTGTGCCCTCATGCACAAACAGTGCAACGCTAGGGGCACTGAAATCGGTCCGAACAGATGGAAATGGGAAGCGTGAATTCTGATTCCCAAGATTCAGAACACTGTGGGGATGGTGTGACAATAAAGTACAATCATTAACCATGGCGGAGAAACGATATCCTTACTGTGTTAGCCTCAAATAGGGACAACAAATGAGGGTCAACCGTTGACCATGTTCGAAACATGGGACCATGTAAAAAATGATGTCGATCAATCCTTCGGGACATTGGCCCAGAATAGTAGGCAGACCCTAGGTCGAGCATCCATACTGTTAGGGGGCCCTTCCAAACATGACCAGTCTTCTGGAACATTGGCCCTGAATGATAGGTGAGTTGATGCAGCATGAGACCAGGTCGTTAGGGGGTCCCTTCAGACATGAAAGGGGAAGAGGTCCCAAATAAGGGGCACACAAAGCGTGGAATATGGGGTGATGGTTTGTCCGAACAGAATCCAACACTAATGTAATTACACCACCATGGTGAGATTACGCCGGATGGGCGCATTAGTTTGATCATGGATCATTCCTTCTTTGGGACAAGGCCTCTCTAGCGAGGGGTCCGGCCAGGGGGCCGGAAAGGGGAAGGGTAGGATTAATTATTCTAATGGGCTGGACCCTAGGAAAAATACCAGGGTGTCTCTACGTATCCCATGAGGATGGGAATCAAGCCACACATAGTTCTGGAAGCATAGTATAGTCATTGACCAACACTGGCAGGTGAAATCCTCTCTGGCAGAGGCTCTGTTGCATCCCATTATTAACACGGGGAATCCCGAACTTGTTCAGGGTAGAACTGCAGTTTAGTGTCATGCGTTGAATACATATGGACTCTTGTAGTTTAACGTCATGCGATAGAACATTGAGTGAAAGATAAGAGCCTAGGGAGCATATGGTGTGGTAGTTATAAAATCGACATGAATGAGGACTTGGATTCCAAATCACACCACGTACCCCCAGAGGAAACTCTCCAGGTCAAGGGACCAAGAGTGAGGATTAGGTTGGGCCCGAAGCAGAGCGGTTGGACGTTCTTACGTACCCATGAGGTTGGGAATCAAGCCACATAGTTCTGAAAGCACAGTTTAATGTCATGTGGGACGATGAGAAGCCTGGTCGTGTTGGTACACATCCTGCCAAAACTACTAAGCCCACGTGAGTCATGCTCGGTGTGGGAAACGAGAAGTAGTGGTGGGACATTCCCGACATAGAAAGGGGCAGGTTAGGGTGAGGGGACGCTCGGGGAATACCGGCCCAAATACACTAACACGACCATGTGGCGTACCTAGATGCGTGAAGAGATAGAGCCGAGCATGTTTTAATTCCACCTGAACATGAGGAAGTGGAAATGTGTGAGTCATGATGCTCGAGATTTGGATCAAAATGACGGCGTCGTGACGATAGAGGATAACTGTTAACCGATCTGGAAAATATAAGGCCCCGACCTTAAACCTTAATTAATATTGAATTAAATGAATAATTCACATTGAGGATCTTTTCAGGTTCAGAGTTTTGGAGAATTAGGACATAAATATTACATCTCAAAAGATTACAAAGTAGACACTTCTACTATGTTTCCATAAAATAAAATAAAATCTTAAAAAGAGACATGTCTAGTTCCATGTTTTATATAGCATGACTTTCCCTTGATCCCGTCCTTGACCCTATTCCACATTAAGCCCTCTGAAAAACATTTCAAAAAAACTTGGGGTGAGCATAAAAAGCTCAGTAAGGGATACAAAAAGAATGAAAACTAATAGTTTTTCAAACATCACGTAAACCATGTATACTTTATCAAAGTAATACCTTCACCTTCATGAAGCAGTAAAAACACTTCACTGAATAAAATATCATTACTTACCCTTTTGTAACCAAAGGATTACCATAAGACCTATATAAAGAACACATAACATATAAAGGTAACTTGGGACATAAACATACTTATGTGGAATAACCATACGGTCGACTTCCACACACATCACTTAATGGAAAGGCCATACATACAATTTCCATACATTCTTAATGGAATAGCCATACGGCCGACTTCCATACCCAATTCATTGGAGGTTATAACGTAACCACCCGTCCTAGTATTCACGGCACCACCCGTCATATGGTTTATCACGTAACCACCCGTCAAATGTCCAAGTACCAATATAAAATCATAAAACATAAAACCAATATAAAGGAATGATAACATTTCCACATTTCAATCACAATATATAATTTAAATATATTGAAATAATAGAATCATTTATCAAAACCATTTTCAATACCAAAATACATAATAGAGTATATGGTATTTATTTTATTTTAAAAACATTATGGCTTGTTGAGGAATCCAAAGACCAAATAATACTCACGGTGGCGGAAAAGGTCGTTGTCACCGCGTACGTTAAAAAAAACATTCATTTTTGTCGTTTAGTAAAACTATTCATAGAAAAAGATTCCTTTTGTATAAAAGTAAAAGTCAAAGGGGTTTATACACCATATAAAAGAAAGTTGTGTATAAAACGAAATATTCCTCAATGAAAGGAGATTGAGACGAAGTCCCTTACCTCGGGTCCGACTTGACTCGATAGTTCTTTATCGTCTTGAATAATAAACTTGAGTTAATTTCTATTTTCTTAAGAACCCTTTTCAAGTTAATTATTCCTTTTATATCACTTATTGCCATGTTATAAACATTATGTAACCATTTAAGTTAATAATGTTTGTTTTGTCGATATTTGGTTTTTAAGTCAAAAGTGGACTTCTAACAATTACATGTTGTTCGTGTGGTCAAAGGTTCTTTATATCCAGAATAACATTCCTGATTTAGATATCATATATATCATATATATCCAGCATATACATGTATTTATAATATTACATAATCATTTAGAGGTAAGAAATGAAATGCACCGTTCATGGAGACGGTAAGCCATACGTACGCATGAACGCTACTTACATTTCTTTGCCATATTAATGGAATTAAAACTAAATGAGAGGTATGTATATTTTAATTCCAGAATTATATTAATCATTTAGATGTATCATTCATCATATATATCGATTATATACATGTACTTATAATAGTACATTACATTTGGGGATAAGAAATGAAATGCACCGTTCATGGAGATGGTAAGCCGTACGTACGCATGAACGCTACTTTCATTTCTATCTCATACTTTAATGGAAAGAAATAATAATGATATAGAGGTATATTATAATTCCAGTATGAAATCATATATAATAACTTTAAATCCATCCTTTACACATCCCGCATATGGCATTAACGAATCACATCACTTTGAGGGGGCGGTAGTCCGCACTTCCTTAAATGAAGATATCGCGTTTACCCATAATGGAAACCATAAAAGTTATGCCCAAAATAAAAAATACAGAAGCTTAAGGGAAACATAAACATATTATATATCATATATAAATATAGTGTCATCTTAATGGACACCTTTGAAGGTGTTAAAAGAATGTTGAACAATCATCGTTTCGGGAGGCAGAAATTCGCCATCCACGGAAACAGTATGTTCTTTAACCATTAGATGTAGGTGTGTGTAAGTGTAGCTCGAATCCTTCTTATAACAACATCCTAGTTTATTGAGGATACTGAAGTTGTTACAAAAGAAAATAATAAAAAGATTTTAGGGGGTTGGAGAAGCAAAATAATACAAAAGGACTCAAAAGAAGACATTACCTCAAAATTGGGAAACTCCCTTTGGTTTGAGATCAAAGGCTTCCTTGGAAAGACTTCTGCCCAAAGTGAGACTTCAAAGAGTAAGATAGGGAAGTGGAGAGACAAAATGGGCAGAGGTTGGCCGAGCAAAAGGCTTTGGGAGTGTGGGTAAGGAGTTAGAGGTGGGGGCCTTTTATAAGAGGAGAGGAGGGGCACTCTTGTAATGTTACAAAATGTTACTTTATTTTGAAAAGAGTTTCGGATTTTAAAGGTCCCACATTGATTTAATTCAAGGGTAAGGTGATAAGGGTTCGAAATCCACCCATCCTATAGGTTTTGGCCATGTGTAGGTCTTATATTTTACATTATCTTTCCATTTTATTTAAATTCATTATTAATGAGGTAATCACTGCATCATCATGATGTCATAAATAATTTAATTTATATAATGTCTAAAAGTTATAAAAAATATCATGATGTACGAAATATTTTTATCTTTCTAATGAATATTTATAGTCAAAAATATGACATGTATAACCCCATGTAAAAATTGTTTTAGAAAAACATCTCATGTTTGTGTCATTTTTACTTTAACATTTAATAAAAAGTTATTTATGTCATTTCCCAACCAAAGTGGCTTCATGGGGTCCCCAAGTTGACCCATGGATTGTATTTGTCGGCCATGACACATCCAAGGAGGGTAGTACATGTTTCAAGCTCATCTCATATTATTAAAACATTATTTTTACCTTAAACTACACTAATTACCTCTAATCGCGATTAAGAACTTAAGAGTAACTATTCACCAAAAAATTATTTTAATCTCATTTTACCACATTTTACTTCTTAATGACAACCATGTATGTCGGATTTTTGAAATTCAAAATACAAAAGTGGTAAAATTTCATTTAAACAAAAAATCAGTTTTTATAAGTACCACTTAGTGGTTTCACTACTCATCAAAAATTGAAGTTTTTCAGAAAAATACCAGAAATTCACCCTAAGATATATTTGATATTTTGAATTCAAAAATGAAGTTTATTTTAAAAAATTCAAAACATATAAGTCACATTAATTAATTTAATAATTAATTCCCGCTGTCATGACATATAGCATGTTTTTATGAAACAATAAGTATCAAAGTATTGACACTAGTTTAAGTCCGATTTCAAAGTGAAATTAATTCCAACGACCACTATTGGATTTAATGTTAAAAATATTTTCTAATTTCACTTTAAAACCAATTAAAATGATAATATAATCATATAAATAAATTATATTAAAAAGAGGTTTTGAGTTAAAATACAACATTTTACACTATTCAATAAAAATGATCTTTATCGGAAACATACCAAAAATTTACACAAAGTAAATTTTGATGTCCCGATTCTAAAGAACAGTTATATTTGGTCCAATAGAAATTATAATATTTATCAAAACTATATATAATGACGGTTCGCCATCAAAAAGTGATAAGTGAACCTTTAGTGGAAATTAGGTTATAAATGCCTAAAATTGAATTCTTTCCGTATTTTAGGCCTTTATCTTTTATTGGAAAAATGTAAAAACATTTAAAAAGCATATATAATCATATTTTAGTTATTTATATCCATTATCGCCAATACAACAGCTACATGTTAACTACCATTTAATATAATATCATTATATTACTAGTGTGTAACGTATGTTTTCAAAGGAACTCATCGTTGCGTATCGGGTACGCTATCGAACATAGAAACCCCTTTAAAGTAAAATTAATATTTAGTTAGTAAATATTAATAAATACGAAAATGTTTTATACATTATTTACCTGGGATGTTACATCCTTCCCCCCTTTTGGGAATTGCATCCTCTCAATTTTATTCACTTATCAAAATAAGTGGGGGTATTTATCCCTCATAGCATTTTCAGATTCCCATGTTGCCTCTTCAACCATATGGGTTTTCCACAAAACCTTTACCTGGTGGATTGCCTTATTTCGCAACACTTGCTCTCTTTGGTCAAGAATCTGGACTGGTTGTTCCTTATAAGAGAGATTCTCTTCCAACTGAACTACCTTTGGGCTCAAAACATGAGATGAATCTGGCATATACTTCCTCAACATCGAAACATGAAAAACATTGTGTACCTGAGATAAACTCGGAGGTAATGCCACTTTGTATGCAACTGATCCAACTCTACAGAATTTTATATGGTCCAATGAACCTTGGACTCAGCTTTCCTTTCTTACAAAATCGCATCACACTTTTCCATGGAGAAACCATGGGAAAAACATGATCACCTACTTCAAAAGATAGATCCTTCCTCCGGTTATCCGCATAACTCTTCTGCCAGCTCTGAACTGGTCTCATGTGTTTCTGAATCAAATGAACCTTTTCTACCATCTCATCTATCAATTCGGGTCCCATCAGCTTCCTTTCACCCACTTCATCCCAAAATGATGGAGTTCGACACCGCTTCCCATATAATGCCTCAAATGGTGCCATCTGTATACTGGAATGAAAACTGTTATTATATGAAAACTCATCCAAAGAAATATGTTGGTCCCAACTTCCCTGATAATCCATCGAAAAAGCTCGTAGCATATCCTCCAAGGTCTGAATTGTTCGTTCGACTGCCCATCTGATTGAGGATGAAAAGCTCTACTAAAATTTAATTCAGTACCCAACGACTTCTGAAGGCCTTTCCAAAAGTTAGAAGTAAACCTAGGATCACGGTCAGATATAGTGGAGAGAGGAAATCCATGTAACCTGACTATCTCCTTAAGATACAAACGGGAAAGTTGATCTAGGGAAAAATTATCTCATATAGGAAGGAAATGAGCAGATTTAGTCAAGAGATCAACAATAACCCAGATTGCATTATTACCTCGAGATGTCTTCGGTAATCCCACAACAAAGTCCATGGATATATTCTCCCATTTCCAC
Source organism: Viscum album (assembly GCA_963277665.1). Taxonomy (NCBI): domain Eukaryota; kingdom Viridiplantae; phylum Streptophyta; class Magnoliopsida; order Santalales; family Viscaceae; genus Viscum; species Viscum album. Next base: position 232,516,787 of record OY728119.1, read on the forward strand.
TCTGGCACTGGTAGAGGCTGAAGCATCCCTTTCGGTAACTGTCGCTCTGCTTTAACCTGCTGACAAGTCTAACACTTCAGAGTAAAATCAGCAATATCTCTTTTCATTCCATCCCACCAGTAATACTCCCGCAGATCTCTGTACATCTTAGTACTGCCAGGATGAACTGAAAACGGGGAACTATGAGCCTCACATAACAACTCATTCCTCAACTGTGAATCACATGGCACATCATTAATCTGAACAGTTCCTTTATTTTCAACAATATGTGCAAGGTAACATTCATTTCCATCTTTTACTATTTTCCCAACTTCCTGATATGTTATCAAAATCAATGGTTCATTCTTGTACACAAACTGAAAATCTTTCTGAAAAGAAACCATTTTAGCTCTGCAATCAATCTTAGCATGATATACCAAAAGCCAATCCATGCCCAAAATAACATCAAACTCTACTAGAGGCAAAACAATAAGGATTGCTGGTAGGTTCTTTCCACAGACAAGGATAGGAAGGTTCTTATAATTCCTTTTTGTCTCAACGTTCCCTCCGGGTGTTTTTACCATAAGTTCAGGATTCATATCTTGAGATGGAATTTCCAATTTACTATAAAACTTCTCATAAATGAAAGAATGTGTAGACCCTGAATCAAACAACACATTGGCATAATCTGAACAAACAAACAGTGTACCTGATACTACTTCATTCGATGGCCCAACATCTGCTGAAGTTGTTGCAAAGGATTTCACCACCACTTTCTGCTTGTAGTCTGGCTGCATTCCCCCAATTGAGTTCTTCATTGGACACTCATTTGCATAATTACCCATTTCATTACACTTAAAACATCTTACCGCTGGCTTTTCATTGCCTTCTTGATCATCTTCCTTACAGTTACGAGCAATATGACCAGACTTACCACACCGAAAGCACTTACCAGACTTTGATAAACATTCTCTAGGATGCATTTTACCACGCTTCTCATAGGATGGATATTTGGTTTTCTTTCCTCCTTGCTTCTTTGATGAATTCTTCCCCTTTTCTTGCCAACTAGACCTCTTATTCTGTTGTTTGTCAAAGAACACCTGATCATCGGAAAACTCCATTTCCACCTTCTCCGCACATCGAACAAGTTTTTCATAACTTTTGAACTCACGAGAGGCTAATGCCCTTCGATACTTTGGCTTTAACCCTGAGTAAAAACGTTTTATTTTACTATCAAGATCTCGTATGAAGTCTGGAGAATACCTTTCCAATCGAGTGAACTTTTCTTCATAAGCAACCACTGAATCATCCTCCTGCCTCAATTCTAGGAACTTTTTTTCCATCCTAAGACGAACCACCTTAGGAAAATATTTCTCAAGAAACATACCTTTGAATTCGTCCCAGTGAAGATCCTCAATCTCATCACTATCCCTGATATTTTTTACCATCTACCACCACTGATCAGCTTCACCTTCAAAACGGTAAATAGCAAGACTATCCTTTTGATGTTCTAAACTCCCCATGACATCAAAAATCATCTCCAGTGCTTTAATCCACCCTTCAGCTTGCACGTGGTCAGATGATCCTCTGAATGATGGGGGATGTTGCCTCATGAATTGCTCCACAACTGACATGTTCATCTACGGTTGATCTGGATGATCTCGTGCATGGATACCACCACCATTTACAGCCTGGGTCAACTATGCCATCACTGCAACGAACTATTCAGTTCCGATTCCAACCAACTCAGGTTGCTGATTTGGAAGGTTGTCTTCCTCCTGATGTAGTCCCAACATAGCTACTTTGTTTCCTATGCGGAAAACCATTCTGAACATAGAAATATCTTAGGCGAAGCAACATGGTAATCTTTAAATACTATATCTTTTCAATCATACCATAAATTAACTTATAATTTTACACTTTTCAAACTCCTAAAGTTTTCTAAACCGGCCTTTTGATACCAACTATAAGGCTTCGTCCTTAAACCTTACTTAATATTGAATTAAATGAATAATTCACATTGAGGATCTTTTCAGGTTTAGAGTTTTAGAGAATTAGGACATAACTATTACATCTCAAAAGATTACAAAGTATACACTTCTACTATGTTTCCATAAAATTAAAAAAAACTCTTAAAAATAGACATGTCTAGTTCCATGTTTTATATAGCATGACTTTCCCTTGATCCCGTCCTTGACCCTATTCCACATTAAGTCATGTGAAAAACATTTCAAGAAAAACTTAGGGTGAGTATAAAAAGCTCAGTAAGGGATACACAAAGAATGAAAACAGTTAGTTTTTCAAACATCACGTAAACCATGTATACTTTATCAAAGTAATACCTTCACCTTCATGAAGCAATAAAAATACTTCACTGAATAAAATATCATTACTTACCCTTTTGTAACCAAAGGATTACCATAAAACCCATATAAAGAACACATAACATATAAAGGTAACTTGGGACATACACATACTTATGTGGAATAACTATACGGTCTACTTCCACACACATCACTTAATGGAATATCCATACGGCCAATTTCCATACAGACTTAATGGGATAGCCTTACGGCCGACTTCTATACCCAATGCATTGGAGGTTATAACGTAACCACCCGTCCTGGTATTCACGGAACCACACATCATATGGTTTATCACGTAACCACCTGTCAAATGACCAAGTACCAATATAAAATCATAAAACATAAAACCAAAATAAAGGAATAATAACATTTCCACATTTTAATCACAATATATAATTTAAATATATTGACATAATAGAATCCTTTATCAAAACAATTTTCAATACCAAAATACATAAAAGATTATATGGTATTTATTTTATTTTTAAAACATTACAGCTTGTTGAGGAAGCCAAAGACCAAATAATACTCGCGGCGGCGGAAAAGGTCGTTGTCACCGCGTACGTTAAAAAAACATTCCTTTTTGTTATTTAGTAAAACGCTTCGTAGAAAAAAAATCCTTTTGTATAAAATTAAAATTCAAAGGGGTTTATACACCATATAAAATAAAGTTGTGTATAAAACGAAATATGCCTCAATGAAAGGAGATTGAGACGAAGTCCCTTACCTCAGGTCCGACTTGACTCGATCGTTCTTTATCGTCCTGAATAATAAACTTGAGTTAATTTCTATTTTCTTAAGAACCTTTTTCAAGTTCATTATTCCTTTTATATCACTTATTTCCATTTTATAAAGATTATGAAACCATTTATGTTAATAATTTTTGTTTTGTCGATATTTGGTTCTTAAGTCGAAAGTGGACTTCTTACAATTACATGTTGTTCGTGTGGTCAAAGGTTCTTTATATCCAGAATGACATTCCTGATTTGGATATCATATATATCATATATATCCAGCATATACATGTATTTATAATATTACATAATTATTTAGAGGTAAGAAATAAAATGCACCGTTCATGGAGACGGTATGTCATACGTACGCATTAACGCTACATTCATTTCTTTTCCATATTAATGGAATTAAAACTAAATGAGAGGTATGTATATTTTAATTCCAGAATTATATTAGTCATTTATATGTATCATTCATCATATATATCCATTATTTACATGTACTTATAATAGTACATTACATTTGTGGATAAGAAATGAAATGCACCGTTCATGGAGACGGTAAGCCTTACTTACGCATGAACGATACTTTCATTTCTATCTCATACTTTAATGGAAAGAAATAATAATGATATAGAGGTATATTATAATTCCAGTATAACATCATATATAATAACATTAAATCCATCCTTTACCCGTCCCACATATGGAATTAACGAATCACATCACTTTGAGGGGGCGGTAGTCCGCACTTCCTTAAATGAAGATATCACGTTTACCCATAATGGAAACCATAAAAGGTATGCCCAAAATAAAAAATACAGAATCTTAAGGAAAATATAAACATATTATATATCATATATAAATATAGTGTCATATTAATGTCCACCTTTGAAGGTGTTAAAGTAATGTTGAACAATCATCGTTTCGGGAGGCAGAAATTCGCCATCCACGGAAACAGTATGTTCTTTAACCATTAGATGTAGGTGTGTGTAAGATTAGCTAGAATCCATCTTATAAAAACATCCTAGTATATTGAGGATACTGGAGTTGTTACAAAATAAAATAATAAAAAGATTTTAGGGGGTTGGAGAAGCAAAATAGAACAAAAGGACTCAAAAGAAGACATTACCTCAAAATCGGGTAACTCCCATTGGTTTGAGCTCAAAGGCTTCCTTGGGAAGACTTCTGAACAATGTGAGGCTTCAAGGAGTAAGAGAGGGAAGTGGAGAGACAAACTGGGTAGAGGTTGGCTGAGAAAAAGGCTTTGGGAGTGTGGGTAAGGAGGTAGAGGTGGGGGCCTTTTATAAGAGGAGAGGAGGGGCACTCTTGTAAAGTTACAAAATGTTACTTTATTTTCAAAAGTGTTTCGGATTTTAAAGGTCCCACATTGATGTAATTCGAGGATAAGGTGATAAGGGTTAGAAATACACCCATCCAATAGGTTTTGTCCATGTGTAGGTCTTATATTTTACATTATCCTTCCATTTTATTTAAATCCATTATTAATGAGGTAATCACTGCATCATCTTGATGTCATAAATAATTTAATTTATATAATGTCTAAAAATCATAAAAAACTATCATGATATAGGAAATATTTTTATATTTCTAATTAATATTTATAGTCAAAAATATGACTTGTATAACCCCATGTAAAATTTGTTTTAGTAAAACATCTCTTGTTTGTGTCATTTTTACTTTAACATTTAATAAAAAGTTAGTTATGTCATTTCCCAACCAAAGTGGCTCCATAAGGTCCCCAAGTTGACCCATGGATTTTATTGGTCGGTCATGACACATCCAATGAGGGTAGGACATGTGTCAAGCTTATCTCATATTATTAAAACATTAATTTTACCTTAAACTACACTAATTACCTCTAATCGCAATTAAGAACTTAAGAGTTACAATTCACCAAAAAATTATTTTAATCTCATTGAACCACATTTTACTTCTTAATGAAAACCATTTATGTCGGATTTTTGAAATTCAAAACACAGAAGTGGTAAAATTTCATTTAAACGAAAAATCAGTTTTTATAAGTACCACTTAGTGGTTTCACTATTCATCAAAAATTGAAGTTTTTCAGAAAAATACCAAAAATTCACCCTAAGCTATATTTGATATTCCAAATTCAAAAATGAAGTCTATTTTACAAAATTCAAAACATATAAGTCTCAATAATTTATTTAATAATTAATTCCCGTTGTCATGACAAATAGCCTGTTTTTATGAAACAATAAGTATCAAAATATTGACACTAGTTTAAGTCCGATTTCAAAGTGAAATTAATTCCAATGACCACTAATGGATTTAATGGTAAAAATATTTTCTAATTTCCCTTTTAAAACCAATTAAAATGATAATATAATTATATAAATAAATTAGATTAAAAAGAGGTTTTGAATTAAAATACAACATTTTACACTATTCATTAAAAAATGAACTTTATCGGAAAGATACCAAAAATTTACACAAAGTAAATTTTGATGTCCTGATTCTAAAGAAGAGTTATATTTGGTCCAATAGAATTTATAAGATTGATCAAAACTATATATAATGACGGTTCTCCATCAAAAGGTGATAAGTGAACCTTTAGTGGAAATTAGGGTATAAATGCCTAAAATTGAATTCTTTCCATATTTTAAGCCTTTATCTTTTATTGAAAAAATGTAAAAAAAATTAAAAAACATATATAATCATATTTTAGTTATTTCTATCCATTATCACCAATACAATGGCTACATGTTAACTGCCATTTAAAATAATATCATTATATTACTAGTGTTCAACGTATGTTTTCAAAGGAACTCATCATTGCGTATCGGGTACGCTATCGAACATAGAAACCCCTTTAAAGTAAAATTAATATTTAATTCGTAAATATTAATAAATATGAAAATGTTTTATTCATTATTTACATGGGATGTTACATCCTTCCTCCCTTTTGGGAATTGCGTCCTCGCAATTTTATTCACTTATCAAAATAAGTGGGGGTATTTATCCCTCATAGCATTTTTAGATTCCCACGTTGCCTCTTCAACCATATGGTTTTTCCACAAAACCTTTACCTGGTGGATTACCTTATTTCGCAACACTTTCTCTCTTCGGTCAAGAATCTGGACTGGTTGTTCCTCATAAGAGAGATTCTCTTCCAACTGAACTACCTTTGGGATGAAAACATGAGATGAATCCGGCATATACTTCCTCAAAATTGAAACATGAAAAACATTGTGTACCTGATATAAACTCGGAGGTAATGCCACTCTGTATGCAACTGATCCAACTCTCTCCAGAATTTCATATGGTCCAATGAACCTTGGACTCAGATTTCCTTTCTTACCAAATCGCATCACACTTTTCCATGGAGAAACCTTGAGAAAAACATGATCACCTACCCCGAAAGATAGATCCTTCCTCCGGTTATTCGCATAACTCTTCTGCCTGCTCTGAGCTGTTCTCATGTGTTTCTGAATCAACTGAACCTTTTCTGCCATCTCTTTTATCAATTCGGGTCCCATCAGCTTCCTTTCACCCACTTCATCCCAAAATGCTGGAGTTCGACAACGCTTCCCATATAATGCCTCAAATGGTGCCATCTGTATACTGGAATGAAAAACTGTTATTATATGAAAACTCAACCAAAGAAATATGTTGGTCCCAACTTCCCTGATAATCAATGGAACAAGCTCGTAGAATATCCTCCAAGGTCTGAATTGTTCGTTCTGACTGCCCATCTGATTGAGGATGAAAAGCTGTACTAAAATTTAATTCAGTACCCAACGACTTCTTAAGGCCATTCCCAAAATTAGAAGTAAACCTAGGATCACTGTCAGATACAATGGAGAGTGGAAATCCATGTAACCGGACTATCTCCTTAAGATACAAACGGGACAGTTGATCTAGGGAAAAATTATCTCGTATAGGAAGGAAATGAGCAGATTTAGTCAAGCGATCAACAATAACTCAGATTGCATTATTACCTTGAGATGTCTTCGGTAATCCCACAACAAAGTCCATGGATATATTCTCCCATTTCCACTCTGGCACTGGTAGAGGCTGAAGCATCCCTTTTGGTAACTGACGCTCTGCTTTAACCTGCTGACAAGTCAAACACTTCACAGTAAAATCAGCAATATCTCTTTTAATTCCATCCCAATAGTAATACTCCCGCAGATCTCTGTACATCTTAGTACTGCCAGGATGAACTGAAAACGGGGAACTATGAACCCCACATAACAACTCATTCCTCAACTGTGAATCACATGGCACATCATTAATCTGAACAGTTCCTTTATTTTCAGCAATATGTGCAAGGTAACATTCATTTCCATCTTTTTCTAGTTTCTCAACTTCCTGATATGTTATCAAAATCAAGGGTTCATTCTTGTACACAAACTGAAAATCTTTCTGAAAGGAAACCATTTTAGCTCTACAGTCAATCTTAGCATGATAAACAGAAAGCCAATCCATGCCCAAAATAACATCAAACTTTACAAAGGCAAAACAATAAGGTTTTTTGGTAGATTCTTTCCACAGACAAGGATAGGAAGGTTCTTATAATTCCTTTTTGTCTCAACGTTCCCTCCGGGGGTTTTTACCATAAGTTCAAGATTCATATCTTGAGATGGAATTTCCAATTTAATAGAAAACTTCTCATAAATGAAAGAATGTGTAGACCCTGAATCAAACAACACATTGGCATAATCTGAACAAACAAACAGTGTACCTGATACTAGTTCATTCGATGGCCCAACATCTGCTGAAGTTGTTGCAAAGGATTTCACCACCCCTTTCTTCTTGTAGTATGGCTACATTCCCCCGATTGAGTTCTTCGTTGGACACTCATTTGCATAATGACCCATTTCATTACACTTAAAACATCTTACCGTTGGCTTTTCATTGCCTTCTTGATCATCTTCCTTACAGTTACGAGCAATATGACCAGACTTACCACACCGAAAGCACTTACCAGACTTTGATAAACATTCTCCAGGATGCATTTTACCATGCTTCTCACAGGATGGATATTTGGTTTTCTTACCTCCTTGCTTCTTTGATGAATTCTTCCCCTTTTTCTGCCAACTAGACCTCTTATTCTGTTGTTTGTCATAGAACACCTGATCATCGGCAAACTCCATTTCCACCTTCTCCACACATTGAACAAGTTTTTCATAACTTTTGAACTCATGAGAGGCTAAATCCCGTAGATACTTTTGCTTTAACCCTGAGTAAAAACGGTTTATTTTACTATCAATATCTCGTATGAAGTCTGGAGCATACCTTTCCAATCGAGTGAACTTTTCTTCATAAGAAACCACTGAATCATCCTCCTGCCTCTATTCTAGGAACTGTTTTTCCATCCTAAGACGAACCACCTTAGGAAAATATTTCTCAAGAAAAATACCTTTGAATTCATCCCAGTGAAGATCCTCAATCTCATCACTATCCCTAATATTTTTCACCATCAACCACCACTGATCAGCTTCACCTTCAAAACGGTAAATAGCAAGACTAACCATTTGATGTTCTAAACACCCCATGACATAAAAAATCTTCTCCAGTGCTTTAATCCACCCTTAAGCTTGCACGTGGTCAGATGATCCTCTGAATGATGGGGGATTTTGCCTCATGAATTGCTCCACAACTGACATGTTCCTCTGCGGTTGATCTGGATGATCTCATGCATGGATACCACCACCATTTACATCCTGGGTCAGCTGTGCCATCACTGCAACGAACTATTCAGTTCCGATTCCAACCATCTCAGGTTTCTGATTTGGAAGGTTGTCTTCCTCCTGATGTCGTCCCAACATAGCTACTTTGTTTCCAATGCGGAAAACCATTCTGAACATAGAAATATCTTAGGCGAAGCAACATGGTAATCTTTAAATGCTATATCATTTCAATCATACCATAAATTAACTTATAATTTTACACTTTTCTAACTCCTAAAGTTTTCTAAACCGACCTTTTGATACCAACTATAAGGCTTCCTCCTTAAACCTTACTTAATATTGAATTAAATGAATAATTCACATTGAGGATCTTTTCAGTTTTAGAGTTTTAGAGAATTAGGACATAACTATTACATCTCAAAAGATTACAAAGTAGACACTTCTATTATGTTTCCATAAAATTAAAAAAAACTCTTAAAAATAGACATTTCTAGTTCCATGTTTTATATAGCATGACTTTCCCTTGATCCCGTCCTTGACCCTATTCCACATTAAGTACTGTGAAAAACATTTCAAGAAAAACTTAGGGTGAGCATAAAAAGCTCAGTAAGGGATACACAAAGAATGAAAACTGTTAGTTTTTTAAATATCACGTAAACCATGTATACTTTATCAAAGTAATACCTTCACCTTCATGAAGCAGTAAAAATACTTCACTGAATAAAATATCATTACTTACCCTTTTGTAACCAAAGGATTACCATAAAACCCATATAAAGAACACATAACATATAAAGGTAACTTGGGACATACACATACTTATGTGGAATAACCATACGGTCAACTTCCACACACATCACTTAATGGAATATCCATACGGACAATTTCCATACAGACTTAATGGAATAGCCTTACGGCCGACTTCCATACCCAATGCATTGGAGGTTATAACATAACCACCCGTCCTGGTATTCACGGAACCATACATCATATGGTTTATCACGTAACTACCCGTCAAATGTCCAAGTACCAATATAAAATCATAAAACATAAAACCAATATAAAGGAATAATAACATTTCCACATTTCAATCACAATATATAATTTAAATATATTGACATAATAGAATCCTTTATCAAAACCATTTTCAATACCAAAATACATAAAGGATTATATGGTATTTATTTTATTTTAAAAACATTACAGCTTGTTGAGTAAGCCAAAGACCAAATAATACTCGCGGTGATGGAAAAGGTCATTGTCACTGCGTACGTTAAAAAAACATTCCTTTTTGTCGTTTAGTAAAACGCTTCATAGAAAAAGATTCCTTTTGTATAAAAGTAAAAGCCAAAGGGGTTTATACACCGTTTAAAAGAAAGTTGTGTATAAAACGAAATATGCCTCAATGAAAGGAGTTGAGACGAAGTCCCTTACCTCGGGTCCGACTTGACTCGATCGTTCTTTATCGTCCTGAATAATAAACTTGAGTTAATTTCTATTTTCTTAAGAACCTTTTTCAAGTTCATTATTCCTTTTATATCACTTATTTCCATTTTATAAATATTATGTAACCATTTATGTTAATAATGTTTGTTTTTTCGATATTTAATTCTTAAGTCGAAAGTGGAATTCTTACAATTACATGTTGTTCGTGTGGTCAAAGGTTCTTTATATCTAGAATGACATTCCTGCTTTGGATATAATATATATCATATATATCCATCATATACATGTATTTATAATATTACATAATTATTTAGAGGTAAGAAATAAAATGCACCGTTCATGGAGAACTATGAGCCTCACATAACAACTCATTCCTCAACTGTGAATCACATGTCACATCATTAATCTGAACAGTTCCTTTATTTTCAACAATATGTGCAAAGTAACATTCATTTCCATCTTTTACTAGTTTCTCAACTTCCTGATATGTTATCAAAATCAAGGGTTCATTCTTGTACACAAACTGAAAATCTTTCTGAAAGGAAACCATTTTAGCTCTACAGTCAATCTTAGCATGATAAACAGAAAGCCAATCCATGCCCAAAATATCATCAAACTCTACTAAGGGAAAAACAATAAGGTTTTCTGGTAGATTATTTCCACAGACAAGGATAGGAAGGTTCTTATAATTCCTTTTTGTCTCAACATTCCCTCCGGCTGTTTTTACCTTAAGTTCAGGATTCATATCTTGAGATGGAATTTCCAATTTAATAGAAAACTTCTCATAAATGAAAGAATGTGTAGACCCTGAATCAAACAACACATTGGCATAATCTGAACAAACAAACAGTGTACCTGATACTTCTTCATTCGATGGCCCAACATCTGCTGAAGTTGTTGCAAAGGATTTCACCACCCCTTTCTGCTTGTAGTCTGGCTGCATTCCCCCAATTGAGTTCTTCTTTGGACACTCATTTGCATAATGACCCATTTCATTACACTTAAAACATCTTACCGCTGGCTTTTCATTGCCTTCTTGATCATCTTCCTTACAGTTACGAGCAATATGACCAGACTTACCACACCAGAAGCACTTACCAGACTTTGATAAACATTCTACAGGATTCATTTTACCACGCTTCTCACAGGATGGATATTTTTTTTTCTTACCTCCTTGCTTCTTTGATGAATTCTTCCCCTTTTCCTGCCAACTAGACCTCTTATTTTGTTGTTTTTCATAGAACACCTGATCATCGGCAAACTCCATTTCCACCTTCTCCGCACATCGAAAAAGTTTTTCATAACTTTTGAACTCACGAGAGGCTAAAGCCCTTCTATACTTTAGCTTTAACCCTGAGTAAAAATGGTTTATTTTACTATCAAGATCTCGTATGAAGTCTGGAGCATACCTTGCCAATCGAGTGAACTTCGCTTCATAAGCAGCCACTGAATCATCCTTCTGCCTCAATTCTAGGAACTTTTTTTTCCATCCTAAGACGAACAACATTAGGAAAATATTTCTCAAGAAACATACCTTTGAATTCATCCAGATGAAGATCCTCAATCTCATCACTATTCCTGATATTTTTCACCATCGACCACCACTGATCAGCTTCACCTTCAAAATGGTATACATCAAGACTAGCCTTTTTATGTTCTGAACACCCCATGACATCAAAAATCTTCTCCAGTGCTTTAATCCACCCTTCATCTTTCACGGGGTCAGATGATCCTCTGAATGATGGGGGATGTTTCCTCATGAAATGTTCCACCACTGACATGTTCCTATGCGGTTGATCTGGATGATCTCGTGCATGGATACCACCACCATTTATAGCCTGAGTCAACTGTGCCATCACTCCAACGAACTGTTCAGTTCTGATTCCAACCATCTCAGGTTGCTGATTTGGAAGGTTGTCTTCCTCCTGATGTCGTCCCAACATAGTTGCTTTGTTTCCTCTGTGGAAAACCATTCTGAACACAGAAATATCTTAGGCGAAGCAACGTGGTAATCTTTAAATGCTGTATCATTTCAATCATACCATAAATTAACTTATAATTTTACACTTTTCTAACTCCTAAAGTTGTCTAAAACGAACTTTGATACCAACTATAAGGCCCCGTCCTTAAACCTTACTTAATATTGAATTAAATGAATAATTCACAATGAGGATATTTTCAGGTTTAGAGTTTTAGAGAATTAGGACATAACTATTACATCTCAAAAGATTACAAAGTAGACACTTCTACTATGTTTCCATAAAATAAAATAAAATGCTTAAAAATAGACATGTCTAGTTCCATGTTTTATATAGCATGAGTTTCCCTTGATCCCGTCCTTGACCCTATTCCACATTAAGTCCTGTGAAAAACAATTCAAAAAAAACTTGGGGTGAGCATAAAAAGCTCAGTAAGGGATACACAAAGAATGAAAACTGTTAGTTTTTCAAACATCACGTAAACCATGTATACTTTATCAAAGTAATACTTTCACCTTCATGAAGCAGTAAAAACACTTCACTGAATAAAATATCATTACTTACCCTTTTGTAACCAAAGGATTACCATAAAACCCATATAAAGAAAATATTACATATAAAGGTAACTTGGGACATAAACATACTTATGTGGAATAACCATACGGTCGAATTCCACACACATCACTTAATGGAATAGCAATACGGCCAATTTCCATACATACTTAATGGAATAGCCATACGGCCGACTTCCATACCCAATGCATTGGAAGTTATAATGTAACCACCCATCCTGGTATTCACGGCACCACCGGTCATATGGTTTATCACGTAACCACCCGTCAAATGTCCAAGTACCAATATAAAATCATAAAACATAAAACCAATATAAAGGAAAGATAACATTTCCACATTTCAATCACAATATATAATTTAAATATATTGACATAATATAATCCTTTATCAAAACCATTTTCAATACCAAAATACATAAAAGAGTATATGGTATTTATTTTATTTTAAAAACCTTACGGCTTGTTGAGGAAGCCAAAGACCAAATAATACTCGTGGCGGCGGAAAAGGTCGTTGTCACCGCGTACGTTAAAAAACATTCCTTTTTGTCGTTTAGTAAAACGCTTCGTAGAAAAAGATTCCTTTTGTAGAAAAGTAAAAGTAAAAGGGGTTTTTACACCGTATAAAAGAAAGTTTTGTATAAAACAAAATATGCATCAATGAAAGGAGATTGAGACGAATTCCCTTACCTCAGGTCCGACTTGACTCGATCGTTCTTTATCATCCTGAATAATAAACTTGAGTTAATTTCTATTTTCTTAAGAACCTTTTTCATGTTCATTATTCATTTTATATCACTTATTTCCATTTTATAAACATTATGTAACCATTTAAGTCAATAATGTTTGTTTTTTCGATATTTGGTTCTTAAGTAGAAAGTGGACTTCTTACAATTACATGTTGTTCGTGTGGTCAAAGGTTCTTTATATCCAGAATGACATTCCTGCTTTGGATATCATATATATCACATATATCCAGCATATACATGTATTTATAATATTATATAATCATTTAGAGGTAAGAAATGAAATGCACCGTTTATGAAGACGGTAAGCCGTACGTACGCATGAATGCTACTTTAATTTCTCTACCATATTAATGTAATTAAAACTAAATGAGAGGTATGTATATTTTAATTCCAGAATTATATTCATCATTTATATGTATAATTCATCATATATATCCATTATATACATGTACTTATAATAGTACTTTACATTTGGGGATAAGAAATGAAATGCACCGTTCATGGAGACGGTAAGTCGTACGTACGCATGAACGCTACTTTCATTTCTATCTCATAATTTAATAGAAAGAAATAATAATGATATAGAGTTATATTATAATTCCATTATAACATCATATATAATAACTTTAAATCCATCCTTTACACATCCCACATATGGCATTAACGAATCACATCACTTTGAGGGGGCGGTAGTCCGCACTTCCTTAAATGAAGATATCGCGTTTACCCATAATGGAAACCATAAAAGGTATGACAAAAATAAAAAATACAGAAGCTTAAGGAAATCATAAACATATTATATATCATATATAAATATAGTTTCATCTTAATGGCCACCTTTTAAGGTGTTAAAATAATGTTGAACAATCATCATTTCAGGAGGCAGAAATTCGCCATCCACGGAAATAGTATGTTCTTTAACCATTATATGTAGGTGTGTGTATTTGTAGCTCGAATACTTCTTATAAAAACATCCTAGTATATTGAGGATACTGGTGTTGTTACAGAAGAAAATAAAAAAAATAGTTTAGGTGGTTGGAGAAGCAAAATAAAACAAAAGGACTCAAAAGAAGACATTACCTCAAAATCGGGTAACTCCCTTTGGTTTGTGCTCAAAGGCTTCCTTGGGAGGACTTCTGCCCAAAGTGAGGCTTCAAGGAGTAAGATAGGGAAGTTTAGAGTCAAAATGGGCAGAGTTTGGCCAAGAAAAAGGCTTTGGGAGTTTGGGTAAGGAGGTAGAGGTGGGGGCCTTTTATAAGAGGATAGGAGGGGCACTCTTGTAAAGTTACAAAATGTTACTTTATTTTCAAAAGAGTTTCAGATTCTAAAGGTATCAAATTGATGTAATTCGAGTATAAGGTGATAAGGGTTCGAAATCCACCCATCCAATATGTTTTGGACATGTGTTGGTCTTATATTTTACATTATCATTCCATTTTATTAAAATCCATTATTAATGAGGAAATCGCTGCATCATCATGATGTCATAAATAATTTAATTTATATAATGCCTAAAAATTATAAAAACAAATCATGATGTAGGAAATCGTTTTATATTTCTAATTAATATTTATAGTCAAAAATATGGCTTTTATAACCCCATGTAAAAATTGTTTTAGTAAAACATCTTATGTTTTTGTCATTTTTACTTTAACATTTAATAAAACGTTATTTATGTCATTTACCAACCAAAGTGGCTCCATGGGGTCCCCAAGTTGACCCATGGATTTTCTTGGTCGGCCATGACACATCCAATGAGGGTAGTACATGTTTCAAGCTCATCTCATATTATTAAAACATTATTTTTACCTTAAACTACACTAATTACCTCTAATCGTGATTAAGAACTTAAGAGTTACTATTCACCAAAAAAATGTTTTAATCTCATTGAACAAAATTTTACTTCTTAATGACAACCATGTATGTCGTATTTTTGAAATTCAAAACACAAAAGTGGTAAATTTTCATTTAAACGAAAAATCAGTTTTTATAATTACCACTTAGTGGTTTCACTATTCATTAAAAATTGAAGTTTTTCAGAAAAATACCAAAAATTCACCCTAAGATATATTTGATATTCCGAATTCAAAAATGAAGTCTATTTTAAAAAATTAAAAACATATAAGTCACATTAATTAATTTAATAATTAATTCCCGCTGTCATGACAAATAGCGTGTTTTTATGAAACAATAAGTATCAAAAGATTGACACTTGTTTAAGTCCGATTTCAAAGTGAAATTAATTCTAACGAACAGTATTGGATTTAATGGTAAAAATATTTTCTAATTTCACTTTAAAACCAATTCAAATGATAATCTAATCATATAAATAAATTAGATTAAAAAGAGGTTTTGAATTAAAATACAACATTTTACACTATTCATTAAAAATAAACTTTATCGGAAAGATACCAAAAATTTACAAAAAGTAAATTTTGATGTCCCGATTCTCAAGAAGAGTTATATTTGGTCCAGTAGAATTTATAAGATTGATCAAAACTATATTTAATGATGGTTCGTCATCGAAAGGTGATAAGTGAACCTTTAGTGAAAATTAGGGTATAAATGCCTAAAATTGAATTCTTTCCGTATTTTAAGCCTTTATCTTTTATTGGAAAAATGTAAAAACATTTAAAAAATAGATATAATCATATTTTAGTTATTTCTATCCATTATCTTCAATACAACGGCTACATGTTAACTACCATTTAAAATAATATCATTATATTACTTGTGTGCAATGTAAGTTTTCAAAGGAACTCATCGTTGCATATCGGGTACGCTATCGAATACAGCAACCCCTTTAAAGTAAAATTAATATTTAATTCATAAATATTAATAAATACGAAAAAAATTTATTCATTATTTACCTGGGATGTTATAGAAAAGCAGTATCCATATCACATTATCCTAGAATGGGGATAGACAAATGAGGGTCGACCGTTGTCCATGTTTGAAACACAGGACCATGTCACAAATGTTGTCAGAGATCCATAGGGACGTTGGCCCAAAATGATAGGGGACCCCTTAGGCCCAACTTCTATGGAGAGCCCTTAATCCTAGCATCCATGCCATCCGATGGATCTTTTGGATGTGGAAGTGGATGAGGATCCAAATAGCGATCTCACGAATCTTGGTCATGGGACGAGGGGAATGCCCACATGAAAATCCCACACATCGGGATCTTTGTCAAAACACATCTGAATATGACAACGAGACATATTAGAGAGAGGTATCAGAGTCCTTTCCAATAGGGAGATCTTAGATTAGGGTCGTAGAACTAAGACCATGGGTGGGAGGAAACATAGAAGGCATGCAGCGGGTAATTACAAAACCCGATGTGGATGAGGACATAATCCCATACCATACCGCATAACCCCCTTGGGAGAGGAGTTAGGTCAAGGGACCGAAAATGATAGTTGAGCTGGGCCTGAAGCAAAGTTCAAAGGCATTCCTACATACCCCATGGGTATAGGGGTCAATCTGTATGTAGTTCTGAAGGGTGTCACAGTAAGGTACCAGTGCCAGGGAAAAAAGGGGAGTGCGGGCATGACCCCTTGCACTAAAAGAAGCGGAATTTGATAAATCTTGTTTGTCCTTTAAGATGGTGGTTTTTTTTTGAAGAGACAGTCCTAGGGTAGTAAGCCCTAGTATTTCCACAATAATAAAGACATGATATCCATTGAAAAATGGAATGGCACGTGACCAATACCCATCGTGATGTCCACTAAAACGATGTCATCACAATGCAGTTCAGTTTTTCGTCGTGCGGCCAGGATGATAATGTCACAGTTTAGGGTCGTTTGATAGGACCAAGCATGCATTTTAACATCATGTAGCGCAGACGTATCAGAGACAATTCTAGGCGGGGAATGTGTATGGTGTCGTGCTACACAACTGACATGAATGAGGACATAATCCTGTACCACACCATATAATCCCGTAGTCAGGGTTCTGAAGGCAGGACGCTGAACTCAAGATGTACCCAAAGACAGGAGGTCTGGGAATTCCTAGGTATCCCATGAGGACGGGAATCAAGCCAGATGTAGTTCTTGGGAGATCTTAGTTTCTGGTCTTTAGAGCTCGGACCATGAGTGGATGACAACTTTAAAGGTAAGCGCAGACCACAACCCGATCCCTAAGCCCACATGAGTTAAACTCAGTGTGGGAAACAAGGGGGAAGATCATTATTGCAATACGTGAAACATACAACTAGGGGGAGTCTGTGAAGAGCCTCTAAGGACACCTTTAACATGGCTTTGTTTCCCCAACGCGCAGACGTGCATGGAGGAATAGTACCAAGAGTTCCGAGACTCTACTTGGACATGATGAGACTGGAGAAGGATATGAATCGTGTAACTGACATTTTGGGCTTAATGGGGTTGGCGTGGCGATAGAGGAAAACTGTTAACTAAGGTGAAAAAAAAAACAGTCCCCATATTGCGTTAGCCTGAGGTGGGAACAACATACGAGCATCGACCGCTGACCAAATTCGCAACGCGGGATTTTTAACGATTTGTTGTCCGAAACCCTCGGGGGCGTTGGCCCATAATTGTAGGAGAGCCCTTGGGCGTAGTATCCGGGACGTTCCTGGGGGTCCCTTCGGGTGTGAAAGATGATGGAAGCCCTGATAAAGGGATACACAAAGCCTAGAAAGTGGGTGCGGATGTGTCCGAGTATAGTCTGGCATTCCAGGTAATAAACCGGAGTACCCATAGGTACATCGGTGAACCGTCAGAAAGCGTCGACGAAACAACTCGAGAATGAGAGGTACATGGTGTGGTCATTACAAGACCGACATGAATAAGGGCATAATCCCACACCACTCTATATAATCCCCTCATGGAGGAAGAGTAGGTCGAGGAGCCGAGGTGGGATAGAGATTCCCAATAGATGGGGCTGGACCTAATGCTTAGATGTTCGGGTGGTCCTACGTATCCCATAAGGATGGGAATCAAGCCATACGTAGTTATGAAGGGATACCCAGGGGGCAGAATATCCTAATAAGGAGATGTATGGCACGGGGGGTAATGATAACTTAATCCCACACCATACTGCACAGCTCTGGAGGAAAGAAACTGGGCCAAGGGGCCCGAAAAGGACAAGGGGCCTAAGGGTAGGCCTCAGTCAGGAAGGCCTGACCGGCTTACAGTTTAACATCTTGCAGTGAGGATGAGGTTTGGGGGCCCGAAGAGGACAAGGGGCCTGAGGTTAGGCATTGGTCAGGGAGGCCTGGCCAGTTTCTAGTTTAACGTCTTGCAATGAGGATGGGGGAAAGAGATAACTGTATCTCATTCGGGGAGGTGTACGACATGGAAAGTAACCCAACGTGAAAAAGGAAATAATTCTACATCACTCCTTACATCCCTTATAAGATAATCGGGGTCGTGGGACCGACCGTTGGCGCCACCCGGAGGGAAGTTTGTTGCTTCAGGATAGGGCAGAACGAATCACTACACTCGATGTTTGGGACATCTCAGGGTGGACCCAAAGATCCAGGACACTGTTGACCATCTTCAAAACACAGTGTTCCTATGGTGACCTGATACGGAGAAACAAATGAGCGTCAACCGTTGACCAAATTCGCAACGTGGGACATGTATCGTCTTGTTGTTCGGAATCCCTCGGGGGCGTCGGCCCGTGTCGGTAGGAGAGCCCTTGGGCGTTGTATCCAGGCCATTCTTGGGGGTCCCTATGGGTGTGAAAGATGATGGAATCCTAGTCAAGGAGTGGGTGAATCATAGTTGTATCCATCCACGAAAGAGGCGAACATCTCCAGGGGGACGTGTAGGTAGGTCGAGGGTTGCTCAACGTGAGTTGGGAAAAAGTAAACATCCTATGCTATGTCTTAACCCGAGGGGAAGATTTTAAACTTTTTGGCTGGGCCAATAGACGAAATGTCTGGGAATTCCTAAGTATCCCATTAGGATTGGAATTAAGCCATACGTAGTTAATGAAGGCCATACAGTTTAACATCATGCGGTAAGGACATGGGAGGATAGAAGAACGGGAGTGGGAACATGGTGCAACCCTTATAATCCTTGTACGAGCAGGGCTACGAAAGCCTACTCCTCGTCATGCAATGATCCTCCAAGGAAACTATACCCAGGGAGTAGCGGAAGAGAAGAGCTCGTGGCTGGGCTCAAGACGAGGCATCCGAGTGTTCCTACGTATCCCATTAGGATGGGTATCAAGCCACATGTAGTTCTTAAAGCGTAGTTTAATGTCATGCTGGACAAGAGATGTGTCTCATTTGGGGATAGGTACGGTGGGTAACCCGACGTGAATGGGGACGTATCCCACACCACATTGTACAACACCATAAGAGAGCCTGAGTCAACGAAAACCAAGGGGCCTGAGGCCGAGCCTCAGTCAGGGAGACCTTACCAACTTGTAGTTTAACGTCCTATAGTAAGGACGAATGCTAGGGGCCCGAAAAAGCCAAGGGGTCTGAGGCTAAGCCTTGTTCAGGAAGGCCTAACTGGCTTGCAGTTTAACGTCTTGTAGTAAGTACGGGGGGAGATCTTAGTTTAAGGTCATAAAGCTCAGACCATTTTGCAGTTTTCCATCTTTCCGGACGGCGGTACAGTTTAAGGTTGTGCAGGACCAGGTGAAGCTTAAGCAAAGTACTACTTGAGGAACTTGGTGTTGGTGGGAGGAGTTATGCACTCACCATTCGTGGTTTCCAAGGAGTATGCTCCATTCGGGTAAACCTTATGGAAGATGTAAGGCCCTTCCCATTTGGGCTCTAGATTGGGCGGTTTCCTACCGGGGATCATTGGCACTTGAAGGGCCAACACTAGGTCTCCCTGTAGAAAAGAACGAAGGAGAACCTTCTTGTTGAAGGCCCTCACTATCTTATTCTGATGCCTTTCCAGATTGTGCAGGGCACGAAGCTTGTTCTCGTCAAGTGCTTCCAATTCAGCTAGATGGATTTCAGCCACCTCATCTGGCACATGCTGGTCATAGACTACAGTGCGTAACGATGGTAGCTAGATCTCAATGTGTAGGACGGCCTCAGCCCCATACACCAAGGAATATGGGGTCACCTGGGTAGAGTTGCGAGTCATCATCCGATAATCCCAGAGGGCATTGGGGAGATTTTCCGGCCAACTTTTCTTGTTCTGAAGAACCATTTTCTGCAGAATGTTAGAGAGGGTTTTGTTGAACGCCTCGATCTGTCTGTTTGCCAATGTGTGATAGCGGGAGGTATGGTTCGAACGGATATTGTACATGGCGTACAATTTCTTCAGCTCGGCCGCTCGGAAGTTGGTGCCGTTATTGGTGACGATAGCGTGAGGGACCCCAAACCAGTGGATGATATTGGAGCTCACAAAGTTGACGATGGAATGAGCCTTGACCTCTTTGAGTGGAACTGCCTCTGCCCACTTGGAGAAGAAATCTATAGTCGTTAGGATGAACCTACACTGGCGAGTTTTCACCGGTGGATATGGTCCCACTGCATCAAGTCCCCACACCGCAAATGTCCAAGAGTACTTGGTGGGGTGGAGGGGCTCTGGCGGCCGATATAGGAAGTTGTCATGAACTTGGCATATGTGGCATCTCTTGGCATACTCGATACAATCATGGATCATAGAGGGCCAGAAGTACCTCATCCTCCGGATTTAATGGGATAGTTTTGGCCCAACTTGATGGGAACCACAGGAACCGACGTGAACCTCTTGCATAACCTGAGAAATATCAACTCCTTAAATGCAATGGAGAATGACGCCATCAAAGCTCCGCTTATAAAGGATCTACTCAAGAATAGGACCGCTCTGGAGGCAAAATTTTAGTGCGCGGTGTCGGATTCTCTTGCGCTCGGACCGGTCGTCCGGGAGGTGACCATTTTGGAGATACTCGACAAAAGGTGCCCTCTAGTCGAGAGTGTCCTCGACCACTGTTTCTGACGAACCCGAGACCCCTGACGTAGAAGGTTCGGCAGTGAGATGACTTACCCACAGGCCGTCATTTTCCTCTTGGGTGACGGGGGAAATGACTCTCTAGTGTGCCACATGTATAATCAAATCATATTGCTCGGGTTCTTCGAGCGACGCAGCTAAGCTAACCAAGGCGTCTGCTTGACCGTTCTGTGACCGAGGGACATGGGTAACATCTGCTCGAGAAGAGAACTGGGCCATTAGACGGAGGTTTCACTCCAGTAATGGTACAAGCTCTGGCTTCCTGACAACATAGTCGCCATTAACCTGCTTGATTACCAGCTCGGAATCTCCTTTCATATGTAGATGGGGCACATCGATCTCGAGGGCCAACTCGAGGCTAGTGATGAGAGCCTGATACTCTTCCTTGTTGTTGGTACAACCTTCTGACAATAGAAACGAGTATGGAAGGACGGCTTACATCGGGGTAATGAAGACGATACCCAGACCCACTCTATTGAGCTTAGGATCGTTTAGCCTCCTACCGGTGGGGCTCTGGTAGGCACCGTCGAAGTGAATTTGCCAATATGAGATGGAATGATCGACTGAGAGGATCACCTCATCCGTAAAATCCAGGTCCAGGGACTGATCCATGGAGGTTGGATGGGTAGCTAAAAAGTTTACCAACTCATTCCCTTAATGGCCTTCTGAGGCATGAACCTGATGTCAAAATGATGGAGGATCACTACCCACCACGCTAGTCGGCTAGTTAACATGGGGCGGTTCAGGATGTACTTCAGTGGGTCTTCTGAGAGACCAATTGTACCTCATGGTGCTGCAGGTAATACCACAACTTCCGTATGGACAAAATGATTGCAAGGCGGGTCTTTTCTATAGGGGAGTATCTGATCTCCGTATCGAGAAGCATGCGGCTAAGATAGTAGATATTGTTCTCCATACCCTCGTTATTCTTATAGGTAAGAAGTGCACCGAGGGACCGTTCTAGGGCGGTCACATAAAGGACCAGTGGCATTCCAGAGATGGGTGGCATCAAAACCGGAGGTTGGAGCAGGTACTGCTTTATTTCCTCCAAGGCGGTCCAACACTCTACATCCCATTTGTAGGCAGCTCCCTTTTTCATGAGCTGGGAAAAGGGATTACACATGTGAAAGAGCGCTTTCATGGGCGCCCTCAAATGATTAGTGTGATTTTGGTGTACTTAGGTGCAGCAGAGTGGCTGACCAAGGTCGTCTCTCAAAGGAGGAAGTAGATTTAAAACAACTTTTTAAAGGTATTCTAAAAATAAAATAAAAGAGAATAAAAACACTATTTGAAAGGATGGGTGTTGGTTATATTTTATGAATCTAGAAGAAGTTTGCTGGAAGAATATTGTATATTTTTTTGTTTTTAGTTTTGAAATGAAGTTCGATTAAAATGACACAACAAAAGATGTTTTTTTAGAAAATATTTTAAAAGGTGTAATCGATCTAACTCTACCACTTCATTCACTTATTAATAATTATCATTTAAATCAATATCCACTTAATTATGATCCCCTAATTTGTTATCCCTCGAACCCTACAAGAGTTAACTTAACCACAAAGATGAAATTACTTAAACCCTAGGCTAGCTTCGGAATACGCAATCGTAGCACCCTGCTTTGACTGTTGTTCTAAGGTTAGCTTATGGTCAGTGGTTAATTAGAGCACATATCCATTATAGAAATGAGTATTAATTGTGTTTAGGGATTATATCTAAACTCTAAAAATTTATCACGTATGTTCTTGTTTTACCGATTAAGATTGCGCTCTCACAATTTACACAATTCCCGACCTCGCGTGTTTTGTGTTAATTGTTCAATTGCTTGCTTAGTTTCTTAAAATTTAAAAACACAATTCATGGATCATATTAAGTGAATTAAAGTATCTCAATGATTCAAAATAATTAAATGAAGAGGGTAGAATATAGATCGATACTAAAATACTACTCTTCTATGAGAGGTGTAGTCATCGCAGAGGCGTTTTTCAGAAGCAAAGGATTGAAAGGTTAGAACCCAATATTGTCTCCACTCTTAATTCCAACCCAATTAAGAATATTAAGAGAATAATAAGAGGGAATAACATATAAGATTATTTGGAGAAAAATTCAAGAAACAAACATGAAATAGAATAAATACAAAGAAGAGGTGGGAGAGGAGAGCCTTTTTGGAAGAGAGGTTTGCACAAAGGCTTACTTCTTCCAAAAGTTGTGAGGAGCTCCCAAGAGACACCCTTTCTGAAACACCTTCCCAAATCCTCTACCAGCCCTCTCAAAGAGTTAAAACCTCCTTTAAATAGAGTTTGTGAGGGCTAGGGATACATAACTTTTTAAGTGTGAAATGAAAAACTCGGCCAAATATTTTATTCCAAGTTTAACCGCCTAGTGGATCTCAAAAATGAGTGAATTGACCGGCCTTCCAGAAGGATGATTTGTTCCAAATCATGTCCCCGATCGTTCCTCAAAATTGGGGCTCAATAAAAGTCCGGATGAAGAAGATATGTCCCAAATACAGAACCCATGTCCATTCTACTAAGTCCAGCCCACCATTGGATTAATGGCCCATTTACTTCATCGAAATGCACATTTTAGCTCTAGTGTCCTAAATGCAGGTTGTAGAACATTACGTTAGAAACATTGTTACAAAATTGTAAATTCTAATAATAAATATAGAAATATTTATCTTCGAAATACTACAGTGCACTATAAAGGGTAAAACTGGAATTTCCTCCAAATTTTCAAATTATTGATCAAATCCCAAATATTTTATAAATAAACATATTAAACACAATGTGAGGAAATTATATCATTTATTATCAATAAAATATTCAACAAAATAGTGTTTTATCAACTCCCCCACACTTACCCTTTTGCACTCCTGAGCAAAACCTCATATCTAGTAAACATCAATATCAAATCAAAACCAATTTTAAAAAACATATCCTTGAGATCAATCAATTTCACACCAAGAATCAAAAGATATCGTGCCTCATAAAAAACCTTATTTCAAGTTCTCCATTTATATCATTCAATATATTTCTACTTCATTTATCCTCCCATGCACAAAACACTTACCTTGCTTGAATTTTTTCTCATCACTCAAATATCATTTTTTTACAATGTCTTTCTCATCCAAACTCATACAAGGGTCACCATAGTCTTGATAGATTCCTACATCGCTACCCGATGTGAGTCAAGGACATATGCTTATCATGAGGACTTTTTAGGGTTGTTCTGTGGCTTTCAGTTGGTAGGATTTAGATGTGAAAAATTCTGAGGCTAAATAAGGAGGGCTTGACTCTTTTTGAAGCAAAATTGCATTAATCTAATTTTCACTTAAATATGGTCTCCTCATTAATATCCATAGTATCAATTCAGCTCCATCATCATGAAAAGTCATGATAAGTTTACACCATTCTTCATTTCAGCATAAAAAATTGTCAATCATCTCAAACATGATTTTCTTGAAAGCTCCAGATAGGCACAGCTTTCCACCTCAATTAGAAGCTCTAGAAAAGGCATAGCTTCACTTGTCATGAAAGCTCCAGAAAGGGTATATCATTCAATATAATGACTTTCTTCAACAGCAAACACATCTCTTCAGAATTTAATTTTCCACCCAAAGTATCACAAAATGTAGTAGCACAATACAAGACAGCTTCCCCCACACTTAATCTCAACTAGATTATGCAATTTCACTTAAAGAGTTGGTTGGATAGGGAAAATTGGCTTGTAATGTGGCTAATCTAACAGGCTGTGCATAGCTTCTAAGGGCTACAAGGATTAAATATTTAAGGTAGGCCATTATAAAAAAGGATTCTTTGAAATAGAGGCTTCAATACCAAACAAATGCCTCAATAATTTAAACATATGTACCTCAAACCCTCAAGTTTTGATAGGTATAGATCAAATTCTGGTTAAATCAAGCATGGTTTGGATCTCTCAAGAAGTGATTTGAATGTAAAGAATATGAAAATAATGGTTCAGAAGCCTCACAGGAAAGTGATTTCAAATATAAAGACAGTGAGATGTGGCATGGGATTCAAAATTCAGTGTACTTTTCATGAAATTACTAAATATTTGAACATGAAACAAAGTCATTCCAGCATTCATCTAAGCTTAGTTTCAAGGGATAAATCATTTCACTCATTGATATGCATTTCAAAATGGTGATGAGAATCATTTTAGCTCAAAAAATTTAAAAACACAAAGAAAATGGAAAAATAAACACACAAAATTTGAAAAACACACAATTTTTTTAAACAGGAAAACAATTGAAATTACTAAACTAAAAGGTTTCCTCCCCCACACATAAAATATTGCATTTTCCTCAATGTGAACCAATGAGATGATATATGCACATGAAATGCATAATTTTTAAATAGGAAAAATAATATAAAAGTGAAAGGGTTAGGAACAGCCTGATGTGCTCAACTGATGATGGGGTCATGCAGTGTGATAAAATCCACTGCATTAGTAGGAAGTCCCTCAATGTATCTCTTCAAACATTTCCCATTAACTATAAAGCTCCTTCCAGTGGCCTCTTGTGTGATCTCCACTGCACCATAAGGAAAAATATTAGATACAATATAAGGACCTAACCATCTGGAATGTAACTTACCAGGCATATGCTTCAGTCGTGAACTGTAGAGAAGGACTTTCTCTCCAACATGAAAATCCCTTTGTTGGATCATTTTTTCATGATCTGCTTTTGATCTTTCCTTGTAGAGCCTTGAGTTCTCATATGATGACAGTTGAATCTCCTCAAGCTCTTGAATTTGCAACTTCCTTTGAATTCCAGCTTGGGACAAATCCATGTTGCATTTCTTCATAGCCCAATAAGCCCGATGCTCGACTTCCACTGGGAGATGACATGATTTCCCAAAAACAATCCGAAATGGGGACATACTAATGGGGGTCCTGTATGCTGTCCTATAATCCCACAATGCATCATCCAAGTGCTTTCTCCAATCATTCCTATTTGGCTGCACAGTTTTCTCCAAAATTTGTTTCAACTCATGATTTGAAACCTCAGCTTGACCATTTGTTTGGGGGTGGTATGGTGTTGATGTTTTGTGTGTCACCCCATACTTTCGAAGGAGGGAATCAAAATTAATATTACAAAAGTGTGTCCCCTAGTCACTGATGATGGCCTTTGGTACTCCAAACCTACAAAAAATCTGTGCTTTGACAAAGTCCACAACAACATGAGAATCATCAGTCCTAGTGGCCTTAGCCTCCACCCATTTGCTCACATAATCAACAACAACCAAAATATACAAGAAACTATATGAACTTGGAAAAGGACCCATAAAATCAATGCCCCACACATCAAAAATCTCACAGAATAGTATGTGTTGTTGGAGCATCTCATGTCTCCAAGAAATATTCCTAGTGTGTTGGCTATGAGAGCATGACTTACAAAACACATGGGCATCATGGAATAAACTAGGCCAATATAATCCAGAGTCTAAAACTTTCCTAGCTGTCTGATGGGGTCCAAAGTGTCCACCACATGCTAGTGTATGACAGAATTTCAAAACAGACTGAAACTCATGATCGGGAACACACCTCTTAATGACTTGGTCACTACACATGCGCCAGAGGTAAGGATCATCCCACACATAAAACCTAGACTCACTTTTTAATTTTTGGACTTGATGTTTCTTTAAATTTTTAGGGATTTCAGAGGCAACAATGTAGTTAACTAAATCTGCATACCAAGGATGTGTACCTGAGATGGAATAAAGATGCTCATCAGGGAAAGTGTCCCTAAGTGGTACCTGGTCCAAGGTGTCATCCTCTAGTGTGTGAGTAAGCCTACTCATGTGGTCTGCCACAAAATTCTCTAAACCCTTCTTGTCCTTTATCTCAATATCAAATTCCTCAAGAAGAAGCATCCATTGAATCAGCCTGGGCTTTGCATATGGCTTCTTTAGGAGGTACCACAAAGCTGCATGGTCAGAAAAAACAACTACTTTAGATCTCAATAAATATGAACGGAATTTATCTAAATCAAATATGACAGTAAGAAACTCCTTCTTTGTGGTTGTGTAATTTTATTGGGCGGAATCTAGTGTCCTTGATGCATAGGCGATCACATGTGAACGTCTCTCCACCCTCTCAGACAAGACAGCTCCCACTGCGAAGTTGGAGGCATCACACATGAGCTCAAAAGGAATCCCCCACCGTGGGGGATGTATGATCGGTGGAGTGGTTAGACACTTCTTTATCTCATCAAAGGAAGTCCTTCAAGAATCATCAAACACAAAATAAGAATCCTTTTAGAGTAATCGTGACATAGGAAGAGCAATCTTACTAAAATCTTTGATGAATCACTGATAAAATCCCGCATTCCCTAGGAAATATCTAACATCACGCACACATGAAGGATATGTTAAGGATGAAATAATATCTACCTTTGATCTATCAACCTCTATCCCATGTTTTGACACTACATTCCCTAAGACAATGCCATGCTCTACCATGAAATGACACTTTTCAAAGTTCAGGACCAGATTTTTCTCAATAAAATGATTCAACACCTTTCCCAAACTAATTAGACATTCATCAAATGAAGACCCATACACTGTAAAATCATACATAAATACCTCCATGTAGGTCTCAATAAAATCATAAAAAATACTCACCATGCATCTCTGGAAGGTACTTGGGGTGTTGCAAAGTCCAAATGGCATCCTCCGGTAGGTAAATGTGCCAATTGGACAGGTGAATGTAGTCTTCTCTTGATCCTCTGAAGCTATAGGAACCTAAAAATATCCAGAAAATCCATCCAAGAAACAATAGTGTGTCTTCCCAGCTAGTCTCTCAAGCATCTAATCATTAAATGGGAGGGGGAAATGGTCTTTTTGAATGGAATGATTTAGTTTCCAATAATCAATACACACACGCCAACTATTTTGCACCCTCATTGGAACTAACTCATCTTTCTCATTTTTAACAACAGTAACACCACTCTTCTTAGGCACAACCTAAATAGGAATTACCCACTGAGAATTTGAAATGGGATAGATTATACCTGCCTCGAGCAATTTTTCAACCTCTTTTTTAACAACCTCTAGAAGGGTTGGATTGAGTCTCCTTTGTGGTTGCCTCACCAGTTTAGCCCCATCCTCCAAGAGAATACTATGCATGCAAATGGAGGGGCTAATACCTGATATGTCTGCTAATGTCCAACCAATTTCCCTAATGTTATCTTTCAAAAGATTCAAAAATAATTCTTCATGTTCAAAAGAGAGATTTTTTAGCAATGATAACCGGTAATCTATCACCACTCAGCAAGTATGCATATTTAAGATTTGGGGGCAATGACTTGAGTTCCAATGTAGGGGGTGATGTATGGATGGATAAATTGATGCAACAGACATATCTGCACATTGAACATCAGTATCAAAATAAAAATCATCACAATCAGAGAATAAAGCCCCAAATCCCTCAGTATACTCAATAGCCATGTCATAGTCAGAGTTCACATGATCAAAATCAGAATATGATTCCATTTCAAAATAAAATATTAGAGAGTCTTGTTCCTTAAAAACGGGTGTAGATGTACTCTTAGACATCAAACTAGAACCAATACTCATAATCACCCTAAGCATAGGATAATCCAATTCCATGGGGTTTTTACTTGGCTGTTCAAAATGGGAGATAACAAAAGCAGAATGGTCCTCTGAGGGGTACTTCACAGAATCCATAACATTAAATATCACAACTTCATCTCCAAATTCCATGGAAAGTGTACCCTCATTGACATTTATGATAGTTATTGTAGTTTTGAGGAAGGGCCTACCTAAGATAATGGGGGCATGAGAAATTACCTGATCATCCTCCATGTTAAGCACATAGAAGTCTACTGGAAAGATCATGTCTCTTACCCAGACAAGTACATCCTCAAGGACTCCCACTAGATATGTCGTAGCTCTATTCACAAATTTCACCACTACTCTTGTTGGCTTCAACTCACCAACCTGCAAGGAAGAGAATACAGAGTGAGGCATCACATTTATTGAAGCTGCTAAATCACAAAGAGCATCAGAGAAGTGTAACTCCCCTATGGTACATGGGATGGTGAATGTCCCGGGATCCTTGCACTTTGTTGGCATTGCTAGAGTTGGTGTAATGAGTGCTTAGACATTCCTTCCAAGGTTGATCCTCTCATTTCCCTTGAGCCCTCCTCGATTGGTGCAGAGTTATTTTAATAATTTGGCAAACCTTGGAATTTACTTAATGGCTCATGTAGAGGAATGTTGATCTCCACTCGCTTGAATGTGTCTAAAACCTCCTTTTTCATTGCTTCTTCAGCCATATTCTTGGTCTGAAAAACCCTGTTTGGAAAAGGAAGGGGGTTAGGAGGAACATCATCAATCTTTTTCTTACCTTTATCTTTCTCCTTGGATTGCTCATCCGTTGGTATAGAATGTGGATTCTCTAGAGTTGAGGTGAATCCCGGTGGAATGGTAGGTACATATGTATCGCTCATTTGCTTCCCACTTGTCAATGTGATGGCACTAACATTCCCCTTTGTATTTGGAGTGGGATGGGAAGGTAGATTTCCAGAATTCTTACTTACAAGTTCATGGAGGGTGGTGGCAATCTGGCTTATTTGAGTCTTTAACTCCCTCAGCTCCGAACCTTGACTATTTAACTTATTCTGTTGATTAAGAACAATTTGTTTCAACATATCATCAGTGTTAGAGTCTACCTTGTGTTGTAGATTCCCTTGTTGCTGACTCGTTGATGTTTGAACTTCGAATCTCCTTTTGGGTTGTTGGAAACCCTGTTGGTAAGGTGGAGGTTGCTGGAAGTTTTATTGAAAAGGGGGTATTTGTTATTGTCCAAATCCATACCTCATGTCCAACTGATCTTTCCACCCTTGGTTGTATGCTGGATAAAACTTCTTTTGGGGATATGGTTGTTGTCGTTGCTGCTGATATGGTCTCCCAGGGAACACTGCTGCACAATCTTCTGTTTCTTGGAGTTGTGGGCAATAGTCAGTTGGGTGGCTCGTATCAGTGAAAATACCACAAGGCCTTTAAGGAGGGGGTAGAGAAGTCTTTTGTTCCAAAGAAATTTGTCTCACCATAGTGGTCAATTCTTCCAACTTAGTATCAGTCAAATGACTTTCAAGAGAAGAAGGACTTACCTGATGTACTCCCCTAACATGTGGTGTACCTCTATCACCAAATTGTTGGGAGTTTTGGGCCATCTTGTCGATCAACGCAAGTGCAGCTATTGGTGTCTTGTCCACCAATGCTCCTCCAGCTGCAGCATCTACCATGATTCTCTCCATAGGTGTGAGTCCTTCATAGAAGTACTGGATGAGTAATTGCTCACTGATTTGGTGATGTGGGCAGCTTGCACACAACTTCTTGAATCGCTCCCAGTACTCATACATTGACTCCCCTTGGGCTTGCTTGATCCCCGATATCTCCTTTCGAATGGATGTTGTCCTTGATGCTGGAAAAAATCTTTGCAAGAAAAGATGTTTCAAATCATTCCAACATGTTACATCTTCAGGTTGAAAATAATACATCCAATCTTTGCAGCTCCATCAAGCGAGAATGGGAATGCTCTTAATTTAATTTGATCTTCAGAAAAATTTCTTGGTTTTAAAGTTGAGAAAACCACATTAAATTCCTTAAGGTGTTTGTTGGGATCCTCACTAGACAAGCCATGAAACTTTGGATTAAGGTGAATTATTCCAGATTTCAATTCAAAGTCTGATTCTAGATTTGGGTATGCAATACAATTTGGTTGATAGTTAATATATGGTGTAGCCAATTCTCGAATGGTTTTATTAAGTTCATTTCCATTATTTCCAGCCATTGGTTCCTCTTTTATGTTTGAATTTGAATTGCTTCCAATTTCAATGTTTCCAGAAGAGAGGAATTCACCAACTGGTTGAATATTAAAACTTCCCGTAGATTTAGAATGTCTGATTTGTACCCTAAGGCTGCGTTCAATCTCAGGGTCAAGATCTAAGAGATCTTCGGGATTAGTTCGTGTCATAAATCAAATAAAAATGAAAAGAAAGAAAGTGGACCATAGTAAAATAAAAATGAGAAGTTTCATTTGATGGTCCAAAAAGAAGTAGAAGAAAATAAAAGAAGAAGAAGAAAAATCAGATTGGGTAAAGAAGAAAGAAAGAAGAGAAGAAGAGAATAAAATGTAAAATAAAATAAATACCTCTATTTGGTTGAAATAATTACTTGCCTCCCCGACAATGTCTCCAATTTGAATGAGCGCTGTCGTCGGCGCCCTCAAATGATTAGTGTGATTTTGGGGTACTTAGGTGCAGCAGAATGGCTGACCAAGGTCGTCTCTCAAAGGAGGAAGTAGATTTAAAAAAACTTTTTAAAGGTATTCTAAAAATAAAATAAAATAGAATAAAAACACTATTTGAAAGGATGGGGGTTGGTTATAGTTTTTTAATCTAGAAGATGTTTTCTGGAAGAATATTGTATATTTTTTTGTTTTCAGTTTTGAAATGAAGTTCGATTAAAATGACACAACAAAAAGATGTTTTTTAGATAATATTTTAAAAGGTGTAATAGATATAACTCTACCTATTCATTAACTTATTAATAATTATCATTTAAATCAATATCCACTTAATTATGATCCCCAAATTTGGTATCCCTCGAACCCTACAAGAGTTAACTTAACCACAAAGATGAAATTATATAAACCCTAGGCTAGCTTCAGAACACGCAATCGCAGCACCCTGCTTTGATTGTTGTTCTAAGGTTAGCTTATGGTAATTGGTTAATTAGAGCACATATCCATTCTGGGAATTATTATTAATTGTGTTTAGGGATTATATTTTAACTCTAAAAATTTTTCCCATATGGTCTTGTATTACCGATTAAGATTGCGCTCTATCAATTTACACAATTCCCGACCTCGCGTGTTTTGTGTTAATTGTTCAATTGCTTGCTTAGTTTCTTACAATTTAAAAACAAAATTCATGGATCATATTAAGTGAATTACAGTAGCTCAATGATTCAAAATAATTAAATGAATAGGGTATAAGATAGATCAATTACTAAAAGACTACTCTTCCATGGGCGGTGTAGTCATCGCGGAGATGTTTTGCATAAGCAAAGGATTGAAAGGGTAGAACCCAATCTTGTCTCCACTCTTGATTCCAACCCAATTAAAAAGATTAATAGAATAATAATAGGGAAGAACACAGAAGATTATTTGAAGAAAAATTCAAGAAACAAACATGAAATAAAAGAAATACAAAGAATAAGTGGGAGAGGAGAGCCTTTTTGGAAGAGAGGTTTGCACAAAGGCTTACTTCTTACAAGAGTTGTGAGGGGCTCCCAAGAGACACCCTTTCTGCCACACCTTCCCAAAGCCTATACCAGCCCTCTCAATGAGTTAAAACCCCCTTTAAATAGAGTTTGTTAGGGCTGGGGATACATAACTTTTTAAGTGTGAAATGAAAAACTCGGCCAAATATTTTATTCCATGTTGCACCACCTAGTTTACCTCCAAAACGCATGAATGGACCATCCTTCCAGAAGGATGATTTGTTCCAAATGATGTCCCCGAGATTTCCTCAAACTGTGGGCTCAATACAAGGTTGGAAGAAGAAGATAGGGCACAAATAAATAACCCATGTCCATTCTGCCGAGTCCAGCCCACCATTGGATTAATGGCCCATTTACTTCATCTAAATGCACTTTTTAGCTCCAGTTTCCTGAATAAAAGATGTAGGACGTTAAGTTAGGAACACTGTTAAAAAAGTTTAAATTCAAATAATAAATATAGAAATATTTATCTTCGAAATACTATAGTTCACTATAAAGGGTAAAAGTGGAATTTCCTCCAAATTTTCAAATGAATGATCAAATCCCAAATATTTTATAAATAAACATATTAAACACAATGTGAGGAAATTATCTCATTTATTATCAATAAAATATACAACAAAATAGTGTTTTATCAACATGCTGGCCAGATTCGCGATGAATCAGCGTATATAGGCTAAGTGGCCTTGGAGACCTCGAAGTTCCTGAATATTGCTCAGGGGAGGCATTTGGCAGATGGCCTTGAACTTATATGGGTCGATATCAATGCCTCG
The DNA here is from genome assembly GCA_963277665.1 of Viscum album. NCBI lineage: Eukaryota > Viridiplantae > Streptophyta > Magnoliopsida > Santalales > Viscaceae > Viscum > Viscum album. The sequence continues at coordinate 232,550,318 of OY728119.1, forward strand.
GTATCTAACAACAAATCCAAGAAACTTATCATAGGTGACCCCGAAGGCACCCTTCAAAGGGTTCATCTTTAGGTGGCAGGAACAGAGGAAACCGAACACTTTCTCAAGGTCTTTGAGATGGTCCTGGAACTAGAACGATTTGACCACTAGGTCATCCACGTAGCATTCCACCAGCGTCCCGAGAATCGGCCTGAATATGTGATGCATGGCCCTCTTATAAGTGGGACCTGCATTTTTTAGGCCGAAGGGAATAACCTGGTAGAAAAATGTACCTTGGGGATCCTTGAAGGCGGTGGATTCCTCTTCCTCACGGGCCATCTGGATCTGGTTATACCCGGAATACCCATCCATGAAAGAGAGGGCTTGGAACCAGGTCGTGGAATCAATCAATAACTCGGTCACCGGGAGGGGAAAGTCATCCTTTGGGCAGTGGCGATTGAGGTCACGGACGTCGATGCAGACTCTGATCTTCCCATTATTCTTCCTCACTAGCATAATGTTGTCAAGCCACTTGGGGTACTGGACTTCCTTGATGAAGTTGGCTTTGATAAGCTTGTCAACATCGGCCTCAACCATAGCACCATGAGAAGGGTGCATCTTCCTGGGAGGCTGCTTAAACCCACAATGGTTTGATGGGAGGCCCAGACGGTGAACGGCTACCTAAGGATCTAGTCCTGACATCTCACTATAACCCCAGGAAAAAACATCACAGTGTTGTTTGAGAAAGTCTATGTACCATTGCTGCTTCTCGGGGGACATGGATGCACTGATCAATGTGGGTCTCGAATCTGCCTCGCTACCAAGGTTCACCTGTATCAGTTCATCAACCTTGGTAGAGACGCCTTCCTCAAAGGCGGGGGGAGCATCCTTCAGATCTTCCTCTCCACCCATGGAGGGATTTCCCGCAAAAGTGAGATAAGTCTAAGCTATCAACCCCTGACGGGCAGCTGGTGCTAGCTTGGGCAGCAGTGGACATCATATCAGGAGACCCACTCACCACTGAGACCATAGAAATATCCCATCTATACTTCAGCCTAAGGGGCCATGTTTGATGACATCAAAGCAGTGGTGACGCGTCAGCCTGAGTCGGTTGATTCCAGCCTGGCGGAAGAGACATGTATGATGTGTTGTTGTTGTCATAATCTTGACATCCTGGTACCGCACAGGGGTAAGAGGCTCTGGGATCACCTGAGCCTGGTTGGTGTAGGAGTACGAGGTGATTTTCCGTCGTTTCTTGGACATGGGAACACACCTTCCTTGCATACCCGAAACAACGAAACACTGCACCATGTCCGGGGTTGTGGCCTCCAATCGATGGATCGGGAAGATATAGGCGGCATCCAGGCCTGCCCATGGATCACTTGTGAAAGGGGTAGGTTCATCCTCACTTACTAGGATTTTCTTATCCTTGCTCTTGTAATAATCAGCATCCAAATAGCGGGCTTCACAAGAGGTAAAATGAGATTCATATCCTTGGAGCACGCCTACTCGACCATTTATAGAGTATTTCAGGCACTGGTGATACAACGAAGGGACCGCTGCATGAAGATGGAGCCATGGCCTACCCATCAATGCATTGTAGGCGGTGCCCTGGGAGACAACCATGAACTTGGTGCTGGCAATTAGGCCACCGAACTAGGTCTTTAGGCAGATATTGCTGACTGGGGATTGCTTGGTCATGTCGTATCCCTGGATTCTAATGTCGGAGGGAGTTAAATCATATTCAGACAGACCCAGATTTCGTAGTGTCCGAGTCGGGATTAGGTTGATCCCGTAACCCGTGTCAACGAGGCAGTGGCGTACTTCCATGCCATTGAAGTGGCCATTGATGTACAGTGGGTTAATATGCCCCTATATGGGAGGGTTCTCATCTTCACTGAAGAACGAGATAACTTCCTGGCATTCGACATTCTCAATTGCCTCAGCGTTGAAGGCTTCCGCAGCTGCTACCTCCGTCTCAAACTGAAGGGGGCTCTTTAGGGCCTCGGTAAGTGCTTCGTGCATTTCAGACAATAGGCGAAGGGCCTCAATGATAGAATGCCTTGTTGGAATTCCGGACAGGTGCTTCAGGACATCATACTTTCATGACAAGTGCAAGCCTCTACCTACAGGAGGTCGTTCTGCAGTTGGAGGCATAGCGGATCCTGCCGGTTGAACCGATAGTTGACTAGTGCTGGTTACATCCCGTTGCCTACTAGTTGAAGCCTAGAGAGTAGGCTCTGGATTAGGATCAGGCATTTGAGATTGGCATGTATCCAGACAAGACTTACTGTGATACAGACGAGGAAACTCTGCATGATCTAGTAGCACAAACGGCGGTGGAGGTAGAGCTGAGGGCATTAGATGAGGTTGCTCGTGCAGAGATCTACGCTGAGCCTACTGTCTAGTTTCTGTAGCATGCACGGCCTGACTGAAAGTGCCCACTGACGTGCCTCAATGACCTAAGTGGTTGTGGTTCCAATGACTTTGATGTCGGATGGGAACGTTGGGGAGGTTCTCCTGGTGTTCCCCCTTGTCGGGAGCCATATAGGGCTTTACCAGCTCCACGGTGTTAACCAAAGTATACCCCTGGATGTCGCTCGATGAGTCATCCATCACCAGGTGGATTCTGGGAGGAATCCCCATTTTAGGAGGCATAAAGTCTCCAAGAGTGTGGGATGACGACAGCAGTAGCAGAGCATGTTTCTTCTTCTTGTGTCGTCGCTGCTTGCGATTTTGGGAAGAGGTCGGCTGTGAAAGTGATGCAGAGGTACCGGTTACTTCCTCCGAAGGCTCCGGCTAATTCGGGCGTGCCCAGATGATACCATGGGCGTGGGCGACGGTTTTTCGATCCATCCAATCATCGTATTTCTAGGACCCATGGCTGGGAACCTGCTGCCACTCGCCTTCGCTGTCGCTACAGATATCTAACCCTACAAAGTCACCCGCTACTTGTGTTGGTGTCGGGCACAACCTGACTATGTTATTGTCAACCTGGTCTTGAAGACAGTCTTTAAACACGTATCATTTCTTGAGGGTGTGCCCTAGGATCCAATGATAAGGACATTAGTTGGGGTGATCGGTGAGATTCACCTCTGCTGGCCTTCAGCACTCGGGTAGGTGCACAATTCATTGCTCTAGAGCACTTAGGAAGTAGCCAAGGACCTGACTCTCATTGAACGAATAAGTCTGGTGCCTTATTTCCAGATAGGGGGCCCTGGGGGCCTGGCCCTGATGAGGTGCTGGAGGGGCCTGCCGAGGAGGCGGCACCTGATTGTCTCGCATAGGTGGTGGTGGCGTATTGCGTGGGGGAGCCTGTCGATTCTGAGGTGGCCGCTGCTGGGCAGGAGCCTACGCTTGAGGTGGAGGACCTCTACAGGGTTAGAGGCCCGGTGCCGCTGGCAGTAATTCCAGCGGCCTAGGAGATTCTATTTGGGCCACCGCGGTGGGTTCAGCTCTGGTAGCCCTCCTGGATGGGATCACAGGTGGCAGCGAATGTGCCTGACTAGCCTGTTGCAGAGCCTCCTCAAGGCGTTGAGCCTTATCTGAGAAATCCAGGAACCCTCCAGGGTAGTTCTAGGTGATCAGGGAAGGTACCAGCGCCATTTTAACATTCCCTACACACATTTTCAATAATTTCTCTTGATTCAGTGGCATGTCGAGGGAGTATGTAAGCCCCTTCCACAGGGCGATGAAGTCTGCGACTCGCTCATCAGGCCTTCGCTGGATGATCTATGATGGGGAGAGGGGACGTGAGCACCCCGTATTCATGGATGTAGAGACCGTCATTGCGGCAGTGGAGCCGTTTGGGGTAGCTGTACTGGTATTGCCCCCACCCCTGCGTAGGCGAGCGGGCGATGATCGTGTCTCTATAGCAGCAACCTGGTTCCTGGGAAACGGAGAGGTCAACTCATCAGCACTATGAGGAAAAGGATTGACAAACAGTGCTCCAGAGTCATTCCATCCTCCATATCGGTAAGAGGGATCCACTCCAACATGTTGGAGAATAGAATTCCCCACGTTCTACTGCCCCAACTTCAGGTGAGTTTCACGCTAGGCCCGCTATTTTCTTGGCGGTACTCGACGCCGGATATCTGGATCTGGTGAAACTTCAATCTACTGGTGTCTCTAATGCTACTAATCTCCACATTGAGGAGAAGAAGTTCACATTGGGTTCACCATTTCTGTTTCTGACTCTTTCGCTGGGGCGCGCTCATCCGTCTATGGAGGACGCGTAGCTGTTTCCCCACATTTCTGCTTTCCAACGACGGGCGGCATTCAATCCTTATTTAGGGACGTCTGCTCCTTGATCGAAACTAGGATGATGGGATGTTGGTTCTTCCTTCCGTGGATTCCTCCTCGGAACTCTTCACCTAGTCCAGGTCTCCCTCATAGATTTAATACGTTGTTTATGAAACTCTTCCCAGTGCCATGTTTCCATGGACTCCAGTTAATTACACTGCTTCTGTCAGGACATTCCAAAGTGTCCGGTCAGGGAAGCAACCTTCAGTTGGGATATTATTCATGTTGAGGCATCAGTAGCATGTCTGAACACTGGGGAACTGGCGTTTCTGTCTTTTTTCCCTTGTCACAGGGCTTCTCGAGGGCGTGGAAGCCTGAGGCATCCCACATCGAGCGTGGGGAATTATATTCCATAATCATATATCTAAGGTTTTCCTCAACTTCCTATCTTTAACACAGGGTATGCCGCAGGATTAACATCCAACAGAGATAGATCATCCTGATCAGAGCATTGGCTAGAATGGATCGGATTGAGGAATTTCCCTTGAAGGGATGCCGATATTGGGGCCAGCCCATGGGCGGCTTCCCGAATGCCGTGAAGAGGAGTGGAATGGCATGATCTTGTCAGGATATGGTGGTCCAGGTAAAAGTCAGGGTGGACAATGGATGGATGAATGAAGTAGAGGGGTAATGAAATGGGACCATCGCAAGGGCAACAGTAAAGTTGGGCTTGAGCCTCGAAGAGACCTCCTACGTATCCCCGTGGTTGTGAATCAAAGTCTGCATAGTTCGGGTGGGTGTGCCAGAGGACCGACATGAATGTGGACCTCGGTCCGATGGGTGTCGTCAGCGAACCGATGTGAAGGTGGACCTTGGTCCGATGGGCATCGTCAGCGAACCGACGTGAATGGGGTCGGGACGACCGGGTGATGGGTTTGAACCTCTGTGAGGCTTCCTACGTACCATGCCTTGACATGGATCAAAGTCCTCATAGTTTATAATGGTGTGTTATTGAACCGTTGTGAGTAAGGACCTTGGTCCAGATGGTGTGGGGCTTACACACTAGGCTACCCCGGTGTTGATGAACCGACGTGAAGAGGGTCGGAGTGAGCAATGGGTGGTGGGATTGATCCTCTGGGAGGCTTCCTACATACCATGTTGATACATGGATCAAAGACCTCATAGTTCAGAGGGCTTCATCAGAGAACCGACGTGAAAGTAGACCCGGGGGTCCACTAGTGGTGGGCTTGAACCTTTGGGAGGCTTCCTACGTACCATGTCTTGACATGGATCAAAGACCACGTAGTTCAGGAATAATGGTGGGTGTCAGCGAATCGACGTGAAGAAAGGACATGGGTCCGATGGGAGATGGGCTTGAACCTCAGGGAGGCTTCATATGTACCATGCCTTGACATGGATCAAAGTCCTCGTAGTTCGGGTGGTCACAATGGCTTGTCGTCGGACTGAAATATAGTTTAACGTCATGTCGGATGAGGGTGGAACCTGACATGAAGAAATTACGGATGTTGGGATTGAGCCTCAGGGAGGCTTCCTACGTACCATGCCTTAACATGGATCAAAGTACTCAAAGTTCAAATGGATGTGCAGTTTTACGTCATGCTGGACAGGGGCATACAGTTTAACATCATGCTGGACGAGGGCATTACCATGGTCGATGCTTACTCTAAGGCCACGTGAGTCATGCTCGGTGTGGAAAGCAAGAGACAGCAGAGACCTGACGATCACATCGCGAAGGGTGCGTTCGTGAGATGTGAAGAGGGGCCTACGTGTTAGGTGGCCCATGGTTCTGGGACTTACACCAGGATGGAGGCCCGAAGTGCGGAAAATCGCAGCGGGAGAGGGATTTGGGACCAATGATGGAAGGTGCCTCATTCCCTATCGAGCCCTCCACTGACCTTGGCAGTGGGGAAGTACGGAGGTTCATGGGTGATACCATCCGCTAGAGGGGTTAGGGGGAATACACCAAGGTGGTTTCCCTTCTCCCATGGACATACACCACTCCGATAAGAAGGATATCATCCCCTGTGGAGGGGGTGATTCCATTCCAGTGGAGACGAGTGGCGTAAAGAATGTTCGAGATGGGGGAACCTGTGTTCGAGGCGTGGGGTCGGATCACAGTTTAATGTCATGTGTTTAGGACGAAGTGCTTTCCTATTTAATGTCCTGCATCTTGGACGAGGCGGGTTCACTCTGCACCCCTAGGACTTACATGACCGGCACCCTTTGCTCCTTGGGGGAGGGAAGGTACCAGTAAGGTCGTGGTCAAGGGGGGTCGCAGAGGAAACCATTAAGGGTTCCACATTAGCGTGGCTATGCGAAGAAGCAATAGCCATTATCATGCCTATTCGAAGAAGCATTAGGCGAAGCAATGCTACGAGGGGTGTTGTCCATGGGACTTTGAAATCACATTGTGCAAACCTGGAGGGTCGCATAGGAAGAGGAATTTCCAAGCAAAGGAGTGTGCTTCGCGAAGTGGAGTGCCTTGGCCTTAGCATGGGGTGGAGGTGTGAATGGGGGGTGCTTCGCGAAGTGGAATAGTATTCATGGAGCACTGCCTCGCGAAGCAGAGGTGCCTCACAAATCATGGTGATGCAAAGTAGTGTGCTTCGTGATATGCAGGGACCCTGCCTTGGTATGGGGATCACTAGTACAGGATGGGTGTTTCGCAAATCATAAATGCTCCGCGGCTGCCCGGATTCCCTTGTGAATCCCACTCCTTCGCGAATTCCCTTGGGCTTCGTGAAGGGAATGCCTCTCGGAAGAGGGGCTCAAAACGAGACAAGGTGAATGCATCTCGCGAAGTAAAAATACCTCGCGGAGCTCATGATTCCCGGGGTGAAGGGTGCTTCATGATTCGGGAGTTGAGAAGCCAAAAGGTCGGATTGTCTGTCCTCTGGACTCAGGGGGAGCCCAGTATTTATAGGCAAGGGGCGCCGTGAAGAAGAACTCACGCAGCGCGAAAGGGCTGTGGGTGCTTCGCTGCGGGATCGTGAACGTTAGACCTTTCGGAGAGCATTACCACCTCCTCTACTTCGTGGCAGGCTCAGGAACGTTAGGCCATTCGCGGAGCGTTACCGCCTCCTGTTTTTTGTGGGGCTGTGATGCTCGGGGGAGCTTCGCGTCGGAGCTTCGCGAGGCAGCGTGCAGGGCTTCTTTTTCGCCCCTTCTATCCGTTCCATATTTTGGCGCCAACAATATCCTCAACATCTCTGGTTTCCCATATTATAAGGATTTCATGTATTGGAGATCAGATATTGGTAATTTCTTATATTCTAATAAAAAATTGGTTAAAGTATATCTGGATCCTTGTTCATCTTTCCATGTTCCTCTCTTTCATGACTGTACTTGATCTATCTAATTACATTATATTGTTTTATTATTTTTGAGGTTTCCTACTGGTTAATTTCATACTCAACAATGTGTGGGTCTTATCACACATTTTTTGTGTTTTTCATTAGAACAAATGGTCCAAATATTGTCTAGATAGACATGTAGCTAGTGTGGATTCTTCATAGATGATTTCTGGTGATGATTGGTGATTCGTCTTAGAGCATGATGGTTTGTGATAAAAGAGATAACCACTATTCCTAGAGATTATTCCTAGAGTACTTATATAATGGAGCAGATTTTTGTGCTTTATGATTCAGAATATTTTCAGATGCATTCCTTCCCTTATGATTAACTTATGAGATATATTTTTATTTTTTTCCTCATCTATGAATTATATACTATTTATTTTATTATATATATCATCCAACTACTTTGGATCATCTTTTATATTACATATATGTATCAATTTTAGGTTGATCTAGGATAATACCTCCCATATTATGAGATATTCTAACATGATTCAAGTAACTAGACCTTTTCCTTTTAGATGTAGTATCGGGGTAACACATTGAATTTAAAGTCAACCTAGGTGGGGCCCCGATGAGTTGGTTCATGTTAATAAATCTATTTCAATATACAAATACTTCTTCTATAATTCTATAGGTTATAGTTGTCAAACACTAGATTTAGGTTTATTCAAAATTTGAGTTTCATGGCATTTAGGTGGTGTGGATTTTTCCTTTGTTTCCCATCTTCACTCCATGAGTGGCTTGTATCATTTTCAATAGATGTAAGGTGTTTTTTTAATTCCTTTTATTTGATAGATTATTTAATATATTTGAATTATTATCCCATTTATCCTAAAAAATATCTTTATGTATTATCCATGCTTTGGTTATAAATGATTTTCAAATATTTAATGACTTCTTAGATTATCATCAAGGATTTTTTTTATAAGTTCTTGGTCATAAATTTTTGAAACTAAAATCCATATTATCTAGGTGTTTAGATAAATTCCAATGAATTATTTCACAATTTATTTGATAATAAAAGTTTGGTTTTGAATTATAATTACATTCAAATATGTTTGGTATATGTTTTCAAAAATAAATCAATCAAAGGGTGTATTTGGAATTTATTTAACTTTCTAGGATTTTTATTCATCATTTGTTAGGATTTTTGATATTTAAGTTCTAGTTTGATTTAATATTAATTAAAATGACTCTTCCTTGTAAGTTTTATTTATTATATGTTTTCCTTATAACATGGTTTTTTCAATAAAAATCTAATCTACAGTTTTAATCTTTATAAGAAAAAATTATAACACATGTAACACCCTTGATTTTGGGACCCTTTATGTTATGTGTACTAAAATATTTTTCACTATATGAGATGAATTAATTATTACTTAATATATTTATTAATATTAAAGTGGTTTTTTCCTTGATATGTTTTTAAGGTTAGTTGGGGGATTACACACATATTATGTTTTTTATATTTATTGATGACATGACTACTTGTTTCTTCACCACCATTTTGTTTATTTCATAGGAACCCTAGTCAGCTATGTGAGAGATTGGAGATTGATTCTACACTAGCTATTATATCACTCTAACTAGTGTCCCCAATTGAGTGTTTCACTTTCTAGGGTAGTTCCATGGATGAGGAATGTTAAGAGTATGTCATGTTATAATATTTCTAGGAATGCAAACTCGGTCGCTAGTTGGTTCCAAAAAACTATGTCTAGGATCATCCAATGAGGAACTAGTGAGTTATCCCTAAAATTCCTCTATATTATATTATTTTTTATTTAGTGATCCTTGTTTGATATCTTATATATACTTAATTATTATTATATTAGTTTCATTATATTACTTAAATCTCATTGATAGTATTATTTTACTATCACTATGTCTTCTTAGAATTATGGTTATGGAATTTACTTGGATTTACCTCCTATTATGGTTTAATTCCCCTGTTTCTTGTTTATATAATGGTTTTGAAATAAATGTATTGAATGGGAAGAAATAAAAATTATTTAATTTTAATGAACTTAGTGGAATCTATCTTCACAATTTAAAATTATATTCTATAAAAAAATCACTTCTTGTCTACCAAAGAGGGTAACCCTTTCTTGAAAGGGGATAAGACATGTTATTTGTTGTATTACCCTCATATACATGAAAAATTGACATTTTCCAATTATAATTCAAACCAACAATTATAAAATTATTTATAAATTGAATTATATAAATTCTTCAGTTAAATACTACTAGATATGTTTAGCTTACGCCCTATAAACATATCTTAGTGTGTATATAGATATCACATTCTCATGTTGGTATATAGAGTATGGTATTGAAATGGTCAGTATGATTTATTGATTCACAAAATGGTTTATTTTGGTGGTGTAGTTGACCATCAGTCACATGGAGATGATCATACAGTGATTCGGACTCTATAGACCATCTCAGGATGTTCAAGTATTGAGCACTTCATCTACCTTCATATTTTGGTTTGTTTTTTTATATACACATTATTTATATCTTATTATTTTCAAATTCAACTGTTAGTGTGGATATTTATATTTCTTAGGAATTGTTTAATTTTTATTATATTCAAAACTATTTATTTTGACATGAATGGAAGTCTAAACAATAGAATCACCAATCTATATTATCAAAATTATTATTTTACTTATTTACTAAAATTAGATGATGAATACTTTACCAAGGTATTTCATCAATACCCTCAGTTCTTGTTATCATCCCATGAAGATTCGGAACACACTTTTGGAATTATGGAGAGATGGTTCGTGTGATGTGGTTAGTTAACTCGGATCAATATTTTCAAAAATAATACCAAATCTATATTTTTATTTTTGGATTAATGGTAGTTTTGAGTTATTGATGTCAAAAATAAGAAGGTATTTTAAAAATAATTTATTGATAAACGCCTTTTATGTTGAAACATGCTTATTTATGGGTAGTTGAGATGTAATTCTATAATTTGAGGCTTGTTTTTTATTAATTATACTATATATTGATCTAAATTTAGGTTATTTTGATTCATGTTGTGATACTATTCTTTTTTCTAATATTTATAATGTTTTTGGGTAGAAATTAAAGAGAAAACAGGGGTATATTGTTAGTGAAAATCCTAGAAAACCTTGTATAGACCATGTATGTAGTTTTAGACACCTTTAAATGGTTATCACACGATTGTTGCACTCTCTATAAAACCATTAATAGTCATCAAAACTCAATAAATTATCTGATTTCACATATTTTGGTAATTAAATCATTTCCAATTTCTTATTTATTTATTCTATGTGAATCAAAGGAAGTTATTATGAAGTTTTGTTTTAATTAAATTTAAAAATGTATAGTATTTAGTGTGCATTTTTGGATTTTGTGATATAATGGATTAGTTTCATGTACAAAAGAGAATTATATGAAATTCTTGGATTTTAAAATGAGGTTTTGAGGAAAATTTTAAAAAATAAGTTGAATTTTATAAAGTTTTTTCAAAAGGTATGATGATTTCATAAAAGATTTTATGTGGTGTTTTGAAATAAATATAAGTATTATAAAATTTTCCTTTAGATGAATTTTAAAATTTTAAAAACATTACTATATGTTTTTATGACCATTATTATGTAGTGCTACCCTCAGTTGACATGGCATGGACCTAACTGGCCTCTTGTGTACCACACACTATGCCCAATCCAAAATAAGGGTCAACTATGGCTCTGTAAATATTAAGTCCCAAAAGAGAAGTGGGGGACTCTCAATTATGGTATATATGTTATATGATTTTCTCCCCCTAAAATGCGGCCATTTCTAGATGAGTGGGATACCCAATAAAAACAAAACAACATATTTATAACCCTGTAGTAGAACATATAATGAATTTAGGTGTGGTAATAGATCCTAACATGGTAGAAAAACTTAGGAATAGTATCACCACCCCTCAATTAATTTTGAGGGGTGATTTATTCCCTCGGGTTGTGTAGTTCTCCACTTGGTTGACATGATTTCTATTTAACCATTATATTATGTTTCTGGTGCTCTATATAGTCATGTATATGTCTTATCCATCATTCCATACATCTCAAGTCCAACATGGGGCTTGGGGGGTATTAAGTATGGTATAAGGTCTAATGAGTTTCTCCACCTAGAATGAGTACATTTATAGATGGGTGGGATTCATAGAAAAAAATATTATAGGTGGAACCCTAGAGTGGAGAATATTATGGTTATTAGGGTGGGTATAGATCCTCACATATTGATGTTCCAAGTAAGAGCTGTGTTTTTCATTAATGTGTTAATATGTGTTTGGTGAAGAATTATAATAGTGATGCTAGTAGGATTATCATGAATCCAATAGTTGGTATTGGTTGTCATTTTTTATAATGAATCCTAGTCCATAAAATTGGTTAGTATTAATTCATTGCATATAAAAAAGGAATAAGTGACATGTTTTGAGGCTACAGATTCAAATTTTATGTGTGGGTAAATTCAAGACACTTGGAAGAATCAATACAAAGCAGTAATATAAATGTAATTATTGATGTTTTGATATTTATGGAGACTAAATAAAGTGTTAGTGGATACAGATAAAATGTCTAAAATATCATAAAATAGGTCTTCGGTTGCTTTAGGAAGGCGAAGGATGGTTTGAGGAGGTATTTATTTAAGTTAAATCATTTTTTAATTTCTATATAGAGACATGAAAAATATTCATCTTGTTTCTTCACACAACTGATTTTTTGTAGTCAATCCATTTAATTTTTCTTGTGGTCAATACATATATATGATTCACAAACAATCTACAAGGTTGATATTTAAATTTATATGATTTCTATAGTCTAAAGAAATGAAATCAAATGATTCTATGATACTAATCTTAATTGTTTCAACATAATAATTAGATCAAAACCTTTGTAATTTGTTCCTATCTTTGTGCACAATCCATTCTAGAAGCTGATCAAAAGTCTCAATCAGAATCCTTTACAATTGCAAGACTCTCTATGATTGTAAGATTTTGAACTCCCAAGAATATATCTTTAAAAATTACCAATATTTATAGTTTTATAAAACAAGAAAAAAATATTAATATGAGATGCATTCTGTAAGAAGGAGTTCCTTGTAGAAAATATTCACTATTTCATGCATATAGAGATTTCAAATAGTTTAAAGAAATGAATTTCTAAGATAATATAATGAAAAAAAATTCTCTAGTATTCAAGAGATTTAAACTAATATTTTAATAGGAAATCAAAATGGATTGAATAAAGAGATAAATCAAGATTATATTTGACCAATTCGAATAAAGAGATCACCTACATTAAAGGATCGGGTAGTTTCTATATTCTTAATATAGACAATACTATCCTTCATATTATTTCTATGAGTGTTAAAATTTGTAGAATGTGAAGGATTCTCTATGTTTTAATTGAGTGATATTTGAAACTAGTGAAATCATGAAGAATAATTTGTTTAAGAATAATTATGTGTGTCTAGATAATACACATTATCAATAGAATAGATGTATTTGAAATCGAGATACATATCGGAGAAAGAAACCTATTATACCCACGTATGTTAAATACTGAGAATAACTTGTTCATACAAAGGATCGGTACACAAACCAAGTTGGGTTTCCATGCCTTGAATATAGACCAAGTCTATAACAATTTATGAACTATACACAAGAAGATCATTTGATCCATATATTCATGAAATAAAATCCATTCAAAAATGGTTCAGATGAATCCATTAAAATAGAGATATATTTCCAAAAGTGGATCAAATATGATAGATCATGTGACTAGGTTTATACCCGGTTAATGTATATGATTTTAATTGTTGTGCCTATCAATTTTAGAAGAGAATTATGATTGGTGTGTCTTACAAGTTACTGTAGTATTTTAGTTTGGGTGTTTAACAAACAATTTTTATGAAAAATTGCATTTATAAAGTATAATTCATATTGGAGTGTCTAAATAATATGGAAATGATTATGATTTTATTCTGAAACTTGTTAATACTCTCTTCTACCCTCCCGTTCATTACTTTTGTACACAATGTGATGTTGTGGGATATTATTGAATGGTTTCAAAAACTTAATATATTCAATATATTGAATTAAAAAGAAATGAATTCATAAAATGGGTCAATTAGTTCATATCACCCCCCATCAGTGATCCAACCTAACTCAGGAACTACAAGTGGTATCCAAGTGAAGGTTCCCTCTAAATATGAAATTTTATTTTTTTCATAATTTTTTTAATTACTATATTGGAAAATGATTTTTAAAAAAATTTAATTTCCTTGGATGAATAAAAATGAATATAATTCTATTGGTCAAATTTTATTAGTTTTATAAAAAACACATAAAAATTTGAGGAAAAGAGAGGCAAATAAGTAGAAGAAGATTTTAGGGTAAAGGGAGAAATAAGACTAACTAAATTTAATTATAGTGGTATAAGTTGTAATAATTTCAGGATTTATGATACTTATAATGAATCTTGTTAATGGATTTATGATGATGTATCACTTTATGGTCTTCATTTTTTAGATGAAATATAATCTAATGAAAGTACCCAAAGATGTGGAAAATTATATTATTACCACTATCAAGGGACTTCTTATTGATAAATCATAGCTAGATGAAGAAGTTAAATAATAATATAATGAACTATATAAGAATTGTTGATAGTGAATAACTCTTAATTACATTATATAAGAAAAAGATAAATCAACATCACATTACAATGATATATTTTCCAAAGATGAAGAAGCCTTGTAATTATATTTTTATTATAAATTGGTATCTAAAATAGAATTTCTTGAAGTTTTCCATGAACAAGGAAAATATAAAAAAATCAATATGGGTGTTAAAAATGATTTATTGGTGGTGAAATATAAAAAAAGAATAAAATAGATTGATAGTTCATTATAATGTTTCATAAAAATATTTGAAAAAAAAAATCATGAAGATAAAATAAGATTGGAAGAATAGCCTAAGATCAGTTCAGGATGAGAATAACTCCCTCCACATGTATAAGGTCCCAGCATTAAACATTACATAATCTTGAGTTAAGTCAAAAATTCACATTAAGAATCTTTTCAGGTGTATAGTTTTTGAGATTTAGACTACAACTATTACATTACATCTCAAATATTACAAATTATACACTTCTACTCTATCCAATTTCTTTCACCAAAATAAAACTCTTTAAAATAAAACAAGAATTATTTTTTTGATATAAATATTTTTGAATTAATACTTTCGATCACCCATCCTCATACCCTATTAAAAACATTTCAAAAACATGGGATGAACATAAAAATCTTAGAAAGGGTTATAAAATATGGAAACAAAACATTAACTCCTCAATACATACAAATAAAAGAAATCATAATTTTCCATCATAAAAAATAGTCTCTTTAACTTACTTCATGAAATCAAAATATTTACGAATAACACATAGAAATCATAAATCATAATGTTAACTTGTGGCATCCCAAACATACTTACATTGTAGCTTTCACAACTACATAGGGAGTTACGTTTGGAATACCCATCACAGTATATTCCTTAAAGATCTTAGGATAAACATTAATGTTTACCTCTTTTATGTTACCCAATGCATTAGAGAGATATCTTGGGCTCACCCTCCCTCGGTTTACCATGGAACCACCCATATACTTAAACAATTCGCAAGAACCATAACATAATCATAACAAATAAAACAAACATAATGGAAAGATAAAATTTCCACATTGCAATCACAATATATCATTTCATGATATTGACATAATAAATTCTTTCTCAAAACCATTTTCAAAACAAAAAATAAAATAAAAATAGTATATGGTATTTATTTTCCTTTTAAAAACATTTAGTCTTGTTAAGGAAGCAAAATATCAAATAATACTTGTGGCGGTGGAAAGGTCGTTGTCACCACGTACATTAAAAAGAAACATTCCCTTTGTTATTTAGTAAAATAATTCATAAAACAAAAGATTCCTTTTGAAAATTGTTGAATGAAATTAAATAAAAAAGGGTATAATTATACACTGTATAAAATAAGGTTGTTTATAAACCAAAATATGCCTCAATGAAAGGAGATTGAGATGAAGTCCCTTATAATGATCATATTGTAAATAAAATAGATTGATTATGTGTATTCACTATAATTACACATAATTAATTAATAAATACAGGATAGGATATCAAAATTTATTTCATACATAATCATATCATGACATAATCAAAAAGTAGAATATTATCCCAAAGTATGGAAATTGGGTTAAAAAGTTCCCTTACCTTGAGTCTGACTTGTCACGTATGTACTTTGTTCTTCCTGAATAATAAACTTTAGTTAATTTCTACTTGATTCAGAAACTTTTCCATTTTTTTATTCTTTTTATATCACTTATTACTGTATTATAAAAATTACATTATTATTTATGTTATTATCAGTCGTTTTGTCGATATTCTGTACTTGAGTCCAAAATGAACTTGTTATAATTATAAATTGTCCATGTGGTTAAAAGTGAATTATATCCAGAATTATATTAATTATTTAAATATCATATATATTCATTATATATATGTATTTATAATAGTATATAACATTTGGATATAAGATACGAAATGCTTTTTTATGGAGACGGAAAATCATACGTACGCATGAATGCTACTTTCATTCTTTTTCCATATTTAAAGGAATAAAAACTAAATGATACATAATTATATTATTATTATAGAATAATATAATATTTTATATATTTTACATAAGTTCATTAACTCCGTCCTTTATACGTTCCAACTATGGCATTAACGAGTCATATCACTTTGAGTGGGCGGTAGTCCTCAGTTCCTCATATGAAATTATCATATTTACACATTATGGAAAAAATAAATGTATTATTTAGAAAAAAACAGAATAATAGAAAAAATATAAATATAATACATATCATATATAAATATATTTCCATCATAATGGCCAGAATGAGATGTGGTAGGTAATAATCAAACAATAATCGTTTCCTGAGGCAGTAGTTTGTCGTACACAGAAACAGTTTGTTTGTATCCATTAGATGGAGGTGTGTGCACATGTAGTTTGAATCCTTATAATAACAACATCCTAGTATATTTAGGATATATTTTTTTATATTTAATTAAATAATAATAATATAATAGTGAGTGAAGAAGTAAAATAATGGAAAGGAACTTTAGAGAAGATGTTACCTCTTAAAACGTGTAACTCCCATTGATTTGAGCCAGAAGGCTTTATTGATTTATCTTATTCCTAAGGTAAGGATTATATGAGGAATATAGGGATGTTGGAAGATAATTTGGGAAGATGTTGGATTATCCAAGGGGCTTGAGAGGTGTGATTAAATGGGTAGGGGTGATTCCCTTTTATAAGTGGGAGAAGGGGAACTTTAAGAAAGTTTAAAAGTATTATTTTATTATAAAATGTTTTTCGGTTTCAAAAGGTCCCAAAGTCATTTATTACAACGATTAGATGCTTTTGGGTCTAAAACACATCAACTAATAGGTTTTAGACAAGTCTATGTCCCAAATGTAACCTTATCTTTTAGCTTTAACCCTTAGTTAACTAATTTATCTCTTACCATGTCTTCTTGTATTTTCATACTATATGGTTAATATAGTTACTAAAAAATGAAAATAGAACCTAAAGTGGTTCAATAAAAAAAATTTAAACAGTATCTAAGTCATTTGGCCAAATATTATATTTTTAGTACTATTATATCATTTAATCAAGTATTATTTGTTTTAGAAACACATTTATGACAATTTTTATACTATTCATATAATGACTTTTTAAAAATCCAAAGCAACTTGATTATTTCAAAAAAAACTTCATTAATTCAAATATAAAAAGTAATAATCATCTATAAAATTATTGTATAGCATAAAATGTTTTAAAATAAATTTATTTTAATATTTATAATCTCATTTATTTAAATCATTCATTAATAAGGTAATCACTACATCATCGTGTCGTAAATATATTTATTTATATTATGTCTACAAATGATAAATAAAATACCATGATGTAGGAAATATTTTTATATTTCTAATGAATATTTATATTCGAATATATCACTTATATGACCACATATAAAAAAATTAGTTAAAAAGATATGTTTATGTTATATTTTTCTTTACTTTAAATTAATTATTATAAAATATCATTTCCAAATCAATGTGGCTCCATGGGGTCCCAAAATTGACCTAGGGATGAAAATTGTCATAAATATCTCATCAAATAGGATTAGAACACATTTTAGGGTAATTTAATATTATTATACATTATTTTTAACCCTTATTTACCAGATTTACCCTTTAACCATAGTAATTAAAATAATTATTGAAGTTAATATTCATAATGTCTAAAAATAAAAGGTACTTATTTACATAATTTGGACCTCCTGATTCAAAATATAGAATAAATTTCTCCAAATTCATAACATAGAAGTTACAGTAATTAATTTAAAATAAATTCTCGTTGTCAAAACCAAAAGGTGTGTTTTTAAGAAGTAAAAACTACCAAAGGATTGACATGTGTTTTATCAAATTTCAAAGTGAAATTATATACAATGACCAAAATTGGATGAAATGATAAAAATATAATCCAATTAAACATTAAAAATAATTAAAGGGATAGTATAACTATATAAATAAATTAGATGAAAAGTCATTTTTGAATTAAAATGCGGTATTTCTCACAATTCATTAAAAAATTAAACTTTATCAGAAAATTTCCAAAAAATTATCCAAAGTAAATTTTGTTGTCCCAATTATATAGAAGAAATTTATTTTTTCAAATAAAACATATAAAATTGACAAAAACTAGATTTAAAAAGGGTTCTCCATCAAAAGGAGGTAAAATGACCTTATAAAAATATTAGAATATTTCATACTTAAAATCGGTTTAGTTCTTATTTTAAGCCTCTAGAATTTATCAGATAAATGTAAAGACATTTAAAAATATATATAATCTTATTGTAGTTAGTTATGTTCATTTATTCTAATACAACAGCTAGGCTAGAACTACCATTTAAAATAATAATATTATTATATTATTTTTTGGTATAACTCAAAGTTGTATGCAACATAAAATTTCAAAGAAACTCGTTGTTGTGTGTCGAGTAATCTATCGAACAAAAAATACCATTTCATGTAAAAATAATATCGTATTCATAGATATTAATAGAAATGAAAAGTTATTATTTTATAAATATCTAGTTTCTTACATCCTTCCCCCATTTTGGGAATTGTGTCCCTGCAATTCTATTCACTTATCAAATTAGTGGGGGTATTTATCCCTCGTAACATTTTCATATTCCCATGTTGCCTCTTTAAACATATGGGTTTTTCAAAAAAACTTTTACCTAATGAATTACCTTATTCCACAACACTTTCCCTCATCGGTCAGAAATTTGGACAGGTTGTTCGTCTTAAAAAAGATTCTCTTCCAACTGAACTACCTCTATATTCAAAACCTGAGATGGATCCGGGATATACTTTCTCAACATTTAAACATGGAAAACATTGTGTACATGAAATAAACTTGGAGGTAAAGACAATTTGTAGGCAACTACTCTAACTTTCTCCAGGATTTCATAGGGACCAATGAACCTTAGACTCAGTTTTCCCTTACTACCAAAACGCATCACACTTTTTCATGGAGAAACTTTGAGAAAGACATGATCACCTACCTCGAAAGAAATATCCTTCCTCCGGTTATCTACATAACTTTATTTCCTACTCTGAGCAGTTCTCATGTGCTTCTGAATCAAATGAACTTTTTCAACCATATCTACTATAAATTATGGTTCTTTCAACTACCTTTCACATACTTTATCCCAAAAAGATAGTGTTTGGTACCACTTTCCAAGTAATGCCTCAAATGGTGCAATTCGTATACTAGAATGAAAAATATTATTATAATAAAAATCAACCATAGAAAGGTGTTGGTTCCAACTTCCCTAGTAATCCATTAAAGAAGCATGTAGTATATCTTCCATGGTTATAATTATTCATTATAACTGCCCATATGATTGCAGATGAAAAGATATACTAAAATTTAATTTAGTACCCAATTACTTCTAAAGTCCTTTCCAAAAGATATAAGTGAACATGGGATCACAATTAGATACAATGGAGAGATGAACTCCATGTTACCTGACTATCTCTTTAATATATAATTGAGAAAGTTCATCTAGAGACAGAGAATCTCAAATAGGAAGAAAATGATCCAATTTAGACAATTGATCAACAATAACCCAAATAGAATTGTTTCCTCAAGAAGCCTTTGGTAATCACACTACGAAATCCATGGACACATTTTCTCATTTCTACTCTATCATTGGAAAAGGTTGAAGCATCTCTTTCAGTAACTGTCATTATGTTTTAACCTATTGAATAGTTAATCACTTCAAAATAAATTCAGCAATATCTATTTTCATTCCATCCAACTAGTAATACTCCTAAAGATCTATGTACATTTTAGTACTACCAGGATGAACTAAAAATGGTGAAATATGAGATTTTCATAACAAGTCTTTCTTCGACTATGAATCACAAGGCATGCATAACCACCTTAAAAACCTCAAAACACAATCTTTATCATTGTTAAATTTAGGTAAATTACCCTTCTGAACCAATTCTACCTCTTTCTCCAACTCACTATCTTCTTTATGTGATTTCTTAATTCTTTCTGATAGAGATGATTTCACTACCACCTAAAAAAACAGAGGAATTCCCTGCACCAATAACCTTAAATCCATGATTCATCAAATCAAAAACCAAAGGATATTGTTCCATACATATCATGGTTAATGTATCATTACTCATTCGACTCAAAGTGTTAGCCACTTTATTTTCCATTCTCAGATGGTAATGGATTGTGAAATCATAATCCTTAATTAATTTTATTCATCTCCTTTATCTCATGTTTAATTAATTTTTTGAGTGATTATATATTTTAAAATGTTGTAATCAGTATATATTTCGCATTTTACTCTAGACAAATGATGCCTCCAAATTTTTAAAGCAACAATAATAGTAGATAATTCCAAATAATATGTAGGGAAATTTAACTGATGAGTTTTCAACTGAGGTGAAACATACGAAATTAACAGATCATTTTGTATTAGGATACAACTAGGTCCTATCAATGAATCATCACTATAGATAACAAATTCACCATTTCTGGAAGGTATTTACAAAATTGGATCATTTGTCGATCTTCTTTTCAATTCCTAAAAACATTCATCACATTATTTTTTCCAAATGAACTTAAACCTTTTTCAAGTTAACTTAGTCAGTGGGCCAAATAACCATGCAAAATTTTCAACAAACCTTTTAGAATAACCTTCTAAACCAAGAAAACTATGAATATTGGTTATATTTGTGGGTCTTGTCCATTCTTTAACAACATTTGTTTTTGAATGATCAACAATTATTCCATCTTTAGAAACATGTGACCAAGGAATGGTATTTTTTGTAACCAAAACACAAACTTTTTGAATTTACCATATAGTTTCTTTTCTTTTAAGGCTTTCAAGACAACCCTCAAATTCTTTCATACTCCTATTAAATTTTAGAATATACTGAAATATCATCAATAAACAAAACCAAAAACTTATCCAAGAGCTCACTGAAAATTCTATTCATAAGATCCATGAATATAGTAAGTTCATTGGTAAACCCAAAAGGCATAACCAAAAATTCATAATGGTCATATCTAGTACAAAATGTGGTCTTAGGAATGTCTTCTTCCTTTATATTCAACTGATTTTTCCCTGACCTCAAGTCAATATTTGAAAAATACTGAGATCCCTAAAGCTGATCAAACAAATCATTGATATGAGGCAAAGGATACTTGTTCTAAAAAATTATATTATTTAGGGCTCTATAATCAATAAAAAGTCTCATTGAACTATATTTCTTTTTAACAAATAAGACAAAAGAACCCCATAGAGATGTTCTAGGTTGAATGAAACCTTTATCTAATATCTCCTAAAATTTCTTCTTTAAATCTAAAAATTCAATATGATTCATTCGATAAGGGGGTGTTGAAATTTTCTTAGTTTTGGGAACTATGTCAACAATAAATTCAACTTCCCGATCAGGTATTATACCAAGAAACTCATCAGGAAAAACATCAAGATATTCATTTACCATTGGTGCATCATTAATCAGAATAGTATCTTTGTTTTCAACAATATGTGCAAGGTAACATTCATTTCCATCTTTTACTATTTTCTCATATTCTTGATATGTTATCCAAATTAATGGTTCATTCTTGTACAAAAACTGAAATTATTTCTGAAAATAAACCTCTTTATATATGCAATAAATATTATTATGAAATATATAAATCCAATCCATACCCAAAATAAGATAAAACTCTACTAGATGGAAAACAATAACGTTTGAAGGTAGATTCTTTCTACACACAAGGAAAAAAAGGTTCTTATAATTTCTTTTTGTCTCAACATTTCCTCCAGGAGTTTTTACAAAAAGCTAAATATTCATATCTTGATATGGAATTCCCAATAAATAAGAAATTTATCACAAGTAAAAAAATGTATAAACCCTGGATTAAACAAAAAGTTTGCATAATTTGAATAGACAAACAGTGTACCATATAATACTTCATTTGATGTCCCAATATTTGCTGAAGTAGTTGAAAATTATTTCACCACCCCTTTCTGCTTTTAGTCCATTTTCATTCCTTTATTTGAGTTCTTTGTTTGAAACTCATTTTAATAATGACCCATTTCATAGCATTTAAAAAAAATTACTGACTGTAAATCTGATTTTGTCTTACCACTACCTTGATCTTTTTCAATGAAATTACGAGCCTTATGTCCAATTTTACCACATCAGAAGCACTTACTAGAATTAAAAATGTATTTCCTAGTGTGGTTTTTACCACAATTTTCACAAATTGAAAACTTAATTTTATTACCATTAGGCTTTTTTTGAAGAGTTCTCCCCTTTCTTCTACCACTTTGACCTCTTATTATGTTATTTGTCAAAGAACACTTGATCATATGAAAACTCCATTTCCACCTTCTCCACACATTGAACAAGTTTTTCACAACTTTTTAACTCACAATAAATGAAATACCTTTGATACTTTGGATTTAATCCTAAGAAAAAAATGATAGATTTTACTATCAAGATCTTTTATGAGATTTGGAGAATACATTTCCAGTCAAGTGAATTTTTCTTCAGAAGAAAACACTGAGTCATCCTCCTAACTCAATTCCAAGATTTGTTTTCCATACTAAGTTGAACCGCCTTAGGAAAATATTTCTCAAAAAAATATCTTTTAATTCATCCTAATCAATAGCTTCATTCTTTTCACTATCCCTGATATTTTTAACCATCAACCACCACTGATCGACCTCACCTTCAAAATGGTAAACATAAAGACTAACCTTTTGATGTTCTGAACGTCTCATGACATCAAAAATCTATTCCAGTGATTTAATCCACCCTTCAACTAGCAAAGGGTCAGATGATCCTCTTAATGATGGGGGATGTTGCCTCGTGAAATTCTCCACTACTAACATGTTCCTCTATGGTTGATCTAGAGGATCTCGTTCATGGATACCACAACCATTTATAGCCAGAGTTAACTATTTCATCTCTACAATAAACTGTTCAGTTTTGATTCTGACCATCTCTGGTTGCTGATTTGAAAGGTTATTTTCCCCTTGATATTGTACCATAATAGCTACATTATTTATTTTGTGGAAAACTATTCTGAACACATAAATATCTTAGGCAAAGTAAATGGTAATTATCAAATGCAATATCATTTCAACATTACTATAAAATAATTTGTGGATTTTATTTTAACAAAATCCTAACTCATAAAGTTATTTAAACTGACCTACGATACCAACTATAAGGCTCCTGCCTTAAACATTAATTAATCTTGAGTTTTCTCAAGAATTCACATTGAGGATCTTTTTAGGTTTAGAGTTTTATAAAATTAGGCCATAAATATTAAATTACACCTCAAATATTACAAAGTATACACTTATACACTATCTAAATGTTTTCATAAAAATAAAACTCCTTAAAATAAAACGTGAATTATTTTTTTGATATAAATATTCATGAATTCTTCCTTTCTCTTACCCTTCCTTATATCCTATGGAAACAAAATCAAAAAATTTGGATGAGCAGAAAAATCTCAATTGGGGTTATAAAATACAGAAAGAAATCATTAGCCCATCAATACAAAAAAAATCAAAGAAATCATATTTCTCAATAATAAAACATAAGATCTTTAACTTACTTCATGAAATCCTAAAATTTATGAATAACACATAGAAATCATCAATCACGATGGTAACTTATGGTATCCATAACATACTTATATTGTATCTTTAACAGCTACATAGGGAGTTAAATTTGGAATACCCATCACAGTATATTCACTAAGTCTCTTCAGAGAAACATTAATATTTACCTATGTAACATTACCCAATGAATTAGGGAGCTATCTCGGGCTCACCCTCCCTCATTTTATCACGTAACAACTCATATATGTAAACAATGCCCAAGAATCTTAATATAATCATAATACATAAAACAAACATAAAAGAAAGATAAAAATTCCACATTACAATCACAATATATCATTTCATGATATTAACATAATCAATTATTTCTAAAAACCATTTTCAATACCAAAATACATAAAAAATAGTATATTGTATTTATTTTTCTTTTAAAAACATTATGTCTTGTTAAGTAAACCAAATATCAAATAATACTTGTGGTGGAAGAATGGTCGTTGTCACCACGTACATTAAAAAAGAAACATTCCATTTTTCATTTAGTAAAATGCTTCGTAAAAAAAAGATTCATTTGTAAAACAATTTAATGAAATTAAAATAAAAAAGTTTATAATTATACACCATATAAAATAATGTTTTTTATAAACCAAAATATGTCTCAATGAAAGGACACTGAGACGATTCCCTAACAAATATCATATTGTTAATAAAATAGATCAATTATGTATATTAACTATAAGTACACATAAATAATGTATAAATGGAATATTTGACATAAAAAGTTATTTCTTACATAATAATATCACGACATAATCCAAAATTAAAATATTAACCCAAAGAATGGAATTTGGGTTAAGAAGTTCCCTTACCTTGAGTCTGAATCGTCACGTATGTTCCTTATTCTTCCTGAATAATAAACATAAGTTAATTTAAACTTACTTAAGAACCTTTTTCAAGTTTTTTATTCCTTTTATATCACTTATTACCATGTTATAAACATTACATAATTATTTAATATAATATCGTTCGTTTTGTCGATATTCAGTACTTGAGTCAAAAATGAACTATTTATAATTAAAAATTGTCCATGTGGTCAAAATTCCATTATCTCCATAATTATATTCATGATTTAAATATCATATATATCTAGTATAGATATTTATATATAATAGTACATAAAATTTCGAGATAATAAATGAAATGCACTGTTCATGGAGACGGTAAGTCGTATGTACGCATGAACGCTACTTTGATTTCTTTTTCATATTTAAATGAATGAATAATAAATGATACATAGGTATATTATTATTATAGTATAATATAATATTTTATATATGTTACATTATTTTATTAACTCCATCCTTTATACATTTCATGTATGGCAAGAACAAGTCATCTAACTTTGAGGGGACAGTAGTCTGCACTTCCTTAAATAAAATTATCGTATTTACACATTATGGAAAGAATAAAGATATAATTTAATTAGAATAACATAATAATAGAGAATATATAAATATAATACATATAATATATAAATATAATTCCAAAAAATGGCCATTATGATAGGTGGTAAGAGAAAATCAAACAATCATCATTTCGGGAGGTAGTAGTTCATTCTACATGGAAACAGTATATTTGTATCCATTAGATGGAGGTGCATGTACATGTAGTTATAATCCTTCTCATACCAAAATTATAGTATATTGAGTATATTTACAATAAATTACTAAGAATATAATAAATATTTAATAAGTAAAATAATGGAAAGGAACTTTTGAGAAGATGCAACCACTTAAAACGTGTAATTTCCTTTGGTTTGAGCCAAAAGGCTTTCTTGGATTGCCTTATTCCTAAGGTAAGGCTTCTATGAGTAATAGAGGTATGTGAGGAGATTTTTCGGGAATATTTAAGATGATACAGGGGGATTTAGAGGTGTTATTAAATGGGTATGGTTGATTCCCTTTTATAATAGGGAGGAGGGCGACTTTAAGAAAGTTTTGAAGAATTATTTTATTATAAAATTATTTTTGGTTTCAAAAGGTCCCAAAATAATTTATTTAAAAGGTAATATTCTTTTGGCATGAAAAACTTTCAACCAATAGGTTTTAGAAAAATCTGGGTCATAGATTTCACCTTATCTTTTAGCTTTAACCCTTATTTAACTAATATAACTCTTACCATGTCTTCTTATATATTCTTATTATATGGTTAATATAGTTACTATAAATTGATAATAGAACCTCAAGTGGTTCATTAATAAAATTTTCAACATTATCTAAGTAATTTTGCCAAATATTATATTTTTTGGAAATTATATCATTTAATAAAATAGTATTTTTTTGAAACATCATTTAAGTCAATTTTTATACGATTCATATCATGACTTTTTAAAAATCCCTAAAAACATGATGTTTTCAAAGAAACTTCATTATTTCAAAGATAAAAATTAATAACCACCAATAAAATCAGTGGATGGAATAAAATTTTTTCAAATAAATTTATTTTAATATTTATAATCTCATTTATTTAAATTATTCATTAATAAGGTAATCACTACATCTTCATTGTGTCATAAATATATTTATTTATATTATGTCTAAAAATTATAAATAAAACACCATGATGTAAGAAATAGTTTTATCTTTCTAATGAATATTTATAGTTTAATATATTATTTATATAACCCAAAATAAGAAAAATTAGTGAACAAGACATGTTTATGTTATATTTTTCTTCACTTTAAATTAATTCTTATAAAATGACATTTTCACAACAAAGTGGCTCCATGGGGTCCCAAAATAGACCCAAGGATTCCCATGGTCAGAAATATCTCATAAAATAGTATAGGAACACATTTTAGGATAATTTAATATTATTATAATATTATTTTTTACCCTTATTTTCCAAATTTACCCTTTAACCATGGTAAATAAAATAATTACTAAAGTTACTATTCATAATGTCTAAAAATAAAAGGTAACTATTTACACAATTTGGACAACATAATTCCAAATATGGAATCCATTTTCCCAAATTCATAATAAGAAAGTAGCATTAATTTATTTAAAATTAATTTTCATTGTCAAAACCAAAAAGTGTGTTTTTAAGAAGTAAAAAACTACCAATAGATTGACATGTGTTTATGTCTAATTTCAAAGTGAAAATAATTCAAATGAAAAAAATGGATTAAATGATAAAAATTTAATCCAATTAAACTTTAAAACAAATTAAAATAATAATATAACTATATAAATAAATTTGATTAAAAGATATTTTTGAATTAAAATGTGGTATTTTCACTATTCATTAAAAATTGAACTTTTTCAGAAAATTACCAGAAATTTATCTAAAGTAAATTTTGATGTCCTGATTCTATAAAATAAAACTATTTTTTCAAATATAATAAATAAATGTGATGAAAACTAGATTTAAAAACGGTTCACCATCAAAAGGCTGTAAAACGACCTTTTAAAAATATTTGAGTATTCCATGCTTAAAATTAGATTCATTCTTATTTTAAGCCTCTAAATTTTATCAGATAAATGTAAATACATATAAAAAACATGTATATTCATATTTTAGTTATTTCTATTCATTATTTCCAAAAAAATGTCTAGGTACTAACTACCATTCGAAATAATAATTATATAATATTATTTTTTGGTATAACTCAATGTTGTGTGCATCGTAAGATTTCAATGAAAACCGTTGTTGCATGTTAAGTATGCAGTCAGACAAAGAAACCCCTTTCATTTAAAAATAATATATTATTCATAAATATTAATATAAATTAAAATGTATTATTCTATAAATACATGGGTTGTTAAAACATGAGGTACCTTAAACTTGAAGTGTGGTTAATAGAGAAGGTATCCTATATAATATTGACCTTCCCATTTAACTGAGAATAAATACTTATCCACAAAAATTTCTATTTAGAGTAATATTCCCAATATTATTCATATTATTGTAAATAGATTCTTTAATTCAATCCATGATCAACCAATTGAAGTGATACCACCCATATCAAAATCTATTTATTGTACAAATATGTTTTTTATGAAAGAGTAAGATTTAATTAAAAAATATTCAAATATAGATGATTAAAAATGATGATAAATTTACCACTATTTCTATATTGGATAGAAGTATGTAATTTAGAGATTCTTCCAAAATGGTATCCTATTTAGTTTATAAGAATTCCCCAAAATAGTAAAAAGTTAAGCCTATAAAACATGTTATTAAAAGAAAAAAGATTGATATTTATAGGGAATTTTTCCTTCTGTAATAGGATTAGGAACAATTAACAGACTTGTTGGCATAATATTTCAATTCATGAATATCATATAAAGCCATGAGAATTTATGTAAATATAAAAAGAGGAGAAAACCTTCTAATAAAAATAATAATTTAAAAGAAACAGAACATGAGTATTCCTAGAGGATAAAATAGATGATAAGAGTTTAAAAATCACAATAAAATAAACATAAAGGAATAATAGGATATCATCATATCTGAGGAAAAGGTTGATAATCTTCCATGCTATAGGTATTTTCTAGCTATGGGATGTTTGTGTGTAAGGTGAAAAATTCTTTAACATTTATCAGGAAAATTATTAACAGAGAATCCTAGATAGTTGGAGGTGATTAGGAATAAAATAAAACCACATGAAGATTCCTATTATCTACTAAAAAAGGTATTAAATGGATTCTCACAAAAAACAAATAATATAATTGGATAATATATCCTCAACTAAATAAATAGTTCATTAGAGTAATTATTATACATTATCAAAAAATGTTATTAATAATATGAAGGGAACTCCACAATTTGATATTATAATGAAAGAGAAGACTAGGTTGAGAGAAAATTCTCGGCATAAATGACACTTTAATGGAAAAAAGTGGGCCCTCCTTATTCATTATTATTATTATGTTTTTTTATAACAATAAAAAAATAGAAGAAGAGGTGTTATGTTATCCGTACTGGATAGACAATTAATTTATTTTCATGGTGTTTCAATTTTAATTAAGTAAAGGAGTTGAGTTCATCCCTTGAGGTGGGGGGAATATGAGGAGGTTTTTAAAAAGTAATTATTTCTTATAATCTATAATTTTGGGATAAATCCATTAAATAAGAATAATGAGGTGTTAAATAAAACTTATAATTGATTTTTCATCATTATATTAAATATGTTTCAAGGGAGGGTTTATGAAAACATGATAAGAGGCGGGGATTTTTGGACATGAGAATGAACTATTTTTATGGGTTTGTTAATGTGTGTAGGTTACAAATCCTTATTGGTAAATCTATTTAATAAATCCACTTATAATTATTTTTGAGAATGGTGATAAATATAAGGTTGTTTGTGAATAGCATTGAAAAACATAGTTATGCACTCTTATTTTCTATAACAGGTATTCCCATATTGAGTTAGAGTTGATTTACTAAATTATATTTGTTAATAGGATTATATGGTTTCATATTTCCCATAATTATATCAATCTATAACTAAAATTTAAAAAATGGGAAATGTGTTGAGTATTAGAGGTGGTAAATGAAGAGAGATTACCCTAGAAAAATATTTGATTTTATTTTCAATACTATGGAGAATAAGTAATTTATAGATATACATGTATTATCTTCAGTATGTATTGGTACTAAAACAATTCAAAGGGGGGTATTGAAGTTCCCAAGTAAGAGTTGAATATGTTGTTATTGAGTCAATATGGTAATGTTTTGAGGATTTTTATGGATTTATTAGTTATTATTAGATGTCCTGCTTGATAATGCATCAAATTCTATAATTTAATTTAATTACTTCCACTTCATATGTAAAATGAAGAAGAAATGTGTTTTAAAATTTTAGCTTGGAATATCTTGTGTGGAAAGATTCAAGACACTTGGAAGACACAAGAAAAAGTTGTAATATAAACGTGGTTTTTGATATGATGATATTAAATGAAACTAAAGGAAAATGTTGGTGGATATAGACATAATGTCTAAAACATCTTGGAATATTTCTTTGTTAATTGAGTAATATTAAATATGGTTTTAGGAGGCCCTAGTTCAATTTTAAGCAATTCATTAATTTTAAAACTGAGACATGAAAAATGTTTTTATAGATACTTCATAGTGTTGATATAATTTGGTCATTCCATTGAGTTTTTCATGAAATACATCCATGTATCTTTCTTATGGTTGATCTGTCAAGTATAAATTTGAGTTTCTAAAATTTATATATTATAAATAAATGAGATAAGATGATTCTAGGAATGTTATTTTAATTTTTTTGACATCAGATGATATTGAAACCATTTATATTCATGTTGAACACTGAGCATATGATTTTTTATAATATGATTGTAAGTATCTAATATAATCCAATTCAGGAGTAAGGCATTTTAGGAGCGTAAACCTTCACTGTGAATTTTTTTAACTCTCAAGCCTACATACAACAGTTATTATTTATTTCGATTTTTCTAAGATGTAGTAAAATATTGGAATGAGATCCACACAATAATAATGATCTCTATATGATATAGATGTGTGATACCATGAAAGTGAATATTTCAAATAGTTTAAAGAAGCATGTTTTGGGGATAATAAAAAGAAGAAAATTCCCTAAGTACTCAATAGATTTAAAACAAGATTTTAAGAGGAATTAAATAGAGTTTCAATGAGGAAATAAATAAATAATATATATGAACAATTTAAATGAGGATATCACATTAATATAAATATCATAGTGTTTCCATATTTTGAATATGTAAAATATCTATCATAATATTGTTTACGTGAGTATTTAAATAGGTAAGATGTGAAAATTGATCAGTTTGAAAATTAATATACCTCCAACAGTAGTGTAACATTAAATATTACTTTATTTAATAAGTATTTTATGAGTCTCATTGATATATAGTATTTAAGAAAGATAAATATTAAAAGATTGGAGACATTTTTAAGGAAGAAGGGTATTGTTATTGAGTACTCAGAATACTAAGGATAATTTATTGAATTGAAATACTGGTGTAAAAATATATTTGTATGTCTATGCCCTAAATATGGAAAAGGTTTATTAAAATTAAGGAACTCTACACAATATGATCTGATGATCTATTTATTAATTTAGGTAGATTAATTCATAAGTGTTGTAGAAGAATTTAGGATCATAAAGAGATCTTTCTACAATAAGATCGTAGAAGAAGGAGCTTGTGATTGTGATTTCTAACTAGTTACTTAAGAGACTAGAAATTGGGATGTATAATATATTATAGAAGAGAATTTTGATTAGGGTGACTGACCGGTTTTTGGAGGATTGTAGTTAGGGCATCCAACCAACTACTTTTATAACCAATTGTGTCTATATTGGATAATCCAAGATATATTTCTCTATGTATTTACTCTAATAGATTGAGTTTGTCCATTTTGATTGTTGACTCTCCCCAAGCACTACTAATTGTGGTGGGGTCAAGTCCCTCTTTACTTGTATACCAAGCCTAATACTTCTTGAATTAGTATAAACCTATTTTTTTTATAATGAACATGGTCAAAATTTGGAAATAGAGTTCTAGAAATATATTTAAAAAATATTGGATTCTTTATAAGCTCATAAATCATTGAAATAAAATGTTTTTATAGGACTACTTCAATTACTGAGTTGAGAATAGTGGGATACCTTTGTTCCTATCTTTTTGTATGATAACATATATCTATTGAGTGGATATATGGCACTTTATTGTATTTTTTAATTAAAAATATATAATTTTTTTTAATTCACTCTAACATGAGTTAAAAAAGGTATTAATAGCTTTGTGCTTATTTGGTTTTTTAACCAATTTTAGAAAAATATCCATCTCAATTGAGCTGAGTTATGACTCATAAACTAATGTTTTAATCCAAAATATAATTTTAATTTTTCACATTATTGATAAAAAAATAATTTCATTATAATTATTTTTTATTTTTTTATTATTTTATTATTTTATTATTATACTTAATTTTGATACAATTTTGGAAACTCAAAATTTTAAAGGAATCAAATTACTCATGCATAGATTAAAGAAACACTCAAATAAAGGTCAAAATGTTTCTAAGTATTATATGGAATGTACACAGATTGTTACTAACACATATGTAAAGGGAAATCACACATACATGTAATTCAATTCACTTGTATGCAAAAACAAAATTATATTTATATATAAATTATTCACACATACGTAGATTCAATGACCCATATTCTATATAGAATTAGCCTTATGAATAATGGAAATATGACTCATATAATCATATGAAACATATAATGTCAAGGTAATGATACATATTCATATTTCAAGGAATTTTTTTCAAAATATTTAAATATGATATCATTTACAATTGTTTTTATATTTTTTATGAAATTTTATATTACTTTTTTTCATTGATTTAATTGTTTTATAAAAAATTAAAATTATTTTGCTGCTAAAAATAATAATTTATATGTGTTTCATGAAAAATAAAATGATCATAATGTGGGTTAAAAGTTCATGTTTTATTCTGGGATTTTATGAGTATCAAATTTTAATTTTATAGAATATTAAGATTTAGTCTTCCATGTTTTATAAGAGTATTCTAAAGACATTAATTTTGATTATTGAATAATATTAACTATTCTATTAAATGTTATAATGAGTTTATCTAGGGAGAATATTTTTAGATATTTATTTTAACAAAGCATCAATCAACTACGAAGTAGTTCATTATTATAATAATAAAAAAAAATTTACATAAGAAATAGTATACTAAAATGGATATTCATATAGTTTTTATTTTTAAAATATGTTGTGTATGAAAGAAATTTTTAAATATATATATAAAGGACTAGGAAAAATTATTGGAGATATTAGGGTGTTGAGGATACTTTAATTTTATATTATGTGATCACTATTATAATAATTATTTGTAAAGGATAACTTTGTTGTAATGATCATAAGTTGGTTAGAGAACTTATGATGCAAGAATTATGAAGAAAAGGGGGAGAAAAGATACAGTCAATCAGCATGGTTAGTCTTGCTGAAGTAGGTGTCTAAGGTGGCATAGTTTGCCAGTGTTTGCCAAATTTTTTGGGTCCAAATTTTTGGAGTTGGACTAGCATTGAGAAAACTGGATTTCATTAAAGATCACATAAAAACATGGAAAATGCCTGAATTTTTTGAATATGGGATTCATTATGTATATTTTGTGAAGACAAGAAAAATTTTTACAGTGTTCTTCGTGATTACGATGAGCTTTACGAATGGCAGAGGTGAAGAGATTTTCAAGTAAGATTTGTGGTGCAAAGGAAGAAGAAGCATCGCAGTAGCGCAAAGGAATAAGGATAATTGTGGCAGCAAAAATGATTTTACGGAACACTTCGTGATTACTAAGAGCTTCGTGAATCTAGAAAATAGCCATGGTGCTTTGCGAAACATAGTAAATTTTGGCAGAAATTACAGAGCTCTGTGATTTGGTGCTGACGTGGTGCTGAGGTTGTTGGAAGGTTCTAGAGTTGATGGGAAATGCTTATAAATAGGCCCCTACCACCTTGAGAGAATTAGAGATACTTAATGGTAATTTTAGAGCTCTATAATTCCAAATAATGTTCAGGGAGAAAAGAGAGCTTTGCGAATGCAGTAAGCTCCATGAAGGAAAAGAGATTCGCGGCGAGCCATTAAGCTTTAACAAGGAAGTGAACTTCGCAAAGACCCATCTGTGAGCCATAAGACAGTGAGATCTATGATCTAGTGAGCTTTGCAAACTAGATATCTTTTGAACTAGAGTGCTTTGTGAAGCTAGTAGCTTCTTGAAGGAGCTCTACAAAGAAGCTCTGCGAGATGAAGATTTGAGTACCCAAATTAAATGAAAAGTTATTTAAAGTGGATCAAGATAAGATTGGGGTATATGCTTATGTATTATTACAAATTCAAGGAAGTTTCTATTATATTTTGGTTAGGAAAGAGAAGATTTGTTTTCAAATATCATATTTTCGAAGATTGGTCAAGAAGTATAAAGATATTGCATTACCCTATTTGTGCTAAGAGGGTGAACCCAAACTTGAAGATTATCACCCAAGTTCTACACGAGTGTAAGGGTATATCCTAATAATTGTATTACATATCAAAGGATTGTTTTATAATGGATTTTGTGGTACTATAATATTTGAGTACCATACCAGGGACATAGCTACTCTTGTTGAGTAGGAACCTTATAAATACTGTGTTCATGTGGTTGTGTGTGTTAGGTAG
Source organism: Viscum album (assembly GCA_963277665.1). NCBI lineage: Eukaryota > Viridiplantae > Streptophyta > Magnoliopsida > Santalales > Viscaceae > Viscum > Viscum album. The sequence continues at coordinate 232,584,528 of OY728119.1, forward strand.
GGAATAAACTCTTTACCAGGAGGCCATGGTTGTTTCAAAAGATAAAAAACATAAAAGAAAAAGATATCACTAATTCACCCTCTCCCCCTCTTAGTGATACTTGGATCCCGACGGGGTAACTTCAAAATGTTTCTTAGATTCCTTAGCATTTCAAATAGAATGAATAATCTAAGATAATTTATAGATAATAATTTTATAGTTGAAAGAGTCCTATGAAGTCATCTGATAATTTTTCATGTGATTAAAGTATAAATTTATGAGATAAATAATTTTAAATAATATGGATTTGATGAGATTTTGATATCATTATTATAATATGATCTTGAATTGAAAACATATATGAAGAATAATATACTAAAAGAAAAGGTATTTTCATGAAATCAAAATTAAATGATACTAATTACTCATTAGATTCTAATTTATAGAAAAATAATGATGAATTTTAACATGTTTCAAAAGGATCATTCAAAATAAACTAGGGGCATTCAAGAAATAAAATAAAAATAATCCTCCATAGAGGATCATTGAATAAATAAAATAGGTAATGGTAATTCTAATAAATTTTATAAATTAATCTTAAATGAATGTATATGAAAGGGAAATATAAATCCTGAATTCCTAAATATGATAGGAAAGGTTAAAATTAAATTCAATTAAAGGATATAACTTTCTTTTAGATATATTTGTAAAAAATTGTATTTTAATAAAGAATCTGGTTCTGTAAATGGGTGGTAAAATCTATACTTAATGGATTATATTAATTAGGATTGTGAATCTGATTCTGACTCTTATAATTCTATATTTAAATAATAAACAATGGATTAATTATTTAATTAAATATAAATACCTTGTATTTATGTAAAAAATTCAAATATACACCAAGAACTCAAGAAAAAAGTATAAGTATCTTATAGAGGTAAATAATACCACTCTTAAGTAGAATGAAAAGTAAATTATTTATTTAAGATATAATTAAAAACTAATATTGATTTGGAATTTTTTCCAAAAAGGGAATCTTAAACTCAGAAATTATATTTCTAATAGTAATGATGATGAAGAATGAAAATTCAAATATGTTTCAGGTAAAAATAAAAATATCATAAAGGAAGTTGAATTCTTAAAAACTGATATTTCTACATTTGTTTAAGGGATAAATTGTTTTCATAAAATGATGAAATTATATAAATTTTACTCTAATATGAACATATTAGGGTATGAAAAACAAGTACCAAAAATTTATAATGAAAGGACTTTATAAAAAGGAGTGTTCCTTATGATTTCCACAATCTCTTGGAAACACTAATACCATTATCTCCAATTATGTATCCTCTATATTTACTTTTAATAGATACTAAAAATTAGTTAGGGTTATAAAGAAAAGTTTTTATAACCCAATTTGACCCAAATTTGTATAGGTACCAAAATTATCTTTAATATGTATTTGTAACATGTGTTCCCTAAAAGTTTGAAAATAGAAACATGGTACATTCATAGTTGATGTTCCCAAAAAATGAAACATGATACATTAAACTTTTTATCAATAAATTTATGTGAAAACATTAATGTTACTTTTTCTGATAATTTAAAATTAAAGGATGAATAATTTAGAGAGGGTGGGATTTTTAATTTTTTTATCATATCTAACATTTTATTTATTAAAGGATAAAATAATAATATAATTATTGTCTCTCAATTATTTGATGATAGACTTCAATTAAAATTTAAAATTGAAAAATTTGTAGTTTTTAAAAGATGAATCTATATAATTTTCATTCCAACAATTTTTTTGAATTAGCTTTCCAGAATTTTAATTTTTGAATTTTTGTATAGATTGATAATTTTATACTTCATAAGAGGCTATTAAATATAAATTTTAGGATACTACACAAGCTTTAAAAACACCAAATTTTTCTATATCTACCTAAACTAAATCTAGATAACACTTACATATGTGATACTTGTATGAAAGGTAAACACCATAAATAGTTAATCTAATATATCAAGGAGATATATATGGAATGGAATTTAAAAAAATTATATTTTTATATATTTGAACCTTTACCAACATATAGTCTTTGTGGAAAGAGGTATGTATTTATAACTATAGATGACTTTATAAGATTCACTTGGGTTTACTTTCTTACTCATGAAAATGAAAAATTATTTCAATATACTTTTGATTTAAAGCTTGCAAAAAATGAAAAGGGATATTTAATTTTTTTTATTTTCAATTTGATAGGAGTGGTGAGTTTATAAATATTGAATTTGAAAAATTATATGATGAAAATGGGTACTCTAATAATTTTTCAACCCCTATGACACCACAACAAAATGTTTTGGTCGAGGTTATAAAGAAACATTATAAAAAAATGGAAGGAAACACTCTTAATGAGTTTAAGTCACCGATATATTTTTTGACTTGAAGTTATAAACACACCTTATATTTGTCTGATAGATTTAATTTAATACTCTTTCTCATGAAATAATCTTAGGTAATTAAAAAAGGAAGAAAACCTATTATTAGATATTTAAAATTATTTGATTGTAAAGTACATATCCCTAACTAGAATGGTTCCTTATAAAAAAGGATGAAAAATCTGATGATGGTATATTTTTATTCATTCAAATACTTATAAATACTTTTGAGTATAAAAAAAGAACTATTGTATTTGATTAGTATGTTCATATTAATATTGATGAAAATAATTTGATAAAAATAATTGTGTTTTAGTTTAAGAATACATTATATATTTTCAATTTTGGGCCAAATGGACCTCAAAATTAAAAAAATCATTTTTAGTGGGAGAGTGAATCTCTTAAATAGACATTTAAATATCACAATAATCATCCCTTAGATAAAATTATAAAATATGTTTCTACTATAATACAAACAAAACATACATTAAGGAATTTTTATTCTTATAATTCTTTAATTTTTTATTTTTTATCAAAATATTAATAAATATTTACCTAATACTAATTGGATATATACTATAAAATAATAGTTAAACTAGTTCTCTAGAAATAAATTATGGGATTTTGGTGAACCCAATAAGGATTCTAATGTGGTTGGTACGGAATGTATTTTTATGAATAAGTATGATGAATCTATAAATATCATTAGAACATAGGAAAAATTAGTTACTCAAGGACATTTCTAAGATAAATTCATAATTATAATGAAAACTTTTCCTAGGATTCTAGATTAGAAGAAATTGAAATATTTTTATCCTATGTTGACACTATAGGATTTAAATTACTTTAAATGGGTGTAAAAAGGTTTTTCCTAAATGAATTTATTTCTAAGGAAGTATATGTAATAAAAAAACCTTTTATTTTAGAATAAATATTATCCTAATCATGTTATAAATCATTATAAATCCCTTTATATAATTAAACAAGATCTACTATATTTGTACAAATAATTATAAAATTTCCTTTTGAAAAATGGTTTTATAAAAGGAATGGTAGATCTTAAGTTATTTATAAGAGAAAATTCAATAGTTATTTTTGTTATAAAAATTTATATGGATCATATTGTCTTTTATCCTCAAATAATACTTTGAATAATGAATTTTATAATTTCTTGATAAGTGAATTTAATATGATCCTCATTGGATAATTATCATTTTTTATAAACTTAAAATTCTTCAAAGGTTGGATGTAATTTATCAAAATGAATCTATGCATGAAAAATAACTTGTTAAAATATTTTTTCTATATTTTTGTAAAATATCAAACAACCAAATGAGTAATTCATGATAATTAAACATTGAAAAATCTAGAAAATCAATGCATAATAAACTTTTTAGATTTATATTGGTAATGTTTTATATTTCAATGATTGTCAACCTGATTTAATTTTTTTATTATGCATTTATATTATATATTAATGAAACACTATTCACTTAAATTATTTTAAAATAATCATAAAATATTATAATGGGTTTTTAAAACATGGATTTTTTATCCTAGAAAAAAAAATTTGATTTCAAAATCCATCAAAATTCTAATTCTAGTGGATATAAATTAGATAGAAAATTAAAAAGTGGAATATTTCAATTTTAATGAAAAATATTAGCCTTTTAGAGTTTTCAAAAACAAAATTCACATTCCTTATCGACTGTAGAAGAAGAATATATAATTGGATTAAACTTTTTTTTCTTGATACTTATAGATTAAATTAACATTTAGTGAATTTGATTTTTATTTTAGAAATTTGAAAACAAAATTATGTCAATTCATTATTCACTTAAATTTTTAAGAGTCATTCCCAACATTTTGGACTAAAAATATAGTGGTTAAATATCATTTTATTAGAGAACATGTTCAAAATTGGGAAATATATTTAGAATATATTCTAATATATGATCAACTAGATGATAACCCCACTAAAACTTTTGATTCAAATAATATTGATATAATTAAATATGAACATAGGATAATGGAATTTTAAAATATTTTTTTGAATAATCTATTTGTCTCAAACTGATGTTCCTTCAAAGATAAAATTATTTCCCCTTCAAAATCCTATTTCATGTCATCATTATCATTTTGAAATACATTGTGATATAATTATAACTTTTATCAGTAAGAATGTTTAATACTCTTGGATGTTTTGGTTTAAATTTTTCATCATAAATATCTTATTTAATCAAGGCTAGGGTACATATTGAATATATAATATTATATAGTCCGTTTTCGTGTTCTCTTACTAATGGTTATATTTTAATTTATTTCATATAATTATTTATTTAATGGAATATTTCATTAGTTTTTGTCACTCAATGTACCTTTTAATGTTTTTTTTAATATCTTCCATGAAAATAATTTTAACTCTACTGGATATTTAAAGTTACTCTAATTTAAACAAGGAAAAAACGAAATTGGGGGGGGGGGGACTTCCTGATATTATCCTCTTAATTTTTTTATTCATATTTCTTATCTGCTTAGGATATATAAATTTATTTGGAGATTTAAATCTTTAAATATACTTTAGTTTTCTAATTTTATATAACTTAGGTAAAGTTTTAATGATAACATATTTGATTTAATTTAACTTTTATATATGCTGAAACTAAATGGTGTTATCATTTAAATGTTGAAAAAATGTAGAGCCAATGTAACACCCTCGGTTTAAGGTATTTATATTTCTGTATTATACATTTTAAAGTTATGAAGTTTTTGGTTTTGTAAATTGGAGATTCTAAATGGTTTTTAGTTTGTTAATAGTGGTTCTTGAGGGTGCATGGTTGGCACAAAATTAGGTGAAACCAAGTGGTTTCCCTAGGTAATCATGTGAGATGGAAAATGGTACTCAGGGCAGGCTCATGGTTGGTGTGTGGTCTAGGGAAAACATGAGGTAATCTTATGAATTTGTAATGTTCGGGATTCAGATTATTTTTTTGGTTGAATCGTGGTTTTCCAAGAAGTGAAAACCATTTGTGTGATGTATTTAATTAAGTCCAAAAATTGGTTTTTAAACTAGATTTAATCCAAGATACCCTCATTCTTTCTCATATGGATATAGATCTAGAACTTAAATGATCTTTTAGGTGATTATATTGATTTATTTCTTTATGGAGTGAAATTTCATTGAATATAGGAATATTTCCCCTTGGAATTAATGGTGCAACAATAATTTCTCTATATATTTATTCTTATTCATTCAATCTATTGGTAGAAACCCAAGATAAGGGCTATCACACCCATATCATTGATTACAAATAGGTTTTTATTGGGTTTTTATGGGTTTTTATCGTATGATGATTGTAGGACCCATGATCTATAAAATATGATTTCTTATATTTCTAAATGGAAAGAATGTTATGATCTCTATTGCATGTTTATTTTGAAACCATGGGTTGTGGGTGACTCCCACAACTTGTTCGAAAAAATGATATCATGATATTCGATTTTAGAAAAAGGTTTTGAAGGACCCTAAAACAACCTGAGAGGGGAGGGGTGTATCATGGTGTCCATATTTTCTTATAAAATGACATATTGTGTTCCCATATTGGTAGGAACCATTTAAACCTCCCTAAAAAGAATATGTATAAAACAAACAATCACATAAAAAGAGAGGACACGATAATTTTATTCGTTTCACCACTAAGAGCTAGTCCAAGGAGAAAACACTAACAATGTGTCATTTGTACCAAATTCCACTAATATTCATGAGTTGTGGAGTAAACAAATTTAGACACATTCTCTCTATTCTAGGAACACTTTCTTTAAAATATTTTAGGGAAAGCACACTACATCCCTCAGAACACTTACATTGACTCCCCCTTGATCACTATTGTGGGTGATATCCTACTTAGTTTATTTACTTGATAGTATCTTTAATAGACTTTAATTGAAGTATTTATCTTTTTCCATCACAAATACTCTACTTCCATCAAAGTTCAAAATTAATACACCTTGAAATAACTAATCAAACAAGCCGAATAATCAAAACCAGAAACAATCTCAACACCTCACTTGTATGAAACACTTGATCTTACATTAAATATTTTGGATTGTCACGCAATATTTCTTTCACACAACCCTTACTTTCTATACAACCCTTATCTTTGGTGTGACTACACTAAACATTTCACTTGGTCTTTTTAGACTATAGGAACACTTTGTGTAAAACTTTAACTGCACATTAATCTTTTGCGTGCAAATCTCTCATGCAGTAGAGAAACCAGATCTTCATTGGTAAAGTAATAAGTATTGATAGGGGGTGGCCTTCTATTTATTGGAAATTATGACCCTGCATGTAAGATTCTCTCCAAGCATGCAAAACCACTTTTGATGTCGCATTGGGCATGTAAGAATCTTCCACAAAACCTCATCTTCTGTGCACATATAAATATTTCATGCAATTTTTATATTTGACATATTTTGATGAGATGATACCAAAACATGCATTACATGAATGTTTCCAAACCATTTTCACTCTTTCACGCAACTCCCTTTTCCAAAAATAAAATTCTCTATTTTCTAATTTTTGGACTCAAAAAATTTTCAAACACTGGGAAACAATACCACCTTCAATAATAATATATGTTTTAACTGTATGATCATGTTCCTTGAAAAATTCCTAATATTCCATGTGATTATTAACAAAAAATACAAAACCATACTCCATTTCCCTCAAACAATAGTCTTGGTTCCAATAATATCCTCTATTGGGTTTTTTAGAAATATATAGATAATCTTAAATGAATCACCAGCCACTATCACAACAAGATACACAATAAAAAACTCATCCAACACTCTAAGTCTACATGAGCAATGATTAGTGTAGAAAGTAAGAGGGGAAGCTCGAATTGGGTACTCATGTTTTAGAATATTTTACGATGTCTATGCAATTCTTTGATCGTGTCAAAGAATCATTATATGCCCTAAATAGTTTCCTCATAACATCGAATTATCATCATGTCACTGAAGCATTACATGACCTAAATTATTTCCTCACAACAAAAAATCCTCATTTTTACCTTTTGAAACTCATCAAATTTATCCATTCTTCATTCTATATTATCTTGTAACTAGAAAAAAATTTCATACTCCTAATTTATACCATTTAATTTATCATTCTCTTCCATTACAAATAAACCCAAAGACCATTAGTTTCATTGTAGAGCTCAAAACACACTCCCCATGGATCGTATCTCCCTTATAAACCTAAATCACTTCCACAAACATATTAAAAATAGTTAACATAACAAGGGAGTGGGGAACACTCATAACCTTCTCATGCACTAGGAGGTGGTTGAACACTAAGGTTTAACTGATGCTTCTCAAACACATGTGCTAAAAATTTCTTGGTCAGTATGTCAGCCGCTTGATTAGCAGTTAAAACATGATCTAGTTTAATCATGCATTGTTCAACCTTTTCCTTGATAAGGTGATATCTGATTTCAATGTGTTTTATGAGAATGCTGAATAGTAAAATTAGTTAGATCAATTTTGATATTTTTATCATAGTGAATTACCATCATCTATTTCACCTCATCACCAATATCTTTATATTATTTCTTCATCCACAATATCTGGGTGACATCCTTTATAGAGGATATATATTCAGCTTAAGAAGTACTGAGGGAAGTGATTTCATATTTCTTACTCAACCAGACCACATATTTCTTGCTAATAAAGAATGCTCCACCACTTTTGGATTTTCTATCCACAATATCTTCATCCTAGTCAATATAAGATAATATTTATAGTTCATTATCTTTTCCTACAACAAAGTACAAGCCATAATTGTGAGTAACAATAATATACTTCATGATTTGTTTAACTGTCACTATATGTTCTTCCTTCATATTACTTTGAAATTAGGCTGCTATGAATATTTAAAAAATGATATCTGGTTGTGTTTTAGTCAAGTAAAATAGCCTTCTAAGGATTCTCCTATACACGATGGGATCCATAGAAGTCCCATTTTTTATTCTTTCCAAGTTTTTTTCCAAATGAAATCGAAGTTGACATTGGTTTAGAGTCATGAATATTGAATTTTTCAGCAACTCTCTTGTATAATTCTCTTGTGAAATAGAAGTGTGGTATTTCTCCTAAATCACTCGAATCCTCATGAAGTATGTGAGTTCACCAATCATAAACATTTTGAATTCTTATTTCACGTGATTAGAAAATTCCTCCACTGATCGATGCCTTATTTTAACAAATATAATATCATCCACCCATAAATTGATCTTTTTTAATTCATTATATAAATTTTATGGTCAACACCTATTATTTTAAATGAAAACTTCTTCATATATTAATTAATATAAGAATACGAAGCTCATGGTGCATGATTTAGACTATAGAGATCCTTTTTTAATCTACAAACATTTATTTCATCATTTCCAATTAGAAAACCCACATGTTTTTTGATATAGACTTCTTCTTCAGGAACACCATTTAAGAATATTATGTTGATGTATATATGATAAAATTTATATCCTCTTTTAATTTTCATAGCAAGGAAAAGGTCGATTGACTCCAGTCTCTCCACTGTAGAAAATATTTCTTCGATATCAACTCCTTCAATCTGTATATAGCCTTTACACATCAATAAATCCTTATTTCTAACCACATTTCCATGCTCATCAAATTTCTTTTTAATAATACATTTCCAACCAATCACATTGTGAATTTTGGGTCTCTTAACCAGTTTTGATGTTTGATTCTTGTTGATCCAATCCAACTCTTAATTCATGGAATTAACTCATGATTCATCATCCACAAATTCTTCAAATAAGAATAGTTTCACAACTGATAGTAAGGTATATTGTGAATTATTACTCATTCTCCTTGTCTTTTTGGGTACATTCCAATCCCCAATGATATTGGATTGATCAATTTGGCACTTTGATTTCTCTTGTGACGTTTAGAATAATTTTCTTCAACCATGATTTACTCTTTTGATTCTTCTTCTTAATCAACATTAGTTTTTGATCTCTAAATGTTTTTTGTGCCTTCCTCTACTTATGCATTTGAATTTCTTCCCTTTCCAATAGCTTCTACATCTTTAATTATATTATCATAATATCCCCTAAAGGTATTTTTTGTCTTAACTTTAATGATATTGACATAACTACTTTCAAAAAAATTTCCTAGATGATTATTGAAACATTTATAGGATTTTAAATTCATCAAGTATCTGAGGAATATACCTTCATATTCCACATCACCATACATTCCTTGATTTACTTCCTTGTTTTGAATGAAATATTAACTTCCAATAACATAAAATTAATTGAAGGAGGGCTTACTTATATTCAACAACACATATGGTGTCTTCATTTCTCTCATATAAATACATGTTAGATTATTAATATACAATGTAGCCTGAACAATATCTTTCATGTAATAGCAATATATACGACTCTCAATCAGTATAGTTCTTCCACATTGTTCACCTGCTGATTCCTATGTTCAAAAACTCCATTTTTTGTGGAGTTCTCACAACATCCACCTCATTTTGTATTCCCTGTTTCTCTATAAAATTTTCAAACTCAATGGATGTTTATTCCCCCTAATTATCATACCACAACACTTTTATTATTCTTCAAGTATTATTCTCAGTGATTTGATGATAAGTTTTCATGAAATCTTGTGCTTGTTGTTTCCTGTGTATAACAATCACACAATCCATTCCACTATAATAATCAATAAAATGGATGAAGTGCCTTTATACATATGTTTTGACAACATTTATTGGACCATATACATTTGTATAGATGATATCAAGAATATTTCATTCCCTTTTGTTTTTGCTTAATATGAACCATGGACCAACTTCCCTTATATGTATGAATGACAAGACTTTTCCCGATCACTCTTTATATTGGGTATATCCATGAATATCCTTAACTAAGATATCTTTTCCATTTCATGTCGATTAATGTGCCCTAATCTTCAATTCCACAAGTCATTTTCTTCATCAACAATTAAGTAGAAAATATTCTCTCTACTATCAACCTGGTATAAGTTTCCATCTATTATTCAAAATTTCATGAGTGAATTTATTTTCTTCAATTTTAGAGTGAATCCATTTTCATTGAATGTCACTATAATTCCTAAGTCACATATTTGACCCACCCTGTGAAGATTGTGACATAAATTTTCCACATAAAGAACTTCATTTTTCTTTAGATCATCATTATCCAGTTCTGTATTTCCATTACCTTTGATCCTTAAAGAACCATCATTAACAAACCTAACCATTTTATCTACCATTTTCTCAATATAAATTAATAGGTTTTCATTTCCTGTCATATGTAATGAGAATCTGCTATCAGAAATCTAGGTGTTTCTACTCTTTATAGCTTTAAGGGCTAATTTTGTAAGGTTATATTTATCATTTTTCTTATTTTCCTTCCATGAAATATTATATTAAATGAAGGATAAAGATAATCATTCATCTTTCTCTTTCATGTGATCAGGCTCTTCATACTCACCCTCTTCTATAGAAGAGAAAACCTATTTTAAGAGCAACACCAACTGATTGATGAGTGTTGAATTGTCTCTGATTTCTGTATGTATTTTTCATGCCTTTATTTTTCCTACAATGAATAACTTTATGCCAAAATTAGAATAATGAAAAAAAATATCCATAGAAGTTATTTCTTATATAAGAAGTGGGATATGAGCTTATTACCCTTTGTTGACTTTCTTTATCTTCCCCATTTAAATAGATCCTTGTCTCTTCACATTATGACATGGTATGGACAGATTTCTATAGGATTGAAATTTCATAATAGGAAACATATTCTTAATTATATTCCTCCACATGCCTCCATAGGAAATTTTTTTATCTTCCTATCATTTCGGGAAACTTGTGGATAAGATTCAGTTCAACTTTATGTTTAATTTGAATATTTCTTTTTTAAGACTTTAGGAAACCATGTGATATATCCAACATTCATCTTCCCTTTATTTTGGTTTATCTTATTTCAAACCATAAATATTTCCACATCACAACCAATTCTACTTTTTCCCATGCATGCAGATCTTTTATCATCCAAAGACTTATCTACTCCTTTGGAACCACTCTTTTATTACTCTATCAAATCAGCATTTGAGAATCTTTCAAAATGAATTTTATTCTTTGTTTCTTTTGAATTTTATTCACTTTCATGTTTACTCCTAAAAGTAACAAGTTCTTCTTCAAGACCATCAACAGTCTTGGAATTCTCCTCAAGTCTGAATGTATGTTCAGTGATGACCTTATCATATTCTTAAATTTTGATCTTTAGTTCCAATACAACTTCTTTACTTTAAATGTTGGTTGATTGTTCTTTCACTACTTCTTATAGTCATTTAATTTCATCTTCAACATGATTGACATATGCTAATGATTATTCCACAACTTCTCTCCATATTTTGCATCTATTTCAATGATTCTAAAGCTTAATATGAGCATACTCATGTTATAAATTGAGATCATCATCAGCAATAAAATTTTTATCTCAATTGTTATCTTTTTATGGTTTTGGCTTTTCAACTATATCCATTATAGATTCTTGGGTTCCAGATTTAATATATAGTTATTCATCCTAAAATACTTCATTATCATATTCTTCTTATTCATAAAAAAACTATTTTTCTATGATTTCCTTACATATTTGAAGTATTCATTTTGAGAAAACCATTTCTAAGTATTTTTTGAGTTTCTACCATCACCTTCATCATCATTGACCTTTCTTGAGAACTGAGATGCAATGTGCCCAACTCTACCACAACAAAAACCGGCCAAGGGTATATTTCCTTCAAATCTTAATTTTCCTATCTTGAATTTCTTGGCGAATAGGGAAATGTGTTCATCTTACTTAATAACTTCAATAGAACTATATTCCGAAATTTCAAGTTTCTCTATGGATTTGAATGCCATTTCCTTGCTGACATGTGTTGTCGCATCTTCTGGCTTGACTCTCATTTCATAAGACACCAGCCAGCTTAGAAAATCATCCAGGGAATGTTTTGGAAAATACCTTTCCTCAAGGGATAAAACTTTTGGAATGTTAATAGGTGGAAGTCTACTCAATATTTTCTTCACAATGTCAATGTCTTTGATTTCTCCACCAAGCCCGTGAATTGATCATACAACATTAGTAATTATATAGAAAAATATATCTACATTTTCATTAGGATGCATATTTAGATCTTCAAACATCTTTTTCAAAACTTATAGTTTTGCCTCCTTAAATTTGTTTACTCCTTCATATATGTTCTCTAGTTTTTCCCACATAGAGTTTTTAGAAGTAAAACTCATCACCTTTTGATAATTTTTTTAAGAAAGAGTTGTAGTACGAGCATTCCTTGCTTTATCATCTTCATCAATCATTTTCCTATCTATATCAGTCATAGACATCACTATTGGATCAGTGACATGTATTCTTTGTGAAGTGTAAAATATTAATTCTATTCCAAGAGATATTAGATGATATATCATCTTTCTCTTATATATATTAAAGTTACTTCCATCAAAGTGGGTGACTCCCTTGACATTAATTGTGTTCTCCATGATAGCAAAGAATGATATATTAAACACTAGAAGCCTTTATCCAATAATACCACTTGAAGGTCCCTAGAACAGCCTGAGAGAGAAGTGGTGAATCACGGTGTCAAAATTTTCTTCTAAAATGACAGATTTTATTCCCATGTTGGTAGGAACATATTAAACCTACTTTAAGAGAAAGTGAAAAAACATCACATTCAAAGAGATGACACAATAATTTTACATGGTTCACCACTAAGGGATAGTCTATGGAGAATACATTGAAAATTTTTTGTTAGTACCAAATTACACTAATCATCACTAGTTGTGGAGTAAAAAATATATACATATCCATTGTGTTCTAGACAAACTACCTTTAAAATGATTTTAGGGAAATCACACTACATTCCTCAAAACTCTTCTGTTGACTCCCCCTTGATCACTGATGTGGGTGATATCTTACTCAGTTTCTTGACTTGAAGGTCTATTCAGTATATTTTTATTGAATTCTTTATCTCTATCCATCACGAGACTCTACTTGCATCGAATTCATAAATTGATTCATTTTAAAGCAATGATCAAACAAGACGGATAATCAAAATATGATACAATCTCAACACAGTATGCAACACATCTTCTTGAATGAAATATTTGGGATTTTCATGCAATATTTCATTCATGTAACACCTAATTTCCATGTATCACTTATCATTTGTGCAATTACACCAAAAATTTCACTTGGTCTTTTTAGACTAAAGAATCACATTATGTGCAAGTTTAACTTCACGTGAATCATTCGCGCGCAAATATTTTATGTGATAGAGAAACTAGATCTTCTTTTGAAATGTTATAGGTATTTAGAGGGGGTATATGAAAATTTATAGGCCTCGATGACCCTATTCATAAGATTCCCTCCGAGAACAAAAAACCCCTTTTAACATCTCATTGGGTGCTTAAGACTCTTCAACTCATCCTCAACTTTTTTACACATATAAATATTTTTCATGATTTTTTCCCTAAAATATTTTGATGAGATGATCACAAAACATGACTTGTGTGTATTTTTCTAAACCACCTTCACTCTTGCACGCAACTCCCTTTGCTAGAAAAAAATTTCTCCATTTTCCATTTTTTGGACCCAAATATTTTTCAAACACTGGGAAACGAAATCGCCTCCAATATTGATGTCTTATTAAATTTTAAGATACCATTCCTTGCAAAATTTCTAATATTCCATGAGAGTATTGACAATAAACACAAACCATACTCCATTTCCATCAAATAACATCCTTGGTTACAATATGTTTTTGGTGTGAGAACTTGGGTTGGACATGGGAATGTGTTTCCATGCTAAATATTGGGGGTCTTATTGGGTTGTACATGGATATATGTTCTAGAGTTGGGTCACAATATATTATTAAACTAGGTGATGACTTGGTTCTGGAGTGATAGGTATCACTCAAAATTATAAATTATTCCAATTTTTATGGGAAATTCAATAGTTATGAACTTTCAATGGTGTGTGGGTTCACAAGTGACCTTGATGGTCTGAGTTATGTTCAATGGTAAAACATTAAATCTTATCATCTATCCTTGTTATCCTATACTAGTTTATATATATATATTTTATTATTATGAGTGAACTTATTATTTTCTTAGTGGCATGTGTCGGAAGTCTTGGGGTTTTCTATCTATGTTGTATAGTCACCAACTGCATATTGACCTTGGTACGTATGTGGACATTTGTTTTCATGATACATTCTAAGATAAGGTTTAAAACTATTATAGTAATTAATATTGGTGTTTCTATTGTATCCTATAAGATTTTCAATGTAAATATGGATTTTGGTAAATTTTTCCATGGAACCACATTAGTCTCAAGGTGCCTCTTTTGTTTTTTGGGTCTTGAAAACTTTTTAGTGTTTGTTTTACTATTTCAAATATGATAACATTTTGGTTTTGTTATTTTATGGAATTTATTATCTTGGTTTTATTGTTTTATTTCAATCATTATGTTTAGTTATTTTAAACTATGGTAGTTTATATATTTCATGTTGTGTTATATTTTAGGGTAAATCATCCCCAATGATTATGTATACCCTTAGAACATGTTTCCATACTTTGTTATATGGGTGGTGTTACCAATGGTTTTTGGAACTCCAATCCTTCAAAATCCAGTGGGTTGGTTTGGGATTTTACAAATTTTATTTATGTGGTATATTCTGTCAGTTTGGAATAGTTTCCATGTAGATAATATGTGTTGGGACTTTAAATGTATGTATAAAAAAGCATATTTAACTTCTTTATACTAAACATGAAGTTGATGGGGTAGTAAAGGTAATAAAAGTTCTATTAAACATATTTTGGTGTGTCAAAAGCTCCTCATCATGTGTTTAACCAATGAGAATTCGATCTCATACATTTGTAAAAATACTTCCCACTAGGACTTCATCATTCATATGATATTTTATAATATTTTCTGTCATAATTTTGTATATGGTAAATGGTATAGTATTAATGTATACGGTTATGAATGAATAATAATTTCATTTTGGTTATAAGAAAATTCTACAAGTTAGTAGACATATAATCCATCAAGAGGATGCTACTGAGAATGTGATACCCCTTTAAGAACATGTGAATAAATAGATTTCTGGTATCATCATAGAAGTATTCCAGAATATGAAAAATGAAATCAACCTCAAAAACCAATTCATGTGAATTTTTCACTGGAATTTCAATTGTAGTAATCACTGATATTTTGGGGTGAGACGGGATATGAGAAAGTAGAATTATGGTATGAAAAAAATGAATATAATAATTATTTTCATAACAACACCATTTGAAATCCAATTGAAAATCAAAATGTATATTTTTTAGGATATAGAACAACAATGGTATGGCCTTATTGTTCAAGTTGAAGTAGACCAAGGCCTTACATGGGATGTGTTTAAGGAATTATTTAATAAAAAATTCTACCCCAATACCGTCCAAGTATCATGTACAATATATTTATTTAAGATGAATCAATAATGCCTATTGGTTATAGAGTATGGATTTTGATTCACATACATTTCTTGATTCATACTAGAAGTAGCGTCTTACCAATCACTCAAGGAATGAATATTTGAAGTGAGAATTTGATAATACATTCATTCTAGAGTGGTGATGTTATACATTAATAAATTACATAGACATGGTGTACAATGATATATTTTTAGAAATATATACCATTGGGAACCTCGATATTGGTAATTCTATTTTCCATGTAGAAACATTTGGGAGCTCCAGTTATGAGAATAATCATAGAAGGAAGAGATTCTCTCAGGGAAGCATAGCTCCAGTGAACCAATCCACTGGATTGGTTTCATTTTCTCTATATCATAGTAATCAATTGGGATACTTACAATATGGTTCATTGGTATACATGAAGAGGGAATGTATGGAACCACCTCACCAGTATTATAAATATGGCCGCATGGGACATATCTAGTGATATTATAATAATTTTCTAAACTTATCAAGTGGTGATGGTTCTATATTGTCATAGGGTTATAAAACTTTTCTAAGAAAATTCATTCAGATTAGTTATCTCCCTCAAAATCAAGGTAATAATGGTGATTACAAAATCCCCTTGGAACCTCAATAGGTACCAACTCAATATAGAAGAAAAATTATAAGGGGGAGTTGACTGAAAACATTTTGGAGCTAGTAATATTATGTCAAACAATGATTCGTGTCCCCTAATAGTGTAAGGTATTACTCTTCTTGATTCTTCTATAATTAATTTTTTATTTTACCCTAGTTATTAAAACTTTTTTATTGCATCTTGAGTGGTAAAAAACTATGATTTTTTGGGGAAATGATGCCTCATGTTATACACATCAAACCCCTCACATGAAACAAGTGTTAAAGAGATTTAAATGTTTAGCATGTTCCATCACCATTGATTTATTTTTCTTTTTAGTTCATTGTATTACAAATAGAAATATTCGACCACATCTTTGGAATAGATTATTTAGCAATGTTCAAGGATCATACTGATCATTACACTTCATGAGAATATTTTTTATCTCCCAAGGGTGGTGTTCTATTATTCAAAGAGGTTTGGGACATTAATGCAGGTAGGGAAGGTCCATTAGTAACATTGGTTGGGAAAATCTCATAAAAACTAGTACCTTTATCTTTGGTGACTATTTATAAAATCAATCATAAAGTTATTATTGATATTTTCAATTGATACCCTGAAGTATTTCTTGACATTTTCTCAAGACCACCCTTAGAAAGGGATATGGAATTTTTATCCACCTACCTCTAGGAATGATTCCTTTTCACTTTCATTATATAGAATATAGCCAATGAAATTATGATATTAAAGTAACATATGTAATAATAGTAATGAACTGGTTTTATAAGACCAAATACATAACTTTGGGACACTGGTTTAATTTGATAATAAAGTGGATAGTAACCTCCATATTTCTATTGATTATGATAATATGAGTCATGTTACATTAAATAATTGATACCTAGTTCCTTGAATTGATGACTTGGATGATCTATTGAAGGGATTAAAGTGGTTCTCCCGAAATTACCATTAATTATAATGTCCCCAACTCTAGTTTGGGAAGTAGTATATCACTAAGATAGCTTTTAAAAAATATTACAGTCACTATGAATAATTGTTCATACCTGACTAGACCACATAGAATTATTGATTACACACTGAAATGATTATATTATAAATTTATATTAATACCCACTAGAACTAATATTAATGTATTAAGAATAGTGTAATTCCAAGGTCAAACCCATATTGAGGTGACGACACAAATTGTTACCGAAGAGGTTTAACCTTAAGATATATTCTTCATGTGAATTATATGAGTTTGGGTTTCAATATAAATTATTTAGATTGAACTTAAATTGATTTAATAAGGGTTCAAGATAAATTTCAGGTAGTCTAAACATAGGATTCCACTAAATATAACAAGGTAAATTCTTTTGGATTAGACTGTATAGATGTTTAACATTCACCAAGTTGGGTTCGGTCATGAAAAACTTGATCTACCTAAACCGACAACCACTCTTTCTTCAATAGGTGGTAGTCCTCCCAAATAAATTAAGTGAAACAAAAAATGAAGAAAAAAATCAAACTATTGGTTCTAGTTTGGTTCATTCTAGTTAGTTCGGGGTCCTCTCCTTATAATATCTTACATTGTCTCATGAAATGGAATGAAATATGATTTTAATATCAACCTAATTCCATAGCCAATAAATTACCCAACCTTTTATTAAAAGAATCATTTAAGGAGTTGTTACCACAAATTTTGATCTCAAACCCTATGTAGATTATCTATGTATAGAGAAAAAATAATCAAACATGTTAAATAAGTGTAAAACGGTTTCCATATTCATTTAAACAAGGAAACAAATGATAAATTAATGAAAACAACCTTTTACTTGAATAAAGCATGAAGTATAGAATGTAGTAGTTGAGTTGAAATTAGAAAATTGGTAAGCAAAAAATGAAATTAATTCCAAACTTTTTGAAATGGTATTAAATTCATAGAACCATAATGGAAATGATAAAAATGAGAGAGAGAGAGAGAGAGAGAGAGAAAGAGACTATAATGAAATAACAAATAACACAATGAAAAGATGAAACTCCCAATAATTTCTGAATTTTTATAATATAAATAGTCTAAATAACCTTAATACATAAATATATTTTATGTTTTATTTATTATTTAGTGACTCTCTAGAAAACACTTTTAATATGTAAGAGTTGGAGATTTTTATTCTATATATTTTGGTTTTAAGACTTGGAAGAAATCTTTAGGCCCTGAAAGATTTATACTGTAAGTATTAATATTATTTCATAATTTATTATTTGGTTGGACTGTTTCATAGTTTCAATAAGTTTTATAAAAAGTTCTTTGATAGGAATATATTCAATGGATTTACACCATAAGACTATTTTCATGGTATAAATTGTCTGGAATTTAGAAATTTTTTATCAGTTATTCCTTTTCATCATTAGCTCTATTTTTTTGAAAAGTTAATCCAAATAACCTAGTGAAAAGGTATAAAATATGTGTGAAGTTCGATGAATTTTATAAAAATTATATATATGGATTAATCATATTAAATTCCTCCACAATTTATCAATTTCTTGTCCACTTGCAAAAAAATGTCTCAAATATGATTTCAAAAGAAATAATATTTAACTATAAACATGCATTACAACCATGAAAATAAAATAAGTCATTAGAATAAAAATATTATCCTCCATAATCTTCCCTATAGATAAAATAATTCATTCCTCATATTTCAGTTCATTATTCAAATCTCTTCTTTCTTTATTTGGAATTTTTTAATTGTTTCTTAGAAGTTATACCCATGTCGTAATTTACCACCTCATGAATGTTCTCTCATCAATCAAGGTCAAATGAAATTGGAGTTATTCTCATATCCTAAATACATGTTCCTAACCATAGTCTTGTATCATTATTAACATCCTCATTCCCTAAATTAAAACAACACAATTAATCATAATGTCATTATCAAAAAGGTACAAATGAATATGAAGCTATGGAAAAGTTGGTATATGACTAAAAATAAATATAAAAAATATGGTCAAACTATAAATTATAATTCATGATAATAAAGAATAGTAAAAAGAAGAACCTCCTCCAGAAAATAGCATATCTTTACTCCCATAATCACATGGAAGATCCATGATTGTGTCATGAAACTCTAATGAACATATCCTACTTCTTTCATTTTCATTTTTTTAGAAGTCGTGTTTAAAAAACGTCTCACATAAATAACCTAATAACATATAATATGTCATTAGATTTATCAGTATGGTAATAGTTATATTTTACCCTATTAATACATAAACCAATTATAATTTTTTTAAGAAACCAGATAGTCATGAAATTATATCAAAAGTAACCATGGATGACATCCCACAGAGTGGGTAAAAATGCCACTACACATATCCTCAGCAATGAGAATCTCATTTCCAATATAAATGATTATCCCCCAACACATATTCAAGTGAATATCATGTAATTATTTCAATGATTATGGTAGGAAAATGTAAAATGGATGTGGAACTCAGATCAATCCTAACAAGGTTATCTGTGGATTTTATGGGATTATGAGGGAATAATTTATAGGTGGGTCTCGAGAAAAATGGGATCAGTCCATCAAAATGCATTAATAGTTTTCATAGTGTATTTTTTCATTCATATATTTTATAATATTCCAATGAATTTTCTCATAGGTTTGCATGCACCAAGAATCTCTCAAGAAATATACCCAGAAAATAATGGGAAAAAGTATGTCTTGAATCCTCTCAAGAATGGGAATATATATAAAAAGTGAAATAATTTAGGGCATAGTGACTAGTAGTAATTCAATATGAAAATGAAGGTATTTATAATTATAATTAAATTACTCAATTTAGAAATCATACTAAAAAATAAAACTAGGGATAAATAATATATTCTAATATTTTTTATCTAAACATCCTATTTTATTTATATAAGTGTAGTAATATTTCATGTTAAATAATTATTCTAATGAAAACTTTATCTTAAAATAATGATAATAGTAATCAATCCAAGTGTAAATGAAATACAGATCAATATCCCCCTCATACCACTTAAAATGAGACGGTGTCTACAATATTTTGTATAAGTGATGTGGGAGACATAACAATGATAACATAAAAATGTTTTAATGGAATAATCAATTAAGTGGAGTGATTCAAGATCTCCTTATAATAAATTTTATTCTTTAGGAGGATTTAGGATATTATTATAAAACTATACCATCTATGAAAATGTTATGAAGAAAATACACATGTACTATAAAAATGATTATTTCATAGGATATTGAAATAATGAAAGAAAGAAATGAGTTGGTGCACACAATAGTCAACAAAGGATATGATCTCATATATAAGTGTGTGAGGTAGAATAAAAACTAATCATGATAACCTCCAAGAAAAAAATACCTAGAAAAAGAAAAAAAATACCTAAATAGACTCAACTAAAACTCAAAAGACTAAAATATGGGATGCCTTAAATAAATTACTAATATCTATTTCATTATCTAGATGGGTGGATAAAGATCAATTGGAGTAGTTCATTATCATAATGTCCTTGGTATATTTTGGAAATTATAGGTAGTGTTATCCAGCTCTAGGGGTCTCTTGGGGGGATTAACTACCTCAAAATGGCTTAACAATACATATTGTGTGGTAACTATATCACCCATTATGTTTATGGATGCATATCCGGGGGTGGTCCATGTATCTCAGCTATATGAGGTAATAACTCACAGGGAAGGCCAATAGGTATCTTAGCATGTTCATCTAAAGTGAATGTTGAGGTAGATGTTCTAAACATAGTAAACTGGATGCACAAGAAATTTGGATAGAGTAAGAGGGAAATATTTTAGAAAAAAATTATACCTTCCATTATATAAGATAAATGATTCAAATCAAGTATATGTGATAATTTGAATCCATAAATACACCCATAAAGAAAAAATAGTGGAGGAGTAAACAAGGGAAAAAATAAGTGTAGCATGAAAAATCTTTATGGACTGTATTGGAGGTCCCCTCCCTATTGATGGGTACATTGAACTTCCCTGTCATTTCAATATAAGAAATAGTGGTAGTATCATATAGATTGACCACTATAATTAGTTTCATGGTGTAGGTTTCAGGCTCAGTCATCACTGGTGTAGGTTAAGTGTCAAGAAATATTGAGGTCATGTGTTTTTAAGCTATATCTATGAATAAAACCTTAGATATAGTCTATAGAGCATGGCCTTATCCCATATTGAGCATGATTTAATGATAATTCCTACTGGGACTAGGTTTAGTGATATTAGGAGGATGCTTTAAAGGAGTTGCTAAAGGTGTTAAGGAAGAGGGGTGATGAAACCAAAGTATGGACCATTATTAGAAGAGTAAGGGTGGGTTGTTATAGTGATGGATAGTAGAGTAGCAAAAGGTATTGGACAAGGGAAAGAAATAATCTAGGGCTCAAGAAATGGGATATATAAGTCCTGTAATATTTTGTTCTACTTCTCCAAAATATTAAAAAGAACCCCCCCCCCCGGTGTTTCTCAGAAACACTGCAGAGGTGATTTAAGAAGACCCAGACTGGGAAGTGGAGGATACCTCAGTCCTATAAGGAGTCTGATCAGCCTGTACTGAAGGGTTATAGATTTAGATATAGAAGGGGCAGGTTCTTTTTCAGTGAACTCAAAATAGACATGTTTCCAATCATAATGATCACACATCTTATAGATCATCCTCTTATTTTGTAGTAAGATGAGGTCAATGGATTACATATGTTTGATAGAGGATAGGGTCTGGTATGAGTTGAAAATGCCTATGTGAATAGAAATATAGATGATGAATTCCCCCAAAAATCATTTCATGCGTCCTCCTCGACTTGATCTCATAGTATAATGAAAAATAATGGGCAATGTTCAGCACAACAGTGCCCAAGGAAGTGGCTGAAATGTCCACCTTAGTTTTCATGATGGCTTCACAAGATTCGTACCATGCTATCTATTCATGAGTTAAAGCATGGTGGATTATAATCAAAGTGGAAACCATCATCCGGTTTATCTTCATAGTGGTAGGATCATGAATGCAAGTGGGGTCGTGGGCTATTATCTCCTGTATCTATAGAGTATCAGTCTTGGTTAGAGTAAGGCACATTCCACTATAAACTAGTGAGGCAATAAAGTCGGATGAATAAATTCCCCATCCAGTGTAAAACTCTCCCAATGTGAGATCCCATTACCAAACTCCCAATGTAAAGGTGACATGAATGATGTCCATATCGAACATAGTAATTAAATACATGAATATATCCAAATACATATCATCTTGAACCTAGATGATGTGAAAGAGGTTCATTCATATAAGAGAATACACAACTTACTCATCCATAAAGATCTTGTATATTATATCCAGATCCAACATTTTTTTGGTCTGCATCAACTTCACATGTAGATAGTTCAAGTGTATCTTCTATTATGGGTTTATGAAATGCATGCAAGGGTGAATCTAAGAATATTGGGTATCAGCTTGAGTGTTTTATGATATAAACTGGGAGGTTGAATCTAAAAGGGAGGTGTGGTGTGAAGTATCTTCTATTAGTTGTGGATATGGAGAGGTATCCCTGAACTTACGCTTTTTCAAAGGGAGTTTTTCTCATGAACACTTTCATTTGGAAAGGTCCCTATAAGGTTTCTTCCATCCACCTTTCATTGTGTAGACCATTGATAGGTTTGGAGAAGGTAAAAGGTGAAGGATGGAGAAAAAGGATGTGGATGAGAGTGGGGAAGAAAAAAAGGAGTATCATGTAGGCTTGAAATAATGATGTAGATGCTCAATATACAAGAGGGGGTGAATTTTACACTTTAAAAATTCCATTGTAACCTTTAAAGTTGGTTACAGATAACTATGTTTTCCTTAGACAAGGAAAGATCTAAGTTTAACAAAGTTAAACTAAGTAGATTCCCAGCACCTCTAACACAAATTGTAGGATTGGAACTAAGGTTTACAATATGAGATTCTACCTTAAAGCATATAGAATCTAAACTTTTTAGAGTACAAGTGTAAGGAAATACAAGAAGGTACTTTTCTTACAACACAATATGCAGTGGAAAAACAAGTAGTAAAACTAAAAGTAACAAGATATAAGTCTTTTAACCCAAAGATAAGGGTATCAAACAACCTTGGATAAAGGTCCCTTGATTTATGCTTTCAAGAAAGTCTGTCCTAACCACACCAGGGTAAGCCCTCGATACAAAGATCTGAATCTCTGTCTTGATATCCCCACAGGCCCTCAACTTCAAGGTAGTTGGAACCTCTGTCTTCCTCAACAAGGAAGCCCTCTAACTTCAAGGTAGTCAGCACCTCTGTCTTCCTATCCCCGGAAGTCCTCAAAATTCAAGGTAGTCGGCACCTCTGTCTTCTTATCCCCGGAAGTCCTTGAATGTAATCACCAACATTTGGAGTCGCACGAAGCAATCTGAATGAGCGATTCAGTATGCACAAGGCATGAAAATATTCTCTCTCTAGAAATCACCTTAACAGCATGTGGTCTCTAGATCGATTAACCTATTTCATCTCTATTGAGCTCTTTCAAATGAGCTCCTATTTATAGGCAAATTTCCAACGATCGGTTCCCTCCTCCAACGGTAATATTTTCCATAAAATTTGGAGGGACCATTATACGTGTAACTCAACCAACGGTTAGTCTGAAACAGAATAGACGACATCGTATAACAACTAACCATGTATAACTGAATGCACGACATCGTTTTGAAATGGGACATATGTAAGTAAAAACTATTCAACTTTTCGGAGTGTAAGTAAATTAAAAGTTTGGAGTCTAACCAAAATAAAATTCGGAGTCTATGTTAAGAAATGTTCGGATCTAGTTTTATATGGATTTGGAGTCTGGTTTCACCGGAGATTGGAATCTAAACTTGCAGAGTTCGAAGTCGAACCAGTAAAAGTTCGGAGGCGAGCTACTTAATATTTCGGAGTTGAGCTACATAAGATTTCGGAGTCGAACTACTTAAGAGTTCGGAGTCGAGCTACTTAAGAGTTCGGAGTTGAACTAGTTAAGAGTTCAGAGTCGAACTACTTAAGATTTCAGAGTCAAAATACTTAAGAGTTCAGTGTCGAACTACTTAAGAGTTTGGAGTCAAACTACTTAAGAGTTTGGAATCGAACTCATGAAAGTTCGGAGTCCAAAATTCGAATTGGAACTTCATTATAGTTCACATCCAGAATTCGAATCCTAAAAATAGAATACTCCAATACTTGTCATTATATGATTCTGGGATTTTGGTTAACGATCTGAGTTTTTTACTTTAAGAAAAAATATTGATATGTATAAGAAACTCTAGGTAAGGGTAAATTTCCTTAAAGAAGTAAATTTTCCTTGTGGGAGTAAAATTTTTATTTGCTTTGGTATAAGGTGTTTGTGATTTTCAAATAAAGAAGGAATGGAAAAGTCATAAAGAAAAACTTATTGACTCAACAATCTCCTCCTTTTTTGGAAAGCACAAACAACCTTACGAAAAACAATATAACGACTCTGAAAAATTTCCTTAGACTTTGAAATTAAAACTTATCTCCCTTTGTTCATGGATGAAAATGAATACAACTAACTCCCCCTTAGGAATTGAATCTCTAAGGATTGTATTCTGACTTTCCGAAGTAGAGATCACATTAACATGGTAATGAAAAACATCGAAGTGGGAAACTCCCCCTTTCTTTAAGAATATTTTACAAAGAAATGTTTCTTTCTCCTCCTTAGGAGTAGTTCTTTTTCCTTCTCCCCCTTTGTGATTTTCAGAAAGAATTGAAGGGAATGGAAAAACAAAGTATGGTACCTGAAACATTAGTATATAACAAGATACAACTGACCAAATAATCATTTCATTAGAGTTTGAAAAAAAATTACAAAGAAAGAAAAATTCAACAAAAGATCGGAGTGGGTTCATTTTTCTTCCTTTTACTTTGGAATGAGCTTCTTTAATAGGGTTTTGAGTTTCTTCAAGTCTATTTGGTCTTCCTCACATTGCCTCTCCAAGTATTTTACCTTTTCTTCTTGAAATTTTAAAGCTTCTTCCTAAGCCTCCAAGGATTCTTTCTGCAACTTTATTATCTCATCTTGCGTTTCCATCTTCTACTGAAACTCAATCCAAAAATCTCTTTCAGTTTTCCAATTCTGAGATACTAATTTAGGCTTCCCATTCAAGTCCCTGACCTGTTGATTCTGAGAATTTTTCTCCTGGGTTAGCTTTTCATAAATCTCGTTAACCTTTTTATCCTCTATTTTAAAATCATTTTTAACTTCAGCCTGAAAATTCTCAAAGTGAACTAAATGTTCATCAACTCTCTTAGACCACTTGGTTACCTTACTGCAGGACTTTATATGCACATCATAATCGATAAGAAAACTTTTCTATTCAGCTTCCAACTTCACAAACTTATCCATGACCATGGATAAAAAATCTGATTTTTGATTCATTCTTTGTTACAGCATCTAGCATCTGGAATATATCGTTAGAAAAATTGGAATGGTGTCCACCAACATTCTAAGAGATTGAACCACAAAATCATTCCCATAAGATGAATATTCCAAATCAGATACATCTCTTTGAGATTTCTCCTCTTCAACTTGCACTATCTTCCTTTTATAGGTACCACAAACCTCTTTCCTCTTGATGACATCTTTTATAGGTGTCTCCTTAAGAGTTTGCTTCCCCTTATCAACTTTTTGAACAGTTTCTTTATTAAGGGATACTTCCTCGGATTCAGACACTTGGATAATCTGGTCTTCATCATGTTTCTATTTTACTTGTCCTTCCTCAAGGAAATTCCTTTCATAGGATTCTTCCTCATCATACAAGACATCTTCTTCTTCTTCTTATTGTTGCTTATCATCATTCTTACCAGCTTCCTGATCTGACTTTCCTGGAGATACTAACTCTGCAGATTCAGCATTATCGTTATAGTCATGTACTTTCCTGATCAGGGTATCCAAATCTTTACTTTCCTCTTCTTCTTCTTCTTCTTCCTCAACTTCTTCCTCTACCTCTACTTCTACGGCAACTTCTTTTTTGGCATCTTCAACTACTTCTTCAGCAACTTCTTTTTCGGCCTCTTCAACTACTTCTTTAACCTTGGCCTTTTCCGGAGTGACATAATTCTTGGCTAGAGTTACTAGTAAAGAAGGTTCATAACTGAATGTTTCCAGAATGGGGATCATTTCGGAAGCTAACTCTGTATCTTTCAGCAAAGATCGCACCACTTCAGCTTCAGACATTTTCTTTTTCATTTTATTTTCCTTCTCTTGTTTCTCTAGATCCTCAATGGATTTTTCTTTTAAGGCTTTAGCCTCTACAGGGTCCAATCCAAATTGTGGATCCCCTTCCTTCCTATTTTCTTTATCTTCCCTCCACTTGGCTGCCACTTCATCTGTATATGTTTTCTGCTTCTTTGGCTTGGGGGGAGCAGACTGAGTTTCCTTAACCTGAGGATTTTCTTCATCAGCAACCACTTCCTTAACCTTTATTTTCCTCCTTTTCTTTTTGGATGGTTCTGGATTCTATGATTCTTTCTAAGCTGCTTCAACCTCTTCCATAGACAGAGGGTAAAATTCTCTGGATTCACTGGAAAAACCCATCTTCATCCTTTTGAGGGTATCATCACTGACTAGCATAAGCTTGCAATTCCGAAATTTTGATTTGAAAGAAACCTTGAAAGATTCTAAGAACTGAACTATCATCTTAGATAGTAAGGTAGGAAACATGATAATCTGAGCTCTCAAATTGCCTTCTTTGATGTTCTTGATTGTAACCAAGACATGCCTCATCAGATTTATCTTTCTTAGATTTACCAAGAAATCTATGACATAGATATCACTCTTCTTCAAATTATCTTTATCACCTCTTCTGGGAACCAGAAATCCTGGCACCCAAAGGTGAAGGATTCTATTGTTCGGAGTGAGATGAGAAATCTTGAGAGTTGAATCATCCTTAAGACCAAGACACTTCAGTGCCTTCTCCTTGTTGAAACTTCCTTGCACATCGGGAAGCTTGTGAGAGAAGAATTCAGCTTCTCCTTCATTGGATAAACCACCCAAGCTCACGGCCTTGCTGTAAGATAGCTTATAAGTCTTCCAATAAGACTTGAAAGAAAACCATTCACTGGCATCTTCCTTATGGAAGGAAATAGACTCGTAGAACTTGATCAGCAAATCAGTATAAACCGGATCCTATTTATCTGACTTTGCTACGCAGACATCTTCCCAGCCATTCTGCTTTATATTCTTGGTTATAAGCTAATAATGCTCATAGAAATCCAGATGAACTAACCTTTCCCTAAAGACTAGCCACTTAGAGATTGTTTTCGCAGTTGACATATCTTGAGATGTTTCCTCTACAGACATTCGGAGTGAAGAAATCTGAAAGATTCGGAACAACTTTTCAAAGTTAGGAACCATCCTTAAGAGGCGCAGCAGGGCTTCGAGATGAAAAATCTTGAAAAAAAAATGTGGGAAGAGAATTGGGGTCCCCTTTATATAGGCTATGGATGTGACCTTTGGTCTTCCAAAATCCATCTAATGGTTAAAAAATCTTTGATCTGATCTGACGGTTGAAAACACACCCGCAAGGAAAACTTGACTCCGATCTTTTGAGGTTTTTTTTTAAAGAAAACATTCAGATTTAAAAAAAACTAGAATCTGAATTTTTATTAAAAACAAGGAAAATACCAGCAAGTAAAATTTGATTACCAAACTATAAGTAAGTAAATCATAGCTTTCGGATTGGGTAGAAAGATTTTTCGTAATTGGTAATATTCTTTTTGAAAAAAAAAACTCATTACGAAAGTTCTAGTACGAAAATCTCGTTACAAAAACACCAATACCAAAATCTCCATTCTGGAAGTTCTCAGTACGAATATCTCGTTACGAAAACATCAGTAAAAAAATCTTCATTTTGAAAGTTCTTAGTATGAATATCTAGTTACTAAAACATCAGTACGAAAATCTCCATTCCAGAAGTTCTCAATACGAAAATCTCAATCTTGAAAATTTCAGTTCTGGAAATTCCCATTCCGGAAATTTCAGTTCAGAAAACTTTGAAAAACTAACTATGGAAAAAAATATAGTTACACTCATTTTTTTATTAAAAATGAATTAGAAATTTTAGTTATACTAACAAACAAATGTACTCCCCCTATAAAAAGGATTTTATTACTGTTAGGATAATTGTTCAACAAGAAGTTAATAAAGAATTATTACCATACGGTTATCATTCCTAACTTTTTTTTAATGTATTCAAATCTATCGGAGGGTAATGATTTTGTGAAAATATTAGCAAGTTGATCTTGTGTTCCGATATATTAAATAATGATATCTCCTTGAGCATTATCTCCAAAAGTTACCTTTCCTCCTTTCTTTTTGATAATCTTTTCAAAATAGATTTTGTTACCGGTCATGTGCCGGGAACATCCAATATCCATGTACCATGTATTTTTGTTGGTACTTCTTCTATTTTCCTGAAAATAAGATAGAAATTAGACTTTCGGAAACCAAAATTGCTTGGATCCGAGATTTCCAGACAACAAAATTTTAGGTACACACATCTTCTTTGAAAAATATGCCTTATTAAAACCTAACGATTGGGTTTTATTTAAAGAATAGTTCCTTGCCCAGTGACCACCACATTGACACTTGGTACAAAATGGGAAACTTTGTGGAACAAAATATTTGTTACTAAAAATTGGTTTTGCATTGTTATAACCAAATCCAGATTTGTTTCTCAAAGGTCATATTTGAGAATACATTTTATCAAAATTTTCCTCACCATGGGTAACGTTTGATAAACACTTCTTTAAGGAAAAGATTTTGGACTTGAGTTTTATAACCAATTTTTTATCTTCAAAATAATTAGATTTAGAACTAGATCTAGGCTCGAAGATACTTTTCTTAGAAATTACTTTTTCTAACTCTTTAGAAAGTTTGTTCTTCTCAGAACTTACTTCCTCAAGATTTTTTGAAATATTTACAAAATCAGCATTTTTCCTATCAAGATATTTAGAAAGATCTGATATTTCTTTTGTAATAATAGAATTCCTAGAATTTTCCTTATCAATCTTTATGTCGAGTTTTGAATTATCAATCCCAAGAAGTTCAGCAAACATAGAGACTTCTTCATAGGTAGGTAAAGTATTTTCTTCACCAGAAGAGGATTCTTCATCAGAAGAGTTATAATATTCTCTATCATTAGAATTTAAAGAAACATTGGTCTGTGATTCAGCATTTCGTACCTTAGCCATAAAACACTGATTGTTTATAGGTAATCTGGCTATAAGACCAAGATTCTTCTATCCTGAAGATTCATAATCAAAAGATTAATCTGAAGAGTCATCACCACTGGCACTCCAGGTGTCATTTTCTTTCAGAACTTTCTTATATTTGGGTTTGTAGTACTTCTTTCTGTTCCTTTCAGAATGACTTTCTTTCCTTTCTTTCTTTTTGAGCAAAGGTAAATCTAGTCTAATATGTCCAGCTCTCTTGCATTCATAACAAGTGACGTCTCCATCTTTCCTATCTTTCCTTTCCTTTTTCTTATAATTGGACTGGAAATTTCTCTGGCCAGCTATCTTGTTCATCCTTCGAGAAAGATTTTCTAACTCATTTTCTGATATTTCACTTTCACTAGAACCTGATTGAATAACCATCTTCTTATACTTGGATCTGGTTACTCTCTCTGGATTCTTAGCTTCCATATGATTTGATGTTGTTGTAAAATCAACAGTACCATTCCCATTCTTCTTCTTGATGTTATCAGCATCTCTCTTAATTCTTGTTTCATGTTGGAGAAGAGTTCCAAATAACTCATCAAGAGAAATTTGAGTGACTTTAATGTTCTCATCTATAGCTGTTCTCTTTGATTCCCACTCATTGGGAATAATATCAATTATCTTATCCACAAGAGCTTCATCATCTAAACCTTTTTCTCCCATAGACTGTAAGCTGTTGACTATAGTCATAAATCTCTGTTGAACTTTGCAGATTGGTTCACCATACGGAAAATTGAACCCATGGTATTCATCTCTAAGCATATCTCTCCTAGTCTCAATTACTTTAGAAGTTCCAAAGTGTGTAACCTCTAACTTCTTCCAGATATAATTAGCTGCTTCACAAGAAGAAATTTGGCTATATATATTTCTAGTCATTGAACATAGTAAAAAGTATTTCGTACCTTATAATTGAGTTGATACTCTTGCTTTTCCTGGTTAGTGAAAGTTCTAACTTCCTTGTCAGGAATTTTATAATCACCAGTAAGCATAACGAAGTTTTCCACTCTAGTATTGATAAAAAAAAGTCTTCATTCGATCTCTCTAGTACTCATAGTCATTACCATCAAATATTGGTGGTCTTGTAGGATTTAGATTGTCAATAGAACCAACATTGACTCCTTCCATTCTAATAGAACTTGGAAACCAAACTAGTTAGAAAATTTCGTAACCACAATGTTCGGAATGAAAAAGTTTGGAATGAAAAATTTTGGAATGACAAGGTTCAGAATGACAAAGTTCGAAATGACAAAGTTCAGAATGACAAAGTTCGGAAGAAACAATTTCGTGAGAAAAACATAAACGTGAGTATAAGTATTTCAGAGACATGCTCTAATACCAATTGTAAGATCGAAATAATGATGTAGATGCTCAATATACAATATGGGGGAGAATTGTACACTTTAAAAATTCCTTTTGAACCTTTAAAGTTGGTTACATATAACTATGTTTTCCTTAGACAAGGAATGATCTAAGTTTAACGACGTTAAACTAAGCAGATTCACAACACCTCTAACACAAATTGTAGGATTGGAACTAAGGTTTACAATATGAGATTCTACCTTAAAGCGTATAGAATCTAAACTTATCAGAGTATAGGTGTAAATAAATACAAGAAGGTACTTTCCTTACAATATAGTATGCAGCGGAAAAACACGTAGTAAAACTACAAGTAACCAGATATAAGTCTTTTAACCCAAAGAGAAGGGTATCCAACAACCTTGGATAAAGTTCCCTTGATTTATACTTTCAAGCAAGTCTGTCTTACCCACACCAGGGTAAGCCCTCGATACGAAGATCAGAATCTCTGTCTTGTTATCCCCGCAAGCCCTCAACTTCCAGGTAGTTGGAACCTCTGTCTTCCTCAGCAAGGAAGCCCTTGAACTTCAAGTTAGTCAGCACCTCTGTCTTCCTATCCCCAGAAGACCTCGAACTTCAAGGTAGTCGGAACCTTTGTCTTCCTATCCCCAGAAGTCCTCGAATGTAATCACCAACATTCGGAGTCGCACGAAGAAATCTTAACGAGCGGTTCAGTACGCACAAGGCATGAAAAGCTTCTCTCTCTAGAAATCACCTTAATAGCATGTGGTCTCTAGATCGATTAACCTCTTTCATCTCTATTGAGCTCTTTCGAATGAGCACATATTTATAGGAAAATTTCCAATGGTCGGCTCCCTCCTCCAATGGTCATATTTTCCATGAAATTTAGAGAGACCTGTACACGTGTAACTCAACCAATGGTTAGTTTGAAACAGAATAGACGACATCATTTAATAACTAACCAAGTATAACTGAATGCACAAAATCATTTTGAAATAGAAAATATTTAAGTAAAAACTATTCAACATCTTGGAGTGTAAGTAAATTAAAAGTTTGGAGTCTAACAAAAATAAAATTCGGAGTCTATGTTAAGAAATGTTCGGATTCTGTTTTATAGGGATTCAGAGTCTAGTTTCACGAGAGATTGGAATCTGAACTTGTAGAGTTCGGAGTCGAACCAGTAAAAGTTCAGAGTCGAGGTACTTAAGAGTTCGGAGTCAAGCTACTTAACACATTCCTCATCGATTAATATGTACATATTTCTATGGGAATTGGTAAATGGGATAATGAAATCAATTCACTAAACATCTAATATTTCTAATTTTAGGGTGGTATTATGGGTCATTTCATTTCATTTTTTAATTGTGTCTCTCTACTGGCACCAATCACATATTTTTACAAATTTTCCTGCATCTTGATTAATTATTGGCTAAAATAATCCACGTAGATGAATTTTGGTCATATTTTGATCATACCCAAGATGTACACCATTCAGTGACATCTGACTTAATTCTAAATCACTTTGAATTTCATTCTTTGTAATGTAGTGTTGTATTAATCCATCAACATAATGTTTTAATATTAGTGGATTATCCTAATAATAGTGTGAATCATCATCTAGAAACATATTATTTTATTGATCGAAGAATTATTGGTAAATGGGTCTAGTGTAATTGTAGTTTTATATATCATAAAAACATGGTCATGCTTGAAAAACCTCATTAAAGAGTGTCTCATTGATGAATTCATCTTCAATTATAATCTCTTCATCACCCTCAATATTAGGTTTCTGATGTCTAAAAATATAGTGAGCAATAACATTTCTATTCCCTTTGGTGTATTTGATTACGATTTTAAACTCTTTCTGTACTATGATCCATTGTACTAACCGTGGTTTGACATCATTTTTATTCAGAAGGTATTTCAATGTTTTATGATTAGTGTAAACCATATCTCCAGATATCATGAGGTGTAATCGAAACATTTCAAATGTGAAAACATCTACTAGAACTCTATATCTATAGTCGTATAATTATTTTGAGCATCATTAAGAGTGTGGATAGAATAATAAATAGTTCAAAAGATATATTAAACCAATTTTCATAAAACATATCCCATAGAGAAGTCACTAGAATCTTACATCTTCTAGAAGTCTTTTTTCCTAATAAAGATAGAAAATAATATGATCATCCATTAGGTTGTGTTTCGGAGAATCAAAAACTCATCAATATTCATCAATAAATTCAAAAGGAAAATCCTTAGATAGTAGGTCTGTTAGTGGTTGGGATATATGAGAAAAAAATTTCAAAAACTAATGATAGAGCCATTTGTTTCCCAGAAAACTCCTTATTCTCTTCACAGTGGTTGGTTTAGGTAATTCTCGGTTCACTTTTATCTTATCTTGGTCAATATTAATGTCATAATTTGAATTTTTAGGCCCAATGACTATGCCTCCTTGGAACATAAAAAATAATTTATCCCAATTCAGTACAATATATTATTCCTCACAGTGTTGCAACATCTGTTATTAATTACCTAGACATGCATTGAAGGATCATCCATATATAAAAATACTTCCCATAAAAATATATAACAAATCCTCCTACATATCATGTAAGATATGTTTAATGCACCATTATAATATTTTCATTTAATTATACATTCCAACTAATATTCTTTGACATGTGAAGGTTCTGAATAGATAGGTGAATATTGTCTTTTAATAATCAATCAGGTTGATAGGGATTTGATTGTCTCCATAATATCCAACTAGAAAACAATAAAACTTTTTCATATCTACTTTCTTAAACATATTATACATGAATAGGATAGGGATTTCGTCCTTCTAGGTTATTGTATTGAGATTTATATAATTAACACAAATTTTCTATACAGTAATGGTATGATTTCGGATTAATTTATTTTATTTTCTTTTATCACATTTATGACTCTATTCTTTGGTACTATATGTAATGGGATAACCCATTCATTTTCATATATAGAAAAAATAATATCGGTATCAAGTAGATTCATAACATACTTCTTAACTACTTCTTTATTCATTGGGGTGAGTCACCTATAGGGTTTAATTTTCGGTTTAGATCCTTCTTCCAATATAATTTTTTGACTACAAATCATGGGGTTGATCCCAATGATATCATCCACACTCAATGTTATTAAATTTTAATAAAACTTAATGACTTTTATTAGTTTTTCATCTTTATATAAATCCAGTTAGCATATTACAATGACCAAAAATGAATCTTTGGTCTCTATGGATGGGTATTTTAGTGTTATTGATAAAGACGTAAATTATAATGTTAGTGTCTTAATAACCAAAGGTGTGAACTCTAGAGAGGATTATCTCATTATATATTTTATGTAATTCACCTCATCATATTGACTGGCATTTTATTAATTAGTGTATAGTATATCCCTCTCATATTCAAGATACATATAATCCTCTATTGTTTTATGAAGTAAAATATCTTTCTAGTCAAATTATTCTACACTTTTCTTGGCTACTTGAACCATATCAAACACTACATATTTCTAACCATCTCTGAAGATAAATCTACCAAGTTTCACATTGGTTAATGATTTTATGGTGAAAATAAATTGTTTTCCTCAAATTATTGGGAAATATCCTTCTTTTTCTATATATAGGATGGGAAACATAGTAGGGAAAATAAATTTTCCAAACTTAACTATGTATTCTTAGAGAATACCCCAAAGATACATGACAGATCAGTCTACAATATGAAGTTATAATCATATAATTTTTGGGTCTTTAAGTAACAATTTTTGTAATACACTTATTAGAATGATAGTTATGATCTTCCTAAGATCACATATTTATTATCCAAAATTAAAAATCCCTACAGTGTAGCAGATCAAGAAACTACCAGGATCTCTAATCATGGGTGGGAGCTTCCATTGAAAAACTATAGAGCATTCTTTATTCAATGAAATGAAACCTAAGTCTTCCATATTTCTCTTACTAGTGAGAATATCCTTCAATAAATTAGTATAAGTGGGTATCTGGTAAATTTATTTTGGAAAGGGTATGTTGATGTGGATTTTTTTTTAGCATCACTAAAAAATAATACTTCCAATATATCTTACCTTATCACATCCTCTTTGGCAATGTAAGGTGGTTTTGTATGGTGGAAGTTCCATATAGACATATTATTTGATAGGATACTCTTATTTCAGAGTTTCTTATCTAATATTAACTTCTAATTTAGGTTTTTGTTCATGTTTTTATTTATATTTCTCAACTTTTACCTCGTCTAGTTTTAAATCCTCTGTCTTCTACTCATTATTATTATAGGGTTGTTGAAAATTCATCTTTTTCCACTTTAAAGGACCCCATCCTTGGAATCCTTTATTATATGTGTATCTATATTATTGAATAGGGTACTCAGTATTCATTCTGAAATAGTCTTCAAAATGTTTTCTACATTTTTTTCAAGGTTGTGGAGAGAAACCCTTTGATTTTGAATATATATTTCATGGATTTTCATTCACTAGTACACTTTTTGAACAAAATAATTGAGGAGTTTTTTAAGGTTTGACTACATAGG
This sequence comes from Viscum album, assembly GCA_963277665.1. Lineage (NCBI taxonomy): Eukaryota > Viridiplantae > Streptophyta > Magnoliopsida > Santalales > Viscaceae > Viscum > Viscum album. Next base: position 232,620,364 of record OY728119.1, read on the forward strand.
TGGGGTTTTCTATGGCTATTTAGGTGGGACATGTTATTTTAATTGTTTTTGAGTCCTAAAATTTTGAGCTTTAGGGAGTATAGTTGTTGAGGGAATGGTGGTTCTGGTAGAGGAGCTTGGTTTTGTGGTGGGTACCCAAGTGTTCCCTAATTTTTTTTTTGGATCATGAACACTCATATCTTGATAATCCTTCTAATTTGTTTGTTTAAATTATTATATGGATATCTATTGTTAATATGCATTCTTAAATTTTTGTGGTTTCTAATTTTAATTCATGTAATTACAATCATGATTTTGATATTCCTCTATTACTTTGTGGAGTTACTAATATAGGTATGGGACTTCACACATCTCATGGGATTGGACTGACATAACTATTTTAGGTTGATGCATTTGGTGATGAGGAGGGTAAAAATTTTAGATCTTTCCCATAAGGGCTTAAACCAGGGCCACCAGGTGAGTGGTTTCTTCAACTTGATATAACCCACAATTTAAGGTCCACTTTTTACTTTCCAAATGATATAATTATGAAAACTCTAATCCAAAAGGGATCTCTCTACTTTGGGTGTCTTAATCATGAGTATTCTATCCACACTAGCATCCACAATAGTTATAGTGGTTGGTTGTAAACTATGGTTAAAGGTTTGTAATTATGTCCAGATATCAATCCTTTGGTGTGGGAACTTCCAACTTCGTTCTTTAAAGAGGTCCCATGCCTTTTAGGCTATCTCACAGTAAATTTGTGTGAAATTTTGAATGTTATTTCTTAGATTCCATGTATGTTTAGGTCCAAAATATTTTTCAAGGAATTTATTTTACAAATTATTCCATGTAGAAATAGAAGATACCCCTTGGTTCTTGAAGGATCGAGAGACCTCAAGGAAATTCAATAATTGTTCATGTGGGTCCTCACTCTGAATCCCACTAAATTTAACCTTATTCTAGATCATGTGAATGAGTCTAGGTTTGATTCTTAATGTACGTTCCTAGATGGGAGGTTGAACAACGTTGGACATAGAACCACTGATAGACGGTAATCCATATTCCTTGATAGTGTTCTCTGGTAGCATCAGCCACAATACATTTTGTTTGGGTTGTATAAATTGAACATTATGTGGATTATGAGTAGAAACATTTTTGTACTCATCCTTGATTTAATGACGGTGTGTAGAGATCTATATTTTGATTTCCAGATCAAAATAAATAATTTTGTTAGTTTTTGGGCACTATAAATGAGTCTAAGTGTCAAGTCTCATGCACAAAAGATTTATCAAGTATGATGATACTAATCCACATGTGAAAGGATTTATAAAAATTTATTGTGAAGATTTAGAGTGTGAGCCAATCCAAGGTCTGAACCCAAATATTACCATGTCAAAGCAGTCCCCATAAATGATTCACAAAAATTACCATCCCTTTTAATGTTGTTGATTCCATGCAAGTGTGATTAAATTATAAATTCATATTAAACATAACTAGCACTACTGTGAAGTTTTGAAGAATATTTTAAGTCCAGGTTTGAACCCATAGGGAGGTGATGACAGTGTTGTTACCTTAGAGTTTTAATCATAGGATGGATTCCTCATGTGAATTATATGATGTTGGGTTTTAAAATAAATAGATTGTATTGAAATTTAGTTGATGGAGGAAGGGTTCAAGATAAATTTTGGGGAGCCTAAATATATGATATCCCTAAATATAAAAAAGGAAGATCTATTAGCTTAGACTATGTGGCTATTAAATCTTAACTAAGTTAAGTTTTTTTGGGGGGGAATGGATCTACCTAAATTTAAAACCACAATTTTCCCAGTGGTGGTTATCATCCCAAATGAATTAAGTAAAACTATAAAGTTAGAAAAAAAAACTATTGGTTCTAGTTTGGTTTATTCTAATTATTTAGGGGTCCTCCCCTTACCATCACCTGGTCAAGCTCATTAAATTGAATGAAATAGTATTTTATTATCAACCAAATTCATTAGCCAATAAATTACCCATTCATTGATTTAAGGATTCATTTAAGGTTTGACTACCCCTAATTTTGACCCCTAACTATAGGAGGATTATCCACATACGGAAATATTAGAATCCAATACAAGAAATAAACACAACATAATTGATATATTCATTTAAACAAGGAAATGATTGAGAGACAATTAAAAACAACATCTTACTTGAATGAAGCAATAATTATGCACCACAAAAATTGAGTTGAAATCATAAAAACAATTAGAAATGATTAAAGGAATTCAAAACATATAGAAAATGGGTCAAAAAAGTGGAAAAATAATGAAAATAAGAAAAAAAATGAGAGAGAAAATGGGAGAATATGTTGAATGAATGAAGAACATAATGGAAAGGAAAATTTCCCAAAACAATCTAGTTGACTGGAATATAAATATACTATTCAACATTATGGTGTAAACAGATTTTATATAGTAAGTCTTGTTTATCCACTCTATACCCCACATTTTTATACTGTAATGTTTTTACACCATATGTGATAGCTTTTTATTATGTATCTCCAGGGTTTAAAACTTGAATGAAATCTTTAGGGGCCAAAAAACTTACAGCATAAGTTTCAATCTTATTTCCCAATTTTTTCTTCATCTGGATGGTTTTACAGCTTGAATAATCTTTATGAACTATTATATGGATGGCCTATCTTCGATGGATTTATTTTATAAACATTTTTTATAGTTCAAATTGTATAAAATTGAAAACATTAACAGTAGCACTTTCTTTTCACCATTAGCTTCAATTTCATTAAAAATTAAACCAAATAACATAGTAATTAGGTCTAAAACGTTTTTTAAGTGAAATGAATTGAATCCAAATTATATATATGAATTAATCCTATGAATTCTATTTTTCATCAGTACTACACAACCATCCTTTATTTCATTTATGAATCATATCTTTCATAGATACCTAAATTATTTCATTATTTTATTCACTTACGATGTATTAAGGTATTTTTGAGAAACGGATAGTTATTAGAGGAACTTGGAGATCATACTGAGTACATTATGAGATCACCATATTTATTTCAAATTCTAAAAGTTTTATGTTTGGATACAGGAAGTTAACTTTCTTGATAATTTTATTTCAGAGAAATCAATATCTTTTTATCCTAATAAAATTGAGGCATTTATTTCATAGAAATTTCTAAAGAATAAATTTAAGATATAGAGTTTCCTAGTATTTGTAGGGTATTATCATTTATTTGTTTGTGAATTATTACATCTTTATTCTCCCATAACTATATTAAAATGGAATGGTATTCCACTCTGTTAGAGGGGTGAGTTTTATAAATATTTTGACAAACATGAGGCTTGACTCACGATAGAACTTATCCTTATATTACCATAACTAGGTGATGATTTTTTATCTTTTGGGATAATTTTTTATCTTTTGTGATGCTTTTAGATATGTACTGAGTTGCATTCTCATATAGATAGATCATATAATAGCTAATAAGTCATTAAAGTTATGAATACATGAAAATAACTATCCAAAAAATTATCTCGAATTAGCCATGGTGGTCAATGCCTTAAAAACATAGTGCCACTATAACTTTTTGAAAATTTTTATTATGTTTATGGATTAAAAAATCATGGACTAAATCTTTTAAAAATGGGACATGATCTTGAGGAAAAGATGTTTGAAGGAATATATCCAATTTTTTTGTCTTCAACTTAGTATATGCACCTAGGATAGGAAATATTTTATTTGATGCATTAAGTTTAAGTTATATGATCAAGTTGATTGAAAGTTATGGTGTAAATGGAAACTGATAAAGTTAATTACTGATATACCCTTGGATGTTACAGAGCATGATGATGTTGTGGTTTTCTTTTTAGTGACTATTTTTCCCACCATGGTTGAACAAATAAAAGAGACTCAATACTTAAAACCTAATTGTAATATAGTGATGTAAGGCCTCAATGGTTGGGAGACCATTCAAGGATAGATAAAAATGAAAATGTAGTTTTTTTATATTGAGATCAAATTTTAGTTCATCCATATTTCCATGAAAAACAATTCTACTACTTATCATCTTTCTAATTGGTTCATCCGCATAAGTATTCAAAAAATTTATATAAAATTGTTGGACCATTTCTAGTAGTCAGGTAGGAAGTGAAAATTTGTTGAGTATATTATATGATGTCTCTCATATCAATAGGTCAAGGATTAATATAAATGTCCAACCATCATGGATATTATTTTTCCATACCTATATGGAGCTAGAAATAGATTAATATGGGTTTTGATCATAATATATCAAGAACACTATAGAATCATGGAACCATTTGGGTGATCGTGGACTAACTCATTAAGTCATCACACTAAATGACAATCTAGGATATGAATATGGTAGACAAATTTAAAAATCTCTATATTTGGAAGGTATTGAAACTACATGGGTTATAAGTTTCAAATTGTCTTTAACCAAGACCCCAAATTCACTTCAAGATTTTAGTGGTCTTTAAAAAATTCCCCTAGAAACCAATTTACTAGGATCACTACATATCATCCTAACATTAAGGGATAGCCAGAACCTATTAATCGGAAATTGAAAGATATGATTAGGGTCTGTGTTATGATTTAAGTGGTTTATGGGAAGATCATTTACCATTAATGTAATTTTCATACAAAATTAGTTGTCAATAAATAATAAATATGGATCTGTTTAAATCATTATATGGTTATCCATTTTGATATCCACTTTTTTGGATAAAAATTGGGATAGATTCACAAATTAGATATAGCCTTTTCCATGAAAATATAAATAAAATTCATATCATCAAGAAACTGATTGCTAAAAATCAAAGAAATAATAAATCATATGTTGATCATCATCGTCGACCCTTTTTTTATAATGGTATGAGGGAAGGCCCTCCTTGGGTTTTTTATTAAAGTAGAAACCACCTCTTTTTTTAGAAGATGAGAGAACCCATTACATTTCCATTAAGGCCCAATCATCCAAAGAGACCCAGATATGACCTTAAGTATAAAGAGGAATTAAGCCCTAATTATATTGGTTGGAAATATGGCCTAAACCACCAAGACTTCATCCCTACACCATGATTTCATATATGTCCCACTACCAAGGCATGATGACCATGTCATCATCAGTTTGTGTGATCGTGTCGCTTCACGACAGCCACCGCACCATGATGCTCATCGCCTGCCACTAATAAGAACCGACATCCCTCCATCGACGAGCCGCCCCCATTCTTCCACATAGGGAAACCTTGGTCGCCACATCCACTACCAAATCCGGTCATAATCGCTGCATCCGTTGACAAGCCTGACCACCCTCATACCACTACATCAAGCATCCCCCATCCACTAGATATGAGCCCGAACTAACCAAAACTCCCCCTATTTCCATCACCCAAGATACCTGCCACCCATGTAAACCCCAATTACAAGGATTATAGGGATAGAAAAATGGTTGATGTTGGATTACGGGGTGACCTTAACCACTAGTCTAGGACCCCAACTATATAGTCAACCCTTATTTCATGAATTAGCTAATCATGAATTATTATAAGTCTCTCTAAGGATGGGGAACCATTGTTTGGCTATGTAAGGGAAGTTGGATCCTCGATACATAGGACCATTCAAGATTCTTGAAATCATTAGTGACATTACCTATCAGTAATATTTGATTCCAAGGTTCATCTTTGTTTATAATGTGTATTATGTATCTCAATTATTGAATTAGTAGCCTAACCCCACCCATGTGATTAGTTGGGACTATATCAGTCTAGAAGCTGATGTTATTTTTGTAAACAACCCAATATGTTTTCTTAATAGGAAAGATAATCTCTTATATGGAAGAATTATATCTCTGGTATGAGTATTATGACATCATGGTTGGATTCAACAGGAGACTTGGGAGCAAGAAAAGTTCATTTTAGAGAAATTATTGGATCTATTCTGAAACACTTCCAATATCAAACATTATAAGGATGAAAATATTAATGGTATATAGAATTTATCACTCGTAATTTGAGTTATTTACATATTTTTACTATAATTTTATAAATTATGAGGGTTTTTGTGTTGGATATTGGAGTTTATATAAGGTATTTGGGTGGTTTTGATGGGTTTTATTTGATGAATGGTAGGCGCACTATTAAGGAAAACTATGTGGTTTTCCATGGTAACCATGAGATATGTAAAGGGTTACTCAAGGTAGGAACATGGTAGGTTAATGGTTTGGGCTAAAAAAATTAGTAACACTATGATTTTGGAATTTTAGGGAAAGTGATGATTCACATGTTTGGAATATTATTTTCAAAACCATATTGATAAACCATGATATATAATCAATTAAGTACAAAAGTTGATTTTTAAAACTAATTTATTCCTAATAACCCACATTCTTCCACCCGTGGCTAGGTATCTTGAACCCCAATGATCCTTTGGATGATTTTGTTTATTCCTCCCCTCTTGTAAAATGAAATATTGTAATCTGTAAGTGTTAGTCCTTGGAATAAAAGTTATGATCTCTTTTTCTCTATCTATTTCTTATGATTTTAACTTTTTATAGTGATAAAACCTAGAAGAGGGATTTAATGCCTAGATGTTCATTTTAGGATGGGATTTGATGGATTTATCAAGGAGTTTAATCATAGTAATGTGGTAGGTCTATAAAATCATGGTGTGATTATTCAGAACAAGCATGTTGGAAGTAGATGGCATCTCTCCCACTTCACTTTTATGTATAAATTAAAATCATTGGTTTTTTAAATATTTTTAATATATTTAAAAATAGAAAACCAATGGTGATCACTATTTTAACTTGATTTCGAAACCATGGGTTTTGGGTGAATTCCACAACATGTTCAAAAAAATTATAAAGTTATATTTATTTTCAAAAAAAAAACATTTGGGTGTTTGAACGTGGTATAAACATGGGTGTGTGAGTTCACTATTCATATTGGGGGCCTTATTTGTTCAAACATGGATACTTTTAATGAATTTTGGGATCACTATATTATAATTCTATGTGAAAATTTGGGTCTCTAGAGATAGGTACTGCTTTCAAGTTTGGACTGTTCAAATGAAATTTTTGGATGAGAAATTATTTGGTAGGGAACTTGCATAGGTGTGTGGGTTTATAGGAGACCTTCGTGGTGTAATTTTAGTTCACTACTGATGTATTTTATATTATATTATATCATTGATATCCTCTATTAGTTATATATATATTTTTTTTGTTATGATATAACATGTTCGTTTCTTAGTGTCATGTGTGGGAAGTATTGGGGTTTTACAACTAGGTAGTATAATCACCCATTGAATATGAATCATGCTCAGTTTGTATATAATTTTTATCATGATATAGGTAAGGGTAAGGTTTTATATTTTTCTAGTGGAGAATCATGATATTTCAGTCATGTCCTATGGGAGTTAGAGCTTAGAGATGGTTTATGGTGAAGTTAGTCATGGTACCACATTAATGATTTGGAGTACCTTATGTCCTTAGTTCTTATAAACTTGTTGGTTTTTAAATTACTTATGCGACTCTAATGAAAGTTTGGTTTTGTTATGTTATGTATTTTTTTATATGGTTGGTTTTTTTCTTTTATATATCATGTTTAAATGTTTTATATTGTGGTGATTTTTCTGTTGCAGGTTGTGTTATGTTTAAGAGTAAAGTTTTCCCCAATGATTACATATTCCTTTGGAACTTATTGAAACCATTTACCTTATGGGGGATTTCACCTAAGGTTAGTGGAACTCTATTCATTCACAATACAATGGATTAGGTCAAACTGTTATAAGACAATTTTTCAAAACAAGGGTGCATATTTAGAAAATATTTTAATAATATTAAATGGATGATGGTTTTTAAAAATTATAAGTGGTTTTTCAATTATTAAAAAGGTAGATATTGTTGATTGGATACTTTCCACTTTATCATATTTTTATAATTAAAAATATATTACATTATTTTATTCTATCTAATGATACTAATGAAAATGTTTCAGTAGCTTTACATTCGTTATGTATTTTTGGATTGATTTTAGAGGAAAATATACCTTAATATAAGTTGGCTTATGACTCATATACTTTGGTTTTAATTGATTAGATTATTATAATTTCGCATAGTATTGTTAAATATTTTGTATAGTTTCTTTATAATTATCATTTAAATATTTATTCAATTTCTTAATCTAGTTATTCTAGATAGAATCTCGGTTACTCAAAAATATATAATTAACAAATGACACATATAGAGATTAGAGAAAAACTCAAAAAAAGTTCAAATTTTCTCTATGTATTGAATGAAACGTATATAGAATATGATTTCCACATATACAAATGGAAATAATTTGTAATAATTACACAATTCACACAAACATAGAAGAAAAATGACACCTATAAATAAATGATTCACACATATGCATATGCTAGATAGAATCATACAAACACGTAATATCAAAAATGAATCATATTTTGATATGACACATACAAAGTATATGGAATGACACATGAATATATTTTAATAATTTTTTCAAAACCATAAAAATATTATTTGTTTTACATTTATTTTAATATTTTTATTTTCTACAAGTTTATATAGATTGTTTTCATTGATTTAATTATTTTATAAACACTTATTAATTATTTGATTTATAATAGACTTAATTTGTAATTGTTTCATGAAAAATTAAATGATCATCATGTGGTTTGAAATATCACATTGTATTCTTGGGTTTTGCGAGTTTCAAATTTGACATTTGTGGAATATAATAAGTTAGTATCTCATTTTTATTGGAGTATTCCATGGACTATAATATTGATTTTTAGGGAATATTTAATATTTTATTAAATTATCTAGTGATTTGTTTTGTATATAATTATTTTAGATATATATTTTAAAAGATCATTTAATATATTTGATATAGTTTTTTGTAGTATAAATAGAAAATTACTGATGAATAAGAAGTAGTAGTCTATAATGTAAATGCATGCTATAATTTTTAAAAGTTTTTGTGTGTAAAGGAACTCTTTAAATAGAGTTAAAAATACTAGGAATAAGTTGATGAGATATTTAATTGTTGATGATACATGAACTTTAAATTATGTGGTCATTGTTTCTATCATTATTTGACATACTTAACTTCATTGTACTAATCCTATATTGTAGAGAGATCATTGCTTCCACAACACTCAAGAATTGATTTTCTAACTGGTTTCTATGGTGATAAATTCTTATATCTTATTTATTTGTGAATTCATTGTGATTTATAATTTTTAATATAATATTAGTACCTTAGTGCATGGTTTATACTGCCCCAATAAGAGACATATATGGGTTGTGCCTCCATGTTGAAAAGGGTAGTTTTCTAGTTGTGTTATATCCTGTAAAAGGAAAGGGATCCAGTTGTTCCTTATTTCATATTAATGCAAGGTTGGTTCCTCCCACACATAAAATGTAAGGTTCTTCAGTTATAAATATAGGTGAGAAAAAATAAGGAGAGGGGTTATGCCACCAGGGTTGAAATATGGTATTGTAAAAGGTTTTAACTTCTTTCAAAAGTATGTTAACTTATATAGTTAGTTCCATACTCTCAGGTTCAGAGTGAAAGAGTGGATGTATGATAAATTTGATATATAATACTAAAATAATATTTGTTTCTATATTTTAATTTCCCCTAATTAATTTTATTATCTTTAATAAATCAATAAAATTGGTAAAAAGGTCGATTCACAACCCTCTTCATCATTCAGTCTGCCTTCCAACTAGGGAAAACATTTTTTATCATAGTGAGTCCTTGAAGGGGTTAGTGAGTTTTTTTTATTTATTATTTTATAATAACCACATCCTAGGAATATCCATCTAAAGAAAATATCAACATAATATGGAATGAACTGATTTAAATTTTTCATGTGCTCCATAATTATTATCGTTCTTTGATGGTATTGATTATGGATAATTGGATGTTTGGATGGAATAATATTTGAAATAGATATGTATTTATCATTGAAAAAACATGATAAAACCTTATAAAATCCATGAGGTTGATCCTGATACTCTCAATGGTTATAATTCATTGAAATATGTTCTTAATTTTAAAATCATGAACATTATTTATAACGATATTAACAAAAATGTATTTAGTCTCATTTCCGTAAGTAAAACCACATAAGATTTATGGAGAATTTTTTAGAAAAACCATTATTTATTAGATAAAATAATTAGAAATAATCATGGTAGGATTATTGTATAATACTAAGATATTAAAATGGGTGAAAAGGAAATCATAAATTAAATGTTTCATATATTAAAAAGCATTTTAAATGGCATGAAAAATATCAAATAATCTATAGATCGTGTTTTTTAAGAATAAAAAGTTATTAGATATCTCAATAAAATTTGTAAGAATAAAAAATATGAATTAATGATACTGATAATTTTAAAAATACACCCTTTATGAAGTTATTAAATATTTTTTTCAATATGATCTTGAAAATTAAAATATAGATAAATAAAAATTTATTAAAAGAAAAGTATTTTCCTTAAATTCAAATGTTATTGTTAATTGTTACTCCTCTGATTCATAGTTATAAGAAAATAGTGGTTAACCTGCACATTTTCTTAAATATATTTTCAAAATAAACAAGGGATGTTCAATAAAGAAAAAAATATATTCCTACAATGATGATCAAATAAACAAGTGAAAAGTTAATGATATTTATAATGATGTTCAAAAAGTAATATGGTATGAATATAAAAGAAAGGGGAATATAAGTGTTGAATTCCTGAAGTAAAAAAAGGTAAGTGTAACACCTTCGGATTTCATAATATATTATCTCTTTAATGTAATTTAATAGCTTGCGCCACAGGCAACACTGAGTTTGAGAGCACCATGACTTACCAAACTAGTCGTTTAAAAAGATTTTATGAATAGTATTAACTGAATTTTGAATTTAATATAATCCATATAATTTTAACATCCATATTATGTGTTTTTATACATAATATAAGAACAACTTCAATTTTTTAGATAAAAGAAGTGTTTTTCAAAAAAAATCAATTTTACCACCTTTTAATAGTGAACCCTTTTTAAATAAAATATTTGAAACTTTTATATATTCAATTTAATGAAACTAAATTATTATATCAAATAAGGACATAATAATTGAGTTTGGATAAATTTTTGGTACTTTTCTGATAACTTTTATATTTTGATGAATAGTAAAAAATACTAAATTTTAATTAAAAAAAACTTTTTTAATAGAAATAATTTAAAGTGTAAAATTATTCATTTGAGTTTTTTTAAATTATAATTAGATTATATTTTTATCATTTAATGTAATTTAGGCCATTTTAAGTAATTTCACTTTTAAATTGGACATAAACACATGCCAATCTTTTAACAGTTTTTACTTCTTAAAAACCCGCTTTTATGTTTTGGCAACGGGAATTAATTTTAAATTAAATAATGAAACTTATATGTTTTGAATTTTGTAAAATATGAATCATTTTTTTATTCTTAATATGAAAATTATCTTAAGGTGAATTTTTGGTATTTTTCTGAAAACTTTCAATTTTTGATGAATAGTGAAAAACACTACGTTATTGTTTAAAACCAACTTTTATTTAAATAATTATTATTTATATTTAAATTTATTTTAAAGTAGAAATAGATATATAATACCTATATTACTCCAATGTAATTCATTAGATTCATTTTATTATAAGATTTTATTTATAAAATTTTATTTAACTTTTTAACGTCTTTTACCCACCTTCTAGGCACATTTACAAATTTGTATAAAACATAATTTTACCGATTCTATGAATTGAATTTAAAAAATAAGAGAGATATGGTTGACATAAGTAAGTAAAATTTGGTTCAATAAGATGAAAATAATTTTTTTTGAATTGTAACTTTTGAATTTTATTTACCACAGTTAAAAGTAAATAGGGTAATTAAAGGTAAAAATGATACTATAATTACCCTAAAACATGTCCTAATTCTATTGGATAAGTTTATTTTGACCAAAATTGACCTTAATAATAAAATATGATCCTTTTTGATCCACTTGTATTAGATTAGTTCATTTATTATATTTTATTTAAAGAAGTGTTTAAAGTGTTAAATTCAAATTTAATAAATAAATAATTTTTAATATAGGGTTATACATAAGATAAATTTGACTATAAATATTCATTAAAAAGATGAAAATATTTCTGACATAATGGTATTTTATTTATAATTTTTAGAAATAATATAATTAAATTTATTTATGACACAATGATGATACAGTAATTACCTTATTAGTGAAAGTTTAAAATAATTTATATTATAAATATAACAATTAATGTAAATTGAGACTTCTGATGCACTCCACAAATTTTATAGGTTAATATGATATGTTAGGATTGATTTAATGTATTTTTTTAAAGTAATCAAGTTTTTTTGACATTCATAAAATCCAAATACTAAATAGTGTCAAAATTGACATAAATGAGTTTTTAAAACAAATACTACATTATTAAATGATATAATATTCCTAAAAATATAAGGATCGGCCAAATGACTTACATAATTATATATATGTAATTAATGAACCACTTGGGGTTCAATTTGAATTTTATAGTATGTTTATTAACCATGTAATATAAAAATACAAGAAAACATTGTAAAAGTTAAACTATTCAACTAAGAGTTAAATATAAAAGATAAGGTTTCAATGGTGACCTAAACTTGTCTAAAACCTATTAGTTGAAAGTATTTCAACCCATACACACCTTATCCTCGAATTAAATCTATTTGGAGCCATTAGAAACCGAAAATTATTTTATAATCAAATAATATTTTCAGGTTTTCCTAAAGTAACTCTCGCCTCTATTATAAAAGGGTACTTCCCCTTCTCTCAAAATCACACCACCAAAGCCATTCGGATCAGCAAAACCATAATCAAATATCTTCCCAACTACCCTCAATTTAATCTAGAGTCCTTAATTTGATCATAATTCCAACTTAATGATCTATTTTGATCAAATCAAAAAGGAATCACCCAAAAAAGAGGAGGCTAAACGTACCCTCGACTAAAGGAAAGTACAAGGTAAGGGTTAATTCCTCAATCTCACACCACTGGAAATCAGACTTTTCCCAACACTATTATACCAAATGTTCTTTGAACAGTTGTTATAGGTTATCTTTACTAATGGTTTGCATAAACCGTTGGTAAAGATATGTAACAAGTGACTTTTCCCAACGGTTTGATGAAACCGTTGGGAAAGATGGGTAAAAAATAACTTTTTACAACGGTTTGATAAAACCGTTGGGAAAGATTGGGAAAAAATGATTTTTACCAATGGTTTCATTAAACCATTGGGAAATATTGGTTTTTCCAATGGTTTTTAAAAACCTTTGGAAAAAATATGCCCCAAATTCTCCAAAACCAGGCAGCATCCTCCCCACGATTCCAGAACCATTCTACTGCTCTCCAGAAGTGATTCCTTCGCAAAAGCACTTGAGAAGCCCCACCTCTTCCATCGGATCAGCTGCTTCCAGGTTATACTCCTTCCATATTTTATCAAGGATATACTTCCACCTCTTATCAAGCATATCCTTCTATTCTCAAGGATTTTGTTATTCCCAATTTTTAGGGTTTTTGTAAAATTTTATGATTCACTACTCCACAAATTGTGTACTTAAATAACTACATCAGTGTATGTCCAATTAATGTTTTCATTACACATTTACATTTATAAGGGCATGGTTTCTCTTTATTGTGTTCTAATTTTAAAGATTCATAGTTTTTTTTAATCTCAATGCTTCAAATATTACAGCTTCATGTATATGAACACATAAGAAATTATTTGTAATATTTATTGATATTATTTCATGAAAATCACTCCTTTCATTAAGTTCATGTCAAAAATGAATATCTTGTTCATATTAATTTTTGTACACTATGTGTATTACATAACAAGTATGTATCATGTTTCTATCAAAATCTATATATATATAAAATGACACACTTTTCACTTATCCTTTGCACAATAGAACAAATGGAGTATCTTCTTGAACATTGCAAAATAGTATGTGGTCCCTAATTAGTACTTCTTCTTTATTCATGAAACTAATTCACATAATGTCAAATTCTCAATATTAGTGAATATTAGATTTTCTAATATAACTAATAATAATTCTATCTTCGACATCATACATGTGCTATTCGATCACCTTTTTAAAACACAATGACCATTTTCACTGATTTGGGGTTCCTCAAAATGCTTGGGAAAATCAAAAAATGCATGTATTGAATCGTGTTTCTCATATGGTTTCATAGATATAAGTTCATCTCAAAAATCATGACTGTGTGGTTCAAATATCATGAGGACCATGAGATTATTATTCTTCACACAAATGAAGTTGTTTTCTGCAACTATGTGTTTTTGTTTTCACTTTTGATTTGGCCGAAAGGGGAGCTTTGTGTTCATTAATCAAGTTTGTGGGTGGTCATTTAGGATTTAATATAGTATGACTTCATTTTACTTGATATATACAATATTATTATTGATTTATATTCAATTTGATTATCTTTAACAAGTGATGTTGTTTAATAAGTTGTTATTAATGGTTGCAATAATGACGATATGGTATAAGGGTTCATATGGTGTGTATAAGGGTTCAAATGATATGTATAACGGTTGACATGGTATTAGTGAACTCAAGTCATTAATTTAAGCCTTCATTATCACTATAATTTATTAAATTGAATTATGTAAACCCATCCTCACATGATTTATTACCTTAGATAGTGTCCAACATATGGAATACGAGCTTTTGAATTCATTAGTTAACCAGGATCATATATTCCATTTCCCCCAAGATGACTATCCTAATATAACTTTAGGGTCAATTAAATATGGTTCTCATTTTAAGTTGTATATTATGTGTCCTTCTTGTCCAATACTCACTTTTATGAGGGTGGGGTACTTTTCACTACCCATGCTGGCATGTATAGACATCCATAAAAATGTTAGATAAGTCACAAGTTTAATTCAGTAATGTTGTTATCATTGACATACTTTATTATTAATTTCACGTTTAAAAATAATTGTTTTTGTCTTTAGTTAATGAAATTAAATCATTTTACAAGACATGAACAACCTATTAGTTTAGAAGCCTAAAATTTATTCACCCATGGGGTGCGCTTGACTTGGGGAAGTAATTGGGTAATGAAAGGTATGGCCATAAAGGTGCCAATAATGAGTTATTGAACATTAGTGAATGATTCGGGATGCCTATAACACATGATGGGACATGAGGAATGTGCCTATAATAGACCTAATGAAAATTAATATAAATAAATTTTAATTTAATTTATGAGTACTTGTTCTTTACATTATTTTAATAGTTCACTACATCAACTAGACACTTCTTTCTTTATCGTTTACTTAAATGTATTTTCTATTAAAGTTCAATCCTATTGAATTTTTTATGACAAAATTACTTAAATAAATTATTTTTACAGAATGGACAGAAGTTGGATGTATGAAACCGATCGGATCTCAATCGATTTTCAAAAAAATTTGGAGATCTTTATAGATTTTTCATTTCACAATGCTTCAGATAGTGGTCGCATACACTGCCCATGTTCTAATTGTGTTGGTAGACCTTGGTTGAGTCATGAAGAAGTCAGCTAACACATAACCAAAAATGGTTTTCAAGCAAACTAATTTGTCCGGTATCACAATGGGGAGAAAATGAAATCTCAAATTGGTGATGATCGAAAAGAATGGACTGGAATGGAGAATTTGTTAGATGATCGGTTTCCATTTATATTTCATCATGAAAAAGATAGTATTTCGATGCAAGAAGACTTCAATATGAGTACAGATGATGCTTCTAGTGAAAATGATGATATTGATAGGGTGAAAAAATTGAATGATGCTGCCACGACTCCAGTATATCGACAATGCGATAAAATGAAAAAGCTGGAATTTTTAATCCGATTGTTTCATGGGAAAACTATGTATGGGATTTCTAATACAGCAATCGATTAGATTCTTACCCTATTGAAGTATTTTGTTCTAGATGATGCAGATATTCCCTCAAACCACTATATGGCATGGAAGTTAGTTGAGGAACTTGGGTTTTCAAGAAACAAAATTCATGTTTGCCTGAAAGATTGCAGTTTATTCTGGGAGGAAACCACTGAATGAAATGATTGTATAAAATGTGGCACATCCCGTTGAAAGTCAAAATTCAGATAGAACACCATACCACATTCCAAAGAAGGTAATGTGGCACCTTCCATTGATCCCCAGACTCTAGAATCAATTTATATATGATGATATATCAATAAAAATGAGATGGAATAATACCGAGAGAATGAAGACTAATGATGAGTTGGTTCATCCTACATATGGATTTGCATGGCAGAGATTTGATGCTTGACATCCTGATTTTTCACCTGATGTGCGTAATGTGAGGCTGGGTCTTTTATGCGACCATTTTAATCTGTTTGGGCATATGCTTACTTCACACAACACATGGCCAGTTTTTATACACATTTATAATCTTCCCACATGGTTGTGTATGAAAAAACCTTTCACCTTCATGAGTATACTCATATCTTGTCCTTCCAATCCTGGAATTGATATTGATGTATACATGCAACCTTTAATAAAAGATTTTAATCTTCTTTGGGAAGTGGGTGTGCGCACATAAGATGCATGTTCGAAATACATATTTCAGATGCGTGTTGCGCTTATGTGGACGATCAATGATTTTCGGGCTTATACAATGATGTCGGATGGAGCACGAAGGGAAAATTGTCATGCCCAGTTTATATGAATAATACATGATCCAGAAGACTGAAACATCATTGTAGTTTTAGTATTATGGGACATCAACGATTCTTGCCAAATGATCATCCATATAGAAAGAATCATTGAAGATTTGATAATACCATAGAGACCGATGCTCCAAATCAGTGTATGTCTGGAACTGATGTGCTTAATGAATTGAAATATTTCAGTTTTTCATTCGAGAAGGGTCAAATGAAATCAGGAAAGAGAAAGAATGCTTCCACTGGAACCTGTTACAATTGTAAGAAAAGGAGTATCTTTTTTTATTTGCCTTATTGGTCAACCAATTTGTTACATCATTTCTTAGACATAATGCATATTGAAAAGAATATATGTGAAATGTTGCTTTCGGTTATTCTAAATGTCAAGGGGAAGAAAAAAGATGATTTATGATCTCAATGTGACTTGGTGGATTGGGGCATCAGACCAGAATTGCATCCTGTGAGTATCAGTGAAAATAAATGGCAACTTCCATGTGCTTCTTATGTGATGACACCTATGGAAAAAAACAATTTTTGGAAGTATTAGAGACTATTAGAGTTCTTGATGGCTATTCAAGCAACATATCTAAATGGGTCAACAGAAGAGAGTTGAAGCTAAAAATTTTTAAGACTCATGATTATCATGTTCTACTGCATGAGTTTCTTCCAATAG
This sequence comes from Viscum album, assembly GCA_963277665.1. Classification (NCBI taxonomy): domain Eukaryota; kingdom Viridiplantae; phylum Streptophyta; class Magnoliopsida; order Santalales; family Viscaceae; genus Viscum; species Viscum album. The sequence continues at coordinate 232,637,876 of OY728119.1, forward strand.
CAATCTGTCATCTTTTTTCCAATAATGTTAGGGTGGTTTTTATTTGGTAGTTCCGTTTGTTTAGAGATCTTTGTGCTAAGAAGTTGTCCAAGTCTTTCATGCAAAAAATGTTGACAGATGCCCCATTAATTTTGTGTGAGTTGGAGAAAATATTTTCTCCATCATTTTTCACATGCATGATGCATCTGACTGTCCATATTCCCACTGAAATAATTCTCAGAGGACCTGTCTCTTTTCGTTGGATGTATCCAACTGAAAGAGATATGTACACATTAAATTATTATGTCCGAAAAAAAAAATCATCCTGAAGGTTCTATCATGAAAGGTTACTTGGCTTAAGAATGTATGGATTTCTACTCAATGTATTTGTCTGATCTTACTACAAGAATGAACAGACCAATGAGAAATGAAGAAGAACAGTATGATCAAATTGAACCCAGTTTTCCATCACTTCCTCAAATAGGAGGAATTCCTAGATCATATACATTGAATACATTAGGCCATGAAGAGCGGGAGATGGCACATCGCACAGTTTTGTTCAAATGTGATTTATTCGATGACTATATTAGGTAACTAAATTGAATATGTATATCTTACATATATATCTGTTAAACTATTCATATTTTTTATCTACAGGGAACATAAAACAATGATAAATAGGAATCATCATTCTTTATCTTTGAGAAGGAGACAGAGACTTTGCATATCAATGAGTTTTCTGCTTGGTTAAAATTGAAGGTAAAAATATTAATATTTAAAATAATTATATCAATATTTAATTAAGTTTAACAATCATTTATATTGCAGGTATTGAGTTTATCTGCTGACTATGTCTATAAGGAAATAATAGCTTTGGCTTTTGGTCCTAATATTATGGTTCGTGACTGTAAATCAATTGTTATCAATGGGTACTAATTTATTGTCACTGAAAGAGCAAAGAACATGAGAACACAACATTATGGTGTAATGGTTACTACAATAAAATATTGTTATGCCAGTGCATCAGATAGTAGACCGCGATTTGAAAATGTGGGTTATTATGGAGTCGTTGAGAAAATAATAATATTGGATTATTACACTCATGGACGAGTCACAATGATGAAATTCCATTGGTTTGATTTGATGATGAGACATGGAACATTTATTGATGATTGTGGATTTTGAGTAATTAATATGACTCACACTCTTACTACCGAAGAACCATATGTGTTGGCATCAATGGGTAAGCAAATTTTTTACATCAAAGACCAAATTCGACCTGAATTTGGTGTCATAGTTTAAGTAATTCCAACTCATATTTTTGATGATGGTGATGATGGAATTGACATTGTCCCTAGTGACATTAGTACCAATCCATTTATTTATTTTGATGACTCCAATAGCTCAATTTTCAGAGTTGATTGTGAACCTGAATTTGTCGTTGAAAATATATAGAATCATTCATCCATGTTCTCAATTATTTTGGTTTACCTCAATTTGGGTTGTTAAGGTTGGTAATATTCAAGTTGATTAAGTATTGATCACTAATATGTTTTAGCTGATTTGACCATTATGTGAATTTTCATTGTTTATTTGTTGCAGTTTTATTTGAATTGAATTTTCTAATTTGGAATTGAACTGTATTCAAACCTAGTCAAACAATATCTCAAACTTGGTGAACATTACAACTTTTATGATTTATTAAATCCATTCGAGCTCTTCTAAAATAATTGATAGCTAAATTACCAATGAATCCCCTTATTCCCTCATATATTTAGTTCTTTGGGTTACACATTAGTTTCCTTTTTCTAATTAATTACATATTTGTTTTAAAAAACAGGAAATGTATCCAATTGAAGAGAGATGAAGGAAAAAAATGATGGAGAACAATAGTCAAATGGTGGAGTTGGGAATTCCACCATTAGTGCCTATAGTGAGTAATTTATTTCAAATATATGTATTTAAAGAATATATAATGTCATGTGATTAATTTTTTTGTAAAAATTTTTGTAGGATCCACCTATACGACAACAATTATTCGACAAGGATCCTAGTACTAGTCCAAGTACTTGGGCCGGTGGTACGAGGAGGGTTCATACCAGAGGTGGACGAGCAGCTACGCGTACACGACTAGACCATACCCCTCCCACTGACATGTCATATTTCCCACATTTTGATCCTGCTGTGTCATTAGGGACACACGGGATATTTAGGCCTCCCATGTTTTCGCCACCTTTTGCATCTTCTGGCCCATCATTTTCACATCCCATGATGATTCCCACTCCCCAGTCAGAATTCGGTCATACAGCTATCCAATCTTCTTTTCCTTCTACTTCTGTCTCTTCGAGCTTCTATATTCCATCGTCTTCTACTCCTATTCACCCACAGGGTGTTCCATAAATATTTGTGGATTTTGTGGTGCTCAGCAATCAGACTGGTGCAGTTATATTTATTGAAACCTACAAATTTTTATAGGAATATTTATTTTCATTATAAAATGTTTTGATAAAATATTAGTTTTTCTTTCATGACAGATACATATACTGATAGGAGGCGGGGGCAGGGGCATACACGCATGCGTTCGGTTTGGAACCGCTGCACACAGGTTATGGTGGATTACAATGAAGACAACCAAATGGTTGAGAAAATAGGGCAGAAATGTCGGAGTTTTTTGGCGACGCTTGCCAAATACTCCGACATCATTCCCGTCAGCCCGCTATCATGGAGAAATTTTCCACATGAGGTCAAGTATAAATCTTGGGTAGAGATATGGGTAAAAAATCTGTTGTATTTAATGCCATGAGTTATTTTTGTATTTATATGAATTAATATTTTGATGTCATCTTAAATTTAATTTTCCCGATGCTGAGGGGGCACAACTGGAACGTCTAAAGGATTTATGCGAGATTTGGAGAGCCTACAAGCATGAGTTGTATATTGGTTGGTGTGCTAGAGTTGGTTCTCAGTTAGAGGTAGTACCAGTCGTGGATGATTGTCCTATAGAGTAGTACTGTCAGATGATTACTCATTGGACGAGTACCCAGTTTAAGGTATGAATTAAATTTGAGGTATTTAAATAATAACTTTCATGTTTTTCATTAATATTATCCTTTTCATTATCGAATTTTATTTAGGAATCATCTAGACAAAATAAAGAAAACATTGATGCAAAAAAATACCTTTATACACTAGGACATACTTCGATGTCTGATCACGAGAGGAAGCAGGTATGACAATTTTTTATAAGTTATATTTACGACTTAAATTTTCTTTTGTTTCCTCAATTATTTAATCATTTGATAAATTTTTAATATAATTTTAGTTTTCAATGTCATTATAAAGGAAAATACAGAATATTGAAGGATGTGTGGCTCGATCAAAACTGTTTTGCTCGAAAAGACGGAAAAAGGATGGAAGTGCCGTCAACAAAGCGACTCAATAGTAGATTGTAAATTTTAATCTGTTGATTTTATATTTTAATATCTATTTTGTAAGATAATAATATATTTATATTTGTAACAAGCTGCTTTAGAGGCCCTTGATGCCCAAGAACCAGACAATTTTGGACCAACTGATCACTTACATCAGGTGTTGGGAGAGGAGCATCCTGGCAGAGTACGCTGCTGACCTAGGATAGCCCTAACGAGGTATTGTCCCTCCTTAGGTAAGAGTTGTAGTGCCACCGAGCTACAGCAAGTTAGGGCATAGGTAGAAAAGGCTGAAAAAAAGGTCCACAGAGACGGTAGAACTGTCTGCTAGGGAAAATAGTGAATTTATAAAATTTCTTGAAGTTATACATCCAACACTTCTATTAGAGGCCAGCCCAGCTTTTGAGGAATATATGTCATCGATACATTCTATATATGATGCACTAGATGACATTTATAGTGGTGGTCAGGATGATATCCATCTTGAAGATGATGACGGTGATGAGTCTTATGTGGAAGAGGAGGGGGAGGAGGAGGGTGAGGTGGATGGCGAGGGCGAGGAGGAGGGCGAGGGCGAGGAGGAAGGCACTAATGAGGGAGAGGACGATGATGGGGATGAGGAAGAGGGTGATGATGATGGTGATGATGTTGAAGGTGATGTGGGACAATTTGATCCATTAGATTTTTTACTAATATTACTAATATTTTATTTTTAATCTATTTTAGTTGTTGGTTTTATCTAGACCCGTAGTATAGTTTTGGAGTTGAGTTATTTTTATATATTGTCTATTTTTATGTATGTTGTTTTCTTTTAGTGGTTGTGTGTTTCGGAACTCCCTGGACAGCCCCCCTCCTTCCTGGACCCTGGACAACCCCCCATCATCCTCTTTGGACCCCCGGACAGCCCCCCCACCCTCCTCCCTGAACCCTGGACATCCCCCCAGACAACCCCCCGGACAGCCCCCCCCCCCCCCACCCTCCTCCTTAGACCCCGGACAAACCCCCAAACACCCCCCGCACAGCCCCCCACCCTCCTCCTTGGTCCCCGGATAGCCCCCAGACACCCACCGGACAGCCCCCCCCCCCCCCACCCTCCTTAATTTCATTTACTACTATAAAATCTATAATATATATTTTATTTATTTTCATTATGATAATCAATTTAAATCACATTTACACATCTAATCAATATCATAGATTCTTGGTGTGTTATAAAAGGTATGTATTCATTGGGCATGTCATTGTTAGCTCTGAAATGTTTCAAATAGTTTATTTGAATAATGTGAATAAACAACTAGCATAATTTATCACAACGATCCTTGGGTTATATGTGACATGTACGAGCCAACCTGGCCTCAATCTGTGGCACGGTGTGGCCAAAACCACTCATAGTGTCTCTCTTCTGTTTAAAATTGACTTCATTTTAAGTGAAAACAACAACTAGCATACAGAAAACCAACCAAACGGATTTTGATTGTGTCGATACTTTAGCACAATGATCCATGGGTCATATATGATGTGTAAGAGTCAACCCTGCCTCAATCTGAGGCGTGGTGTGGTTGACAGAATTCATAGTGTCTCTCTTTTGTTTAAAATGGACATCATTTTAAGTGAAAACAAGAACTGGCATACAAAAAACTGTTTGGTCAGTACCACTCTAAGTGTGTCTCTTTTGTTTAAAATTGAAAGGGTTATAAGTTAAAAGAAAAACTGGAATACAAAAAACCGACCAAACACATTCGGAATCTGTTGATAATTTATCAAAACAATCCATGGGTCATATGTGACATGTACGAGCTAACCCAGACTCAATCTGAGTTGCGGTGTGGCTGGGATCACTCCAAGTGTCTCTCTTTTGTTTAAAATGGAAAACATTTTATGTACATATGGAAAACTAACCAAATGGATTATGATTGTATTGATACTTTAGCACAATGATCCATGGGTCATATGTGATGTGTACGAATCAACCCCGCCTCAATCTGAGATGCGGTGTGGTGGGAACCACTCAAAGTGTCTGTCTTTTGTTTCAAAAGGACATCATTTTAAGTGAAAACATCAACTGGCATACAGAAAACTGACCAAATGCATTTGGATTTTGTTGATACTTTAGGACAATGATCCATGAGTCATTTGAGATGTGTATGAGTCAACCTCATCTAAATCCGAGATGCGGTGTGGCTGGTACCACTCTAACTGTGTCTCTTTTGTTTAAAATGGACAGGATTATAAGTGAAAAGAACAACTAGCATACGAAAAACAGACCAAACGCATTTGAAGTCTGTTGAAATTTTAGGACAACGATCCAAGGTCCATATGTTATGTGTACAAGTCAACCGCGCCCCAATCCAAGTCGCGGTGTGGCCGGGACCACCCAAAGTGTCTATCTTATGTTTCAAATGGACATCATTATAAGTACATATGGAAAACCAACCAAGAGGTTTCTGATTGTGTTGATACATTAGAACAACGATCCATGAGTCATATGTGATGTGTACAAATCAACCCCACTTCAATCTGAGACGCGGTGTGGTCGGCACGACTCAAAGTGTCTGTCTTGTGTTTCAAAAGGACATCATTCTAAGTGAAAACATTAACTGGCATACGGAAAACCGACCAAATGCATCCGGATTGTGTTGATACTTTAGGAAAATGATCCATGGTTCATTTGAGACATGTATGAGTCAACCCTATCTAAATCCGAGATGCGGTGTCGCCGGTACCACTCTAATTGTGTCTCTTTTGTTTAAAATGGACAGGATTATAAGTGAAAATAACAACTAACATATGAAAAACTGACCAAACACATTCAGAATCTGTTGATAATTTATCAAAACGATCCATCGGTCATATGTGACGTGTACGAGCCAACCCAGGCTCAATCTGAGTCGCGGTGTGGCTGGGATCACTCTAAGTGTCTCTCTTTTGTTTAAAATGGACAACATTTTAAGTACATAGAGAAAACTGACCAAAGAGATTCTGATTGTATTGATACTTTATCACAATGATCCATGGGTCATATGTGATGTGAACAAATCAACCTCACCTCAATCTGAGATACAGTGTGGCCGGCACCACTCAAAGTTTCTGTCTTTTGTTTCAAAAGAACATCATTTTAAGTGAAAACGTCAACTGGCATACGGAAAACTGACCAAACCCATTCAAATTGTGTTGATACTTTAGGACAATGATCTATGGGTCATTTGAGATGTGTACGATTCAAACCCATTTAAATATGAGACACGGTGTGGCCGGTACCACTCTAACTGTGTCTCTTTTGTTTAAAATGGGCTAAATTATAAGTGAAAAGAACAACTGGCATACGAAAAACTGACCAAACGCATTCGGAATCTGTTGAAATTTTAAGACAATGATCCATGGGTCATATGTTACATGTACAAGTCAACCACGCCTCAATCCAAGTCGTGGTGTGGCCGGTACCACCCAAAGAGTCTCTCTTATGTTTATAATGGACAACATTTTATGTACATACGGAAAACCAACCAAAAGGATTCTGATTGTGTTGATATTTTAAAACAATGATACATGGGTCATTTTTTACGTGTACGAGTCAACCCCGCCTCAATATGAGGCGCGGTGTGGCTGGAACCACTCAAAGTGTCTCTCTTTTATTTAAAAAGCACTTCATTTTAAGTGAAAACAACTACTGACATACGGAAAACTGACCAAACACTTTCAAAATAAGTTGATACTTCAGGAAAATGATCCATGGGTCATTTGTGAGGTGTACGAGTTAACCTCGCCTCAATCTGAGGCACAGTGTGGCCGGTATCACTCCAGGTGTATGTATTTTGTTTAAAATGGATATAATTTCTAGTAAAAACATATGGTATACGAAAAACCGATCAAATTATGAATTGAATTATGGATTCTGTTGAAAGATTAGGACAACAATCCATGGGTCATATGTGACGTGTACGAGTCAAATGCACCTCAATCTGAGTCACAGTGTGGCCGAGATCACTCTAAGTGTCTCTCTTTTGTTTAAAATGGACAACATTTTAAGTACATATGAAAACTGACCAAACAGATTCTGATTGTGTGGATACTTTAGAATAATGATCCATGGGTAATATATGACGTGAACGAGTCAACCCGGCCTCAATCTTAGGCGATGTGTTACTGGCTCCACTCAAAGTGTCTCCCTTTAGTTTAAAATGGACTTCATTTTAAGTGAAAACAACAACTGACATACGGAAAACCAACCAAACGCATTCAGATTCTGTTGAACCTTTTGGACAAAAATACATGGGTCATTTGTGACGTTTACGAGTCAACCCCACCTCAAAATAAGGCATGTTGTGGCTGGAACCATTCGAAGAGTCTCACTTTTGTTTGAAATGAATAACATTTTAAGTGAAAAGTAGAACTTACATACGGAAAATCGGCCAAATGCATTCGGATTGTGTTGATACTTTAGGACAATAATATTTGGGTCATTTTTGATGTGTACGAGTCAACCCAGCCTCAATCCAAGGTGCGGAGTGGTTAGCACCACTTGATGTGTCTCTCTATAGTTTAAAATGGACTTCATTTTAATTGAAAACAACAACTGACATACGGAAAACCGACCAACGCATTCAAAATCTATTGAAACATTAGGAAAATGTTCCATGAATAATTTGTGATGTGTACAAGTCAACCTTGCCTCAAACTGAGGCTAGGTGTAGCCGACACCACTCAAAGTGTCTCAGGTTTATTTGAAATAGACAACATTTTAAATGAAAACAACAACTGGCATACAGAAAACTGATTAAACACATTCGGATTCAGTTGAAACTTTATGAAAATGATCCATGAGTTATATGTAATGTGTATGTGTCAAACCAGTCTCAATCTAAGGTGCGGAGTGGCCAACACCACTCAAAGTGTCTCTCTATAGTTTAAAATGGACTTCATTTTAATTGAAAACAACAACTGACATACGGTAAACTAACCAAACGCCTTTTTATTCTATTGAAACATTAGGAAATAGATCCATGGTTCATATGTGTCATGTACAAGTCAACAGTACCTCAATCCAATTTGCATTGTGTCCTAGATCACTCTAATTGTCTATTTTTTTTAAAATTGACATCATTTTAAGTACATATGGAAAATAGACCAAACGGGTTCTAATTTTGTTGATACTTTAGAACAATAATACATGGGTAATATATGACATGCACGAGTCAACCCCTCCTTAATCCAAGGCGCGGTGTGGCCGGAACCACTCAATGTGTCTCTCTTTAGTTTAAAAATGACTTCATTTTAAGTGAAAACAAAAACTGACACACGGAAAACCGACCAAACGCATTCGGATTATACTAAACCTTTATCACAACGATCCATGGGTCATTTTTGACATGTACGAGTCAACCCCACCTCAATCTAAGGCACGCTATGGCCGAAACCACTCAAATTTTCTCTATTTCGTTTAAAATAGACTTCATTTTAAGTGAAGACAATAAATGACATACGGAAAATCGACCAAATGCATTCTGATTCCATTGAAACTTTAGGAAAAAGATATTTGGGTCATATGTGATGTGTACAAGTCAACCCCACCTCAATCTGAGTCTTGGTGTGGGAGGCACCACTCAAAGTGTCTCATTTTTTTTTAAATGAACAACATTTTAATTGAAAACAATAACTGGCATACAGAAAAATGACCAGATGCTTTCAGAATATGTTGATGCTTTAGGACAACGATCCATGGGTCATATATAACGGGTACGAGTCAACCTATCCTCAATTCGAGCCATAATGTGGCCGTTACCACTCCAAGTGTATGTATTTTGTTTAGAATGGACAACATTTTTAGTAAAAACAACAGGTATATAAAAATACGAACAAACGTATTCGGATTCTGTTGATACTTATTAAGTTTTTTATGTATTTTATTAATAATCGATAATTAAATTATGTATGTATTTAATTATGAATTGAATTCCGGATTCCACATACAATTGTCATCTAAATTTTAAATTGAAATCTAAATCAATTATGTATGTTTATAATTAAGTTATGAATTTTCATTTAATTATGGATGTGTATAGTTCAAGAATGCTTTATATGTTAAATGTGTATGAATCTATTCTCTATTTGTATGTATTATTTTTTTTATTGCAGGTAGCAGAATGGAATGGAGGTTGATGTACAAAATTAGAGGTTGCTATGCAAATTGCAGGCTGTTGTTCACTTTTTCACAGCATAGCCTATACCAATGGTTTGAAACTGTTGGCATAGTCTTATAATAAACCTTTCCCAATGGTTTGCAAACCATTGGGAAAGGTTTCTAGAGATTTTTTTACCGATGGTTCAAAGAGAACCATTGTTAAAAACCTTTCCCAAAGATTTAGAACCGTTGGGGAAGACTGAATTTTCATTATCTTTACCAACGGTTTAGTGTAAACCATTGGTAAAACTTATGCCAATGGTTTAACAAAACCATTGGCATAGGTTAATTTTACTAACATATACCAACAGTTCTTTGTAAACCGTTGGGATAGGTTTTCCCAACGGCTTACTTCCCCATGGTTTGTAGAACCATTGGTATATGTTATACCAATGGTTCTGCAGCCTTTCCCAACGGTTCAGAACCGTTTGGAAAATCCCCATTTCCAGTAGTGTCATTATTATCAAATATTATTTAAGAGTAAGTTTTTACTGGGACATAATTATTATCCATGTCCATGTTTCATAAAATAATTTTCAAAAGGATTCTTTTTAAGGGACTCTTTAACTGAAATATCATTTTAAATGGTTTAAATATTTATTCTTCTAAATAATTCTCATTAATGTCCATGTTTTCAAAATGGTTTTAAGTATTTATTTATATGGACATGAATGTTTTAAAATTTAAATTCCTTCAAAATATTCAAAGTGGTATGGCACACTTTGATTCAAAAATTTCTTCTAAATGTCTTCCTTTATAAATTTTGTGACTTTTAAATAATTTCATGAAAAAGGGAAATTTCTCTCAAATAATTTTACAGATCATTTTCAACTATTTCAACATCCTTTATGGGATGTTATTCTTGATTGAGGTTTATTTATTATAATAAAATCTTCCATATTGTACTGAATTATTTATACTATGTTTGATTGTGGATGTACTATTTTTATATCATTCATGGTTTATGGTTAAAGTATTGAAATTTCGTACGCTAATTTTAATACGAATGTTTATGTTATGTTTAAACATTTTCATATGAGGAATACATTGGACTTAGTAAATGATGGGTGGAGACCTCTATAGCTCCTCGATGCATTGGTAGGTCTCATGAGAAAAACTAGTGTCCTGGCACAAGGCCTTAGCAAAAAAATTATTTGTAGTCTTGGCACGAGGCCTTGACTATGTGGTTATGATGTCCGGCGTTATGTATTCCCTCATTATGAAATTAGTTATTACATGTTATTATTCGACTAGTAGAATATCCATGTGCATGTTTATATGGTAATGTTTGATTTATTTTTTCCATATTTAGTTCATGTTTATGTTTAAAAGGCTGCTGTTTTTATTACACATCTTGCCTTAAGAGTTTATAGCTTCTGCTAAATTCTTTACCCTTACTGAGCATCTGAGCTCACCCCTTTCTTATGTTTTATTTTATTACGATCCCAATAAGTGTTTTATTATTTATGTACAGGGTTAAGATAAGGGAAAAATTGTGTTCTCAAATGATTATTTATATTGATTTGTATGTTAGAAAGTGTAATGTAACGTTCATGTATGTAATCTATTTTCCAAAACTGCTAAACCGATCGGTCCTTTGGGACTTGATTCCTTGTAATCAATCCAATGTATTAAAATAATGCACTGATTCTGGGTAACTGGGGTTGGAGCATTACAATAAGGATAAAAAATAAATATAACAAAGAAACAATACCAACTTCTACAAGATATAGTTGTAAAAAATAATTTGATTCTATGAAGAATATAATTTTGAAAATGGATTGGAAAATTTATGTTTAATGGCCTCAATAAATTAGATAAGTGAATCTAATACAGACCATTCTAATTTTGTATTTACTAAACTTTCAACAGAATAACTATATGATAAAATAGAAATATCGCATGATGAAATTGAAAAAAAAAATTGTACAACAAGAACTTTTGAAAAATTATACAAACACTTATTGAAGAAAATAATATTACATTAAAGGGTAATTAAAAGTTAATAAATACTACTTCAGAATCTAATAACAAAATTTAAAAAAAATTAAAAAATTTAAAATTAACTTTAAACTCAAATATTATATTTCTATGAATAAGAAGGAAGAAAGGAGAAAATATACAACTATTTCATATGGAAATTAAAAACACAAAATGGAAGTTGAATGATTAAAAATAGATCATCCCATACTTATTCAAGGGAGAGATTTTGAAATCTTGAAGGCCTTAGATTTTTATTGATTTTCGTATAATCCCCATTTTTAATGGTTTAGGGGGAACCCTTACATGACTCGTAGGCTCAGAGGCACAAGGCTTATACATGACTTGAAGGCCCAGAGGTACAAGGCCCAATACATGACCTTTGAGGGCCCAAGACCTTACTCGACTTTTTTTTGAGTTTTCCCTCCCCATTAACTTGAATATTTGAAGGCTCTTAGGTCCCCACCTTTCATTACTGGTTATCTATCATTGCCCCATGCAGAGCTACATAGTGCCTAGTACCAATGGAAAGTGTCATACCCTCTCATTCTTCCAATCAGGTAAGCTCTACTCTGGCGGATGCTACATTCTCTGAATCCTATTCTAGGGATTTCTCTCATGTGGTCTTCCTATGATGATTATTAGTCCTTTGTGGCCTAAACTCCTGATGACTTGAAGGCATATGGTGGTATAAAGGCTTGAAGGCATGAAGGCCTTTTTGGTGGCCCAAAAGACCTATAGCCTGAAGGCCATGGTAGCCCAAAGGCCTAGAGGTTGGTAAGTACAAACTGGTAGCCCCAAGGCCCAAATCAGGTGATTAGTTCCTAATACTATAGCATGAAATAGTATCTTCTATGGTAACAGCTACAACACTATGACGGTAACCTAAAAATTCACCCCTTCCTAGATTTGATCTTTGGTATTTTGGATATCAAAAATGAGCCTCTACCACTTGAGTACAGGCTTTTTGGCATAAATGGATAACTTGTTACGGTAAAAATATGAAATTATATAATGTTCAATATAATAATACTAGATTTGTTATTATTAAAACTATTTAAAATTCACAAACAATAATTAGAAAAAAAATAAATAGAAATATTTCATCAACTACTTATTTTAAATATTTAATGAATGGGAATTGTGTAAATTAGTGATCATTGAGATTTCTGTAATGTCATGGGCATAATAAAACCAATATATTTAAGAAATTACCTTCTATATTATGAGTTAATAAATTCTTTAAATTAATTTTGGTTCTAAATAAATTTTTCTCAAACCCAATTGGACTAATATTTTTATGGCTACCAAGATTCTCTCATATCTGTCTTTGTATAATGTTTTTCTTAAAATTTTGAAAATGTAAACATGATACATGTGTAATGGGTGTTCTTAATATATTACAAGATGTAATTACATATTATTATAATTCAATAAAATTGGAAGGAGTTAATTTTATATTTGTTGTTAATTTAAAATTAAATGTTGAATTATTTTGTGAGGTTTGAATTTATAATTTTATGATAATAGCGACAGTTTTATTTATTAAGAGATTAATGAATAATATAATTTCTAAATAATTATTATGTGATAACATTAATCATGTTAAATTTTAAAAATATAAATTTTATGTTTTTAAAGATGATTCTATCTAATTTTATACAAACTGAAAGGATAATATATATTCCATAAGTTTTGATGAATTAACTCTTCAAAATGTAAAGTTCTTAAATGTTGTATAGACAGATACTGTTCTATGGAATATGGGGATGGTGAATTTAAATTTCAATATTCTAAATATGTTTTATATGCACTAAAATGTTATTAATATTCACAAACTAAATTTATACAATACTTACATATGTGACTCATGTATTAAAGGTAAACAACATAAAGATTCATTAAGGCATGTCAAAGAAGTACGTATGGTAATTCCTTTATAACTTTTACATATATATCTATTTTAACTTTATATACAACTAGTCGTGATAGAAATATGTATACATTTGTAATTATAGATTACATTACAAAATTTATATGGGTTTGCTTTCGTACTCATAAATCTGAAATGTTATCAAATATTACTATTTATTATAATGTTCTTCAGAATGAAAGGGGATATTTGATTTTTTTTATTAGAAGTGATATAAACTGAAAGTTAATAAATCAATAATTTAAAAAATTATATGAATAAAATGGGTACTCTTATAGTTTTTCATCCACTAGGGCTCTAAAAAATGGTGTAAAGGAGAGGAAAATTGATATTTTCAATAAATGAAAAGAACAATGCTAAACGAGTTTATTACACATTAATATTTATGGGTAGTAGCAATAAATATAAATTTTTATCTGTTTAATAGAGTTATTTTATGACAATTATAATGAAAACATCTTAAGAATTTATAATGTAAGATAACCTAAACATAGATATTTTATAGTACTCGGGTATAAAGTATATATCATTAAAACCAAAGATTCTTTAGAAAAAATTGATAAAAATATAAAGATGGTATATTATTTGGGTATTAAAATTATAGTAAATCCTATAGTGTATATAAAAATAAGTATGGTAGTTGAGGAGTATTTTCATATTAAATTTTATGAAAATAAAATGATAAAAAAGAATTTTTTTTACTAGCTTCAAGATGATTTTAAAAATATTAATTTTATATAGATTGAGCCTTATATTAGAAATGAAATCATGTAGGGGGATATTAAATACCTTTGATGTCCTTTGAAATATCATAAATATAATCCCATAGAAAAAATTATAAGAGATGTTACAGCAGGTATACAAACAAGAAATTCATTGATGAATTTGTTTTCTTATTAGGATTTCATTTCTTATTTTTTATAAAAAATATAGATGATGTTTTAACTGGTTCTAATAGGATATATGCAATGGAATATGAATTTATCTTATTTTATAGAAACAAATTGTGGTATTCAGTTTATCCCCTTAAGTAATTTCATATAATCGATGCAAAATGGTTCTTTATAAATAAATTTAATGAATTTGGATATATAATTTGAAATAAGTTTATATTCATTACTCAAGGCTATTTCCACAAGGAATCCATAGATTATGATGAAACATTTTCCTTGGATGTAATATTATAAATAATTCAAAGCTTATTTTCTTATGCTTATTCTCATGGATTTAAATTATTTAGAATAGATGTGGCAATTTGATTTTAAAATGGATATATTTATAATAAATTTTATATAATATAGTGTAATGCCTTAAGATTTTAATATTTTTTTCATTAAATAAATACTATTTTAAATAGCTTCCTTTACATGAATCATTGAACCAAAATGAACTAAAATACATTTTATTAAGATAAAACTATAGGAATTAAATGTGAAAATTGTAATATAGTATATAAAATAGAATTAACCACATTATCATATATATTTTCAATGAAAATTTAATGTTACTTTTAATAATTATGTACAAATTAAATTTAATTAGTATAGATAAAAAACTATGATCATTTCATGCTTAAAATGAACTTTAAAAAAATTATCTTTTATGTGCAAAGTATTTTTATTTTATTAAAATAAATATATTATGTTATAATGATGACAAAATAAAATTTTAATATCTAAATAGATTAAAAATATTTTAATTAGTTATGGGTAATAAATAAGAATATGAATGGTTAAACTTTTAAAGACATTTTCCTATAAAAAAATTTCATTATATTTTTTTCAATTTGAACTTTAAATTACTAAATTAAAGAATTTTAATTTGAAAATTGAACTTTCTTTTGGATTTAACATTATAATATTATATTATCATGAATTTTTGTTATTTTTCTAAAGTAGTTAAATTTTAGGTGAATATAAAAACAATATTTTTTTATCAATATTGTAACTCTTATGACATTATCATTATATAAAAAGATTTGAAAGTTTATAAAACATTTTTTTTGATAAAATGTGTATTTTTTATCAAACTTTATACGTTTAAAAATATTAGGTTTAATTTTTTTCCATGATTAACATTTTGGGTCCTAAATAATATTTTCTTAAAATTTGGTTTTTAAATTTCATGCATTTATTATTTTAAAATTGATTTTTACAACTTCTAGAAATTTAATATTATGAAATGGTCTTTATATTTGGAATAAAAAAATAAAATTTATAAAATAGGTTTAATTTTATTTTTTATTTATAAAAATATGTTATTAATATGATAAAAAGAGTTACTTTGGTAAAAGTAAATTTTTTGTAAAAGTTAAAACTAAGGGGGGAAATCCTAAAATTCTTCAACATCATCCCTAAATGAGCTGATGAGAGGATTTAACTACCAAAACTCTTCCTATATCCATTATTTATCACTTTTGGATCAACTTTCACTATAAAAAAGGTATAACTTACACATTTTGTAATGGTAATTTTTTAAAATTTCACTTCCCTTACTTTTTAAAGAAGCTCACTTCCACCCACCACAAAAAAAAATCTATTCCTTCAAATTAATGTGGAGATTTGTCCCATTTTACTTCTCTTAGAGTCCCATTCTAAATTCATATGTGTAAAAACCTAGTTAATTTTTTTATAAATAATTTTCATTTTTTATTAACATTAATTAATTATATTTTGTAAATTTTTATTCATTATAAGAATATAGGTAATTTTCACTCAAAAGGAAAAAAAATATGTATTTCTAACCAAATTGGGTATTCATGCATTATATGGTATAATTGAAAAAACCTAATTTATAAATTACAAAAATTTAATTTCAAAAAATAAACTTCAATTTTGAAATCATAATTTTAAAATTATCTTTGGTTGAATTTTTTTTAATTTTATGAAAATTTTTATTTTTCATTGAATAATGAAAAATACTGATTTTTATTCAAAATTGTACTTTGATTCCAAGTATTTAAAAATTAAAATTATTTTTTGGATTATTTTTAAAATTTAATTATTTTCTTTATATGAAAGAATTATAATTATGGTCTTTGGAATACATTTTATACTTCAATTTGGTATAACAAAATTTTAAAACATAAAAATGAATTTTTATGAAAAACCATTTTCTATCACATCTTATGGGTTTAATTATAAATTAAATTGTAAAACTTTTATAAATTTAACCCTAAAAAATGGATTCCATATTTGGAATCATAAGGTAAAAATTTTGAAAATCAATCACTTTTATTTTTAATCATTATGAATAAAAACCATAGTAAATTTTTGTTACCACAATAAAGGTAAAATGAGTTAATTAGGGTTAAAACAAATTTAATAAGGCTTAAAATTCATTTAAAATTTTAACTTATTTTATTAGATGATATTATTTCATTAATAGGCTTACAAAAATATTAAATATGACATTTCTTCCCTTTTACATTTGATTTTTACCTTTATATTAATTTAAGAAAAGAAAAATACAAAATATCAATCTCTGGATTTTAAATTCCTATTATATGTTGACATAAGGAAAAATAAGTTATAATTGAATATTAATGGTTTTTTTGAGAACCAGGGAATTATTTTTATAATTTTAATTTATTTATAATTTTAATTTATTATATATATTATCTAAAATTCTTACGCAATGTCAACATAGTGCTTGTGCAGGCTGTAGAAAAATCAATTAAATGATTTTTAAAAACACTAAAAGTAGTATTGTATGAGTGATTTAAAGTGTACGACAAATTTTTAAGATAAATATAACATATTATAGTTTTTTAAAGGTTTATATTTGAATTCCATTATTATCTGTATTACTTTAAATTCAATTTAATAGTTTGAAAAATGATATTAATGATATTTTATAACAAACATTATTTCATTAAATGAATTATAATCCATAAAAATATAAAATATGAACATGTTAATGAGATATGGATAAAAATATAAACCATGGACCATTTAAGGGTCTTTTTCCTTTAATAATGACTTTCTTGACACCTAAATAGTAAAAAATATTAATATCGTTATAATTTTCAAAAGGGTTAATGGGGTGTTAAAACAAAGAGATAAGGGTAAATACATAAACTATAATTATCCAAATATTATTGTATAAGATTATTTTGAACTATAATCAACCTATTTTATAATTATATTACTTTTTATCCACTTTAACAAGAACATTATTTTATATTATTTTAATATTTTAAGAAATTCTAAGAGTGTACCTCCCCTCACTTATAAATGGGTACATCTTCTCCTCTCTTCCCCGCACCATTTCAACATTCTATATCTACCAATTCCCCCAAAAAATCCATTCCTAACATCCCTTTTCACATTATAGATGTCTTATTTTGGGCACAATACCAATCTGAGAGATCTTATTTTGTAAAGTAAAGGATTTTGTCTGAAGAAAGGGAATTGAATTTAACTGAATGTTTTAGTTTCATTTTTTCTTCTATATATGTAGAATATTACTCAAACATGATGAAATAATAATAACAATATCTTCCATATTGTGATATTTTTTAGGTTAATTTCATAACATATATCAATATCATTCTTCTATAAAATATGAAATTAATACATCATTCGTGTGTACGATAGACTACCACCTCATGAACTAATGTAATTCTTTTTCCATCAAAACCTATTATGTTTGTATATAATGATGAATTTTCTATATAAATTTGATATTAATTAAATATTAATCATTATATAAAGATATTATATCATTTAATTTCTTACCTTTACATCCTTTTAAGAATGATAATATTGTTCATTTGTACGTGTGGATTACCAGCTCCATGAATCGATGTGATTCATTTCTCATGAACACATTATGTGAATTCTATATATAAGTTTATTTAAATAAATAATATGACAATAATTATGTAGAAATTATATTTTTTGTGTAAGAATTTGTAATATTTCTAATAATACTTCTTATGTCAGGCACCGAGTCGGTGTGGGATTCTGAGGCATAGAGAACCTCGGTATGGTGATATTAAAAATATTAAATATTTTTAATCATGCGAGTGAATTCTTTTAGTAAATGTGGAATAAATAATGATCAGAGTCTAGAATCATAAATCTAAGACCATAGACGTGTTCAGAACTTGGGTTTTACCCTAGGTATGGCATAACATTTTTCAATATCAGGTTCTCTATTAGAGGTGTTTTGGAAGGGTGTTAAATGGGTTTTATTAAAGTAATAAACCCCTCCAACAATTGGGGTCTCACGCATAGAGGAAGAGGATCCCCCCTTGTGTGATAGATGAACCAAATCCAAATTGAGGTGGGGAGGTGTTTTCAATCTCTGTTATTGGTGTCGATCATCACTGAATCAAGGTGTAGTAGGTTCCAGGTAACGTTTTGGACGTGAATCTATGTTGTTTCACTATGAGGTATGTGGATTTATGATATTTACATCATTATGCCCATATTTTCCTTTTTAGGGTTTTAAATCCCTATTATGACTTCTAGTAACCCCTTGGGGGTAAATATTTGGGTTTTAGTGTAAATTTGGGAGTTTTGAGTGGCTCGTAGGAGATTCCCATGAAACAATCCTGATCACATAGGATGTAGTGTGAAGAATAATAGGTCATGTGTTCTTCCCATTCAGGGAAGTTAAACTTTGGGGACTACATGACATTTTCTGATCCTATGCCATGTTTCCAAGGACATATCTCATCTCACAGTGTCAATGGACATGTTCATGTGTGAGTACATGGCCAGAGGACATGGGTATAGTTTCTGTTTCATGGGAACTGGCAAGGAAATGAGATTCATCTAGACCAAGGGGAACATTTCATGTTCTAAGGGTACATTTTGTGTGTAGAGATATGGCCAACTATGCCCTATGTGAGTGAGGGGACACCCAAATCTTCAGATGAGGTCACATACTATGTAATATAGGTACACGCCATTTATTCCATTTTATACACATTGAGTACTTAGAGGGTGCATGGTCAAGGGCTGGTTAAGAGAGACACATAATGTACTATGGGTACACACCATGTACTCCCCATTAATATGTATCCTTCACATGCCTCTATTTTTAAGGCTTATATGGATTATTTTGAGAATCCTATCCTGATTAGTTTTCTATATTGTATGTGATGGTGGACATGGTTTTGGCATTGAATATGTAGTGTGTGATGTTCCTATCATGACGCTTCCTTAGGCAATGCTTGATGATGGAAGTGATTGGGAAATATAATTAGAGAGTTTAGATATAGGTGGTACTCCCCTATCACACCAAAGCACAGGTCCTCTATCCATAGAGATAATACTCTCCTATCAAAATAGGGTAGAAGTCCACTATACTCATAGCGTAGATAGAGATGGTACTCCCCTATCTCGCCATGGTTTGGGTCCTAAATCCATGCAGATGGTACAACCCTATCACTCCAGGGCATAGGTCCTCCATATTTGTGGAGTAGTTTTGTCGAGTTGATACTCCCATGTCACATCAAGGTTTATTCCACCAATAGAATTCATACAGGTAGAGAAGGAACTCCCCTATACATGGGCATGAGTCCTCTATCTATGGATTGTTACTTCTCGGTCATCAAGTTCTGGTGAGGAGCGGGTACTCCATGGGAGTTGGATATCCCTCGGTAGTGGAGCACAGATGTAAGTAGCTAGCCCCTTCACTTAATACATGTGATACCTGGTTAGAATTTATTGATCTCTCGATATATAAAGGTTTGTGCTTCTCCATATGGGTTTTCCAAAGGTTTTATGAGATGGTTAGGAATTAATACTCCCTCAGTTGTGGGGAAGTGGTGAGGTTTGGGTCCCTCCTTGTCTCTTGAGGTTGCACATAGTTCTTGGTTTGGAGTTAGATCTCCCTCAACTATGAGTGAAGTGGTTAGGGGAGGGCCTCTCAATTTGAGTTATTTTGATCTTGTTTAGACCACAATACATAAGACACAAAAACAATAGTATTGGGCATTATAGTTTGACCTAGAGATTTATTTCGGATGAGTGAAATATATTGTATATGTACCATTAAGGATGGAAAGTATCATGGAGTTAGTTATCCTTGATGAGCATTGCCTTTGATCCTTGAGTAAGTCATATAGCTGATAGTGAGTTCAGGACCTCGTGATAATTAGATTCTAAGATTATTATATCTGGGTTATTCTTGGATTCCTTATGGTGATGTCCAATTGATACACCATGTGGAGATGAGTTTACTATCCATGTATAGTTTAGGAGTGGTCTAAATGGGGTTTCTTATTCTCTTTCTATTGAGTTCCCTCCTCTATATTTTGGTTGAAAAAAAAAATCCTTTCATTTGATAACTTTTTATTTTGAGTTTTTGGGGTTCCTAATTAGAGTTTTTTATACTCATACCTGAATGGGCTCTACCCATATATGAAATTTCTTTTGAAGACAAAAATTATCATAGAGGTGTCCTAGAGTATAAAGAATGGGTGGAGAAAAGTTCTGAGCTAGACTATACAAGGTATATATTGTTCATGCATTTGACATAATTCCCCTATTTTTGAGTAGGTGGGATGATTTTTATGTTTTTGTGGGATTTTATTTTTCCCTTTCATGCTTCCAATACTAGAGTATTATGTTTGTGGGATATAAATTTGGGCATTAATTTTTGTATCAATATTTTTATTATCTATATGTTATTTCATGGATATAGATATTTTCTCATGTGTATATGCACCATAGGATAAGTCCTCCCATGTGTGTGATATTCCTACCCCAAGTTAGTCACCATCCCTTAGCCTATTTGAGGTGGTCTTGGGGTAGTGGCAGCTCCACCTTCCACTGGATAGGTGGGCCCCATTTGGTTGGGTCATTATAGAGTGTTATCAGAGGTGGTCCTTCCATTGGACTGGAGTTATCTCCCTAGGTATGAGCTTGGTATGGGTTTTATAGCAATGGTGTTCACATGGTTTGAGTTAATCATTCAGGCTAGGTTATCCAGTGTTGGTGTAACAACTGATGTATCTATTCATCGAGACTCTGATAACCTTCTTATTAAATTATAAATTATAGGCAACCGTTGTAAGGAAATATCATTACATGCATTATATAATATAGGGTTGTGGTTTCCATGTTCTTCTTCAGTCAGCTCCTCAAATATACTCTTGTCCATAGTGCATCATGATTCTATTTCAAGATTCTACAATGATGACAACCCTCTATGGTTCCACGGTGGGATTTTGATAATTATCCATCCAGTGATGAGGCTTTAGTGCATGGTTTTACATAAGAGTGAGTATATCTGTGTTCTTTTTCAGTTCATCCACCACCGATTGAGCATCAGGTTGTGCCTTCAATTTAGGCCCAGGATGTACACATGTTTAGTGCAATGCATGAGTTCCATATGTAGACACCTCCTAGGTATTAGGGTGAACCGGACCCCTATGTAGCTGATGACTAGCTTGAGGCGGTCTTGCATGTTTTCCACCTTGTAAAGAAATCTCCCAATTAGATGGTGGTCCTAGAAATGATTATTTTGTAGGTATCGGTCAGGAGATCGTGAATTCTAGTGATGAAGACCCACAATGAGGTGAATCTCACTTGGATGGAGTTTAATTGACTCTTTATGGAATAGTTTTATCCAAATATGTTGTGATCGATGCATATCCTGGAAATTTTATAGCTTCAAGAGGGTAGCATGATCGTGGATGTTTATTTAATGAGGTTCAAAGACCTTTCTCGGTACTCCTAATATTTGTATAGAGATATGTTTCTCCAAGCATAGAACATCGATTAGGTATTAATCCAAGATATTTGGCCTTCAGTGATGTTGACGTGCACTCAAACTTATGTTGGAGTGCTTTACATTTATCCAAGGTGATGTATGGCATTGGTAGAGCCCTGTAATGGTGATGTTTCACTTTCCTTCAAACTCGTGAAGAAAAGGTACACTACCCTAATTGAGATTTGTTCTAATGACATGATACAAAACCATGGGGGTGAGTCTGTGCTCTCGAAAGACGATAGTGTCTAGGTGTGGAAAATGAGTTCCATTAACTTGTGAGTTTGGGGAAGTTTGGTGTATCCCCTATTTAATACTTCGTGAAAAAAGTGGGGGATTTCCATATTTAATTTCTTTTCAAAGGGATTTTATAGGGTTTTTTGAGCTGTGGTACAATTGGAGGTTTGTAGAAAGAGGGTATGGGAGGATCTAATTTGTACACTTTCATAGCCCTATATTGTTTATTGGTACCTCAGGTGCTTGTTTTCATAGATGCACATGAGATGATTAAGGATTATATGACATGTATCTAGTTATTGGTGGTTTCCCTATACTTTATCATCAAATAAGGAAGGAACTACTAGGATATTTTGTTAATGAGGTATCATGTGACTTTATATCCACTAAAAATGATCTTAATGGGTTTTCCAAAGGTGGAGAATATTTTGACCTTCTGAGAATTGATTATAGTATGAGTCACACTGTGAGATGAGGTTATGAGGAGGTTTTTTTCACATAAAACTATACCCAGGAGAGGTTTGGTTGTTCCATATAGAGAGATACATTTAGGATAATGATAACATGATTCAATATTTCATGTTCGCATGGTGTAGTTTTCACTCAACTATTTATGTACCCCCATTTGATACCACATTCATTAGGCCCTACAGGTCCCTGGTATACAAGTCATAGCTAGTGGGGTGACACCATTTTTTCTCCTAGATTTAGTGATAGAAATATTTGTTTAGGATTTGGTTCATCTAGGGGGTATGAGGATTGTCATGTTACACCAGTATCTATATAGTGTTATAGAGGTGGTCTATCTTTAGACTCTATGGCCGTAGTCAGATCGGGTGCTTGGTGTTTTCTACTTGTTGTAGCTAAGGAGACATGTCCAGGCTTCGTTTTACACCTAGTTTTATTTGGATGGTAGGTGTGGATTATCCTTTATAATTACTTGGTGGTGTTTGGGTTCTTATAAGAGAGGACACTGTTTGGGTTTGTGGTTCCCTTCAGTGCATGATTTTAGACAGTACAGGAATCCTCTTGTGATCTCACTTGTGTGTCACATCTAATAGAGAGCTTAATTTTATATCTTTTTCCAGTGATTTTTCTTTGGGATAAAAATCATGATGGTGGGGAGAGTGTAGAGACTATGGTTTTTGTGTGTATGAATATTGAATATTTCAATGAATATTTCTATAGTCATCCACTATGTCTGTACGGGATTTCAGACCCTATAGAGCCTCGGTATGCTGATATTATAAATATTAAAAGTATTTTATTAGGCACATGTATTTTTTCAATAACAGTGGAATAATACCCAATCAATATCTCAGATAGTAAATTTGATACCATTGTTTAGTTTAGAATATAGGTTTCACCTAAGCAAGGCATAATGTTTGTCGACATCAGGCTGCTAGTTGGAGGTATTTTTGGTGGGGTGTTAAATGGGGTTTATTGATTTAATAAAATTAAATTAATAAAACCCTCCCCTAGTGGGTTCTCATGCATGGAATAGGATCCCCCATTTTCTGATAGATGACTAGAGAACAAATCAAGGTGGGGAGGCACTATTGATCATTATTTTTAGTGTCGATCATCATGGGATTGGGGCGTAGAAGGTTCTGAGCATCATTTTTTACACAAATCTTAGGCATTTATCCATGTGTTCTGTGTATTTATTATAATTAAATAATGACCTTTTTTTTAGTATTTTAAATGCTTATTATGACTACTAATGATCCGATGGGGGTAGATATAAGGGTTTTGGTTGATATCGGGGAGTTTTGGGTGGCTCATAGGGGATTACTATTCATCATTCTCGATCACAGAGTGGGTAGTGAATAGAAGAACATTCCTTGTGTTATTACCATATATGGAAGATGATCTTTGGAGACTACACTCAGTGTAGTGGATATTCATGTTGTGTAGTGAGTCTAGGTCATGTGGCCAATAACATGGCCAGGCTCACCATTCTAAGAGACATGGCCTTGTTTCAATACATGGCCAGAGGACACAGGAATGGGTTGAGTCACAAGGGAATGACCATGTAAATGGGCTTGGGCCTGACCAAGAGGAACACACCATGTGCCAAGGATACACGTCATGTGTGGAGACATGGACAGTCAGGTAGTGTGTGGTTGAGAAAACACCGAGAGCTTCGGATGAGGTCACATAACTTGTGACATGGTTACACACCATGTATTACATTTCATACATGAAAAGTACCAAGAGGGGACATTTCCATAGTCCAGTTATGAGATACAAGTTTTGTACTGTGGTTACACGTTGTGTACTACCCATTGAGACTTCTCCCTCCCACATCTCTATTTTTAGGACTCAGATGGAGGCCCACAAGTAGCATATCCTGATTAGCTATATGCATTGTATGATATGGTATCCATGGTTTTGGAATTGTATATTCAATGAGAGATGTTCTAATCATGACACTTACTTGGGATATTCTTGATGATATAAGTGATTAGGCACGATCATTGGAGAGTTCATATAGAGACAGTACTCCCTTGTTGCACTATAGTGTCAGTACTCTATCCATGGATATTGTTTTCCACTCTTGTACCATGTCATGGGTCCTATATACTCATTTTATAAATAAATAAAGTACTCCAATATCACACCAAGGTGTATGTTCTTCATACTTGCGGGGTTTTTTCCCAGGGGTCGATACTCGCCTGTTGCGTCAGGGTGCATATCCCTCATAGCATTAATATAGGTAGATACATAACTCCCCTATACTTATGTGTGAGTCCTCTATCTACACAGTGTTACTCCCCTACCTTTGAGCTTTGATGGGGGTAGCTCCTCCACTGGATTTATATCTCCCTCAGCTACGGAGCACAGTTTTGAGGAGCAGGCCCCTTCACTTGATATGGATAATACTTGGCTAGAAATTAGTTTTCCCTTAACACGATGAGGTGAGAACCTCAGATGTGGGGCATCAGTAAGGTGTGGGTCCCTCCTTCTCTCCTAAGGCTGCACATGGTTCTTGGTTTTTAGTTAGAGCTCCCTCGATAGTGAGTTCAATGGATAGGGGTGGGCCTATCCACATCAGTTTTTACGATCTTGTGTGGGGATATAGACACCTAATAAATGGACTATGGGGTTGGGAATTGGATTTGGACCTAGAGAGTTGTTCCTTATGAGTTATATCTATCATATGACTAACATCAGGGATGGTATGGCTCATTGAGAGAGTTCTCTTAAAGTATAATTACCTTTGAGATCAAGTAGGATAGTTGGCAGTAAGGTTGGAACCTCATGATACTTGGACTCTGAGATGATTATATGTATGTTATTCTGGGAATATTTATGGTGATGTCTTATTGACACACCACATAGAGATGAGTTGAGTAGCCATGTATAGCCAAAAGGTGGTTGAGATATAGTTTTTTTTTTCTCTCTCTCTCTCTTGAGTTCCCTCCTCTGGATTTTGGTCGAGTGAATTATTACCTTTCAATTTCTCCCTTTTTATTTTGTTGTTTTCCAGCACCTGGTGGGTATTTTTATACTCATCCATGACTGGGATTTTCCAACACATGCCATATCTGGTGCATATGATAGGTGTGTCCTTAGATGACTGGGAGTAGTTGGAGTATAGTTCTAGGATAGACTAACCAAGAAGTCTATTATTCATTCATTTGAAAGCATTCCCCTCTTTCTAAGTAGGTTGGACACTTTAGTGGTTTTTGGTGGGCTTGTATTTTCACTTTTAAGATTTCTAGTACAATCATTGTCTTTTTATCAGATATCAAATGTATGAATGAATGTTTGTATCAATAGTTTTATTATCACTGCATTGTTTAATGGTGATGGATGTGTGTGTATGTGTCACAAACCAACCTAGGTCTACCTTGAATCATTCACCCAAGCCGGTATGTGACATGTCATGAGGGGCGATCCTGATCCCCATAGGCTGGAAACTAGTGTCAAGCATCAAAATTACAGTTGGGAATGATTTTTCCCATGAACAAAAGATAACCAAATAAATGAATAATGATGTTAAAAATAAAAACTAGAATCATAAAGAAAATAAAACTGCACATACATCCATGTGACCTCATAGGTTACCACAAAACCACTAAACCAAACCATCTCCACATTGAGCACTTACCAGGAAACCTGAATAGGAAAAATGAACATGCGATATAAAATATAAAGTAGGCATGAGCCCTAAAATGATCAGTAGGAATTCCATGAATAAACCACTGAACCCAAGTATTTTCTTACCTAAAACAAACAAATGACACTAGTTTGAAATATAGTTACAATAATGGGTTTTTTCCAAATTTTATAAAACAATGCATAATTCATTTCATTTCCAAACTAAATTCCATTTTAGAATGAAAAATTAGAATAGGGAATTCCAAGTCTATTCTGTAAAGAAAAATATAAACAACATAATCTAGATATGTGTATCATTGAAAGTAAACAAGAAAAAAAAATATGAAGCATGGGTGATCCTAAACATCACTTGAAGAACCCTAGACGTACTCTGTTTAGAACCACCTATCGGCATATGGTGAATCCCCAAATTCCACAACCAAATAGCTTCCATAATCTGGCCTCGCTATTAGAACAACACTCTCGGCCAGTCTACAACTCCATGGGGTACTAACCCATATAATCGGGTTTATCAAGCAACTGTCACCTGATCATCTAAAAGATGCCCAAGACCCCATGGTAAATAGTAAACTATTTAAGTGGGAGGCCCTCACATGCATGACTCGTCGTACCTACCGCCACCACACTTGCCTACCCCAAACACGGACATCCCTTATGTGAAAACCCATAAAGGGAGATCCTCGATAGGGGTGACCTATAATTATATATTTATACATGTGTTTATATCACATCAACAAGGTGCCAACTAATTCGTCACACAGATAATACAATAAATCATTTCCTAAAACATTTCAATGATTCAAACCAGGCATTTATACTTCCAAATCCCTAATTCATTTCCAAACATCATAAAGTGCCAAATAGGAATTTATACATATAAACATTTAAATCATTTTACAATACTCTTAAGGTTTCCAAATGTCCAAACACACTTATCCAAACCCAAATCTTTACTAAAGGTTAATACACACATCACCTTTGAGTTGTAAATTCCAAACAGGCCTTGAGGTCGAAATATCTAATTAATTTACTAAGTACATCTTGAAAGCACCACTTATAGATTTAAAAAGCCAAATGGGCCCTTAATTTACAAAACACAAACTAAATCACTTCACAATTAACAAACGGGCCTTTGACCTTTTTAACTCAAACCAAAATATGCTTCAAATCCAAATAGGCCAACCTTAAGGAACACCTTTAAATCCATTTTTATAATTCCACACAAAAGACCCACCTTCATTTATAAAATCAAGAACCTTTTAGGAAATGGAGATTTCACGGAGGCACCAATTTAAATCACCACCTTCACTTGATGATACATCCATGTATGCGCTAAGTGCACCCATGGATGTTCCAGCCTCTAGTGTCACACCAAAAATCCAATATGACATTTTAAACCACGTTCAAAAAATCACAAAATTATTTAAACCAATACCCAACCTTATACATAATTTATAAAACATTAAACAACCCGTAATGAGATAATAAAACCCCTTTTTAAAACATTTATATAAAAACATCGAGTCATAAATTTACCAAATCAAACACACCAAACTAAGTTTACTACCCAAACAACACTATTACAACACTATAATGATAAACATTTCATAAAATATTAAATTACACTTGATTAAAACAAATGAATTTCAAAATAAACACCCTAGGTGCCTTAAAACTTGGAAATTCACACAAATCATTTAGAAAACCTTTTTTTAAGAACTAAAATCAATAAGAAACTACTATTTTCAGCTAGCCAAGGGTATGATAGAGGTATGAATAACATTTAAGAAGCAATTGAAAACATGCATGTTCCAAAGAATCATCACGGGAAGGAAAAGTGGGATTCTCCTACCTCAAACCAAGTGTGAAAGGAATAAAACTTCAAGGATGGGGAGAATAAAGCCCCATGGACAATCCTAATGCCCTAAATAAAAAGAAACATCAACCAAACCCAAACCCTATACATTAGGGTACGACCAAAATGAAGAGAAACAAAAATTCAAATATAAACACACCAGAGGGGGGAAATCGCACGCCAGAATAGATATGGTATGGGCGTTCACTACTGGAGAGGGAGACGCCAGACATGGGGGTTCATCCATAACTACACAACAGATTAAGGGGGTTCATCAAGAGAAGACCACCAGATTGGGAGTGCGCAGGGGGGTGGGCCACCGAGAGCTGGGTGCGCCGAGCAGGGAGCTGGTCAGAGTGGAAGAGGGGGATCTGGCTGGGGTTGCGCGTGCTAGAGGGAAGGGGGATCCTGAGGAAGAAGATTTTAAGGGGGCTGTCACCCAACATGCATAGGAATACAAGGGGTGTGGGTGCGCAGTATGAAAAGAATGGGGAGGTGCGGGTTTAGATTTTATTTTATAATAATAATAATAATAATAATAATAATAATAATAATAATAATAATAATAATAATAATAATGTTAATATTAAAAACAAAATTATAATAATGTTAATATTAATAATATAATAATAATAATAGTAATAATAATAATACTAATAACATAATAATCATAATAATAATAATAATAATTCTATGGATTTCATTTTAAATAATAATTGTATTAATAACAATTTTAATGATAATAATATTATTAAAAATAATAATAATAACATTATTATTATCTAAAAAATATATTATCATTACATTTTAAACATTTACCTCATTTTAAACTCATAAAATGTTATTATTATAAGTAGTGGCTTAATTCACTAGTACCTGGGCTGACCACACGGTTATCGCCAACCTTGTGGTGCCTGTACATCGGTCTGAAACCCACCAAAATCATCGAAACTCAAAAAAATTATGTCGGGACCCGAACCTAAACTTTAAACAAAGACTGAAATTTGAAAAATAATAAAGAAATAAATGAAACATGTGGTCGGGGTGTGAGAATTCTCCCCACCACAGACACTCTCATCCCCAAGAAAGTCACCAAGCCAAAATTTTGTCAAGAATTGAGTCCATTTCGGAACACAACTAGAAGGAATAAGGAATTCCATGGTGACTATTTATTCCTCAAGTCACACCCATCCAATCTAAAAAAACCCACAACCAAAATCAAGGGAAGAACACTAGGGGGTTCTCCCCACCAAAATGATTCAACTATCATGGATATTGAAACCCTAACATACCACCCCAGTGGGGAGCCCCATGTGGGAACTCCTAGCTAATCCAAACCAACTTTCATCGTATGAGTGAAACAACACAACAATAAAAACTCACACAAAATACCTACCCCGAAGCAACCCGGCATATCGGAACACCATAATGAGAACACTTCCTACAAGAACCAATGACCCTCCAAACAAGGGCAAACAACAATACTACCAGAATCAACAATCCCCCACACCGGGAAAATTTCACAACCTTAGGGAAAACGTTGAGAAGAAATAAATTTAAATGGTGGACCCAAAACACTGTCCACCCACATAATAGAACCCAAACATCCTCAAACGAACACCACTTAACTAGAAACATAACCACACCTTCAAAGAATGAATATCTCTTAAGAAGAATGAATAACCCATGGAGCCCCATCCAAATTAACCAAAAAGTTTACATCACATCATAATATATCCATCACACCTTCATATTAAAATGATGAAACTACCACTACTGAGAAATGGATGCAAGGAAATTTCAGATATTTTTATCTCATCACAGAAAACAAGAACCATACTGAGGTCCCACACACCCTCAGGAACTACAGACTATGTATGAGCTTCACCCTGAGAACTGAGGTTGGGGCTCTAATGGTTGAAGCATCTTATGCCTCACAGTCTAGTACTAGCATCCCCTAGTCAAGATGTTTTCCCAAATAATACTTTTTAAAAAAAATTCAAGCGACCCGAATAACCAAAGTAATGACAACACTTCATAGGGATGTGACAAAACAATGTGGAATTCCTAAACCATCCACACTGGTGGAATGCAATAAAATTGTATGACGAACTAGAATTTGGAACTGATGAACAATATTTCTTTAGGAATAGGTTCCTCTAGAACACCCTGCTTGCTAGATGGGGAACCTTCACAAAATCCAACCACCACTAACTACACCCCAAACTTCAAAGACAAAGAGTAATTCAACCCTCACTGATCCAAAACTAGACCCACCATTAAAAATGAAATGGCAGTAACTTTAACAAACTTAGGGGTTTAAAACAACCCAAAGACACACTCTACTTCAAAAAACCAAACAACTATCCCAAAAAACCTCAATTACCTTGATAAACTAGCAACACATAAAATGAACAGGATCTAGGCAAGAATCGCTTTCTATATTAGCGACCTTTCTAGGTGGCATACTCTGAGAAACATGAAAAACACACACAAAAGACACACCGCCAAGCCAAGGGTAATAGGCTCAAAATCCAAACGTATACCAACAAAGGTAAAACCCACTTTTCCAAAAACCTCCATTTCTTTTTAAATTTCAAAACTACCTTATTCCAAATCCACTTTCCAAATACAAAAATCCACTTTTCCAGAAACACCAATTCCCGAAATCACGTTTTCAATCAATTCCATTTACGAAAAATCAAGTCAAACCTTAAATTACAAACTCCCAACCATGGAATCCTATGAACCACCACATAAGTTTTCATCCCTTTCCACTCAAATCACCAGTAAATATATTCCAGCATTGACTTCTTGTGCCTACCCACACATATACAGATGATCCTAATGAATACCAAGGGTCTCACTTTACATTTTTTTTACTAAATCCAAATATAATCCAAATTCTTTTCAAACCAAAATACTTCCATATTTAAAAACTCATTTCATTCACTTCCAAGACAATTTGAAAGAAAACCCTTTTTACCAGTTTTAAAATCATTATAAAAAGAGACATTTCATTTCCAAACCATCTTTATTTAAAAAAACACTCTATCACCAACTAAAATTAAGACAAACAACAAACAACAACGAACAACCAGAATAAAGAACTTGTGCTTATGCCCAACCCAATAATATGGTAGTGAGCCATGCCCCAAGTAAGATACAAAACCAAGAGGACCTTTAACTTGGTATTTGGGATCCACATAGATCACTACTCTATGTGGAGTCATAGTGTGACACCGAGTCACCACTATTTTCATCCCTCAATAAAAAACAAAACAAAAGACTCAAAAACAAGACTACCCTTGGTAATCTAGGTCTCATCATGAGTAGTGGGGATCAAGAACCGGCCTGTAACCTACCTCCTAAGCCCCAAAAATCCTAATCTTCATCTACCAGACACCCCAAATATCAAGGGCCTCCTATGAAACCATTTTTTCACAAACCAACCGGGTTTGAACTTGAACTGATCACTTGATTCTATCTACGACATATCCAAGGGGGTGCTCCTGATCCCCTTAGGCTGGAAACTAATGTTGAGCATCAAAATTTAACCCTTAGGAATGATTTTTCCAGAAAACAAAAGATAACCAAATAAATAAATAATGATGATAAAAATAAAAAAACCAGAATAGAAAAGAAAATCAAATTGCACATACCTCTATGTGGCCTTATAGTTCCCCACCCAGCCACTAAACCAAACTTTCTCTACATCTAGCACCTACTAGGAAACCTGAATAAGAAAAAGGAACATGCAGGTGTGATTAACAAAATGATCAGTACGGATTCCAAGAATAAACCACTGAACCCAAGTATTTCCTTTCCCAAAACAGACCAATGAAACTAGTTTTAAATACAGTTACAAAAAATTGGGGGGGTTTTCAAATTTTACAAAAAAAAACACACAATATATTTCATTTCCAAACTAAATTCCATTTTATAATGAAAAAATAGATTACTAAATTCCAAGGATGTGCTATAAATAA
Organism: Viscum album; assembly: GCA_963277665.1. Taxonomy (NCBI): domain Eukaryota; kingdom Viridiplantae; phylum Streptophyta; class Magnoliopsida; order Santalales; family Viscaceae; genus Viscum; species Viscum album. The sequence continues at coordinate 232,670,310 of OY728119.1, forward strand.
AAATATAAACAATATAATCCAGAAATATGTATCACTGAAAGTAAACAAGAAAAACAAATACAAACCATGGGTGATCCTAAACATCCGTACAAGGCCCTTGGATGTTCTCATTTCGGAACCACCTTTCTGCATATGGTAAAGCCCCTAAGTCCATAGAAACTAGCTATGCTAACCTGGCCTCACTAGTGGCACATCCCCGATGGCCAGTCTACAACTCTAGGGGGTACTAACCTATCTCATCAGGGATATCAAGAAACTGTCACTCGATCATCTAAAATATGCCCATAAACCCATGGTAAATAGTAAACTATATAAGTGGCAGGCCCTCACACGCGTGACTCACCTTACTTGCCACCACTTCACTTTCCTAGCCCAAACATGAACATCCCTTATGTGATAACCCATAATATGATATCCTAGATAGGGGTTCTCAATAATTATATTTATCCATATATCTATATACATGTGTTTATATCACATCAATAAGGTTCCAACTAGTTTTTTGCACAAATAATACCATAAATCATTTCTTAAAACATTTCAATGGTTCTAACCATTTGTTTATACTTTCAAATCCTTAATTAATTTTCCAAAATCATAAAGTGCTAACTGGGTATTTATACATATAAACATTTAAATAATTTCAAAAAATCCATAATGTTTAAAAATGGGAAAACAAACTTATCCAAACCCAAATCCTTAATAATGGTTTAGACACACATCAAATTTGAGTTGTAAATTCCGGACGGGCCTTTAGGTTAATATGTCTAATTCATTTAACATGATAACTTTAAAATTACTACTTTTAGATTTAAAAATACAAATGGGACCTTAAGTTACAAAACACACACTAAATCACTTCACAATTAACAAATGGAATTATACCCATTCTAACTCACACCAAAATATGCTTCAAATATAAAGGAGCCAACTTTGATGAACACCTTTAAATCCATTTTTAGAATTCCATAAAAAAGACCCAACCTCATTTATAAAATTAAGAACCATTTAGGAAATGAAGTATTCAAGGAGCTACTAATTTAATGCACCGCCTTCACTTGATGACACATCCATGTGGGAACTAAGTGTACTCATGGATGTGCCAACCTCAAGTGGAACACCAAACATCAAATAATACACTTTAAACCACTTTCAAAAAATCACCCATTATTTGAACCAATACCCACCCATCCACATCATTTTGAAAACATTAAACAACCCCTAATGAGACAATAAAACCCATTTTAAAAATTTTTTATACAACCATAAATACATAAAGTTACCAAATCAAACACTCCAAACTAAGTTCCCAACCCAAACAACACTATTACAACAATATAAAGCTAAATATTTCATTAAAGATTAAATTCCACTTGATTAGAACAAAGGCATTTCAAAATAAATACCATAGGTGCCTTAAACCTAGTAAATTCACAAAAATCATTTAGAAAAACTATTTTTAAGAACATAAATCAATAAGAAACCACCATTTACATCTATGAAAGGGTATGATAGAGGTGAGAATAACATTTAAGAATCAATTGAAAACATGTAACTGACAACAGATCATTCTAAAAAGGAAAAGATTGATTCACCTACCACAAACCAAGTGAGAAGGTGATAAAACTTCAAGGAGAGGGATAATTAATCCCCATTGATTATCCACATGCCCTAAATAAAAAAGGAAACATCACCCACACTCAAACTCCATACATTAGGGTTTATCCAAAATGAAGAAAAACACAAATTCGTATAAAAACACGTCGAAGGGGGGAAACCGAACATCATAATGGAGATGGTCGGGGAAGTCACTGCTAGTGAGGGAGGCACCAAACAAGGGTGTTCAGCCAGAGTTTCATGTTGGAGCAAGGGGGTTCGTCCAAAGAAGGCCGTTAGACTTGGTGTGAGTTGGGGGGTCTGGCCACCAAGAGTTTGGTGCACCGAGCAAGGACCTTGCCAGAGTGGGAGAGGGGGGATCCAGCTAGGGTTGTATATGCAAGAGGGAAAGGGGATCTAGAGTAATAATATGTGATAGTGGGTGTTACGCATCATTCATAGGGAGATAATGGGGTGTTGGTGAGCAGCGCACATGGAATGAAGTGGTACGGATTTAGGTTTTTTATAATAATAATTCTAATAATAATAATAATAATAATAACATAAATATAATAATAGTAATATTAATAACATAATTATAATAATTATAATACCAAAAATATAATAAAAATAATACTTTTATGCATTTAATTTTAAATAATAATGGTATAAATAAAAATTTAATGATAATAATATTGTTAACAATTTTTAATAATATTATTATTATTATCAACACAATATTATCATTATTATTATTATTATTATGTTTTAAACATTTACCTCATTTTATTCTCATAAAATTTTATCATTTTAAGTAGTGGGTAATTACGCGGGCACCCGGGCTAACCGCATGGTTTCTGCCAACTGTGAAGTGCTCGTGCACCAATCTGAAACCCACCAAAATCATCAAACCTAAAAAAAATTAAGTCGAGGACCAAAACCAAACTTCAACCAAAGAATCAACATTAAAAAATAATTAAAAATAAAATAAACATGTGTTCTAGGTTTGAAAGCATGTGTATGGGTACCATAGTCTAAGGCCTTCCATGTGTGTGGTATGTCTACTCAACATTGGTCGTCCACCCCTGGCCTACTTTAGGTGGTCTTGGGGTAGGGGAGGCTCCTCCTCTTATTTTCTAAGAGGTAACTAGTGTTTTAGTTCATTACATATGATATAACCATCATTCTATAAATATATAATAATACTTTACATCTATAAATTATATTTATTGGAAAATAGAAATGTTACTCATGCATATGTGAGACTTAATGTCTTCGTGATTGTAAGGTAGTTCATTTTTTATAACCATGTTTTTTGAATGGTTTTAAAATTAAAATTAAAATATAAAAATATAATTATTTAGTTATTATTATTATATAGATTGTGGAATAATGATCTATTTGACCATATTCAACCTACTGAAGTCATTTTGGACATTTGAGTTAAATATCATCAAAACATCAAATGTGAACTTAATTTATTAAATAATAAAATATAAAATAGTAATAAATAAAATTAAAGTAATAATAAACTTGAAAAATATTCATAGAAAATTAAATAATTAACATAAGTTTTTTATTCACGAATATAATAACATACATGATGATGCAGTCTTGTGGAATGTGACACTTTACCTTAAATACCTCATTTCAAATCATTTAATAATTTTTTTCAAAATCCTTTTCATCCATGTCTAGATTCTAAAAAATCATTTTATATCAATATAAATGAATTATTAAGGACATTTTATGTCACTTTTTTAATTTCTTTTAATGGTTTTAGATATTAATATTTTAATGTATTTTATACAGTTCATTATGACTTTCTTTATAAAAGGCAAAAGGAGTGTTCTATTTTAACATATATGGAATCAATAGATTTTCCCACTAATATAAACATTATTTGATATTTGGTTTCCTTTTTAATCATCCATTTTTTATTCAAATAGATACCATCCTTCCCTTTGTTTTGTTTATTTTATTTTTGAAAACTGATTTCTAAAGGAAAGGGATATATAAATATATGAAAATATTTTGCTTATGGGTTCAAAAATATATTTTTATTAGTTTAATGTGTTTCAATAATGTTATCATCATTGGACATTATATATGATTAAGGATGATCTTTATATAGCTCATCATAATTGTTGAGCCCGATGTATCTCATGATGATGGTTGAACTCGATATAGCTCTCTAATTCATTGGGTAATGATTATGTTCTCTTGTGAATTATGTTGGAAGTTTTCTATATTCGTTATTCCATTGATAAGGGTTATTATAAGAGTACTATTAATATTATATCTAAGGAACCTATATGTATTTTTTATGATTGATAATGAGTTATCATGGAAATAATTTATTTCAAAAGGTAAGTTAAAGATATTTTGTTTTAAAGGAAGGATTATACCATTTTAGGGTAAAAAGGTAAATTTTTAGAAAAATGTGTTTCATTAGTTCTCATATATTTTATAAAGCCCTCGTGATTATGATTTTTGACTTTATGTTTTATTATAATGTATTTTATGAAACACATTCTGTAGTAAATATTATTTAATGTGTATATAAATGATTATTTGATCTGAAAGTTTATTTAGTTAAATACAAACACTATTTTATGATATCATGGTTTTAAAATGGATTAAAAACTTTCTTTATTCTTCTTTTTTATGTCCCTTTCTGATTTTTTTTCTCATCCCATGTTTTCAAATGTTTTTTCACAGGTTTTATGGATGAGTAAGAGTAAATAAGAAGTTAATTTTGAACTAATAAAGATTTATCTTGAAAAGAAAATAAGATTTGTTTTAAAAGTATTGTATTATGGGAAAAATGTATATTAAGAGGAAGTTTCTAACATATAATGTATGAGTTTTTTATTTTATTTTTATGATATAATTATCTAATACTCTAAACCCAAAAAAATCTTTTGGAATGAAAGAAAATGATTTCTTATTTTAAAATGAAATTATGAGTTGAATAAAGGTCAAATATATATAGTTGGTATCAAAGAAAATTTTTAGATAATTTTAGAGGTTACTATAATATATTTAAATACACTTAATAGAATATAATTTATTGTTATTAGGATATATCATCTGATGATTACCATGTTTCCTTATATAAATTATGTTTGGAATGGTTTTCCATAGAGGAAACTATGGAACTAAAGTAAGAAGGAATCAAGAAGAAAATATCCTTTGAAATCAGCAACCTAAATAGTTGTAATTATAATAAAGTAGTTTATTTCTATAATGGATCGGTTGATACTAGTTATAAATGGTGGTGGTATCCATGCGATAAATATACCATGTTCACATAAAAGTAACATAGTCTATAGTGGATCATTTCTTGAAACAACACCCTCCATTATTTAGTGAATAATCTAACCCAATGATAACTAAACGATGGGATAAATCCTTGGATATGTTATTAAGATTCATGCATTGTTTAGATCATTAAAAGGTAATTTTTTATTTACTATTTTTAAGGTGAATCCAATGAATGGTTATGAATAGTATAGGAATCGAATATATTTATGACATATAATGGGACACATTTATGGATATTTTCCTTGAAAAATAAATTACAATGGTTTTTGTACTTAGGTTAAAAATCAATTCATTTAATTGAGGTAGAATAAGAAATATTCAGTGGTCATGTATGAAGAAAACTTCACCTGATTGGAAAGGTATGAACTAAATTTTATTCATGGTCTTTATATAAAAATTAATCATTTTTACTGAGGATTTAACAGAATATATCAAAGGGAATTTAATTCCACTATATTATAGAGTTATGAGACTCATTTTCAATGTTCATAGAATATAGAAATAAAGTTTTTTGGGGACCATTTATTCCATGATAATAAGAAGAATAAAAGGTCTATATGGTTGTAAATGTGGAAGAATCCATCAAAAAAAATATTAAGGTAAGAAAATCATGTTTCCATATTGTGATAAGTGTGGTAAAAAACACCTATTATAATGTATTACAAAATCTTGGAAGTTTTTTTGATGAGGAAAGTTTGGATATGTGGTCTATGACTATAAAAAATGATCAGACAAATAATCAAAAGATAATGATATATTCTTTAATTATAATGACATGGGTATTTATGGAGTATTTTTTCAAAGAATAAATAAGGCAAGAAAATCATCATGATCAAAAATAAAATGGTGTGGATAAATCCTCTTAGACTACTTCAGAAGTTGTTGGATAATCCAAAAATGTGGTGTTAGGTACATTACTTGTTTATACATATAATTATAATGTATTTTATGATAAGGGATCTACACACTCTTTTATTTATAATAAATTTTCTGATAAATTTTAAATTTTACCTCATGAAATAAAGAAATAGTATTTGGTAAAAATAGTTAGGGAAGTATTAAGGAAAAAATTTATAAGAATATTCATGTTGTTGTCTATGGAAAGGCTTTGTCATAAAAAAAATTGTTTTTCTTGTAGATTTTGATGTTATTAAGGTTATATATTTAATTTTTATACTATGCTAATATTTATTATAGTGTTAAAGAAGTTTTTTTTTCAAAATTAGTTTCAGTTTTAATAAAAGAATGAATTCAAAACATCGATAACATATAATGAAACTAAGAAGCTATTAAAAGATAGAATTAAAAGATATATTTCACAAATTATTGAGAAGATATAAACTATTCGTATCGGTGGTGTCCCTGAAATTAATTATTATCTTGATGTATTTCCTAAAGTGTTACCTTGTAGTATACCTAATCAAAACATTGAGTTAAATGTTGAATCAATGCCTGTTATTAAGCTAATTTCAAAACCCCCTTATCAAATGGATCATGTAAAACTTTAGGAATTGAAAAAGGAGTTTAATTAGTTTTAATATAAATTTTTATTTCATCCTAAAACTTGACCATGCGTGATCTTATTTTATATGATGAAAATAAATATGGTTCAATGAGACTTCACATTGATTTTAGAGCCTTTAATAACATTACTGTTAAAGTAAATTTATCATTTTCCTCTTATAAAATTTTTTTATAAACTCTAGGGTGTGAAATATTTTTTAAAAATTGATATATGGTCATGATTCCATTAGTTGAAGTTAAAGGAGGAAGATATTTTGAATATATATTTTCAGATGAGATATTGGCATTATAAGTGTGTAGTAATTCCCTTTAGGTTATCTTATTGACTAACTGTATTCATGGATCTTATGAATAGATTTATCCATGAATATTTATATATGTTTTTAGTTTTTTTTTGTTTACTATATATAGGTATATTCTAAAATTCATTAGGATAATGAAAGACACCTAAGGATAGTTTTATAAACCTTGAAAGAAAATAAGTTATATGGAAGATTTAGTAAGTGTGAATTCTGGTTGCAACTGATTTTTTTCCTTGAGAATATTTTTTTTAAAGATGGAATAAATATTTTAGATACTAAAACTATGTTTTTTGGAAAATTTATAAGACCTAAATATTTCCTATAGTTTCATAGTTTCTTATATTAGTGGTTTACTACGAGATATTTATTAAAAAAAATTCTTAGTTATCTACCCACTGACTAAGTTAACTTGAGAAAGAGTTAAATTAGTATTTTTAAAAGACCATGATGATTATTTATAGTATCTAAAAAGTATATTGGAAAATTATTCAGTTTTTTCTCTACCCTTAAGAAATGGTGTATTATTCATCTACATCAATGCTTTATTTAAGGGACTTGGTGATGTTCTAATGTAGAATAATCCAGTAATTTATTATAGTTCACATCAACTGAAAACTCATAATTTAAATTATCCAACACATGATACAGAATTAGCTATTTTGGTTTTTGATTTAAAAAATTTGAGGTATCATTTATATAGAGTAAAGTTTCAAATATATACGTATCATAGATATTGGATTTATATATTCACTAAGAAATACTTTAATATGGGACAAGTAATATGGTTGGAACTTATTAAGGATTATTATTACACTATTCATTACTATCCTATAAAATAAAAAAAGTATATAATTATTGGATTTGGAAATATGATGATATATTAACCATGTAATGTTTGAAATATAACTATTTGGTTAATGATTTTATGATTTTTCTCCTAGAAATTGTGTATGAAAGAAATTCATCTATTTTGTTTTAGGATTTATTTTAAGTAGATCTATTAGAAATAATTATGAAATTATATTATGAGGATCATGTTTTATAGAAAAGGTAAAATCTATTATGATATAAAATATTCCTGAGTTTATTTTTGATGAAGAAGGTGTTATCAGATTTGGAAAAAGATTATGTATGCCTTTGATTTATAGTTGAAGGGAGAATTGTTGAGTAAAGCTCATAGTTCCCCATTTTTTGTTGATTTGGAGAGTATTGAGATTTAATTAAAACTTTAAGAGTATTTCTGTTGGGACAGAATGAAAATAAATATTATTGATTTTACCATAAAATGCTTAACATGTCAATAGGTTAAAGCACAAAGACAATTACAAAAAGGTATTATTTAGCCTTTGACAATGTCATAATGAATATGACAGAATATATTTATGGATTTTGTGGAGTAATTTCCAAAGTAATCTTAAGGAAAAAATGTTATTTGTGTTATTGTTCATAAACTAACTAAATTTTTACATTTCTTTCCAATTCAAGATACTAGGTTTTTAAATCAGATTTCTCGATTGTACCTAAAGGATATAGTAAAGTTACATGAAGTTTATCTCCCCATTATATCTAATCATGATCCCAAATTTACATCCAATTTTTGAAAGGGACTTCATAATTCATTGGGTGCTGAATTAAATTCCAATACATATTTTCATCATTAATATGAAGGATAGTCTGAGTAAATGATTCAGACATTGGAATTCATGGTTTGAGATTTTTTTATGGATTTCCCAGGAAATTAGGATTAGAATATTTCATTATTTCAATTTTCTTATAATAATAGTTTTAATTCTACTATAGAGATCAAACCATTTTTTGGAATTATTTGGAAAGTGGTGTCAAACTCTAGATTTTTATGATGAAGTATGTGAAAGAATGTTTTTTGGTCCATAATTAGTAAAATAAATGATTGATAATGTGAAAAGATTCATAAACATATGAGGAAAACTAAAAGTTGGAATAATATTAATGTATATAACCATAGGAAAGATCATTTATTCAATGTATGTGATCTTGTTTTTATTAAAGTAACGTCATAGAAAAGTGTTGTGAATTTTGCTAAAAGGGGGATACAAAGTCTGTGGTACATTCTACCATGTGAAATCCTAGGGAAAGTTATATAAATTGATTATTTAGTGGCCTTTTCTCCATGTTTATCTTAGTTAAATCAAATATTTCATGTTTTTTTAAGAAAATATGGGTTAGATGCATCTCATGTTTTCATCCCTGATGTAGCTCATTTAGAAGAAAAGCATTCATATGAGGAAAAAACTATTCATATTCTCAACCAAAAATAGTAAGTGTTATACAATATGTTGATTAAAAAGGTTAAGGTTTTGTGGGAAAACCATATGACTGAAAAATCAATATGGGTATAAGAAAATACTATGAGTAAAATATATCCCCACTTATTTAAATAGTGAATAAAATTTTAAAGATGCAATTTCCAAACTGGATGAATAATGTAACAACCTAGGTAATGTTATGATAAACCATTTTCTTGTATTATTATAATTAATAAATTATATTTTATGTATTTATATTTATTATAATAATATTTTGTAACTTTTTAATCAAAGGGAAAAAATCTGTATTTCTAACCAAATTGGGTTTTCATGCATTGTATGGTTTTTCTGAAAAGATAAATTTCTAAATTTTATAATTTTAATTTGAAAAAATAAGCTTCATTTTTGAATTCATAATGTCAAAATAATATTTGGATGAAGTTTTTAATACTTTTAGAAAAGTTTTATTTTTCAATGAATAGTAAATATAATGATTTTAATAGCAAACTATATTTTCTTTTCAAGTATTTACAAAGTAAGATTCAATTTTAGAATTGTTTTAAAATTTAATTATTTATATTTAAATAATAAAAAACCAATTGTGATATTTTTCTCTATTTTTATACTTGAATTTGGTATAAAAAAATTACACTTAAATGGATTTTTTCTGAAAAAAAAAACATTTTTCATAATGCTTGATGGATTTAATTTTAAATTAAATTGTTCCAATTATAGAAATTTAATCTTGAAAAATGGATTATATATTTTTAATCAAGTAGTAAAAAAAATTTAAGTATGTTCTTTTTATTTTTAATCATTATAAATAGTAATCATACTAAATTTTTGTTACCAGGATAAAAGTAAAATGAGTTAATTAGGATTTAAGAATGAGATAATACTTAAAATTCATTAAATCACATTATATTATCTTATTTTATGAGTATATTTCATACATTATCATCCAAACATCAAATATATAACCTTTTTTACATTTTTCCTTTGATTTTGACCTTTATATTATTTTAAGTAAAGAAAAATATAAAATACCACTCTCTTGCTTTAAAATTCCAATTATATGTTCACATAGGGATAAAAATTAGTTATAAAAGAATAATAAATTTTATTTTAATTATAATAAAATTATTTTTATGATGGTAAATTGTTTTTAATTTTTAGTGATCATATAAATACCTAAAATTCTTACACAACACCGACAGAATGCTTGAGAAAATAGCAAAAAAATAAAGTAAATGATTTCTAAAAATAATAAAAGTAATATTTTATGGTTGAGTTAAAGAGTCCAAAAAAATAGATCAATATAAAATATTATATACGTTTTAAATTTTTATATTCTAATTAAATTTTTAACTTAATTAAATTATATTCAAAGTAAATAAATAGTTTAAAAATGAAAATACTAATATTTTATTAAATGATTTAAAATTCTTAAAAATATTATATTCTTACATGTGAATGCGATATAGTTTAAAATTTCAATCATGATACATTTATGGGTCATTTTTCATTTATAGTACAATTATGAACCCCTAAAAAGTTAAAAACATTGACATCGTCATAATTGTCAAAAGGGTTAATGGGGGTTTAAAACAAATAGATATTGAAAAATTATTTTATGATAGTATTTAAACCCATAATCATAGTATATTATAATTATATCAATTTTGAACAACTTTAATAAGAAAATCAATTTATATTAATTTAATACTTTAAGAAATTCCAATAGTATCCCTCCCATCACTTATAAAAGGGCACCTCATATCCTTTCTTCCTCATGAAATTTTACCACTCTATATCATTCAATACTAGCCCCAATACATTATTAACATACTTTAAGTTTTTATAGAGGTTTTATTTTTGTTATATTACAAACCTTATATGGACTAAGGTGTAAAGGAAAGGAGGTTGTCTAAAGAAGCGGTATAGCTTTTAACTGAATGTTTTAGTTTTATTTATTCTTATACCTCTTTAAAATATTTCCTAGACAAGATGACATAATAATACTAGTATATTAAATATAATGAGGTTTTTTTGTTAATTTCATAACCTATATCCATCTCCTTCATCAATCAAATCATAAACGAATCCATCATTCATGTCTACAACGGACTACCGCCTCACGAACTAATGTAATTTGTTTTCCATCACAACTTCTTATGAATGTATATAATGATGTATTTAATGTATATACATGATATTCATGATATATATATATAATTTTATACATTTTATATATCATCTAATTTCTTAAATTTCTTTCCATTTAATAATGATAAAGTCGTCCGTGTGTACATGTGGATTACCTCCTCCACGAATTGATGTGATTGTTTTTTCACGACCACATCACATAGATGATATATATATAAGTGTATTCATAGAAAAAATGTGTAATTTTATATATACTCGTAATTTTGGATATTTATAATAATCCATACCTTATTTCCATTATGTTCTTTGAAAAATGGAAATGTTACTCATTTGTATGTATAGTATACCATCTCCATGATTGTAACGGTATTCAGTTTTCATAACCATCTTTCATGAATAGTATTAAAATTAAAATTAATATATAAAAATTATAATTATTTTATGATTATTATTTTCAAAATGGTGTAATAGTGACCTTTGTGACCATAGTGAACCTACGAAATTCATTTTGGACATATGAGCTGAATATCATCTAAATGATAAACATGAACTTTATTAATTAAGTTATTAAATATAAAATGGTAATAAATAAAATAAAAGGAATAATAAACTTAAAAGAACGTATGGATAAATTATATAATTAAAATAATTTTATTATTTAGAAATATAAATAATGCACATGACAAGTCATACTTGAGGTAAGGGACACTTTTCCTTTAAAACATCATTTTAAATGTTTTAAAGATTTATTTTATAAATGTTTTTCATTAAAATACATATTATTAAAAATAATTTTGTTATAGAAATAAATGAGTTATAAATTAAATTTTATGTATATTATTTAAATTATTTTAATGTTCTTATAAAGTAATCTTTTGACTTATTTTATATGAAATATTTTAACTTTCTTTATAAAAGGAAAAAATCAATGCTCTATTTTTACATATATAGTGTCAATGGATTTTACAACATATAAAACCATTATCTGATATTTAGATTAAAATATAATAATCCTTATTTTATTCAAATAAAAAACCTCCTTCCTCTTGTTCTGGGGATTTTAGTTTTGAAAATTGGTTTTTAATAAAAAATGTATCAATATCCAAAAAAATCTTGTGGGTTTAAAATTAAATTTTTATGAGTTTGATGATAGAAATGAAACCTTTTATATGTTTCATGAATTTTATGGTCCTTATACAATATTTATGATGATGGGTGTGACAAATATAACTTATATTGATGGGTCAGCCTGATATGGCTCGTGATGATGGGTGGTCCCAATATAGCACTCCAATGCATTGGGTAAGGATTATGTTTTGTGGAGAATTATGCTAGAAATTGACTATGTTGGTTATTAAACTAATAAGTTTTGTTTTAAGGGTTATATGAATATGATTTCACAAGTCACCTTTAGAAATATTCTATTTTTACTAATTAGTTTTCATGAAAATTATTGAGTTTAACAGGTAAGCTGAAGATATCATGTTTTAAAGGAAATATTATGAACTTTTGGAGTACAAGGGTATGATTTTTAAAAAATGGTTATCATGGTATCTCATGTTTTCTAAGAAACCCTCATTATTATCATTTTACCTTTATGTTTTTTTATAAAGTTTTTTATGAAAAACATTGGGTTGTAAAGATGATTTCATTTGTATATAAATGTTTATTTATTCTCAAAGTTTATTATGTTAAAGGAAAAGTATCTTTCATAAATTTGGTGTTTTAAAATAGAATAATAGGTTACTTTATTCATTTTTTTATTTCCCTTAATAAATTTTTTTACTTATCCTGTGTTTTTAAAAGTTTCCCATGGGTTTTAAGGATGTGTAGGAACAAAGAAGAAGTCAATTTAAAAATTGAAGAGCTTTTTCATCAAATTAAAACATGTTTTATTTTAAAAGTCTTGTATATTGGAAAAAATGGATACTAAGAGAATTTTTCTAAATTTTAATGTATGTTTTTATGTAATATTTATGACCTAATTTGTAAAACTCTAAACATGAAAGGATCTTTGAAAATGTAAGAAAAAAATTCTTCTTTAAAAATAAATTTATTGATTAAATAAGGTGCATGTCCTTATAATAAGCCGATGGTACAAAGATTTTGTCCTAAGTTCTCCATTTCTGAAGGATATTTTATGAGAAAACATAATCTCTCAATGATGTTTTTGTGATTTCATGGAATATGATAGATAGTGTAAGGGTTTCATCTCATATTTGTTTCATTGAGACATGTTTTTTATTATACATAAATTTTAATTTATATATTTTTTATGCTATCACTTTGAAGTATTATGTTATGAATCTAACTTTAATCATGGTATCTAATTTTTCATTAAATTTTTTCAATTTCAATATGTTTCGAACCAAAATATATAAAAGATGCAATAATTTATAATCTCGATCTATTTTATTTAATATAGTTCTATGTAAACAACTTTTGTAATTTTTTATGGCTCATTTACAACTTATTTGAAATATTATATCATGAGTCTATTTATATTCATAGAATTTAATGTCCCATATCAAGTTTTATATTTGAAGAGCATTCAATTTAAATGTTATGGGATCTATAAGATTTTCCTTCATTTTTATGATAATTATTCCTCAAAAAACATCCTTTAATTGTTGTAAAATGGTTTTCAACTTGATTTTAACTATTGATTATTTTTAAAATAAAATTAAATATACTTATATTTTTCAAAAGTATAAGTTTTATTTAAAAAATAAAATTTTAATTTTAAAAGGGTTATTAATGGATTGTGATTTTAATAATTACTTCTATGGTGTTTTCTTTGTATCTTAAATAATGTTTATGAAATCATCATTATTTTATAAAATTTGATTTATGAAAAAAATGGGTCATTTATAAATGTTTTACCAATATCAAAATATTTTTTTTAAATAAAGTATTTTAAAAAGTTTTAAAAAAGTTACAAAAGAGTATATTTATTATTTTATATCTTCCACTAAAAATTTTTAGACTTAAACCACATTTATTCTTTTAATGATTCATTATTGTTATTTATTTTCAAATTTTTTTTAATAATGGTTTTTCAAGTTATCTTATTGAAAATTATTTTTAAAAGTGAATTGAAAATTTTTCTCATTACAAAAATGTTATGAAATTTTTTATAAATCTTTTTTGATGGTTTTAATTCCATTTTCCTCATTATATCCAAAATATTTATCTCTATTATAGTATTTTTTGTAAATCACCCAATAAATTCCCTTGTGAAATACTTCTTTTTGGTCAATTGTATTTTAGGTATCAACTATTCTAACACTTGAGGTCATTTTATGTGACATCATTCAGATATTATATGAAACCCATTTTCATTCTATGGGTTCTTCATGATATGATACATGTTTTTTTATGGAACACATATTGAAGATTTATTATTGTGAGATGGTTTGGGTCAGATAAATCTCTAATATTTTTTTAGTGTAATAAATCCCTATGATGGTTTGGGTCTGATAAATTCTTATAATGGTTTGGTTTTGATAAATCCATCTGAAATTTTTGGCTGATAAATCCCTATGATGGTTTGTGTCTAATAAATACTTGTTATGATTTGTGTCTAATAAATCCCTTATATGGTTTGGGTTTTATAAATCCCTATCATCTTTTGGGTTTGATAAATCTTTGAGAAAAGTTGGACCCATTGAATCCCTTTGATGCATTGGATAAAATTTTATATCTCATGAGCTATATTTACATGTGTTCAATTAAGTTTTCTTTTAAGTGTGGTCACAGGTGTATGGATCATGAAGGTTATGAATCATGAGATAATGTATTTATGTATATGATTAGGTTTTTTCAAAAGCATGGGTGTTAGTGAGTGTCTTGAAAAGGTAATATTTTCCAATGATTATGTTTGTTCTATAATTCATTATTATTCTTTGTTTCAAGGATGTGTTACATTTCTATTTCATTTTCCTATAACAATACTCTACAGATCATGATTATTATATCCCAATTCCACAATCTTTTCCATAATACATGTTTTTTCATTTGATATTATATTTACTTCTTAAATGACTAATGGGAAAATCTTATTATTCTATGTTATTTTTAATAATATATTTCTCCCTTACTCATGTTTTCTTATATTCTTATGATCTAACTCTTGATAAAATGTTAATTATTTTTTCCCTACTAATTTATTGAGCTCACCCATTTCGTATGTTTCCATTAACTAAGTTTTGAAGATGATAATAACCTATAAGGAATCTAGAATGGTGTTTACTGTGTTTAGACTATGAAAAAATGTTCACAAGTATTGTAAAGCAATTTTCCTATTTATCCAGAATCTAATAAAAAACATAAAAGTTATCGAGATTGTGTGATATTATTTTTTTGATGTAATATTAATGTGAGATATATGACGTTTATCTTGAATTATCTCTCTTGGTATTTAAGATATTATAGAAATTATATGTTTTTATCACAAAACCTAATATTGAAGGTTTAGGGCACCTTAATTGGTATCAAAGAAGGGTTTTTTGTTTTGTGGATTAGTCTAGTTATTTTTGGGTATTGAGATGAGGGAACATTAGTGAAATCCTTGGGGATAAACCTAAGTATAAAATTAAATACTAAAATTTGGTAAAATACAATGTTTTGGGTTCCAGGAAATAAAATCTCTATATAGATACAAACAAGTGGATGTAGGGATTAGAAAATATGCACCTAGGGGTAAAAACCCTGAAAATGATAGTTGGTTATTAACTTTATCTTCACCAAGTGCACAACAAAGAGGCCCAATGGCATACCTAATTTTACATTCTGGGGGTATGGTTTGATTAGTTTCCATGATCTTTATGAACCATTACAGTGAATTTAAATTAATTTTGATGATTTAATATATTTATTTAGGTTACAGAACCTAATAGGATTATTTCCATTAACAACCAAGGTTAAACTAAAGGAGTTATAGGTCAATCTAATTATATATTAGTTAATCAAAATAATATCATAGTTTTAAATTAAGGTTTAATTATAAAAGGAATTATAGGATTTAAATTTCATATTCATATGATCATTTAGTCTATCTTTATTCGATATCATCTTAACCATTTTAGTTTTAGTATTTCGTTGGAAATAGGATCATGAAAATGAAGCAAGGAATGGTTTGTCCCTAGAACTATTATAACCAACTAAGGAACCCTATTTCTTATAAATTGTTGAGATTAAGGAATATCTTAATAAATTCCTATTATTTTTGAAATTATGAGTCTCCAAGTATTTGAGATTATGAGGTTGACATCTTATTAGACAATATATCATGATTTTATTATAGATCCCTTAACATCATTCAATTGTGAATGATAATTAAAATTGGGAATATGAAATTTATTTAATGGGTTATAATGTAACACTCCATTATTTTAGTATATATTTTCTTTTAAATAAATAAAATCTTTAATATATTTTATTACTTGATATATCAAACCAAAATGAATTTTGATACATTTTATTAAGATAAAATTAAAAGTACTAAATGTCACTATTGTAATGTATCTCATATAGCCAACGAGCTCGTACCTGAGTGGTAAGGGCTCTTGTTTGGCATCCAAGAGACCCAAGTTCAAAAGCGGGTGGAGGAAAATTTTCGGGTACTGTATCAGTACCATAGAAGCCAAAACTATTCACTAAATTTGGGCCTTCAGGCCACTGTTTTGGGCCTGTGGGTCTCAAGGGCCTTTGGGCCATCAAAGGCCTTTGGGCCTTAGGGACTTCAGGTCACAGAGACCATGGAGTATCCCAAGTTCACACAGATCAGGCCCCAGAGAGGATTATACCTACAATAAGTAGTCACCAGAATAAGAGATAACCAGTTTGGAAGAATGAGAGGGTATGGCAACCGCCATCAGGACCAAGCACCGTGCATCTTTGTACGGGGAAATGCTATCCGATCAGCAATGCAAGGTGGGGAGCTTGACGATCAATGACACAGAAGCTGGGGAGGGATAGTTCTTGTGGGTGGGGCCTATGAATCTTTTATTTGGAATGGTATGCCTCTGGGCCTTTGGGTCATGTATTACAGGTCATGTCGGGCCTTGTGCCTTGGGTCTACGGGTCATGTACGGGTTCCCCTTCAACCGTTAAAAGGGGGATTATCCATAATAAAATAAAAAATAAGGCCTTTGGGACATTCAGTTTAATGTATCTAGTATAAATAGAATTAATAAAATTATGAAATATATTTAGAATGAAACATTAAGGTCACTTTGAATACTAATTCACTTATGAAATTCAATTAGTAAATCTAAATAACTAAAAACATCATTTTATACTAAAAATTTGATTTTCCTAAAAATTTAATTTATCTGTACTATGCATTTTTATTACATGAAACTAAGTTTATTATGATTTAGTTAGGATACAATAAATTTTTTATAGTAATAATATATTAATACTAATTTAATTATTAATTGATACAAAATAAAAATAACAAAAGTTAAAACATTTTCATTTTCCAATAAAAAAATGTTTTTTATTATATTTTATATTTCAATTTGAAAGTTAAATTCCAAATTTTTAGAATTTTAATTTGAAATGATTAATTTTTTTAATTCATAATGACAATATTATCCTATGGGTAATTTTTTGAATTTTTCTAAAATAGTTGAATTTTTGGCGAATAATGAAAAATACAGTTTTTACCAATAAGACTTATATGTTTATAAAAGATTTTTATTTTTCAAATATGTATTTAAAATAAAATTTATTAATTGAAACATATTATTATTAGTTTATAAATCCATGATTAACATTTTGAAAAATAATTAATATTTTCCTAAAAAACTAGTTTGTATGCATTATACTTTTATTATTTTAAAATTAATTTTTTTCACTTTTAGAAATTTGATGTTATAAAATTCTTTTCATATTTTTCATCATAATATCCAGATTATACAAAAAGTTTAGTTTAATTATTATTTATTAAAATAAGTTAAAAATAATAAAAATGAGTTAATGTAGTAAAAGTAAATTTTGGTAAAAGTTAAATTTAAGAATAAAGTCCCTAATATTCCTTAAGATTTTCGCCAAATGATTGGATGAGATGATTTATCTTCCAAAAATCCTCCCCTTAACATTATATCCCACTTTAAAATCCACTTTAATTGTAAATAGGACATTTCTTACACATTATGTAATGGGGTTTTTGAAAATGCTACTCCCCACACTTATTAAAGGTTCTCACATCCACCTACCTCAAACTATCGTTATCCTTTTGAATTACTCTTGAATAGCTACCCATTTTTTATTCTCCTAGAATCATATTCAATATTTATAAGACTCTAATGATAATAGGTTAGCATAATTCCTCATTTTCCAATATATATTTCAAGTGATGACATAAACTCTCAAAAAATTTGAAGAGAATTCGTGGAAGTTAAGAGTTATGTTAAGGGTTTTATATAAAATCTTCTTCACTGAGTAATTATTTTTATTATATACCTATTTTTTCATTTATTCTGTATATTCTAGTTCTTTTAGTTATTGTGTAATGGATCTATCTTTATTCATTGTATTAAATTTTTCATTTCAATTTTTTCTCTTTCAATAGGATTTGAATCAGATGTTATAAAATTCATAATAGTTTCTTATCTCACTCTTTTTTCTTTGAGACATATGCTATATTCACCATGTTTTGATGGTGTATATACTACCATTTATAAATATTATACCATTATTACCTTAATATTTATGGTATTTAGAGTCTCATATCAATTTCTCTCTTTAAAGATAATTAGATTTAAATGCTACCCAAGTCGTAATTGCTTTTCACCATTATGATCATTCTTCTTTACAAAGATTCCATTCTATGTTTTAAATTTATTTTCCAAATTATTTTAATTATTGATTATTTTTAAAATAATAAAAAAAAATATTATAATTTTCAAAATTAAATGTTTTATTTTTAAGAGGAATTATTAATTTTAAAAGGGATTTTAAAGGCTTATATATTTATTAAAAAAGTATTCAGCTTTTTTATTCCTTATCAAAGAATGTTTTTGAAAGTATATTTCCTTTATTAAATTTATTTTTTAAAGTAATTTTTTTGGTTTTAAAGGGTAATTTATAAATGTTTTATCAATATCAAAGTATTTCATTTTAAGTAGAATATTTTCAATGAATTTCCAATCATTTCAAAAAGGGGATATTTATTCCTTTTATATATTCCATTCTGCATTTGTGTACTTAAAACTTATTTTCATAATAGAACCATTATTGGTATTTATTTTAAAATGGTTTCTAATTTGTTTTCATTTTACCTTCTTGAAAATAATTTTATAATGTGATTTTTAATTTCAGAACATTGTGACAATGTTAAGAAATGTTTTCAAAAATCTATTTTCATGGTTTCAATTTCATTTTCCTCATTGTATTTAAAAATATCTACCAAATTTTGTGTAATATTTATGGAATAATCTTATAAATTTCCTTAAGGAATATTCAATTTGGGTTTTTGAATTTTTTGTAATAATTATTCTAACTCTTTAGGGCATTTTATGTTATACCATTTTGAAATGTTACAAAAACCATTTCCATTTTATGGGTTCTTAATGATATGATGCATAATTACTTTTTTAAGGAACACATGTTTATAATTTAATGTTATGAAATAGGTTTGTTTCATAAAATTCATATTATATTTTTTGTATGATGAATCCATGTAGTGGTTTAGGTATAATAAATCCCTATAACTGGTTGAGTCTCCTAAATTCATGTATCAGTTTAGATTTGATATTTCACTATGATAGTTTGGCTATGATAACACCCTATGATGGTTTGGGTTTGATAAATCTATATGACTATTTGGGTCTTATAAATCATTTTAATGGTTTTAGTATGATAAAGCCTTGTGAAATTTTGGGTCTGATAAAACCCTATCATGGACTGGGTCCAATATAGCCCTAATATGATTTGGGTCTAATAAATCCATGAAATGGGATGGGACTATTAAATCCCTCCAATTAATTAGTTAAAATTTTATATCCCATGGTATATATATATATATATACATCTATAGTGACCCATACTTTTCATACATAGATATTACATTCTTTATATGAATATTCATTACATTACATAATATCCCACACCAGAATGATAATGTTTTAGTGCCTTCAGAGACTTGGATACATAAATAACTAGTTCATAAGTGTACTAAATCATCTCCCACTAAGTTCTTTATAATTACAACCCTTATTATAAATATCATAATTAATATCTTTCTTTATATCCATGGTAAAAGGAAACATAATAAAGGGTGAGTTTAGAATCTCAATAAGAGCAAATAATAGAGATATCAATGATCACTTGAGCTTAACCTGACTATAAGGGTATAATAACAAGACCATGACATTTAAAAATCATGACTTTCATAACATAGATTATAGTCATGATTCATATTATAAATATTTGTAGTTCATAAGTCATGAATCATATAGGAATCAAATAACATGAGTCACAAAAGTATAACGTAGGCATAAGACATGAGTTTCTGTCATACACATGAGTCTGTGGATAGATTCCCTTATCGAATTGGGTTCACTCCCCATTCTAGTCTTACTTATCTCATAAGATATCAATCATTATCAAATTCATTATAGGGGTATATCATTCCCAAGACAACCCATCACATAATTAGAATCATAGAAATTTGTGACACAATATGATAAATTAATCATCATATCATAACCCATGAAGATAAATGGGTTTTATAAACATTTCATCATAGCATAAATATGGAAAAGGAAAAGGTTTCAAAAGCATTACATCATAGCATAACCCATGGAAATGGAACATGTTTTATAAACATCTTGTCATCATGATCATAAATAATTTGGGGAAATAATAAAGATTTTATATATGAATAATATCTCTAATAAAACCTATTCAACACCAAATTATTTCATCATAGATGAAAATGCATTTAAAAGATCACTTTGAACATTTCATAAGGATAATACCATTTTTATTTTAAAATAACTTATTTAAAATATAAATATTTTCCATATATTAAGTAAATAATTTTATTTGAAAATAAACTTGAAATACTATAAATTAATCTTCAAAACATTGTCTGTTCATGAGGGTGTAAAATTCCATTCATTTCATATAAGTTAAAAGAACATATTATTTTCATACATTTATAGAAAGTCAAAAGTATTTTTATTCAGAAAATGACTAAAATAATAATTTTATGCCATATTATAAAAAAGAAAAACATGGGTAAAAATTAATTTACACAATCATTTGGGAAAATTAAAAACATTATTGAAAACGTTTTAAGAAAACATGGATATGGAAGAAAAAAAATTTGACTGAAGATCGAAATGAATTTGATTTTACTTAAAATAATTCCTTTAGTATATTGAGTTAATAAAAAGATGAAAATGAAATTAAAACATGTTAATTTCAAAAAAATAACTATATTAAAATAAAATTAATTAGTTTCTTGAGTATTATCTCATAATATTTCATCATCACAAACTTAATCATAAATAATACTAATAAATAATGAGATTGTGACATAAAACTCTTACCACTTTGGTAACATTTGATTTATAAGAACCATAAATTAAAAAAACATATATTGATATTTAAATAACCATAAAATTTATAAAAATAATAATTAATTTATTCATGTATAGTATATACACCATATGAAAGAAACAAGTGGTAAATATGGCATGTGTCTCAGAGAAATAAAAGTAAGATGAAAATATGTTACCTCAGGTCCAACTTCCTTCATAAACATTCAAACCTCCTATATAATTAATAAAGATTTATTATAATTATATTATATAAAAATAATAATATAGATTATTTTATATATTATTTAATTATAATATTTTATCATCTGTTTGCTAATAATAATTTATTAAAATCATTATTCCATGTGATATCTACTTCATTTTTCATGTATGTTTTCATTTGATAGTTTTAGTACTTATACTTTGATCATAGTTCCATAATCTCAAGAAATTTAGTCATTATTTAAATATAATATATTTTTATTATATTCATATTTAGATTTATCCATAATATTTATAGATAAATACATGAATTACATCATCAATGGAGAGGGTATGACATACATACGTGTGTATATTATTTTCATTTTTCGACAGATAGAAAAAAATAAATATAAATACCAATACAGATTTAAATAATATTTATTATATCATATATATCATATATATTTATTACATATATCCTTATTAGCATCCATTTAAAGTATAAATGAAAAAATAATCACATTGATTCGTGAAGGTGGTAGTCTACACATACGCATGAGCGACTTTACCATTTTCCAAAATATTTAATGGTAAGAAGGTAGATGTGATATTATTATTTGATAAGTATAATGTATAGAAATTAAACCCATATTAATAACCAAATATAAATTATAGTGGTGGAAAAATAATAGTATTGCTATGTGGAGATGGCATGTCATGCGTACGCACGAGCTATACTTTTAGTTCCCATTTGATGGAAAAGAAGGTGGATAATAGTGATTTCATAATCAAAATAACATTTAATTATATTTATGATAATTAATATTTTATTATGATAAGTAAAATATATTTATATTAGGTAAATAAGAAGTAATAAATGTGATCGGTTAAGACAATTATATCTTCTTTGAAAGAACAGCATTAGATCTCCTCTTAAAGATCCTAGGGTTGGTATTTTGGGAATACCAACACCTATATAATGTTTATAAGTAATTTTAGAAAGGATTTATGTCTATAATGTTCAATATAGATGGATAGCATTGGTGTAAGGATGAAAATGAGGTTTCCTTTTATTGGGGGAGAGAGGACACACTTGGAATTTCATAAAAGATTAAAATAAAATAAATTTATTCATAAGAAAAATGCTCCAAAATGGACATAAATTAGAATAAAAAGTTTCTAGGGTTGAAATAACTTCATAAAATGAATTTAATATAGTTTTTTTTATCACTTTAAATATTCTCAATTTTTATCAATCCTTTTCTTAATTATTTTTGACCTTAACCATAGTAACAACTATTTTAACCATAAAGGGTTAGAAATTTTACCATAAATGGTAAAGTGATCCATAAATATAGAATAGATGGTTTTATCAACAATATTACATTCACATAGAATAATATAATATTTTTATGAATTTTAAATAATTTAAAGAAGTATTATTTATTATAAAATATTATTAATGTGAATTTTGGAATTATTCATTAAATTTGACTTTAGAGACACCAAGAAAAAGATGAAATTAAAATATAAAAATTTTAACCATCAATAATTTAATATATTTATCTAAACAAATTAAACACTATAACTCACTTGAATTATATTACTAATAATATTTTAAAAATTATTTATTTTATTTTTCTCTTAATTGATGAAATATTGTGTCAGTGTTCCATAAGAATTTAAGGTGACAATATAATTACTAAAAATTAAAAAAAAATGATAAATCGTGAATATAATTTCATTACTCTCAAAATAGACATTTATATTCATTTATAACATTCTTTTTTCCCTATTCAGACACATAAGAGATAATTAAAACAAAGAGAGTGACACTTTGTAACTTTATTTAATTTAAATATTATATAAGTCATTTTCATATACAAGTGTCCCTTAAACAATTCCATTTTAAGACTAAGGTGATAATGTTAGAATTAAATTCATCTAATAAGAATTAATATGATAAATGGTGACCTTAATACTTATTTTTATCCTAGATGATGTCAATTTACCCTTTACTAAGGTGATTAATTTTAGAACAGTTACTATTTATAATGCCTAAAAATAAACGGGACATATTTACAGAATTTGAACATACTAATTCCAAATATATAATAAATTTTATCAAATTAAATACCTATAAATGTTAGAAACTAATTTAAAAATAAGTGTGAAAAACGTGATGAAAACTGGTTTTTAGAATAATACAGTTTTATACAAAAAATGGATTTATTATTATTCCATGCATAGAAAAAATATTATATTAAAGTTAAAAAAATATAGAATAAATTATATATAAATTACATTAAAATAATTCATTTATATTAATCAATTTAATTTATTAACATTAAAACACATTTCTCTTATAAAACTGGTTTTTTAGAAAAAATATTTTTTATTAATAAAAATGTTTTTATACCAAATTCAAAGAAAATATACTAATAAATTTAATGGGATTATTTAAAATATAATAGAACTAGTTTAATTTTAAACCATTTAAATAAACATGTAACTTTTAACATTCTTTAAACAAAATATAACCTTTGATAAAAATCATCATTTTTCACTATTCACTAGAAAATCAATCCTTTCAGAAAAAATCATAGAAATTCACTCTAAGATAATTTTTTTATGATAATTTATAAAATTTTATAAGTTTTATAAAATAAAATTTGAAAATATCCAAAAATTAAATATAATATTTTCTCTTGGAAAATAAAAACATTTTTGAAGGAAATGTATCTTTTAAGCATAATATAACTTTACTTAAAAAATTGAATGTGTATTTCCTAATAATAAATTAGGAAATTTTTATTGAGAAGAACCTTTATATATATATATATATATATATATATATATATATTACATAACTTATTTATTATTAATACCCTCCAATTTAATAGCTTGGTTATAATTGTCATATATAATATTTTTTGGTTTTTTCAATCCTGGTGTTGTGTGTTATATACCCTATCGAACATAATGTTATTATTTTAAAATATGATGGTGTTACATTCTCCCCCATTTAATAAATTTCAACCTCACAATTTTAACTTGTTCTCAGTTATTAAGGGTTTGATATTTGAAAATTCCTTTGTTGAAACCCCACATCGTAAAAAAGGGCTAATAAAACTTCCTCTTAAAAATAGTGAAAGGGAAATATAAAGGTTATATAGAATAACACAAATCAAAGTTTACAAATATGATAACATTTAGGAGAAGTGAGAATATAGACATCAAATAGAAAACTAATGATAAAGTACTAATAGAGAGTGATATACAACATGGTCAGTAGAAATTTAGTGATCAAAAAATCATAAAACTATTATGTATGAAAAGATCATGGATTCATAAAAATGAAGGTAATAAGACATTATTTTTTTCAAGATCCTTTTCTTAGATTTAATTAATTCATTCACTATATAAAATAAATAAATAATGAAATATAGTTACTTGAAAATTAGTATTTCATCTTAATATATATTTCCACCAAAAATTCATCCTTTTCTTCAAAGGATGAGTATTCAATATGTTTTTTTTTCATGATGAATTAAAATCAACTTCATAATATATAAAATAATATTGAGTTATTTATCATGTATTTAAATATAAACCAAAACTGAATGGTTAACACCAATTAATATAATATCCAAAGTGTATAAAATTTCCTTTTTAACTACAAAATTTCCACAACAACAACAAAGGTTCCATTTATATCATTTTATAAATAACCATAAGTGAAGTCCCAAACCTGAATTCCACTTAACTCATGCCCCAACCCTAGTTGGAAACATGACCCTTGGACCATCTCCCCATATTCTAGGGGCTTCTGAATAGAAGTGAGGGTGTGTAGTTTGTATATCAGGGAGACTATACACCCATGTTAGAGTAATGCAGAAGATAAAAAAATAGTAAATTGTAGCAGAAGCATAATACAATAGACAGATACAATAAAAAGTAGAAGCATAAAAAATACGTAAATAACCAAGAAATAGAAGAAACTGATAACAGAATAAAATAACTAAAATCCTCATAGGTAGTTTTTGATGAAACATGCATGCACAGAATGATATTACAGAGAAAATAAGAAATAGGCAACGAGCATGCTATACATTAGTAAAAAGGGAAAAAAGAACAAAAGTATTTCCCATAAGATTTTGAGCCTAAGACTAATCCTGTAATCCTAATATCTAGTTAAGTAGTAAATATCAACAACCTATAGATGGGCCTTTACCCTTTCTAGTACCTACAAAAACATAGTCTTCATGGGTTCCAAGGGCGACCCGAGTATGGTGTAAGATAAAATCATAGTAGGCCACCTCCAACAGTGTCTACCTGTAATCTGAGTAGGTGATCATAAGTAAACAGTGTGCAAAAATAAACATGTATGTAAAATAGTGTGGAATAAATAAGTAACATCTCATTAAAGTTCCTAAAGGATACCTGGTACGTCTATTGTCTTTATCCCAAGGCTGGTGTGTCTGATCAAGTCACCATATATAAATATGTTTATATAGATCATAACTGGAATGGGGTAATAATTCCTCCCATCCAAACACATATATATAAATAATAAGCTATCATGGAGTAATAATTCCTCACACCTATAAACATTTATACATATCTCGCATCGGTTAAGAATTCCTCCTACCCATAAACATCCATACATAGCAAGCATGGGGTAATAATTACTCCCACCCATTCATTGATATAAATAGCTTATAAGAATAGAAGTGGCATAACCACTTATATCATGTAACATAAGTAAAACCCATCTTATATCATTTCAATTTAAACATTAATCAAGACATGGTCACTTGTTTAATTCAAGTCATGATTAAGTCCCTCTCATGCATACCATTATCCATATCCATTTCCCTTTATATTGTTTCAAATGAAATATGAAATTTATTAGAAGCATGGGCACAAGGCATGGGTTCAACCATCTTATACAAGTAAAATTAATTTGATTCATTTCTAGGGAATCCATTTATTAAATGTTAAACATTTTAAATCAAGACATCTCAATCACTTTTCATAACATGGAAAATCAAATTACAAGATCAAAAGCCCTGTAAAGGGTCATATCAAATAGACAGATTCCATTTTTGGAAATTCCAAGTCTAAGAGGTCTAAACAACCATGGGGTGTATTGGGTTCATTAAAATACACATGAGAAAAGGGTCAATTAAATTTAAACTCAATCCAGGAGATACAAACAAGATTAATCGTTGTGGAAAATTGTCCTAAAATGGAAAATTTGTTGTCACACCCCTTAGGTTTCCTTAAAAATTATGGGTGATATCAAAACCCCTAATCATGATTCAATTAACCTATGATAATTCACTATGTTCAATTCGACATGATTGAATCAACATAGCAAATGATCTTAGAAAATTTAGGCACATGGCATGATGGAAAAAATAAAAAACAACCAAAAATCAAATATAAAATTATGTGACCACCTACCTTAGGGATGTAGACAAAGACTCACATGATATCGACCTCAGATTCAAAGTAGGTTTGAAGAGATTTGATTTTCTCTCCAATTCCCTAAAAATATGTTGAATGGGCCTACATATAAATAGAACAACTAATGGTGAGATTAACCAAAGATGGCGTATTGAAAGAGGTTAGCCTTACCTTGGGAAATTTGATTTTTCCTTCTGATCGAAGATAGATTGTTAGATAAAGAAGTAGTAAGATATTGAAGCTTTAAAGGGTTTGATCTCATAGAAGAGGAGAACCTATTGGTTCTGTCCGCTGGGGGTAAACAAGAAAAGAAAATTATGTTTTAATTTGGTATAGGGGAAAATAATAATTTTTCCCAAAACATGGGGCTTATCACACGGTTTATGTGAATGGTTTACAAAAAATTAAAATCCTCTCTATCCAAAATATCATAAGGACACGTAGTTATGTTCTTGTGTCCCTTTGGTTTTAGAAAACCCATGTGGACTTTTAGGTGCCCATGTCTACAACCATATGGTTTTTTCAAACCATACAGCTTGGGTCGCATGGTTTACACTAACCGTGTGGCCCAGCCGACAGCCCATTCTTCCAAACCTCTAGGCTCCAAACTATCCCCAAATTCCCATCAAACCTTACCTAGGTTATAGTATACCTTTATTATGATTAAAGAGAAAATTTAAAATGAAAAAACAATGATCTGTAACTTAATATAAAATTAGGTTGTTACAACCTCCCCTCTTTATAGAAACTCATCCCTTAGTTTTCTTTATACGGATAAAAAGGTATTGTTAGCAAAGAGTTCTGAACATTGAAATTATATATCATCTACATGCTCACATGTCTCTTCCTTCACTCGAGTCATGCTACCATAGCACACATACAAGAGGAACGTACCTACCTTGGGGTGTCTCCACACTTCAATAAAAAATATGCATTGGATACTTCTTGATGTAAGAATACATTTCTAGATCAACCTCATCAAACTAAAATATATACGATGAGTCTAGATAGTATCAGTGAAGCTGAGATGCATGAAATACGCTATGCATCAACCAGTATTTATGAGGAACTGTCAGCTTGTGATCCACTGGTCTAATCCACTTCATGACCTTGAAGGGTCTAATTAATCTAAGTGATGGCTTAAATTGATTATGAATATGTCCATGCCCCATCCTAGGCAAGAATTTTAAGAAAAACTAGTTTCCAACCTTAAACTCGAGAGGTCTCCAGCATCTGTTTTCATAATACTATTATCTGGACTAAATAACCAACATACACTTCCTGGTCAGCTGGACGTTTTCTGTACTCTCTTGTATGAGATAAGGCCCCATCATAGCTTCCTCCCCTACCTCTAACCATCACAGAGTTGAGTGATAAGTCCTACCATACAAGTAATCATAGGGATCCATCTCAATGGTATCCTGGAAGTTGTTGTTATAAGCAAACTTGATTACAGGAATGCGATTCTACTAGGAAACCCTAAAGTCCAGAATGCATACATGAAGAATATCCTATAACACCTGAATTGCACGCTCCATCTGTCCATCAGTTTGTGGTTGATATTCCATGTTTAAAATTACTTGTGTACCTAAGTCCTTTTGTAACCCCTACCAGAACTATGATGGGAGATGATAATTTTTATCAAAAAAAATATAATAAGGATCACCATAAAGACATACCACCTCCTTGACATATAACATCCCTAACTTATCTACCAAGAAGGTCTCTCACATAGGTAAGAAGCATGTGACCTTCATCAGACAATCAATGACAACCCAAGATACATCATTTCCATGAGGTGATCTAGTCACACCAGTCACTAAGTCCATTGAAACATCATCCCATTTCTACCCAAGAATGGACAAAATTTTAAGAAGATCTTCCATATGTTGATGTTCCTCCTTCACTTGTGTAAAAGTGGAATATCACATGATAAAACCTCTTATCTCGCATTTAATACTAGGCCACCAATTTTGACACTATAGATATCGATACATTTTGGTGATACCAAGGTGAACTTCTCATGCCAAGGCATGGAAATCCCTCATTATCTCCTCTGTAATACCTGATGAGCCCCACACACACCCATGAAATAATATAGCATCATCCACATCAACCATCCAACCATAAATAGTATTGTTATCTAAGAAATTTTTTTGTCGGATAAGGCCTTCAGGATCAAATATCTTTCTCGACCTTACTCGTTCCATAAAAGTAGATTTCACTACTAAGGATGAGAGAATAGTCTAACCATAGTCCTCCTAAACCTCAATATTAATCTCTAAGATTAAGGCCATAAGCTTCCATTCATCACGGGATTCCTAAACTTCCTGTGTCTAGTTATTATAGATCAGCACAACGACTATATAATTCTATTTCCCTGGAGTGTAGGTAATCTAAAAATCAAATGATTTTAGGTATTTGACCCACCTACGCTACCTTAGATTTAGATCCTGCAGAGTTAAGATGTATTTGAGGCTTTTTTGGTATATGAAATCCAAAAAACACCCTCCAAGTAAATAGTGTCTCCAATAGTGTAAGGCGTGAACAACAACTGCAAGCTCAAGTTTGTGTGTCAGATAGTTCCTCTTGTGAGGCCTCAACTGACGAGAACTATACACAATGAATCGGTCATCCTACATCAAAACAACTCTAAGCCTGATATGTGATGTGTCACAATTGACTTTATAAGCCATTCATGGCTCTAGAAGTATCAGTATCTGTTATGAATTAATTATTCCCTTCATCTTTGAAAAGGATGCTTCAAAAGCTTCATACCATTCGAATTTCACACACTTCTTTTTCAATCCGATAAGTAGCACTACAAGACATGAAAAATATTGTATGAATAATCTTTAATATCTAAAAAACCCTTGGAAACTCTGAATATAAAAGATGTTATTGGTATTCTCCCAAGAAATCATAGCTCTCACATTCTCTGGGTCAACTAAAACTTCTAACTCTAAGATTATATAACCTAGGAAGTGGACTTTATCAATCCAAAAGTGGCATTTATTGACCTTATCATCGAGTTTATTTATCTCTTAGTGTATTCATCATTATCTTACTATTAGTTGCATGGTTGTTTCTAGAGTGTGAATGCACCAAGATATCATTAATGAAGACATCCAAAAATGAATCTAAAAATGGGTGTAATAACTAATTCATAAGATCCATGAAGATCTTAGGTGCATTTATGAGTCCAAACGGCATAAAAAGATACTCATAGAGACAATACCTTATTTTAATGTTATGAAAGGTATGTTTGAAGTATTTTATTTCACCTAATGATAGCCTAGCCTAAAATATATCTTTTAAAACACCCTCTCTTTTGGGAGCTGATCAAGGAGGTCATCTATTCTAGGTAATGGATACTTGTTCTTTATAGTTAGTTGATTCAACCGACGGTAATCCAAACAAATCCTAAGGGTATTGTCCTCTTTATCAATCAGGACTGGTGAACCCCAAGGAGAAGTGTTGGGGCATATGAAACCTTTCACCTCAAGATCCTCCAACTAATTCTTGAGCTCCATAATCTCCTTAGGTTCCATCCTATGATGAGGAATGTTCAAAGGTGTTGGTCTTGGAATAATCTCTATAATAAACTCTACCTCTCTCACCAAAGGTAGACCAGAGAAGTTATCCGGAAAAACTTCTCTAAAGTGATTCATTATAGAAGGAAACATAGTGATTTGTAAGCCCATTTCATCTAGATAAATATTGGTGACCTATGATGTAACACTACCAAGCCTCTGCTGCTCGGGTCCTACTCGCGTCACACTAACATCCAATTCTCCCTTATGCATGTGCGTAATGCCATACGGTGATGTAAAAGTAACACTCAGACAATAGTAGTTAATATGGTCTCTATAGGGATCTATCCAATACATCCCAATGATTAAATCAAAGCCTCTCATACCATGGATGTATAGGTTCCACATGAATAGGTAACCGCCTATCTAAAGGGGACAATTCTAAAAATGGAGAACACCCTCTGAAAGGATACCTAAGGGTGTATCTAACATCATAAAGCCCTGATAAGACTTAGTGTTGAGGCCCAAAATCTTAATAATTTACTCATATATAAATGAGTGAGATGTTCATGTATCAAACAAAGAAGATAGTAAAATGGAGGGAACTAGAATAGTACCCCATACATTAGATGGTTTGGTAATCTTAACCTAGGTCGTAGGTTGGAATTCATATAACTGGCATGTTTTGTGGCCCTAAGTCAATTACATACTACCCTAAGCAGGCCCACTCTACTGGAACTAAGAATCATATTCCATATTGCCTCTACCTCAACCACCACCTTGACTTAAATGACATGTGGTATTCCAGCTACCTGACTATCATGATTTTGTTGTCCTAGCTCCTGAC
Source organism: Viscum album (assembly GCA_963277665.1). Taxonomy (NCBI): domain Eukaryota; kingdom Viridiplantae; phylum Streptophyta; class Magnoliopsida; order Santalales; family Viscaceae; genus Viscum; species Viscum album. Next base: position 232,702,122 of record OY728119.1, read on the forward strand.
CGAGGAGTAGGTGAAGATACTTACTCACTAGGAACTAAAAGGAATGTCTTTATGAAACGGTGGAGATGACCCAACCTACCATAGCCTCTACACTCAATTGGGTTCCATGTACACTACTCTTGAAATGTCATGGAACTCTGCATTGGTGACAGATAAGAGAACTACCCATGAAAGGAGCCTGACCACTATTATCACCTTGATAATCTTTGAAACATTGTTTCTACCTAGAAGAATATCCACTAGAATCACCAGGAGCCGAACCACCCTAGCTCTCACCATTCATGTCTCTCATATTTCATTCTTTAATTAGGTCTTGTTTGACACTTTCAAAAATATTTATCATCCATAACACATTGACTTGAAATTGGATGGAGTAACACATCCTATCCTCGAATAACTTAGCATTCATCATATCATCAGTATCTAGAGAAAGGGATAGATGTTGTAGCTTAGTTAAATGGGATGATTAATACATAACTGACATGGTCCCCTAATGTAGATTCATAAACTCTCTAGCGTTGTCAGCCCTCAGTGTTTGGGAAAAACATAGTCATAAAATATATTCTTAAAGTCATCCCAGACCATATCTCTATGTTATCCTTCTTGGGTGATGACATCCCATCACCTCTTGGATGAATCATGTAGCATGTAGATAGTTAGATTGACCTTCTACTGTGGAGGCATCTTTAGGTGCTCAAAGATAGATAGTATTGAATCAAGACAATACTCTGTAGAAAGTGTTCCACCATCCCCTAAGAAAGTGGGAGGATGTTGCTGCTAAAACTCATGAGCCAACTCTTACTCTTCCATACTTGTTGTAGGCCACACTCCACCTTTCATGTTCTAAAACATACACATCCCTCTGAAAACTGGTCATCGATTCTCATATCATGAATAAGAGGAGGATCCAAATGTGGCTCAATTGTATGGATAACGGGTGGCTCGTGGACCTCCACCTTAGAAACATGATCGTAGACACCTTAAAGACACATGGCTGGAGGAAATCATAGTGGCATAATGATACAATGAAAAATATATTTCTCATAAGGGATTCATGAAATTTAGAAGTTTTCATTTAAGAAACTAGGATAGGTACTAATTCCATCCTAAAATAATGAACACATTTCTCTTCCTACTTCAAAATCTATGTCTAGATGAAGGAATAGACCATAACAATCCATAATAATGAAGAAACATCCACTAACCACTATTAAGGTCAGGTTCAGGTCAAGTTTCTATGTTCGTCATGTGCAATATGTATTTTCTCAAGTTAGAAGTAATTTCCAAATTGAAAGTGTTCTCTTTAAACATTTAAGGAATTTCAAAAAATCTAAATCCAGTGATATGAAATTTTATGATCCATAAGGTCCCATACACCTTTTGAATCAAAATATGGCATTAAATTCAATGTAATTTTCAAAAAAGTTGTGCTTATCTATATAATTGTCCTTCCTTTAAGTGTTTGAACTTGTTGGAATGCCATTTTTTGATCTATAAGGGCACATACACCTTATGGGTCACAGAGTGGAACCCACTAAACTCACACCATAGTATTATCCAAAACCTTGCAAGAAGTGTCAGCACAATTTTATATATAAGGAAAGGAACAATAAATAAACAATCAACATTGATTTCTAAATTTTAAATGTGGCCTGAAAAAAATGCATGGCCTATAGATATTGTGCCTATTGTGATGCATGTTCTAAGACATAACCCTCATTTCATCAGGTAAAAGTAATAAAATTAGAATTCCAATGGAATCAATATCAATATCATCACAATTCATGTGTATCACCCAATCGTAAAAAGATTTAAATAGTAATAATCATATATAGAACAACAATGAAAATTTTGACAACTTGGTTTTTACCCCATACATGGGTTCATGACACTCGAGCATGGCTTGTGACCAAATCCCAAGAAAACCAAATATCCAATATATAATCTACAAATAGTAAATCAAGAAAGAAACCACTTTAATACAACTTTGTGACACCCCGTACCCGGATGCCACCTAACTCGTGCCTTGATCCTGTTTGTCCACATGACCCATGGAGCATCTCCCCATTTATCAGGGGCTTCCGACTAGAAGTGCAGGTGTGTAGGTTGTATAGTGGGGAGACTATACCCCCATGTTAGAGTAACGTAGTTGATATAACAAATAGTAAGAAATAGAGGAAGTGTAATACAATACACAAATATAGTAAACGGTGGAAGTATAACAAATAACTAAATAACAATGTAGTGGAAGAAACTGATAACTGAATGAAATAATCAAAAACCTCATAAGAAGATTCTAATGTAACATGTTTTCTTGGAATTATAGTATAAAGAAAATAAGAAATAGGCAAAAGGAATGCTATATAGTATTACAAAAGGAAAAAAAGAACAAAAGTATCTCCTTGAGCATATTGAGCCTAATCCTGATCCTCTGCTCCTCAGCTCCAGCTAAGTAGTACATATCAACATCCTATAAAATTGCCTTTAGCCTTTCTAGTACCTGCAACAACGAAGTATTCTTGGGTGATAAGGTCAGTCTGAGTAGGGTATGATATGAAACATAATTAATCCACCACCAATGGTGTCAACGTGTAATCTGAGTAGGTGCTCATAAGTATACAGTGTGCAACAATAAACAGTTAGTAAAATAGTGCAAAATAAATAAGTAAACTCCCAATCGGATTTTTGACGGATACCTAGAGGGTCTACATACTTCAGCCCAAGGATGGTGTGTCCAATAATGTCACTATATATAAGATGTATATATAGATCATAAATGGATTGGGGTAAGAATTCCTCCCATCTATACAAGTATATATATATAATAAGTTTTTATGGGGTAAGAATGCCTCCCACTCATAAACATTCACACATAGCTGACATGGGGTAACAATGCCTCCCACCCATAAACATTCATATATAGCTAGCATGGGGTAATAATTCCTCCCACCCATAAACATTCATACATCGCTAGATGGGGTAAGAATGCCTCCCATCCATTCACGGATATAAATAGCTGATAATAATAGCAGTGGAATAACCATTTATACCATTTAACATATAGAAAAACCATCTTATATCATTTAAATTTAAACATTAATCAAGACATGATCACATGTTCAATTCAAGACATGAGGTAATCCCTATCATGCATACCATTATCCATACCCATTTCCCTTTATATCTTTTCAAATGAAATGTGACACTTATTAGAAGCATGGGTACAAGTCATCGTATCAACCATCCTATACAAGTCATATTCATTTGATTTATTTCAAGGGAAAAAATTTATTACATGTGAACCATTTTAAATCAATACATCTCATTCACTTTTACTAACATGTAAAATCCAATTGCAAGATAACAAGCCTTGGAAAAAGTTATAACAAATAGTCACAAGCCCATTTTTGGAAATTATAAGCCTAAGAGGTCCAAACACCCATGGGGTGTAATCGGTTAATAAATATACACACAATAAAAGGGTAAATTCGATTTAAACTCAAATCAATAGATAAAAACAAGATTATGTCATCTTGGGAAATTGTACTAAAATTTTCAATTTAGTTACCACATCCCTTAGGCATCCTTACAAAGAATAAGTGATATAGAAACCCATAAATATGATTCAATTAACCTATTCCAATTCACTAGGTCCAATTATACATGAAGTAATTAACACAACAAAGAATATCAAAAAAGTTCAGATCATGGCATGATAGGATAAATATGAAATGGACAAAATCCAAATGGAAAAGGACATGGAAACTTACCTTAGGGCCGTAGATGAATCCTCACTTAATATCAACCTCAGATTAAAATCAGGTTAAAATAGATATTAGTTTTAGTTAAACACCTTAAAAATAGGGTGAATGAGTCTACATCTAAATAGTGCAACTAATGGTGAGATTAACCAAAGAAGGAGAAGTGAAAGAGGTCAGCCTTACCTTGTGTTATCCAATTATTCCTTCAGATAGAAGACCGATCACCGGACAGAGGAGTGTAAAGAGATTGAAACTTTGGAGAGATTGAGTTCATATAAAAGGGAAACCCATTGGTTTTATCTGTTAGAGATAAGAAAAAAAAATAAAATTAGGTTTTAAGTTGTAAGAGGGGTAAAATGGTAATTTTTTCCAAAAATGGGATCGCACAGTTTATGTGAATGGTTTACAAACCATGCACAAACCATGAAGATCCAATTTATCCAAAATAGTATCATGCCACATGGTTATGTGCTTGGGTATACATAGTTGCAGACAGAACTTGCAAACTTGTAGGTGCCCCTGTCTACAATTGCACAGTTTTTTCAAACTATGTGGCCTGGGTTGCATGGTTTACACTAACTATGAAACCCATCCTTCAGCCCATTCTTCCAAACCTTTGGGATCTGAACCATCCCCAAACACTCTTTATACCTTTCTTAGGTCGTAGTATTCTTTCACAATGATTAAATGAAATATTTAAAATAAAACAATCCACACCTTGATCAAAATTTGGGTCATTATACCCTACATCCCAAATAAACTCAATAACCTCAAAATTAATGAATTTTTAAACTTTAATGATGATATTATACCTTTCATATTACGTCACAAAAATTTTAATTACTATATTCCCAAATAATATCTCATGTTATATCACATGTTAAGCCTAAGGGTTTCATATACCCCAACACAATGAAACATCTCCCAAAATATCATTAATAACCATGATAAATCTTATAATGTGGCGATCTTCACCAAAATATCATAAATAAAATTTAAATTCTAAAATGGATGGTTATACTTAGCTTATCCATAAATATCTATGAAAATAATTCCTTATCAATGAATTTCTTTTTAAGAATCAAAATTTTCTATTTCCCACTAACTAATAAACCAAAAATAACATAACATAAAATCATATATAACCCAAAAGGTTATTTAAACCTCAATAGAGTATTCTTCCTAAAACTTAGTAAAAGTTTCAAATCACCTCAATATACCATTATTTAAAACATTGATGCCTTTGTAATTATGATCAACCTTAAACTTATAAACCCGTGATGGTATCCATAACATTAAATTAACCTCCCCTAAGAACATATATTCTTCCAAAATTAACATAATCTTTATTCCAAAAATAAAATTATAAGCTATTTAATATATTCCATAAATCCAAAAATGAAATAAATTTCATCAAATATGGGTTAAATCACTTTTTTATCAATTAATTATCCAATTTCTGGTCACCAATACTATACCATTAATTTCATTAATATATTTATTCCAACAAAACATTTTCCCTTTTCTTGGTCATCAAAACCATTAAATATACGGTTTTAAATATTTAAAAAACCAATTTGGAAAAATGATTCTTATATCTAAAATATAATTTATATAATTCTTGAATATCAATAATTGAACACTTTAATTCATTGACTTAAAATAATGGCATATCATAGGTAGTTACTTGGTCTAGGAGTTAACACTTGGATTATAGAATTTACTTAGATAATGTTTATATTCCACACACATGAGAAATTGAACTATAAATGGTACCTTAGAATAGAATTAATTTTTATCCATCAAACTCTTTATTTTTTTTCAGAAATTAATTTCTATATCCCCTTCATTTTCACCTAGAAAACATCTTCTTATTTCATTGAGACATTCCCTTGAGAGATTCTTCCCAAATTCTTTACAAGTAGTAAGTTGGATCTTATTTTCTCTATGGTCTTCCTGAAATTATTCTTTATCATATTAGGTGTCATAAGAAACTCACCCAAGTAGATGTTTTTAATCATAAAAAGTGATAAATGATGAGTCATAATCATAAGGTTTTGCATTTCATCTCCCATTTCATTTAGTGGATCATTGTAACAATCACCCCATTGTCTGTTAGGGTTAACATGAATCCTCCCAGTTCTATCCATTGAGTAAAAAAAGTATATATTGATAAAAAATAGTCAATTTAAGGAATCATGAAAAATCACTTGTAGTGTTTCTAAATCATAGAACCTCCTTTTTAATCTATGACACCTTAGGTTTAACCTAGGTCATCCATGATCATTACAAAACCCTTAGGATGTTATCTTATACTTATACTTATACCTAGGATTATCACTAAGGTTTATCATCTTAATCTCTAAATATTAACAAAATAATTCCCTCATACCAACTATTATGACTCATAAATTTCATACGTGCATAATATATCGTTTTTATGAATATTCATTACATAACATAACAATACATGCTAGAATCATATTGTTTTAGTGCCTTTAGAGACTTGGATACATAAAAATGATTCATAAGTCATCCACGTCATCTCACACTAAGATATTTGTAACTATAAACCTTATTAGACATAGAATACTTAATACCTTTCTTCATATCCTAGGGAAAAGGAAACATAAGAAAGGGTGTGCTTAGATTCTTAGTAAGGGAAAACAATGAAGATATAAAGGATCATTGAGCATAACATGATCATAAGGGTATAAGAAATTTAGCCAATGTATTAGAGGGTTATAAATTTATGATCCCACTCCTCACATAACGAAAATAATATATATGTGTTCCAAAAGATCATTAAATATTCATCATATCAAAACCAATGAAAAAATTGGTTTCAAAAACATTAAATCATAGCATAGACTATAGAAAAGAAATGGGTTTCATTAACATTTCAATATTTTATCATAGCACAATCCATGGAAAAGGAATGGGTATCATAAACATCTCATCTTCACAATCATAAAACATCCATATAAAGAATATGTATTGTATCATATCCCTAACAAAACATAAGTAATATAAAAGGATGTTATCATAGATGAAAATGTGTTTAAAATATCACAGGGAGAATTTCATGAGGAAAATTCCATTTTAATTTTAAAATATATTATTTAAAATCAAAATATTTCACAAATATTAAGGAAAATATTTTATTTTAAAGTAACCTTAAAAATATTTAAAGTAATCTTCAAAAAAATTATTAGTCATTATAGTGGTAAATTTCATTTATTTTGTATAAGTTAAAATAAAACATTCCTTTCATACTTTTATAGAAATTCATGAAGTACCTCTTTCAGAAAATGAAAAGAGGATTAATTTTAAATATCATTGTAAAAATTAAAACACGGGTAAAAATGAATTTAAAAAATCATTGTATAATAGTATAAATATTGAAAATATTTTTAGAAATCATGGATATAAAAGAAAAAGGATTTTCCATCGAAGAGAGAAATGATGTCAGTTTTCCTTAAAAACATTATTTTAGTATCTTGATTTCTAAAAGATAGGAAAATAAAAGGAAAATATGTTAAATTTATGAAATAACTAGATTATAATAAAATTAATTATTTTCTTTATATTTAGATCATAATATTTCATCATTTGAAACTTAATCATATATAATCCTGATAAAAAATGAGATTGTGACATAAAACCCTTATCACTTTAGCAACATTTGAATCCTAAGAAACATGAAAGAATAACCTTATATGAATGTGTAAATACCAATAAATTTAAAAATAATAATCATAAAATACATTAATGGGTATTATATTCACCACATAAAATAAACAAGTGGTGAATATGGCATGTGTTTCACAGAAATGAAACTGAGGCAAAAATCTTTTACCTTTAGTCTTAATTCCTTCGTACACATTAAAAATATTGTATAATAAATAAATATTTAATTATAAATATTTTAAAAAAACATAATAATATATATAATACCATGTATTATTTAATTATAACATTTTGTCACCCATTTATTAACAATCATTTATTAAAATCATTGTTCTATATGATATTTTCTTTTTTTCATGTACGTTTCAATCAATAATTTTTTCCCTTGTACTTTGATCATGGTTCCCTAATATATAGAATTTTAATCCTGAAATAAATATCATATATGTTCACTATATTTATATTTATAGTCATCCATAAAATTTATAGATAGAAAAATAAATTCCATCGTTCATGGGGATGGTATGTCGTACGTACATCTGAACAATGTTTTTATTTTTTGATGGATGGAATGAAAGAAAGTTAAATATTAATGCACCTTTAAATAATATTTATTATATCAAATATATCATATATATTCATTATATATATCCTTATTACCATCCATGTAAATTTTAAATGAAAAATTAATCACTTCGCCTCGTAGAGGTGGTAATCCACATATACAAACAAGCGATGTTATCGTTTTCCAATAGATTTGAAGGTAAGATGGTAGATGTAATATAATAGTTATAAAATTATAAGTATATTAAAATTATAATATATAATCATTAAACCTATCATAATAATCATCCATCAAATATGGTGGTGGAAAATGAATTGTATCACTACATGGTGACGGTAAGTCGTACATACGCATGAGTGATACTTTCACATACCATTTGATGGGAAAGAGGGTAGATAATGGTGATTTCATAATCATAATAAAATTTTAGTATATTTTGGATACATGATTTATTATTTTACGATAAACTATATATATTTGGATGGGGTATAGAAGAAGTAAATAATAAAATGATCGGTTATGGTGATTACCTCTTCTTTGAAAGAACTCCTTTAGATATCCTCTTAAGGATCCATGGGTTAGAATTTATAGAATAAAAAAATCTATATAATGTGGATAATTAAGTTAAGAAGGTATTTATGAATGTAATTGTTGATATATATGGCTCAGTTTATTATAATGAAGAGTAAGGAGAGGTGTCCTTTTATTAGGGAGAGAGAGGAAACACTTGGAATTTCGTAAACTATTAAAATAAAATAAAGTCATTCGCAAGTAAAATGCTTCCAAATGGATATAATTTTGAAGAAAAATTGTGTAGGGTTTAAATAATTTATTCAATTAAATTTTTATTGGTTTTTCTTTAATTTTAAACCTTATCATTTTGATTGATCCTTTGGTTAATTATTTTTAGCCTCAACTGCGGTAACAACTATTTTAACCATAAGGGGTGGAGAATGTTTCCATAAATGGACAAGGGACTCATAAATGGAAGATGAATTATGTTTTCAACCATATTATATTCATATTATGAGGATAATATTTTTAATAATTTTAAATCATTTAAAAAATGTTATTTAATATAAAATATCATTAATGCGAATTTGGGAACTATTCATTTAATTTGACCTTAATGACACCAAGAAAAAAATGAAATTATAATATAATATTTTTACACATAAATAATATGTTATATTTATCTATAAAATTCATGGAACACTATAAATCACTCATATTATATTACTATTATTATTTTTTATAATTCTTTATTTTTTTATTAATTGAAGAAATATAATATCAGTGTTGTATAAGAATTTAATGTAATTATAAAATTATTAAAATAAATAAATAAATATTTATCCTACATATAATCTCATTTATAGATTTATATTTTTTTATTTTTTTTTATTTTTTTTAATGTGTACACATAAGAGATATTTAAAACTAAGAGAGTGACACTTGTAACTTTCATTTCTTTAAATATTTTCTTTAATAAAAGTGGTGACATGAATTAGTCACCCAATTCATGCCACAAAAGACTTTATTTAAAAAATTAGCATTATAAAAATGAGGTGTAATGAACTTACACCAGTCGGGATTGAGAGAGTTAAAAACCAAGAAAAACTGAGGAAAATCCAGAAAAATCATAAGAAGCAAAAAAATGATTGAAACAACCTGTTATTAGCAATTCAATTATCCCTTAAAAGTGGATGTACTATCCAAGGGGACTCTACCAATCCATATTTTATAAATGGAATCAAACACATCCACTTCACTGGACTTCGGATCTTTAAATCATTCCCATTAAAAAAATTAATAGATCGCAAGAAGTCGAACTGAAAGCTCATCCTAAATCTGGTTAGATTTGTACATCCGAGTTGCTTAAACAAATATGCAATAGCTTTGTATCAAGAAGAAATGAATAGACATGGATCAACTCTAAGTCTTCTAGATTCTGTTATTTAGACTTAAATTCATTGAAATAAAAAAAAACAAATCCAAACATGTGCAAATCATCCAACCTATTCAACTTTTCTTCTTTATCAACATGAGCCATGTCCCTTACACTACTATAAAGTTATGATTGTAAGATTAAAGGATAAAATGAAACCTATGAAATTCTATAGACAATTAAATTTATTTCCTAAGGTGATATATGTTGAATTAAATTCATACAATAAGAATTAATATGAATAATGGTGACCTTAACATTTATTTTTATCCTAAATTAATCTTATTTATCATTTACTAAGGTGACAAATTTTATCACAGTTACTATTCATAATGCATAAAAATAAAAGAGAACTATTATAAATTTTTAAAGTCGTGATTATAAATATGGAATAAATTTCATATAATTCAATAACTATAATTGGAATAAATTAATTTTAAAATAAGTACAAAAAACACGACGAAACCCACTTTTTAGAAAAATTCGGTTTTAAGCATAAAAGTTGATTTGTTTTATCCAATGCATAGAAAAAATATTAGAATGTTGAAACTTTTTATTAAATATAATATATATATATATATATATCAATAAAATCCTTCACCAATAATGATCAATTTATTTTATTAATATAAAACACATTGTGAGCATAAAAATAGGTTTTTACAATAAAAATTTATTTTCATATAAAAAAATGTTTTTAGAACAAATTAAAAAATATAATTGATTCTAATGAACTTAATTATATTATTAAAATATAATATAACTAATTTTAATTTTAACCCATTTAAAACAAAATGGTTTTTTCACATTCTTGAAAAAAATATAGTTTTTAATTAAAATTAGTATTTTTCACTATTCCTTGGAAAATCAATCTTTTCAGAAAAATTACAGAAATTCACCCTAAGATATTTTTTATTTTATGATTTAAATAATATACTTAATTTTATAAAATAAAATAATGAAATTTTTAAAAATTAAATATAATATTTTATCATGTAAAAAAAATTAAAGGAAATGTATTTTTTATAAATAATATAACTTTACTTTAAATTTCAATGCTTATTTACAAAGAATTAATTAATACATTTATATTTATTGGTACCTTTATATATATTTTTCATAATATTTTTATTCACATTTATACTTGATAATTCAATAGTTATGTTATAATGATCATATGTAATATTTTGTGGCTTGTTTAAGCTCAATGTTTCATGTTGTATACTTTATCGGACATAATATTCTTCTTTTAAAAACATAGGGTGTTAAAAAATGAATAAAATTAAGTTTTCTCCTTTTAATGGTCATAATTTTGTGGTTTAAAAAATTTATTACCCAACATGTATAGTATTCCTGAACATGATTACGTTTTTTCTCAAGCATGAGTGTGAGTGAGTGTCTCACGAAGGTGATGCTTCCATATTATAATGTTGATGACATAGTTACTTGTTATTTTATGTTTCAATGGAATATCATATTTATATATCATATGTATATGACTATGACACATGTATCATGTTTATTATCTCATGATTCCATACTCTTTTTCCATGGTATATGTTCATTCATTTGATATTACATGTCCTTTTATCATGACTTATGAAAAAATATTATTGTTTTATATTCTTTTGAATAATAAATTTATCCTCTATTAATTTTTTCTCTTATTCTTATGATCTGACCCTTGATGAAATTTTAAATATTTTTCCATTATTAGGTGTTTGATCCCACTGATTTCTTATATTTCTATTTCTTGACTTGTAAATATGATTATACCCTTTGAAGAGTCTAAAAGGGGGTCTAATATGGTTTATTTATGGAGAAAAATTCACAAATATTTTAAAAGAAGTTATTTTTGTATATATAATCCAAATTCAATAAACCTAATGGTTCATGGTATTGATTGATAAAACTATGAGATATAATATTAATTTTAAATATATAAATTTTAGCATCATTCATCACACTTGGAATCGAATCTAATGTATAAAGTATTTATTTTTAGCACAAGACCTAGGAGTATGGGTATGGGGCACCTCATATAGCCCCATGGATTTAAAAATAAAAAACATTATAATCATGTTTTCATTCTTTCTAAATCCTTTTATTGACTTAATCATGATCCAAGAGCTTGATATGAAATATTAGACATTTTTTTCAAAATGGTTTTATAAAAGGATGGTAGATCCTACCTTATTTATAAAGAAAAAATATAAAGTTATTTTGATTTTGAAAATTTATATGGATGATATGGTTTTTATGTCTTCAAAAAATACTTTTAATAATTAATTTTATGATTTTATGGCAATTGAATTTGATATGAGCCTCACGGGAGAATTAAAATTCTTTCTCAGACTTCAACTTTTTCAAACATAATATGGTATTTTATAAATATATCTAAGTATACAAAGGAACTTGTTATGATATTTGGTTTAGATATTTATAAAATCTCAAGTAACCCCATTATTACTTCATGTAAATTAGACATTGATAAATATGGAAAATCAATTGATAATAAATATTATAGAGGTATGATTCATAGCCTTTTATATTTGACTATTCCGTATTCTCATGAAACATTTTTAGTATATATTTATTCTAGATATCAAAGTGAACCTAATGAAATTATCATAAAATATATTAAAAGAATCATAAAAAATGTAAAAGGTTCTTTGAACCTTGGAATATTTTATCCAAGAAAAATATTTTTTGATTTGAAAAGATATTCAGATTAATTTTTTGGAATATGTAAATTAGATTGAAAAAAGAAAACATGGGATGTTTCAGCTTATTGTAAAAAAACATATTATATTGGAATTAATAAAAAAAATAGTTTCATTATCTTTTACAGAATCATACTACATATACGATTCAAGTTTTTGTGATTAATCTTTGTGTACTAAACAAACATTGATTGATTTTAATGTTTATTTTGAAAAATTACCTATTTTTTGTGACAATTCATCATCCATTTTAATTAATAATAATCCTTTATAAAATTATAAGACTAAAAATATATATTTTAAATAACATTTTATTATTGGTAATGTTCCAAAGGGGGAAAACAATTTATAATATATTCCAAGAGATGATCAAATAATAGATATATTCACCCAACCTTTGGATTCAAATAAGTTTGAATGAATTGATTACTAACTTTCATAGATGGTATTTTGAAATAAAAAATTTTTAAAGATTAATTTTTCATCAGTTGATGTTTATTCTAGGATAAAATCATTTCCCTTTAAAAATACCACTTTATGTTAACTTTATCGGTTTGAAATTACATACGACATTATTTTATCTTTGATCAGTAAGAATGTTTAATATTCTTGGAAATTTTAGATAACTTGTTACATCATAAATTCATTATTTAATTAATTCAGTGTACATGTGAACCAGTTATATTATATGGTTCATAAAATTTTTATTTTACTAATGGTTATGATTTAATTCATTACATATCATTTTTTAATTAATTAAATATCTAAAGATTTCTCTCTTTATACCTTGTACAATATTTTTTTGGTGGAGTTATCATTAACTTCCATGAGAAAATTTTTAATTTTTCACACTATTTAATGTTATTCCCATTTAAATTAGGAAGAAAAGATAAAATTTAGGGGGAGAATTTCTAACCTTATCTTCTTAAATTATTTATTCATATTTGGTATCAACTTATACTAAAGAAATTTATAGGGGAACCTTAAATCTTAAAATCTAATTTAGTTTTATTATTTTATTTAACTTAGGGGACTTTTAATGTTTAAATATTTTATTTAAATTTTATTTGATATGTGATGAATCTAGGGGGTTATCATTGATATGTTAAAAAATGGGGATTTATGTTTTCAAAAATAGAGAGATATTTGTAAATATTATATATAATTTAAAATGGGGAATATTTTTTAAAAAATATAAGTGGTTTTGAAAATATAAAAAAAATAGAGATATTTTTTAGTGGATTCTAGCCACTTTTTCAAATTTTTAAAATTACAAATATTTAACTTTATTTTATTTCCTTTAACATGAGTGAAAAAAATGTATTTTATGCTTTGTATTCATAATGTATCTTTTTTACTGATTATATAGAAACAAATTCTCAAAATGAGTTGGATTAAGACTAATATATTATAGTTTACATTAATTAGATAATTATAATTTCTCACGACATTGTAAAATATTTTGATTATATATTCATTATAATTATTGTTTATATATTTATTCATTTTCTTGTTTTACTTATTCTGGATAGAAATATGGTTACTCAAAAGTTTCTTAGTATCAAATGACACATATTTAGAAAAAAGAAACATTTATATGAAGTTAAAAAAAATCAAAGTGTTAAATGGAACATATTTACAATGTAATTAAAACATACATAAAGGTAAATCACATGTATACATAATACAATTCATATGTAAATAAAAGAAAAGAATAATTATACACAAAAATGATTCACATATATATAGAGTCAATGACACTTGCATTGGATAGAATAACACATTCACATAATATAGAAAATAACTCATACATTGATATAAAACATATGAATTATAGAGAATGCCACATCTATGTATTTCAGTACGTTATTTTTAAAAATAATAAAATACGATATTTTATAATTCATTTTATATTTTTATTTGCTGTAAGATTATATTGATTATTTTCTTTAATTTAATTATTTCATAAAAAAATTCTTAATTATTTTGATGCTAAGTGAATTAATTTGGAAGCGTTTCATTCAAAATTTAATTACTATCACATGGGTTAAAAAATCACATTTTATTCATGGATTTTGTGATTTTCAAATTTCAAATTTTTAGAATATGAATATTTAGTCTCACATGTTTTATGGGAGTATTATAAGGACACTAATATTGATTTTTAAGAAATATTAACTATTTTATTAAATATTAGAATTAGTTTAGTTATACAGACTATTTTTAGATATGTAATTTAACAATGAATCAAAACACTCAGAAATAGTTCATTATTACTAAAATAGAAAATTATATGGTAAACAGTAGACTATAATATCTATGCATGTAGTTACATTTTTTTGAAAGTTATTGTGCTTTAAGGAAATATTTAAATGGAGTTAAAAAAAAACTAGGTTCAAGTAGGGGATATATCAAATAGTTGAGGATACTTTATTTTTATATTATTTGATCACTATTTCAATTATTTTTTGTCATGGAGAACTTAACTGTACTAATATTGTTCCACCACATTGAATACTTCTACCTCAACACTCAATATTTCATTGTTCAACTAGTGTCTATGGTGTTAAATTATTTATATCTTATTTATATGTACGTTATTTTTGGATTATTATTTTTTATACAAAAGTAATACATTAGTGTTTAGGTTATACTACCCCAAATAATGGTATATCTAGTTTGTGCCTCTATATTGAAAAAAAGAAGTTTTCTGGTTATTCCATATCTAGTAAAATTTGGTGGATTCGGATGTACTTTATTTTAGATAAAGGAAAGGTTGGTTTTTACCCTATTTTAAAATAAACTTTCTTGGGTTGTACTTCCAGGGGAGAAAAAGAAATGATAGGGGTTTTACCTCAATGTGAGAAAAATGTGGGATAGGGTTTTTGCCTTCAATTTTAAAGAATGAATTATAAAAGGTTGTAAATCCTTTCAAAATTTCAATCACTTATATAGTGGGTTTTATGCTCTCAAATTGAGAGTGAAGAGTATAAATAAGGTCAATTTTTTCCTAAAAAAATATAAAAATAACCATGTACATGTCTTTATTTTCTATTTATTAAATTTATTATCTTAGATAAATCATTGAAATTGATAAAAAGGTTAATTCACTCATACTTGACGATTTGGTATTCCAGCCAATTAGGCTGATTAATATCTTAGTAATCCTTCATGATAGTGTTTATATTATTGATTTAACATTAAAATATGAAATTATAGAAATTGATATCCTTTACAATCGATAAATATGGTTTTTAAATAGTAGAAGAGTATGTTGAATGATTTTCCAAACTAATGCCATTCTCTCCCAAGATGGTCATTGATAAATCATTGAACGCTCAATTTTTCAAAGGAGGGATTTTGTTTTAATTTTCCTAGACATTTTATATAGTTTTATTGAATAGTAATATTTTTTTATAATAAAATCAAATAGGGTATCCTATGATGGGTGATGTCTCTATCCCATCTGGAATGAGAAAGGGTACTCAACCTTTTGGTAAAGATAGAAAAGATGTGCTCGTGTAGAAAATTAGTATCCTTATGGGTAATTATACTAATAATTCTATCACTATTCTTAAAAATAAATAATATCTTTTGTGTTTCCAATGTGATAAATTAGGGCACTCTAATCCCCTTTTATCAATAGCTCTAAATAACTACCATCATTAAATTTTTTTAGAAACTATGTGAACTAAATTATCAGTGGAAGAATAAATATTATATAAAACCAAAAATTGGGGGATTATTACATTGTGATATATATTCCCCTCAAACCTATATTGAATTAATGTCTTTTTGAGGTACCATATAGGTGATGTATTTCCTTTTAATATCACTTCCTTTCTAATTTTTTAATATGATTATAAACCAATTAATATAATTTTGTGGAAGTTTTAGCAATCCTTTAACCTGAACATATTTTGGATTTTATACAATGATTTCATGGGTCATTATATAAGTGGTTTTGGTGTGGATTCATTAATAACCTTTTCCTCCTTGAATTATTTTTCTGTAGAGACCTGGTTTGGTCAGTTCCACTATTGTGAGGTAAACTCTAAATTGTGTGAAGACCTATAATTTATCTCATGTTCCTAAAGAATATCTTTCATGCATATTTTTTCCCTTTGTAAGATCATTTTACTGGGTATTTTCATTATATTGTTTTTAGTATTCTATTTCATGTGTCTAGTAGAGTTAAAATTATAGTGTATTCTTTTCTATGTCATCTAGTAATATTAGAAACTGGTGGGATGTTTTTTTCATGGGTTTAACTATTCTTATTTTGATTTCAAAATTGATTCTCAGGGAATCAAAATAAAACCTAATTTGAAGTAAGTGGTTCATATACTTTTTTATATACATTAATAGATTAATTTATGGAGGAAGAAAGTGAAATTGTGGGGGGATTTATGAAACCTTGATGTTACCACAATATAAAATTTTACAATTTTTTTTTTTGAAATATGTGATGTTTTATTTTGAAATTTTAAAAAATTTGAATAATTTTTTGGGATCATTGTTGACGCAAAATAAAGAGTAATTGTGTTGCCTAACAATTTGAGTGTTATGGAATGAGTCATGTGTATGTTACATAAATTACCAAACAATTATAATGAACCATGCATGTGGCAAAATTGGATTCCATAATCAATAATATTTTGACACATAATTTCCTAAACTATGACACTAAATCATTAAAGCTACAAAAAATTAATTTTTGGATTTTAAAATTTTTTTCCTACTCATTTTTACTCATTGTTGGTCATTTACCTCCTCTATAATTAGACCAAAAGATTAATAGAGACCCAAGGGTTTTATCCCTTTCCCCCTCATGTATCCCTTTATTCTCTTCTTTGATTCTTTGATTGATTTTCATGGTAAGGACTCTTTATTTATTCTTTCCTTATCAATTTTTATTCTCTTCCTATAGTCATCTTTCTCATTTTCTTATAGAGTCTATAGAGGATATACCTTAATGAAAGGTATGTATGGACATTTATTTTTAGGACATTAGGTGGTTCAGATTGTTTCTTTGGTTCCCCTCTTCACATATTGAGAGGTTTCTCATCATTTTCATAAAACCTAAGATATAAGTTTTTATATAATTCATTTAATTTGATAGATAATTTTTTTCTTCTATTTTATAATCCCATTTATCCTCAAAATATATCTATATGTTCTATCCATGATTTTTTTTATAAATGTTTTCTAAAGAAACAATGGGCACTGGGTTTAATATTTCTATAAATAAAATCCATACACTATAGGTGTTTGATATAATGAAAATGATGTATATATTAATTTATTTGATAATAAAAGTACGGTTTTCACTTCAAATATTAAAAGAGGGGTGTTATATGTTTTCAAGAATCCCTTTTCAGTATATGGATACATTTAGAATATATTGAATTGACCAAGAGTTTTATTGGTCAGTTGTTATGTTTTATGATATTTACATACTAGTTCTATTTTATATTAATTCAATTGTTTCTTAAATAAAATTGTTTTTTATTGGATGGTTTTCAATGTATTATTTTATAAGTTTTTTAAAAATGTGTTCTAATGGTTCATTGTTTCACTTTTTAAAAGTTTTATATGACACATCCAACGCCATTGATTTTGATCCCATTTGTATTATGATATATATAATATTGTTTTATATGAGAAATGAATGGATTTTTATTTGATATATTATTTAATATGAATGGGGTATTTTTTATATAGGTGTTTGGATGTGTGATGATTTATTGTTATACATTTCTATTGTTGATATTTATTGATGTAATTAATAATTGTTTCTTCACCACTATTTAATTTATTTTATAGGAACCATGGGTAGCTAATAGGATGATTAAGGATTATATTACACTATTTATCATCTCACGTTGACTAGTTCCCCTAGTTATGATTTCTTTATTTTTAGGGGATTTCCCTTTATGTGGCTAGTTAAGAGTAAGTTAAGAGGTATTTTTTCTAGGAATGAAACATAGACTAGTTGTCCGATATACCCAAGTATATTTAGGACCATCCTATTGGAACCTAGTGTTTCATGAACTAAGTATGAGTCACCCTAAAACTAGGCACTTGTATTGGCCCATGACATACTCAGGGCATGTTTTTTATCACTTAGGGTTGGAAACTAGTTCTAAGGTATCAAATAAGAACTCACGGGATTCAATTCACCCAATAAATAATAAGAGACACGATGATTTGACCCAGATGTTCAGAATGACCAATTTATTCATTATATATCCATGTGAAACTATCAATAAATATATTCAAAACAAATTGAAATAAGGAGGTCAAACCAAAATACATAACCCTGAAAAATTTAAAAAAATATTTCAATAGTAATGGATCAAATCCACCATCAAAAAAATAGGAGGCCGACATAGATGATATATACACTATAAATAAAAAAACCAAAAAAACATGACGTGATCTCCGTGTTACCTCTTGGTCACTATCCATCCATATAAAACATCCTTCTCTTAGAGCAATAAGGAACAAAACCAAAAATTCGAAAATATATCAGGACGACTAATGCTGAGTAGCCTGGGTAGTATGTGAGAATAAAATAGCCTAGTGGGTAAGAACCAAAAAGATACATGCATTTTCATTCCAAAAAAACTCATACATGCTAGTTTAAAAATACATATAGATTTTAGTTTTTATCTTGGAAAGAAAAAAACTTTAGTATTTTCCTGAAATTGATCTAAAAAATCAAAACAAGCTTTCAAAAAACATTAAAACCATCTTTTTTAATTAAATAACTCCTATTAAAATTTCATTTTTAAAATACCCTTTATAACCATATAGGAAGGAACACAATAAGAACCAAAGGGAAAAAATTAGACTAGATGTTTGATTTGAACCAATAAAGCAATAATAATATAGAATATAAAAAATCTAGATTAATGAGAAAATTATGGGACATGCCTTGGAATTTCATATACAAAATAATTATAAAATACAATAAAAATTAAAATATTTGTAATAATTAATTCCTTAACATCTCTTGAGGAAACCCTAGACATACTCTATTCAGAACAATCTGTCAATCTATTGATGCATTATTAAGTATATAACCAACCTCATCAGTAGACCCCCCCCCCCATGAATTATCACATTCCATATCAAGGGGGATCTATTCAGGATCATTATATCTAGATAAAAACAATTTATCATCCCTCAAAAAGACACCTAGGATCCCCATGATGATAGTAAAGAAAAAAACCATGCAAGATCAATTTATTCACTGATAGGGGAGGTTATAAATCAGTGATATTTTTTTCTTTTATGTTAAATTTCTTAACAACCTTATCCTCTTATTAAAGAGATGAAATATTTGTATAAAATAAACTTTCAAACACATCCATAGTAACATCAGTTTTTACAATGTTCACTACTCAATAAGAGTAGATTATCCTTGAGATAATCCGATATCACACAATCCATTAGAAAACAATCCTTTTATGTGGATACAATAATTAGGAAATACCCTTACAATTTCTAATCACTATGATCAAGAAAATAATTCATGTGCTTATTTTATAAAAAAATATAATAAGATATTGTAACATGTTTAGAAACCTTCACAAATAGGTTCATAACATTTTAACTATTATACTTCTACAACTTTTACTTTTGTAATTCTTTAAAAACAATCTTCACTTTATTACCCAGTATTAGGTAGGAACAAATTATCTAGAATGTGTATAGAACTCAATATTATTACCCACTTAGATTATTTTATCTAATCATTCAATTTAGAAATAAGTGTGATTCATTAGTTCAATTGTTCAGTCTGTTCCAGTGAATCCTGATCACCACTCCTCTGATCACAAATTCTCTAAAAACTATTTATCTAACCACACCTTCTTTGATCACAACTTCTCTAATCCCAAATTCTTACCAAATACTAGTTTGAAACCAGAATTACAGAGCTCTACTATTTTTTTACATGAATAGACTCCAAGTGCGTTGTACTATGTCCCTCTATTTATAGGTGCTCTATAAATAGAAAAGGCAGGAACCCAAAATTATTTTCCCACTCAAAAAAATTTATTAATTTGAATTTATTATAAATTTAAACTACATTTGATCATTTCAATAATTATTATCAACTCTTCTTGATTCTTCTAAAATATTCTTGAATTATTAAAAACTTCTTAAATATCAACATCAAATAAATATGGACATTACAATTTATTAGTTCATAAAATGATATTCCAAAACATATCAGCTGGAATTATTGTTCTTCAATTTGGTTCTCTGGACCCAAAAACAATCAAGTCAAACAAAATAATTATTACTATGATGCTCCAAAACAACTTAACCTATTTTAGAAAAAATAGTTTTTCAACTTATAAATACTTAAAAACCCTTCAAAAAAATTATGATGACTACTTCAATTTGTGTCATATTTTTATATACTTCTTCATTTTTTACAACTAGTCCATAGTATGATGGAACTATGTCTAAAGAAAATTAACATATTATGACTTATTAGTGTCAAATTATAATAATATTTTTTTTATTTCAATAAATATTCTAATCAGTTGATTTTAAAAAATCGTTATTAGGATCAGTGTCAACAACTTGGGTTCATTTGATACAATTTGGGTAGTCTGATGTTCTCTATTATATGTAACATGGTATCTGATTCTATGCATCCAATGAACTGTATCTAATCACCAACATTTATATATTTTTGACTTCAAAAAAATTAAAACTTACAGACTTCAAAGAACTTTTGTATCTGTTACTTCTCAATCGGATGATCTGAGACTAGAAAACTTCAAATTTGAAGGAACCCCATAAACAAGTTCTCTTTTCTTCCAAAAACTTAGGCTTGTTTCGTGACTTCTTCAAGATGTTAATAACATTGAAATAGACATAGAATCATTAAATTTTATATCAAACATATATATTGATGTTCTGTATCTAATAAAACTTCCTAGTCCATTCCAAAAATCACTATTCCATACAGATAATTCTAAAAAAACCAAAAATACATCTTCAGAACAAAAAACATTAATTATTGGAATTTCTTAAGAAATCTATGTCAGATATTCTAAGTCTGGTACTTCTTAGTCTAGTAACTAGATTTCACAAAGTAAGGTTATTTTTTTATAAATAAAAAAAAACCTAACTCCTTCAGTAAATAAAAAAGATTCATCAATCCGGAAAACATCTTCACCCAACTACCATCAATCCAAAAGAAAATCTTCAGTAAACCTAGTCCCAACAATAACCCCCTTCTTATTTTTTTAAAATAAGGTTCATAAATCACTAAAACTTTGTAACTCAAGAAATGGATCTCTTATCAACATTTTTAATCCTATGTGAGCAAACTCACTGTAGGAAACAAGAATCATTTAATAGAAAACCCATGTTTTTCATAAGCAGTGACTTAAGTATATCTTCTTAAACATAAAACTTTTCACCTATCCAAAACTTCTTCCATTTTCATGTAATAAATTCCTACAATAACTTCAAAAAAAATTAGAACTGTTCACACATTCACTTGTTAAAATCACAGCTTACCCCATTTCACAGTTTACCTTAAATACATGATTTCTTTAAAAGTTTTAGCACCTACCATTGGATAGATTTATGAAAAATAATTTTTATCCCACTTGAAAACACTATCCAGAGACAAGATGAGATAGGGGATACAAACATATACCAAATCCATAGAGAGAAATAGGTTGTAAGACTATGTTCAACCTCAATTTATAAAAATATTCCTTCGATAATGGTTTTGTTAACATGTCCTCAACTTGTTTATTTATATGAATATATTCCAATTTGAGTTCATTATTCTCCAAATGGTATTTGATGAAGTGATTTTGGATATCAATTTGTTTGAACTAGAATTTTGCACTAGATTTTTATTGAGGTTCATAACACTTGGATTATCACAACCCAAGAGAAGAAGTAAAATCAATTCATCTAGAAAATCTTCAAATTGTGTTTTCATCCACATAAGTTGTATTGCAGTTTGAGTGGAGGAAACATATTCATCTCCAACCATGATAAGAGTTAAAGAATATTTCTTTTTAGTATTAAAACTCACACAAATTTTCCCTGGAAAGAAAACTCCACCAGATGTAAATCTTCTATCATCCACACTTCCTACCCAATCAACATCTTTATAACCAAAAAAATCAATTCTTCTCGAGATTTTGTATTTGATATGAAAATATATTATGCCTTTGATATATCTGAGAATTTTTTTTCCCTACCAAAATTTGAGATTATTTTTGGGAACTTGTGAACCTTTCACATAAAGTAACAATATACAAAATACCTAGTCTTGAATCAGTCTGATATAACAAACATCTAATAAGTTTCCTAAATTCATTAGGATCCACTTATTTTCCTTCTCCATATTTAAATAACTTGGTTCCCACCAAAATTGGTGTGGAAACTAGTTTTGAATCATCCATTACTAACTTATTTATAATTTATAGATAATACTTTTCTTGAGATAGAAAAATATATTTCTTCTTATGTGATATTTTTAATCCAAGTAAATATTTCTTTTAAAAAAGTATGAGTATTTGAAAAAATCTCCTCATCTCTTCAAAAAACTTTTCACAAGTTATTTCATCATTACTAGAAAATAAAATATCATCAATGTAAACAATTACAATGACAGAGTTATCTATATTTTATTTTATCTAGAGATCACATTCAACTCTTCCTTTCTTAAATTAAACTTCCTTAATCAAACATCAAATTTAGAATACCATTATCTTTGAGCTTTCTTTAACCCATACTAATCATTTTTGAACTTTCTCAAATAACTTTCATATTTTAAAATTATTTTTCTATATGGTTGTTCAATATAAACTTTTTTATCAATTTCTCCATTCATAAAATCATACTTAACATCCATCTGAAAAAATTTATAACTCTTTTATGAAATAATTACAAGAAATATTATGATTTTTTCTAACCTTAAAAATGAAGAAAAAGTATTATAAAAATCAATAACTTTAATTTTTGAGTAACCATTTCAAACTAATCGTTCTTTGTTTCCTATCACTTCACCATCTTCATTCAACTTATTTTGGAATACCCAATTTTTACAAATAAAATTTTTATTATTTGGTTCGGGTATAAGTTATCACGAATCAGTATTCTCAATCTAATCCAACTCTTCATTCGTATCATGATTCCACTTTTAATTATAAAAAGTTTCATTAACATATTTCGGATCAAATTTTGAATACAATAATGTATATGCAACAAAACTTTAATGTTCTTATTTTTTCAATTTTTTGTTATTATTAACCAATGATGTTTTGTACTTCCACCAGTTTTCTTCAAATAGTATGAGATGTATGAAGTTCCTCCTTATCATTGGAAATAGTTGAGTCTGAATCTTCTATTTTTGTGCTATAACCATTATTAGAATTCTTATCATGTTGTTAAATAACCAATATTTCATCTTCATCATATTCCTTTCCTGCGTGTATTTTTAAAACTCATTCTTTAACTTTTTGAAAAAATTTCGCATATGTATAATAAAAAAACTATCAACTTTCTTTGTTAAAACATATATATCCTCTCCTATTAGGATCATAGCCAAGATAAATTTCATCTTCACATCTTTGATCATATTTTCCAATATATCCACCTTCATTTTATATAATATAGGGACTCCAAAAAACCCTTAAGTGTTTCAAACTTAGAATTTCATTGTAGAACATTTCATAAAGAGTCATATTAGAACATAGTCTATATTAACATGGATTCTGAATATACACTATTTTACTCATTTCCTACCTCCAGAGGGAGTGAGATATATCATGCTCAATCAACATTATAGGCCCCATATCCACAAAAATAATATTCTTTCTTTCAGCAACATCAGTCTGTTGTTTGGTATAACGTCCACTAAATTCATAAATAATAACATGTTTCTAAAGATAAATTATGAATTATTTATGTCTATACTCACTAATAGTATTAGTTTACAACTTCTTCACAGAATATTCGCATTACTTTTCTTCTCTTATCCTAAAACTCTTAAACATTATTAGATATTTTTATTTATGTTTAAAATAAATAATACATGAAATGTGATTAAAATAATCAATGAAATAAATGAAGTACTTATCATAAAAATTTTATTTTTTTCTTATTTGGCCATAAATATCAAAATAAATCAGCTCTATGGGATGAGTTGAATGAATTTGAACTTTCTTGTGCACAGAGTTTGTTATTTTCTATTTCTAAAAAACTAATCAACTTTAATATATTATTTTTGTCATATTAGGAAAATCATGAGCCTTGTATCACTTTTCATACTTTATAATATTCCTATGAAACATATGTGCCAACATTTTATGACATAATTGATTCTCTTCCATCATACTTAGATAACACAGATTTTTTACATCACTAACATGAAATAAGATCATTTTTGTATATTGGCCTCTTATATCAACTTTTACATCATCAACGCTTTTCATAACAAAACCATATTTTATAAATTAAACTTTTTTAATTTCATAAAAAAGTGGCAAAACACTTAACAAGTTGAGTTTCAGACCATCAACAAACAAAGACTTTTTGGATTTCAAATTTTCCTCCCCAAAAATAGCAGATCCAACATCTTTAATTATGAGTGATTCATAATTTCCAAAAATAATTGTTCCTTATTTAAATACTTTCACATTCTTCAAGATATTCAAATATCCTATCATATGTGAAGATAACCCACTATACAAAATCAACATTTTTTCACCTTTTCCCTCTTTGTGAGTAGTTTCTACAATAAGTGATTTTTTCTTTCCCTTTGTCTTCTTTCACATCCTATGTTTGAAAATTTTTATAACAACATTGTTATTCCAGTATAAAAACAAGACATCCTTTATAAATATTTCTAGTTTTTTGACATATTTTAAAAATAGTTTCCAAAGTTTGGTACCTATTTTAATTATTCATACTAACTTTCTCAAGTTCCCTTCATTGAGTGGGTTGAATCCCCCTCAATAATTGATTTTAGTTACTCACATGATAATTGTAGTGTTTATTATTAAACCAAAACATATTTTCTATATGGAAAAATCCACCACCATACTAGAAGTATCCATAAAAGGAATATTTTTCTATATAAATTTAATTATTCTTGGAGTTGTAAACTTATTTTTCTACAACATTATTACCTTCCACATTATGACTTTTTTAATGTCTAATATTTCTATTATCTCTCAAAAATTTATTATTTAACTTGGATTTCTTCCCATATTCAATAGAATCAGCAGTAGTATCAACATTTAATTTAGAAATTGTTATTTTAAAAACAACCAAATTTTCAAAATTTTTATTTTTTGATATATACATTATTTTTCTCATATTTCTTAATTATCTGAACATATTTATTATTCTTTTCAATATTTAAAGATAACTTTTACTGATTATTCTCAGGTCCACAATTCCCAAAACATTCACCAGCTTTAGAAATATAGTTTTTGAAACTTGTAGATCCCTACATAGTTTTAGAGAACTATTTTTTAACAAGTTCTAACTCTTCTTGCTTCACTTTTAACGTTACTTCAAGTTTTTTATTATGATTATTTTAATTTTCAAGAGATTTCTCCAAATGATCAATCTATTCTGTCAATATATATTTCTATTCAAGAAATTATTCTTGAATTTTTTTAGAACTTTCATTTTGCAAATACTTGATTTCTCTTTCAATAATTGAAATATTTCTGAATATTATTTCAATTTTATTTTCATAGAAAATTATAATGGAGTCTCTTATTATTTAGAACTACTAATTTAATAACCATTGATCTCTTAATCATTTACTTTTACAATAAATGTGTTTTCTATAAAAACTTTCATAGATTTTTCAACTTCAACTTCATTGTCTTCATCTTTATCATCATTAGACAAAAAACATCTCATTTGGATTTGGATAATTTTTTATATTATCCCTTGCAGTATGATTTTGATTTGGAAACATGTTTATTCTAGGATATTCTTGACTTTAAATTATCTTCATCACTTTATTATTAATCCTTTCTTCAAGTTAAATTTTTAGAAAAATTCCCAATGGTTCTACTTCCAAAGCATTTTAGTGGTAACTTCCCTATGTATTTACCTATGCCTATTTTCACATTTTTAGAAAATAATGATAAAGAATATAAAATTTGTTACTAACATCATATTCAGTGTTAGATTCACTATATTTTTATCTTATAGAACTTTTTTAGATTTTACTTTCTTAGTAGCTTTGAATAAATTTTCAACAGAAACCTTTTCTTGGATTTTCATAAATTTCTCTCTTATCATTTCATATGTAACGAGATTTCTATATAAATCATCCAAATATAGAGTTTTATGATCTATATATTCCAAATATGAAACCTTTGAATCAAACTTTTCATTAAGGATTCATAAGGTCTTATCAACAATAGTTTAATCTTATAGATTTTCACCAATACGTCTTATAGTAATTACAATATTATTCTCCCTTGTGAAATAGTATCCAATGGATTAATAGTCACTCATTTTGAGATCTTTATACTTCATCCTCTAGATTTTTAATTTTTTATTATTCACCTTTGTATTTACTTTATATATTTTTTTCAACTTTTCCAAAATACAATTGTAAATTCAAACTCCATTTACCCTAACAAATTAACTTTTAGAAAGTGATGAGAGTAAAGCATTTTAATCCCTTCTATAATTCTCCATATTTTTCTTATCAATATCTATAAGATAAACATTCTCAATAAGAGATGTAAATTCATATATAGTATCCTATATCACATCATACCCAAGGAACATAAGATATGGAAACATTCTATCATTCCATAGGAACCAAGTATTTATAAGGTTTAATACTCAATAAGAGTATCTTGTCCTTGACATGGTTTGGAAATAATATAATACCAAAAATTCCAATAGAAAATAATTCTTTTATGTGGATACAACAAGTAGGAAATACCCTTACACTCATAAATAACTATGATCAATAAAATAGTGCATGTGTTTCTTATAGCACAAAATATTTAAATAAGATTTTTTAAAAAGTTTAGAAAACTTCACTTATAGGTTCAGAACAATTTTATTATATTAGTTCATTGAATTTTAATTTTATAATTCTTTAAAAAAATAATTATTCACTTTCACACCTAGTATAATATGGGAACAACTTCTTTGGACTTCATACAGAACACAGTCTAACTACTCACTTTGATTCCTTTGTCTATTTATTTTGTTCAAAAACAAGTTTGATTTGTTAGTCCAAATATTCAGTCTGATTTGGGGAATCCAGATCACCAATCCTCTTATCACAACTTCTCTGACAACAACGTCTCTAACCACACCTTCTCTAGTCACAAATGTTTTCCAAAAAAAATTTGAAACCAGAATTCCAGAGCTCCATTTTTTATGAACATGTACAGCCACCAAGTATGTTGTATTGTGTCCCTAAATTTATATGTGCACTCAAAACAAAAAATATGGGATCAAAAAATGATTTTCTTGCTCAAAAAATTTACATATTCAAATTAATAGGGAATTAAAACAACATCTGACCATTTAAAAACTTCTTCTTAACTCTTCTATATTCTTTTAAAATCTTATTAAATTATCCATAACTTCTTAAATCTAAAACTCAAATGAATAATAACTTTACATGTGCTCAATAATGAAATAATATTCTATAACATATCATCCCGAATAATTATTCTTAAATCTAGTTCTTTTTACCCCAAAAAAAACAGGTAAAACAAAACCCTTCTCACTGTGATGCTCTAAAACAACTGAAACTATTTTAAAAAAAACATTTTTGAAACTTCTACGGAATTCATAACCCTTTAACAAAAGTCTAGTGAAAACTTATACATATCTTGTCTTTTTATCCACTTTGTAATTTTCTCAACTCATCCTTAGACTGATGAAACTATTTCTGAAGAAACTTATCATTCGATGAGTTATCGGTGTCAAATTCTGATCAGATTTGATTGGTGTCAACAATTATTCTAATTGATTAGTGTCAACAACTCTTCAGTTGGATGAGTGTCAACAACTCTGGTCCATATGATACAATTTGGGCAATTTTATGTTCTACATCCGATGGAACTATGCATCTAATTCCTTGCATTCGATGTACTTTGTTCGATCGGCAGTATTGTAATTTTTTATACTTCACCAAAATTCAAACTTCCAGACTTAAAACAACTTCTTTATTTGTTAATTCTCAATCTAATAATCTAAGACAAGAAAACATCAACTTTAAAGAAACACCAGAAAAATAAATTCATATTTTATTCCACAAAATTCTTCTTGTATCATGTATTCTTCATGATGTTAAGAACATTTAGATCGGTATAGAATCACAAAATTATTTGTTGATTATATCTGTTGATGTCTTATATCTAATACAACTTCCTATTCCATTCTAAAAATCTTCATTCTAGAAGGATAATTCTAAAGAAAAAAACACCCATAAAATAAAGTTAGAATGAAAAACATTAATTGATATACTTTTTAAAGAAATATGTGTCTAATATTATGAGGCTTTTACTTCTGATTTTGATCAATATATTTTATAAAGTGAGGTGATTATTTATTAAATATAAAAAAACAAACACCTTCAGCAAACAAAAATCAATCTGAAATAAAATCTTCACCCGACTTCCAGGAATCTGAAAAACATATCCAATCAACTTAGTCCCAACAAGTAATTAGAGGTGGGGTATCCTTTTCACACAACAAATCAATTGAGAGTCGACATAATCCAAACAAATATTCTCAACCCACCTCCCCACAAGAAGAAATTATAAACCCTTATTTTAAATAATACAAAAACATCTCAATATAACCAGAAGAGAGGGTATTCTATGGAGGGAACACACTTTTTTATTTAAAACCATTCCAAAGTACCAACCGATCCTTGGAATTTGAAACTAGTAATGATTTTCTAAGAAATATTTCTTTCTCAATACTATTTAAAAACACAATGTAGCATCAAACTACTTTCTCAAAGTTCCAAATGGGACTCTAAATCATTCATTTAGGATCACACATTTAAAGTCTCTTTTGGAATAATTTTGGAAACCAAGAAACCATTTTAGAACTCAAGATTTAATGAAGGAATCCTATAAACATTATATATATACACACATACATATATACATATATATATATATATATAAGATCATGCACATACATACATACACACACACACACACACACGTGCATACATACATGCATGCATGCATATATACATATATATATATGGATGTTCATAAAAAATATGAAGGGAAGAAACAAATAAATATAATTAAGCCACTTATTAAAACATAAGAACCTAATAGTGACACCAATAAAGCATAAAAATAACAATAACCCAAATAAACCACAATCCAACTTATAGAATCAACTTTGGAATTTTAGAAAATTTCTTTGAAGCACCAAAATTATTGGAAAATTTTATCTAAGGAATTTTAGAAAACACTTAAATTACAAATACTTTTAAAACGAAAATAGAAACAATGAAAACCTTGGAAAATATTTTTTAATCAAAAATTTTCCTCATCATACTTTTAAAACCAATTTATATATTAAAAAACATGATAAATTTAACTAAACTGTATTCAAAAAACTCTAATAATCGCATAGTGTGGTATGAAAATTAAAATCACAAAGACACCTACTTCAATTTTGTATTGATGTGACGAAACCCTTTATTAGGAATAGATAAATACCCAACGAACCAACTACATTCCCTAGTATCAAAGGCTACAACACATTAGTATCAACTCTCACTATAGGTTTTGTCCAAGAATATACCATGTCAAGGGAAGAATAGAAAATAAGAGGAAAGGAATAAATAGATGAATAGGGGGTTTTACTTTAGAATAAATAAACATGAATAAAGATATATAAAGGAACCCAAGGGGAAGAATAAAGGAAAACATATAGAGCTACCTTCTAGTTTAGATGAATGAACAAGAGAAGAAAATACCCCCAAATAGTGATTCAAGTTGAGGGAAAATAGAAAATTCCAAAAATTTAAAAATATTTCTAGATTGCTCCATGATTTAAACCTCTTGGATATGACATGGAGGTACTCCCAGAAACCCCTTTCTATGTATCCGGGAGGGATATATAATAGAGGGTTCAAAAGGGAAGGGTTGAGTTTTAAGACCCCTAGCCACCATAGAAACTACATTACATCATGGATTCCTTCACCTAACATCCTCCACAACATAACCTCTAGCCTATGCTGTGGAGTACCTTGAGTAAGAATAATGAAATAACCCCAAGCACGCAGGTCACTATACAATGGCCTCTTATGTTATGGCATAGAGGACCCCCTTATCCTTACATTGCACCCTTCCACCCTCATGGAACTCCCTCTACAACATAGCCCAAGGCATAAAATATGGATCACCCTAGTCAGGCCAAACCAAGGCCTTTGGGTCCAACCACTAGGGGATGAACTCCCTGATTTGTACCATGAACTGCAGAGCCACCCCTATTTAGCCAACACCTATGTAAAGGTCGCACTGGTTTCCCTTATGCAATGTATACATTTGACCCTCTATAGGGAACCACATCAGAGTATCATGTGTTGTTGTGTGGCCTACCATCAGCGTATCGGTAAACACTTATGCAACTACCTCATTATCTGTCACAACTCCATTGGATACGACATGGTCCTCCCTTACTAAGACCACCATGAATCATTATAGGTGTTGTAATGTGGCATGATGTAGACTGTGTCAGGACCCTTAGTTCCCCTGAAACATTTCAAAAACTCTTAAAACAACCCAAAACAAAAAAGGATAATATTAAATAAATAAATAAATAAAATAGTGTGGAAAATTTAGGCCCAGATTTGATATAGTGTGTTTCCCATGATACTCCTTTATGTAATATTATGTTTTAATTTAGTAATCCTTATTTGATAACTATGTTATAATTATTTATTCTAATATTTTTTTTTTATTACTTATATCTCATTGACAGTTCTATTTTACTATTTCCATGTTTACTTAGAATTTTGGTTAGGTATTTTACATTGAGTTTTTTCTTATTATTTTTTAGTTATAATTTTTATTACCAGTTTATGAAATGGTTTTGATGGAAAGATATTGAAAGGTGATAAATAACTCTTTTTATATTTTCATAAACTCAATATAATATCTCTTAGTGATTTAAAATTAAATTATTTCCAAAATGATATTATCACTTTTGGTATATAAAAAAGTTGGGTGGAACTTTCTTTAATTGAGTGAAGCCCTATTATTTTTTTTATTATATTACCTTACCTGATAAAAAATATTATAAAAAAATTAAAATTAGAATATATGAAATTTATTATAAAATTTATTGTATAAATGCTTTGGTAAAAACCTATTGGACATGTCTTAGCTCACATCCTAAGTAAACTTATTGGTGTGTATGTATGTCTCATGCCTTTATGTGGGTATTCATGGAATAATCTTGAAATCGGTTAATAAGATTTATTGATCTGACTAATGGAATCTCCAACTATCATAAAATAAGTAAAGGGATAAATTAATAACTCACACTTGTGTCTACTAAAACTAAAGAAAATTTAGAATAAACATATATCATACCTTTAATCATTGTGGGGGTTGTCTGTCATATGCCTCCATAGATTGAAGATACCCATGGTCCCAATCACCATCTCCCTAAGCCTGACATGAGATTCATGGTGGTCATGGTGGATGGAGATCATAACATCATCCACCATCATTATCTCCTCCTAAGGGAGCCCCACATGCTCCTTTTCTATCTCCACCTCCATGGGACTACCCTGACCTTCCTAGGAGATCCATGAGCATGAATTCCTCTTCCATGGTGGTCCATATACTATATGTATGTCCTCCTCCACATGATGGTTTGAGAAATCACATTCCATGTGAACTCACCCATCACATGCATATCATTACCCCTCTCTGAGATGATCTAGTCCTTTGTTTGGTCCATGTGTTGTACGACCATGCATCTGAATCTGGTCGTGATTAGATCTCTTGTGTTGAGATCCTTATAATTGGAACCCTCTAGCTGCTACAAACAACGATTACCTATAAAACCCATTATTGGCTCCATCCAAATGGAATCCCTCATATAGGAATATATCTATCTCTAGTGACCACTCATACACTTCAGCATATGTGGGAATGCACAAGGGTATCACACTGTATAGATGTCTTTGTAGAGATCCTGATCAAACTTATGTGCCTGGATTTAGTCATAATGAATCATGTCGAGGGAGTACTATGTAAAGTCATTAAACTTTATAACATACTCAGAAACTATCATCCCTCCCTACTTGAGCTCAAGGATATCCTAAATCCTAACTAAGATCAAGCATGATGGGTAGTACTCATCAAAAAATAGCTACTAGAAGTCTAACCATGAGAGTGTTGACTCATCTTTCTTCTGTGTGAATAAACTCCACCAGTGCCCAACTACTCCATGGAAAAGGATGGTTTTCAGCATAACCTTCTGATCAATTGGGTTCTATAGAGGTTTGAAAACTCGGATCACCAACTCAAGTCGATCCTCCGTCGCTTGGGGATCTGGATCACCATGAAAACTTAGCAGTCTATGGTGCTAGAACTTATGGAGTGTGATAAGACTATGAGAATCCTCATCATACCCTACTAGTATAATATGATTCTCAATAGATGGTGGTTCTACTACTTTCCATCAGGAGGAATGATCTCATGTGATGGCCCTTAAACTGAGGCCTCATCACTCTTTAAATCGTCATCACAATACATAATTGATAACCTCGCTGGATTTCTTCATGGAGACATCCTAAAAATTTAATCAAGACATTCCATTGTCAGATAAGAATATATATATATATATATGGGGATCTGTCTCAAGAAGGACATTAAAAAGTCTCAATCATATATGATGCATGTACGAAAGTTCCTTGCAACCAATGTCTCGGTATATCAAGTCGACAAGAAGGTATTGAAAGTCCTGGAGTATGGATACGTCAGCCTCTACAACAATAGTGGATTAACTTGTCTAAAATATATACTCAAGATAGTTTTACATTGTTTCTATAAGTCTTAGACAGACCTCATAAGGGGAAAAACTTCAAACACCATCTCAAGGTTGAACCACCCCTGATACAAATCTGTCATGACCTAACCCAACAGGGCTCGAGCCAAAACTACCCCAATCCCACCTTTATAAGATAGAGGATAGTAATTAGTACCAAATGACATAATTATAATGGGATTCCTTTTCCTAATTACCTATACACATGCACCCAACCATTCCCATGCAGAAGTGTAGGGGGGTAAAATAAAAGATAGTAACATCTAGAGTAATAGTCATGCATGTAAAAACCTCTAGGGAATATAAAAGAGTACAAAATCATAATATTAAAAGTAATGGGGAAAATATATTCCCAACCATGTATATTTCCCATCCTAATAATAACTAGAAAAATAGAATTTGAGAGATTTCAACTCCATATCTCTAAGCCCTGACCACCATATGCGGTCAAATTCACCCAAGTATCCCTATGATCCTCTATAATTTTCTCCAACCTATCCATAATCTTCATAAGACATGACACATGTGGGAAAATACCATGTAAGGGTTAGTATATATATACATAGTAGGATTTCCAAAAAGATGGATTGGTAGAAATAGGAGACATGATAAAAGTAGATAGCTCAACCCATAGAAAGAAAACCCAATACATCAAGGTATATTTATATACTCATAGATGAAACCTATATGAGATAGAAAAGTGGATCTCCATATCATATCCTATCCCAATATTATGAGACTAAAAATAGTTCTAAAGGCTCATAAACGATTCCCAACATCTCGAGTGTTTGTCCAAAGAGTATCCTTGTGAAGCCACACATTGTCATTGTGTTGTAAAGTCGATGAGACATAATCTCTAAGTATATGATCCATCCTTGTTATGACAAGAGGGTTCCACTCAGTAGATAGAGGACCCATGACCTGATATGACAAGAGGGTTCCACTCAGTAGATAGATATAGGACTCACACCCTAGTCTATCAGGGGGGGTTCACTCAGTGGATAGAGGACCCATGCCCTTCCCCAGTAGGAGGGTTCCACTCTGTGAATAGATAGTGGAACCATGCCCTATCAAATTAGAAGGGTTCCACTATATTGATTGTTAGATAGAGGTTCCATGTCCTATCCCAATAGGAGGGTTCCACTATGTGATGATATTTCCTGATCATTGTCTTCATCGACCACTGCCTAGAGAAGCATCACTCTTAGAACATCTAGCATCATATCTCAAAAACCACAGTGAAGGATACCATCACATTATATGTGAGAAAAACTCATTATAGTATACTCAAAGGAAAAATATGATTACAAATTAAGGATTTATGAGAATCATAAGTTTTTTTAATATGGGGTACACGGTGTGTAAGGGGTACACACAATGTGTGGCCCCACTCCTCAATCTGGTCATGTCATTTCCAGAACATGGCTCACTAGACATGTAGATACTACATGATTTGTAATCATACTACATGGAATGTCTCATCTATACAGTCTCTTTTTGTTATCTCCTGGTCATGCTTGTGTGCTCTAGCCATGTTCCAGTACACAACGTGTTACACTCCCTACACGGTGTGTAGGGATGCATGAGATCATAGGAATGTACTCCATGTACATGTTGAGTTTGATAGTTAGGGTCGCATGGAATTTGGTTCCTCCACATGGTGTGTGATACTTAACTCCAACATGAAACCCTATCCTCTACAAAAACTGAACTACATGGCGTGTGTTCAACATAGGACACATTTTGTATGTTAGGATTTTCTAGAAATTGAAGAATAGTTTAAGTGGCTACTATATTTAGTGTCTCCATATAAAATAAATATTGTATTATAACTATAACTAAAT
This sequence comes from Viscum album, assembly GCA_963277665.1. NCBI lineage: Eukaryota > Viridiplantae > Streptophyta > Magnoliopsida > Santalales > Viscaceae > Viscum > Viscum album. The sequence continues at coordinate 232,737,743 of OY728119.1, forward strand.
ATATTCACCTCGATCCAATGATTTCTCCCCCCCAGGTGGTCCAAAAATGGGTATTCGCTGATCCACGGTGGTTTGTCGCACGCCTGCATGCCTCCCATCACTACTAATCAATATCAAATCACATATCCATGAGAATCATCACCAATATCCCACAAAGCATCCTGATTCATCACCCAATCACCAATCTATTCATCAACATGATCCCTTCATGAATCTAAGGGTTTGATCACGCTTGAACCCGCCCGAAAAATCCAAATTGTGACCTCATAGGCCAACGGAGAATAACATGAATAACTGTGAGAGAAAATCATAAAAATAAAGGTTTAGAAAACATTAGTAAATCATTATTGTCCAATTAATATATATTTGGGATAATTGGGTTGAGAAACATGGCATAATGAGAACAAATTGAAATAAAAATTGAAATCCTATACACTGGATCATGTGAAATATTTATTTATACATGGATCAAGAAATAAGGTTTTTTGTAGGACCCCAGGACACCCTAAGAGGGGAGGGGTGAATCAGGGTGTCAACTTTTTCTTCTTAAAGTTGTGGATCTTGTTCCCACATTAGTAGGAACTACATAAATCTGTATGATGGATATGATCAGCAATGAAACATTCACATGCAGAGAGATGACACAGCAAATTTTACTTGGTTCACCACTAAGGTCTACGTATAAGGAGCATACGCTGACAGGTTGTCGGTCGTACCTAAATCCACTATTCTTCACTAGCTATAGATTACAAAGGTTCGAGTACAGTCACTCTATCCCAGGCTCACTACCTTTACAAAAGTTCAAGGATAGCTCACTGCGTCCCTCGGGTCACTCCCGTTGACTCCCCCTGGCTCACTGTCATTGGTGAAGTCTCACTCAGTTTATAGACGTGAAGGTCTCTTCAATAGATAGACATGAAGGTCTTTGTCTCCTATTCATCATGAGACTTTGCTTGCATCAGAGTCCTTATTTGATGCTCTGTTAAAGTCCAAATTCCATCCACTGATGAATACCCCTTTTCCCTTGTCCACTGGGCAAACAACCTTTAGAAAGGGCCTTCACAAAGTACCCTACCTTTTCGCAAAGCTCAATTGCGAAGCACTCTCGTGATGCTCTAACCTTTGCAATGCTTGGATGTTGCGAAGCTCCTGCCTCTTCGCAAAGCTCACTGAGCCAACGCGGGGTGCACGACTTTCCCAGAGCTAGAATAGCTGCCGCGAAGCTCCTCTTTCGCGAAGCACAATGCCTTCGCGAGTGACCTTTGCGAACCGAGAGCAAAGGATTTTCTCTGAAATTCTCTCTAATTCTCTTGAGGGGTTCGGCCTCTATTTATAGGCGATTCCACCGACCCTCGAACATTCCACGCGAAGTCAACGTCATGTCATCTCAAATTGTGAAGCTCCGAAGATTCCGCCGGAATTATGTCCAAATCGGGAAGCACCTCGGCAATTTTCGGATCACGGAGCTCGTCGTAATCACGAAGTATCACCATCAGCATTCCTTCATGCCTTCTCCACGAAGCTCCCTCTCAATTCCCTTTACTGCCGCAATGCGCTTCAACTCTGCCATTCACGAAGCTTTGACGTAATCGCGAAGACTCACCGCCTCTATTCTTCTCATCTTCGCGATTTCCAAACCATGCATCCTCTCTTCGTGAAATTCGTGCCTTTTCCATATTTAATTATTATCTTCATGGAAATCCACTTTTTGCGATGCTCGACAACTTCCAGATTTTGGACCCCAAAAATTTGGCAAACACTGGGAAACGGCGCCACCTTCAATACTGTTGTCTTCTTGAACGGTATGATCTCTTTGCTGGTACACGATCCAAACTTCCATTGATGATTGAAAACAAACACAAACCATACTCCAAATAATACATAGAAGACCATGGTTCCAACAATCCCCCCCTTTGGGTCTGTTGTAAATCAGAAAATAAATTCAATAGATCTCCATCTATGTGAAAACCAAAAATGCAGGAATCAACTCAGCCAAAACTCTAAGTCTACGTGAGAAATGCTTGGTGTAGAAAACAAGAGAGGAGGCTTGAATTGGTTTCCATGGTTTTCCTTGTCATTATGCTCATCACAGAAGTTTCCTGAATTTATTCCTGTCTCCTTTCTCCCCCATTGACAATAAATCCAAAGTCCAGTAATTTTTTCAACGTTCAGCTCAAGCCATACTCCCCCTAGATAGTATCTCCCCCATAAACCTACATCATAGCCATAAACAGATAAAAACAGTTATCACAAATGGGGAGAGGGGAATAACGGAACCTTCTTATGCAGTAGGAGGTTGTTGAACATCGAGGTTCAACCGATGCTTTTCAAACACAGCTGCTGATAGTGGTTTCGTCAGGATATCAGCTACTTGCTCATCAGTTCCCACGTGATCCATTCTAATCACCCCTTGCTCAACTTTTTCTTTGATAAAGTGATACCTGATTTCAATATGTTTTGTACGAGAATACTGAACAAAAAATTTTTTAAAATCAATTGCACTCTTGTTATCATAGTAAATCACCATTGGTTGATTTACCTCATCACCAATATCTATTAATTGTTGCTTCATCCATAGAAGTTGAGTGCATGACTTTGTGGCAGATATATACTCAGCTTTAGCAGTACTAAGAGAATTACTTTCTTGTTTCTTGCTCAACCAGCCAACACAGTTATTCCCAATAAAGAATGCTCCACCACTGGTGGACTTTCTGTCCACAGCATCGCCAACCCAGTCAGCATCAGAAAATGCTGATAATTCACTGTCCCTTCCTGCAGCAAAGTATAATCCAAAAGTGTGAGTACCTTGAATATACCTCATGATTCTTTTTACTGCTGCCATATGTTCCTCCTTTGGATTACTCTGAAAGAGGGCTACAAGACATGTGGCAAAGACAATATCTGGTCGTGTCGCTGTCAGGTACAGTAGGCTCCCAATAATTCTTCTGTACATGGTGGGATCTACATATTTCCCATCCTCATGCTTCCCAAGTTTGGTTCCTATTTCAATCGGAGTTGACATTGGTTTGGAGTTTTGCATATTAAACTTATTGAGGATATCTCTTGCACACTTTTATTGAGAGATAAAAGTGTAGTCTTTCCTTTGAGTCACCTGTAGTCCCACGAAATATGTGAGCTCTCCAATCATTGACATTTCAAATTCTGATTTCATATGATTGGAAAATTCATCCACTGATTTCTGTCTGCTGCCACCAAATATAATGTCGTCGACATAAACTAGAACCATAAACTGATATTTTGGAGAATTATTCACATATAGATTTTGATCTACTCCTCCTCTTTTGAATTCTAGCTTCTTGAGATAAGAATCTAGTCTGGAGTACCATGCCCGTGGTGCCTGTTTCAAGCCATAAAGTGCTTTCTTCATCTTTCAGACCATTGATTCATCAGTACGAAGAAGAAAACCCACTGGTTGTTCAATGTAGACTTCTTCTTCGAGAACACCATTTAAGAATGTTGTCTTGACATCCATTTGATATACTTTATATCCTCTTTGGAGAGCCATGGAAAGGAACAACCTGATTGACTCCAGTCTAGCCACTGGAGCAAAGGTTTCTTCAACATCAACACCTTCAATATGAGAATAACCTTTACATACCAGTCGAACCTTGTTTCTGATAACACTTCCATGTTCATCAAACTTGTTCTTGAATATCCATTTTGTTTCAATCACATTGTGACCTTTGGGTCTCTGGACTAGATCCCATGTCTAATTCTTGCCAATCTAATCTAACTCTTCATTCATGGCTTTCACCCAGGATCCATCCTTTGCAGCTTCTTCCAATGAGGATGGCTCCACAACTGACAGAAATGCAGATGGTGTGTTATTCCTTATCCTCCTTGTCTGTGTAGGTACATTCCTGACTACAATTATGTTAGATGGATCAATTTCTACTCTTTGATTTTTCTTATGAGGTTCAGTCGCATTCTCGCCATCTAAGATTTCCACTTCAGATTCTTCGTCTGAGTCAACATCATGATGTGACCCCTGAGTGTTTTGTACCCCTTCCTCTATTTCTGTATTTGTATTTATTCCATGTTCACATTAATTATCATCTTCTATCTCATCGGTATAGGTACTATTTGAAGCATTTGGAGTTTTTCCTTCAATGATCTTAACATCATTGCTTTCCACAATCCTCCCCAAGAGTTTATTGAAACACTTGTAAGCTTTTTTGTTCATTGGATACCCAAGAAAAATTCCTTCATCATCATTTTCACCATACTTTCATTGGTTTCCTTCTTTATTCTGGATGAAATATTTGCTTTCGAAAACACGAAAGTATTTCAATGAAGGCTTCCTTCCATGCCACAATTCGTATGGTGTCTTCATTTCTCCCATATAAAGCCATGTTCGATTCTGAATGTGCACTATAAAGACCCATACTTTACATACATTGTTATTACTTCAGAATTGAAGCACACTTATTACAACATATAACAAAACCAAGAAAGGACCGTATAGGTATAGTGTCTTTAGAAACTGAGAAACATAAACAACTGGTTCATAAAGCATCTACTTTGCCTCCCATTTATTTCATCATATCTAGAGTCCCTTTTTGGAATATTCTACTTAATAACATTCTTCCTAACCTGGGGAAATAAAACATACAAAAGGGTGAGCTCAAATGCTCAGTAAGGGTAGACAAAAGAAATATCAATCACATCATATACATAAGAACATAACTTTTTGAAATCTTATCCTGCAAAAGAGATCATAATATCATAACATGGGATAAATCATAGAAGTGAAATGTAATCCAAATAATCAAAACATAAAACCTAAAACTTTGTGGCATACACACATAATCATATAGAATCATTTCTTATTAGTCAAGACTCATTTCCAAGACTATCTTAGTGGACAAAGTCCATTTCTGAACTGAGTTCACTCCTCGTTTCAGTCATGTTTCACTGAACTGGTATAACCTACTGTTACAGCCATGTCTATCTCATGAGATATAAAATCTTTACTCAATTCATTGGAGGGATATATAGGTCCCACCCATCTCATAATAATACCATTCTTATGTGTGCCACAAAATCATAAACCATACATCATAGCATAACCCATGTAATAAAAATGGGATTCTTAAACAACATGACATCATAAAACAATTCATATAAGATAAAGGAATTTATAAAAATATTTCCATCACAACATAATCAAATCCATGTAATAATAGGGATAGAAATAGAACCCAATATTATCTTATATGGAAAATAATTTTGGTAAAACACTTGAACTCCAATCTTGTGGAAAATATCCTTTCTGCTTCAAAAACACTTTTCCCTTCTTAACATGTCATACAATTATAAACTAAAAGAAGATGATTAAAAATAAACTTGAAAACTTGTAAAGGAAGCTTCTTGGAAATAATGTTTTAAAAATCCATTCATGCCGTATAAGTTAAAAAAAACATTCTTCGTACTTTTGTCGGAAAAGTCAAAAAGTACCTCGTACGAAAAACGACAAAAGATTCCTTTTATATCTTTTACTAAAAACTCACTGAAGGGTAAAATTGGATATAAACTATTGTATAAGGATATAAATATTACATATTGAGGAAACATGGATGTGGATGATAAAATACACCCCAGTAAATACCAAAGTATAAACAATCTCAGATAAAAATGAGATTGTGATATTTTCCTTACCTTAGGTCCGACTTTCTTTGTAAGTGTCTGAACCTCCTGTATAATGATTTAAATAATGTTATTGAATTATTCCAAAATCATACTTATTTTTATGATATCATATATTGTCATATTTATAGCTTCTTAGTAGTGATATTTCATTACTACTTGTTATTTGGGTGTTTATAACTTTTTGTTCTTATGCGTGTTTTGTCGAATAAATTCTTATTCTTCTCTTTAGGTTATAGATACCTCATTTCCAGAATGGTATTAGTGTAATATATATCATATTAATTCATTCAATTCATTTATATAATCATTATGAAATGAAGATCACGTAGAACGAGTCACATCACATCGTGGAGACGGTATTCCGTACGTACGCACGAGTGATGATATCATTCCTATGATCGTGAAATTGTATTGGAGGGTATGTATACTATTTCAAAATCAATATCACTTTATAATAGTCATATATAGTCATTATTTACACCATTATACCCATCCAAGTAAGGTGGTTGTGGAAAATAGATTACACCACGATGTGGAGACGGTATTCCGCACGTACGCACGCGCGGTGATTTCATTTTCCGTAGGATGGATAGATGGTTAAATAGGGTTGTTTCATACTTATAATAACATATCAGTATATGAGTGATACTTATGTTATTACTTTATAATGAAACAACTAAAGAAGAAGAAGTTGAAGAAGAAAGAAATTGGAAAGGATCGGTAATGGATATTACCTCTTCTTTGAAGTGCTTCTTTGAGACCTCTTTTTAGGGTACTAAAATTGGTCTTTTAAGAAGACCAGGACCTCTAGGATGTCTCTAGGGAAGTGGAGAGGAGAAAATGTCAGGGTTTTTCCGAGCTTGAAGGCTCAAAGTGGTGTGAGGAAGAGAGGGAGGAGGTGCCCTTTTAAAACGGAGGAGAGGGGCACCTTTGGAATAACTAAAAATATTATTTTATTATAAAGTCAAGTTCAGTTTTAAATAGCTCCAAATTGATTTATTTCGAGGATAAGGTGGGGATGGGTCGAAATCCTCTCATAAAATATAATTTAGACAAGTTTTGGTTCCTATTTTAACCTTATCATTTAGATTTAACATTAATTTAAATAATTTTACTTTTACCGTGTCTTCTTCTGTTCTTATACTATAAGGTTAATAAACTTACTATATCAACCCAAACGAACCCCAAGTTGTTTATTATTAATATATATAACCTTATCTGAGTCATTTTGCCGAACCTTAGATTTTTAGGAATAAAATAACAATTAATAATATAATATTTGTTTTAAAAACTATTTTATGTCAATTTTGACACTATTTAGTAATTGATTTTTGTGAAAATCATAACAGAATGATAAGTTCGAACAAAGTTAATTAAATAAATACTAACATGTCATATTAACCTATAAAATTAGTGTAATTCATAAAAAGTCTCAAATTATATTTATTTGTGTATTTATAACATCAATTATGTCAATATTTCATTAATAAGATAATTACTGCATCATCGTTGTGTCATAAATAAATTAAATTATTTAATGTCTAAAATTTACAAATAAAATACGATTATTTATGAAATATTTTTATTTTTCTAATTAATATTTATAGTCGAATTTATCTTATGTATAACCCCATATTAAAAATGATTGAGTTATTAAACTTTGATTTTAACTATTTTAACCCTTCTTTAAATAAATTAATAATAAATGTCCTAATCTAATCCAAGTGGGCCTAAATGGTCATATTTTATTCCTAAGTTTTTTTTGGTCGAATTAAACTTGTCCAATAGAATTAGGACATGTGTTAGGGTAATAATAATATCATTTTTACCCTTAATTACCCTATTTACTTTTAACTGTGGTAAAAAAAGTAAAAAGTTACTATTCACCAAAAAAATTATTTTCATCTCATTGAACCACATTTTACTTACTGACATAAAACGTGTCTCTTGGATTTTTGAAATCCACTCACAGAAGCGGTAAAATTAAGTTTTATGAAAAATTCATTTTTTTTAACAGCCACTTAGTAGTTTCACTATTCATCAAAAATTGAAAGTTTTCAGAAAAATACCAAAATTTCACCCTAGGCTAATTTCGATATTCCGAGTTCAAAAATGAAGTCCATTTTGAAAAATAAAATTTTAAAAATTTTAAAAATTTATTATTACTATTCATAACGGCTAGTTTTAATAATATTTTAATAGCATATCATTGTTTAGTGAAACTCGGTATTGTGTATGACGCAAGCTATTGAGGAAGGCCGTGGTTGAGTGTAAAGCAAGCCAAGATAGTGTTGTGTGTAGTGAAAGATTCCTTTGATGATTTATATAACATAAAAACAAAATATTTCACATAAAAGTCTCAGGTGTTACATTCTACCCCCCTTAAAATGAATTTCACCCTCGAAATTCGTCACTTTGTAACAAACAGATGAGGATAACTCTCCCTCATCATATCCTCAAGCTCCCATGTAGCTTATTCTAATTGGTGGTTCCTCCATAAAACTTTCACCAATCGAGTGGTCTTATTTCGTAGGACTTTTTCACTATGATCCAGAATCTCTATCGGTTGTTCTTCATAAGAAAGATCTTGCTCCAGCGGTACAACTTCTGAGCTAAGTACATGTGAAGGATCAGGTATGTACTTTCTCAGGAGAGATACATGGAACACATCGTGAACTTGAGAGAGATTCGGTGGAAGCACCAATCGGTAAGCTAGCTTCCCAACACGATCCAGTATTTCGAAAGGACCGATATATCTAGGGCTCAACTTCCCCTTCTTTCCAAATCTCATGAATCTCTTCCAGGGAGATATCCGTAAGAACACTTTATCGCCCACTTCAAACTATAGGTCTTTTCTTCGGCTGTCGGCATAACTTTTCTGTCGACTCTGAGCTGCTCTTATGTGTTGTTGAATAGATCTGACCTTTTCTGCCATTTCATCAACGAGATCATGTCCTAATAGCTTTCTTTCCCCAACTTCATCCCAGCAAGTTGGAGTCCTGCATTTCTTTCCATAGAGAGCTTCATAAAGAGCCATCTGAATACTGGAGTGAAAGCTATTATTATAAGAAAATTCCACCAAAGGTAGGTGTTGATCCCAACCACCTTTGAAATCCATAGAGAAATCTCTCAACATATCTTCTAGAGTTTGAATTGTTCTCTCAGACTGCCTGTCTGTCTGAGGATGATAAGCAGTGCTGAAACTCAACTCTATATCCAGAGTACGCTAAAGACTTCGCCAGAACTTCGAGGTAAATCTCGAATCTCGATCAGATATAATAGAAAGTGGTACTCCATGAAATCTTACCACTTCCTTTACATATATCCTAGCAAGCTGATCCAGAGAGAAATCATCTCTAATAGCAATGAAGTGTGCAGACTTTATAAGATGATCAACTATGGCCCAGATAGCATTATTTCCTTTGGATGTTTTAGGAAGTCCTGTGACAAAGTCCATAGTGATTTTTTCCCATTTCCATTCGGGTATGGGTAATGGTTGTAACATCCCCTTAGACTTTTGTCTCTCAACTTTAACTTGCTGACAAACCAAGCATCGAGAGACATATTCAGCAACATCTCTTTTGATTCCATCCCACTAGAAGTACTCTTTCATGTCCCTATACATATTCGTGCTTCCAGGATGAATAGATAATGAAGAACTATGAGCCTCATCCAGCAGCTCCTTCTTTAATTCGGGGATGGGAGGAACACAAACCCGATTCCTGAACTTTATTATCCCATCACAATCAAAATTGAATTCAGGAACATTTCTCATCTTCTTTTCTAACTCGACATCTTCTTTCTATGCCTCTTTAATCTTCACATGTATAGATGGTTGAACATTCATTTGAGAAAGATAAGATTTTTCCCCTTCCATTATAATTCCAAGATCCATTCTTTGTAAATCCATAAATATTGGATCTTTTGTGATCCTCATCATGGATAAACTGGCATGGTCTTGTCGACTTAATGCATATGCCACCTTGTTTGCTTTCCCAGGGTGGTAATGGATTGAGCAGTCATAATCCTTAATCAGCTCCAACCATCTTCTTTGGCACATATTCATCTCCTTTTGTGTGAAAATATACTTTAAACTTTTATGATCAGTATAAATATCACACCTTTCACCATAAAGGTAATGCCTCCAAATATTTAATGCAAAGATTACCACAGCTAACTTCAAATCATGAGTTGGGTAATTTTTCTCATGTATTTTCAACTGTCGTGAGGCATAAGCTATCACCATATCATTTTGCATAAGAACACACCCCAATCCCTTCTTGGATGCATCACTATAGATCACAAACCTTTCTCTACTACAAGGCACTATGAGCACAGGTGCACTGGATAACCTTCTTTTCAACTCCTTGAAATTCTCTTCACATTCCTCCATCCAAACAAACTTAACTCCTTTCCGAGTCAACTTGGTGAGTGGATTAGATAATCATGAAAAATCTTTCACAAAACGTCGATAATATCCAGCCAAACCAAGAAAACTTCGGATCTCAGTCAATGTTGTTGGTCTCAACCATCTTTCGATAACCTCTATTTTTGCTGGATCCACAGATATCCCCTCTTTTGAGATTATGTGACCCAAAAATGAAAATTTTTGAAGCCAAAATTCACACTTGGTAAATTTGGCATAAAGCTTCTCTTTTCTCAGGGTCTTTAATATAATTCTCAAGTGATCTTCATGTTCTTCCTTGATCTTTGAATATACAAGAATATCGTCTATAAAGACTACCACAAACTGATCAAGATAGTCTATAAAGACTCTATTCATCAGATCCATGAAGATAGCAGGGGCATTAGTAAGACCAAATGGCATCACTATAAATTCATAGTGTCCATACCTTGTATGGAAAGCCGTCTTTGGTATATCCTCCCTTTTGACCCTTAATTGATGATACCCTGAATGAAGATCAATCTTGGAAAAGTATTGAGCTCCGCATAGTTGGTCAAATAGGTCATCAATGCGCGGGAGAGGATATTTGTTCTTGATAGTGATCTTGTTAAGTTCTCGATAATCAATGCAGAGTCTCATTGATCCATCTTTCTTCTTAACAAACAGAACAGGTTCTCCCCAAGGTGACGCACTAGGGCATATGAACCCCTTATCAAGATTCTCTTGGAGTTGCTTCTTCAATTCCTACAACCCAATTGGGGCCATTCTATAAGGTGTCTTTGAAATAGGCAAAGCACCTGGTACGAGTTCTATTGAAAACTCAACTTCACGATTCAGTGGAAGACCCAGTAATTCCTCCGAAAAGACATCATCAAACTCCTGTACAATGGGAATATTCTTAATTGTGAGTTTATCACCAACCATTTGAGATAAATAACCTTCATTTAGTGGAATCAAGACCCATAAGATGGAAGGAATTTCCACTGGAAGGTTATTTTCATCCTTGCATCGATAGACGATCATAGATTGATATGGAATATGAAATGTGACTTCCCTTCTTTGGCAATTGATATGAGATCCATGTAGAGAAAGCCAATCCATGCCAAGAATCACATCAAATTCCACTATAGGAAGGATCACAAGATTTTCAGGAAGCACTTTCCCACAAACTTCAATCAGAGAATAATTATAAACTTTTGATGCAACTGTTGTGCAATTAGGGGTTGTCACAGCTAACTCAACATCTAACTGTTGAGGTAATAAGGTGATATCCTTAGAAAATTCTTCAGAAATAAAGGAGTGGGTGGATCCAGAATCAAATAAAACATTTGCTACTATAGAGTGTATGGTAAGTGTACCTTTCACCACATATTTATTGTACTCCACATCGCTGATAGAAATTGCATGCGACTTTCCTTTGTCTTTATCCTTAAGAGTTTGTTGACGTCAACCATCATCATCAACCCTTGGATTTGGGCATTGATTGGCATAATTCCCCATCTCCTTGCACTTGAAACATTGAAGTGTAGTAGGTTCATTCTGTGTATCCCTTCCTTTGTTTGCATCATTAGACATCTTCTTCCCATCATCGCGGCATTCAAATGCCCGATGACGTTCCTTTCCACATTTGAAACATTTACTTTTCCCTTTAAGACAACTCCCTCCATGTTTCTTTCCACTCTTTGTGCATAAGGGAAAGCTCATCTTCTTTTCAGTGTGCTCTTTAGATTTTCCTTTGAATTCCATTTTTCTCTTCTTATCAAACCCATATGACTGATGGGTTACTCCAATCTCCATCTCAACTTTGAGATCACATCGAACGATTTTCTCGTAGCTATTGAAGTCCCTTATGGATAAGGCCCTTCGAAGACTTGGTTTTAAGCCACTAAAGAATCGATATCTTACTCTCAGGTTGGATAATAATACCATAAGCGTACCTTGCAAATCTTGTAAAATTTGCTTTATAGGTACCAATAGATTCATCATCCTTTTGCTTCAGTTCAAAAAAACTCTTTCTCCATCTTTTTTCGGAGAATACGAGGGAAGTACTTATTGAAAAATAAGTTCTTGAACTCATCCCATTCCATGGACTCAATTTCATCCCTTTGCCTCATATTCTTAATAAGATTCCACCATTGATCAGCATCACCCTCCAAACGATACACTGCTAGGATGTCTTTATCATGCTCAGAACATTGAAGAACTAAAAATATCTTTTCAGTAGTACTAATCAATTATTCAGCAACTAAGGGATCAGTAGACCCGCTGAATTAAGGTGGACGCTGTCTCATGAAGTATTCAACATAATGTTGCTCCTTCCTTTGCTCGTTTGGAAGTCCTACATTATTCATAGCTTGAGAAAGTTGTGTGAGCATGGCTACAAGATTTTGCATTCCAGCTCCCATAATGTTTGGTTGCTCAGGGGGACAATCATTGCATTGCCCGTCGTATTCCGCATTAACACGGTTCCTTCGGGTTCCAGCCATTGACTAAAACCAAGAAGAATAGTGTGAGAAACACTAATTATAACAGGAAAACCACATAATCAAGAATAAAATTTCACACTTAAGGTCTTATCCTAGGTTATTCATGGCCAATTCTAAAACACTAATATTGTGTTCTATGCTTAGACTTATCCTTAGGGTTCTTACTAAGGCTTTTACATCCTAGTTTCCAAAGGTTGACTATACCTTTCCTCTGATACCAACTATAACGACCCATACTTTACATACATTGTTATTACTTTATAATTTAATCCCACTTATTACAACATATAACAAAACCAAGAAAGGACCGTATAGGTATAGTGTCTTTATAAACTGAGAAACATAAACAACTGGTTCATAAAGCATCTACTTTTCCTCCCATTTGTTTCATCATATCTAGAGTCCCTTTTTGGCATATTCTACTTAATAACCTTCTTCCTGACCTGGGGAAATAAAACATACAAAAGGGTGATATAAAATGGTCAGTAAGGGTAAAGAAAAGAAATATCAATCACATCATATACATAAGATCATAACTTTTGGAAATCTTATCCTGCAAAAGAGATCATAATATCATAACATGGGATAAATCATAGAAGTGAAATGTAATCCCAATAATCATAACATAAAACCTGAAACTTTTTGTCATACACACATAATCATAGAGAATCATTACTTATTAGTCAAGACTCATTGCCAAGACTATCTTAGTGGACAAAGTCCATTTCTGAACCGAGTTCACTCCCCGTTTCAGTCCTGTTTCACTGAACCGGTATAACCTACCATTACAGCCATGTCTATCTCATGAGATATAAAATCATTACCCAATGCATTGGAGGGAGATATAGGTCCCATCCATATCATAATTATAACATTCTTATGTGTGCCACAAAATCATAAACCATACATCATAGCATAACCCATGTAATAAAAATGGGATTCTTAAACAACATGACATCATAAAACAATTCATATAAGATAAAGGAATTCATAAAAATATTTCCATCACAACATAATAAAATCCATGTAAAAATAGGGATAGAAACAGAAACCAATATTATCTTATATGGAAAATAATTTTGATAAAACACTTGAACTCCAATCTTGAGGAAAATATCCTTTCTGCTTCAAAAACACTTTTCCTTTATTAACATGTCGTACAATTATAAACTAAAAGAAGATGATTAAAAATAAAATTGAAAACTTGTAAAGGAAGCTTCTTGGAAATAATGTTTTAAAAATCCATTCATGCCGTATATGTTAAAAAAACATTCTTCGTACTTTTGTCGGAAAAGTCAAAAAGTACCTCGTACAAAAAACGACAAAAGATTCTTTTCATATCTTTTACTAAAAACTCACCAAAGGGTAAAATTGGATATAAACTATTGTATAAGAATATAAATATTACATATTGAGGAAACATGGATGTGGATGATAAAATACACCCCACTAAATACCAAAGTATAAACAATCTCGGATAAAAATGAGATTGTGATATTTTCCTTACCTTAGGTCTGACTTGCTTTGTAAGTGTCCAAACCTCCTGTATAATGATTTAAATAATGTTATTGACTTATTCCAGAATCATACTTATTTTTATGATATCATATATGTTCATATTCTTAGCTTCTTAGTAGTAATATTTCATTGCTACTTGTTATTCGTGTGTTTATAACTTTTTGTCCTTATGCGTGTTTTGTCGAATAAATTCTTATTCTTCTATTTAGGTTATAGATACCTCATTTCCAGAATGGTATTAGTGTAATATATATCATATTAATTCATTCAATTCATTTATATAATCATTATGAAATGAAGATCATGTATAACGAGTCGCATCACATCGTGGAGACGGTATTCCGTACGTACGAACGAGTGATGATATCGTTCCTATGATCGTGGAATTGTATTGGAGTGTATGTATACTATTTAAGAATAAATATCAATTTATAATAGTCATATATAGTCATTATTTACACCATTATACCCATCCAAGTAAGGTGGTGGTGGAAAATAGATTACACCACGGCGTGGAGACGGTATTCCGTACGTACGCACGCGCGGTGATTTCATTTTCCGTAGGATGGATAGATGGTTAAATAGGGTTGTTTCATACTTATAATAACATATCATTATATGAGGGATACTGATGTTATTACTTCATAATGAAACAACTAAAGAAGAAGATGTTGAAGAAGAAAGAAATTGGAGAGGATTGGTAATGGATATTACCTCTTCTTTGAAGTGCTTCTTTGAGACCTCCTTTTAGGGCACTAAGATTGGTCTTTGAAGAAGACCAGGACCTCTAGGATGTCTCTATGGAAGTTTAGAGGAGAAAATGGCAGGGTTTGGCCGAGCTTGAAGGCTCAAAGTGGTGTGAGGAAGAGAGGGAGGAGGTGCCCTTTTATATGGGAGGAGAGGGGCACCTTTGGAATAACTAAAAATATTATTTTATTATAAAGTCAATTTCGGTTTTAAAAAGATCCAAATTTATTTATTTCGAGGCTAAGGTGGGGATGGGTCAAAATCCTCTAATCCAATAGAATTTAGTCAAGTTTAGGTTCCTATTTTAACCTTATCATTTAGATTTAACATTATTTTAAATAATTTTACTTTTACCGTGTCTTCTTGTGTTCTTATACTATAAGGTTAATAAACTTACTATATCAAGCCAAACGAACCCCAAGTTGTTTATTATTAATATATATAACCATATCTAATTAATTTGTCCGAACCTCAGATTTTTAGTAATAAAATAACAATTAATAATATAATATTTGTTTTAAAAACTATTTAATGTCAATTTTGACACTATTTAGTAATTGATTTTTGTGAAAATCATAACGGAATGATAAGTTCGAAAAAAGTTAATGAAATCAATAATAACATGTATTATTAACCAATAAAATTAGTGGAATTCATAAAAAGTCTCAAATTAAATTTATTTGGGTTTTTATAACATCAATTATGTCAATATTTCATTAATAAGATAATTACTGCATCATCGTTGTGTCATAAATAAATTAAATTATTTAATGTCTAAAAATTAAAAATAAAATACCATTATGTATGAAATCTGTTTATCTTTCTAATTAATATTTATAGTTGAATTTATCTTATGTATAACCCCATATTAAAAATTATTTAGTTATTAAACTTTGATTTTAACTATTTTAACCCTTCTTTAAATAAATTAATAATAAATGTCCTAATCTAATCCAAGTGGGCCTAAATGGTCATATTTTATTCCTAATTTTGTTTTTGGTCGAATTAAACTTGTCCAATATAATTAGGACATGTGTTAGGGTAATAATAATATCATTTTTACCCTTAATTACCCTATTTACTTTTAACTGTGGTAAAAAAAAGTAAAAAGCTACTATTCACCAAAAAAATTATTTTCATCTCATTGAACCACATTTTACATACTGACATCAACCGTGTCTCTCAGAGTTTTTAAATTCCACTCACAGAAGCGGTAAAATTAAGTTTTATGAAAAATTCAGTTTTTTTTAACAGCCACTTAGTAGTTTCACTATTCATCAAAAATTGAAAGTTTTCAGAAAAATACCAAAATTTCACCCTAGGATAATTTCGATATTCCGAGTTCAAAAATGAAGTCCATTTTAAAAAATAAAATTTATAAAATTTCAAAAATTGGTTATTACTATTCATAACGGCTAGTTTTAATAATATTTTAATAGCATATCATTGTTTAGTGAAACTCGGTATTGCGTACGACGCAAGCTATCGAGGAAGGCCGCGGTTGCGTGTAAAGAAAGCCAAGATAGTTTTGTGTGTAGTGAAAGATTCCTTTGATTATTTATATAACATAAAAACAAAATATTTCACATAAAAGTCTCGGGTGTTACATGCACTGCAGCCTCAATAGCTTCCTTCCAGTAATGGCGAGAGATACCACTCTCAATCAGTATAATCCTAGCCATATTGTTGACCTGTCGATTCTGGCACTCAACAACTCCATTTTATTGCGGAGTTCTCACAACATCTTCCTCGTGATGTTTTCCATGTTTTTACAAGTAATTTTCAAACTCGATGGACATGTATTCCCCTCCATTGTTAGATCGCAGGACTTTTATTGTCCGTCCAGTATCATTCTCAGCAATCCGTTGATAAGTTTTCATACAATCAAGTACTTGTCGCTTCCTGTGGATCACCATTACCCAATCTATTCTGCCATAATCATCAATGAAAAGGACGAAGTACCTTTCTCCATAGGTTCCAGCAACATTTATTGGGCCACAAACATTTGTATGAATGAGATCAAGAAGATGTGATGCCCTTTTCTTCTTTGGCCGATATGAACTACAAACCAGTTTCCCACGAATACAAGCATCACAAGACTTTTCCCGTTCACGTTTTAGAATGCGAATATCCATAACTATCTTCAGATTAGATATCTTTTCCATGTCTTGTTGGTTAATGTGCCCTAGCCTTCAATGCCATAAATTGTTTTCTTCTTCAAGAGACAAATAGCAAGAGTTCACTTTGCTGTCAACCTGATATAAGTTTCCATCTATTCTATAGCCTTTCATAAGAGAATTTCATGTTTTTCCTTTTATAGTGCAGCCTTTTTCATTGAAGGTTACTATGAGCCCTGAGTCACAGAGTTGACTTACACTAAGGAGATTGTGGCGTAGACCGTCCACGTAAAGAACCTCATTCTTCTTCAGCTCCCCGTTGGCGAGAGTAGTATTCCCACTGCCTTTAATCTTCAAAGCACCATCATTACCAAACCGTATTTTTTCATCAACCTTCTTTTCAATGTTCATCAAAAGGTCATCATTTCCCATAATATGGGAAGAGCATCCACTATCAAGGATCCAGGTGCTGCTGCTCTTTGTAGCTTTGAGTGCTACTTCTGCAATATTGGATTTCTCGATCTTCTTCTTCTATTTCCATGAGATATTGGATTGAGCATAGGATACTGGTGTCCTTTTAATACTTTATTCCACATAATCTGATTCTTCATACCCATAATCTTCTTCCAGAGGGGAAAAACTATTTGTGAGAACAACATCATCAGGAGGATGGACATTGTCCCGTATTTGAGTGTTGTATGAATTTCTCATGTCGTACCGCTGCCTGCAATACATAGATTTATGGCCAAAGTTAGAACAATTAAAACAGTAACCATAGAAGCTATTTCTTATATAAGATAGAGGATATGAAATTCGTCTCCTTTGTTGACTTCCCAGATCTTCTCCATTCAAGTAGCTCCTTTCTTCTTCTCAATATGACATGGTATGGCCCAGATAGCCACAGAACTGACACTTCATGAGAGGGAATGTCTTCTCACCTGAATTTCCCCTCATACCTTTATCCTTGGGAGAATATTTGAACTACCTATCATTTCTGAATTTTTGAGGATAACTATCAGTTCTCCTTCTAGTTTGGATTGAGGGTTTCTTTTTCAGCACTTCAGGCAATGTTTCAACATGTTCAACCTTCGTTTTGTCTTTCTTTTGGCTCTATTTATTTGCAGTAGTTGATGTCTCTGCTTCACAGCCAATTCCACTCTTTCCCATGCAGGCGGGTCTTTGAACGCTCAAGATTTTTTCAACCCCATCTAAACCACACTTGGCTCTTGCCAGTAATTCTGCATCTGAGAATCTTCTAAGCGGTATTTTCTTCCTTGATTCTTTTGAAAAAGATTCAGTCTCAAGTTTACTTCTAAGAGTAAAAACTTCCTCCTCAAGACCCTCAGCAGTCTTAGACTTTTCTTCTAGTCTTGACGTGAGGTCATTGATGACCTTTACCTGCTCTTCAATTCTCAGCTTTAGTTCCACTACATCATCACTGCTTTCAAGGATTTTAGACTGAACTTTCACAAATTATTCCAGATGTTTAATTTCAACTTCAAGTTCATCAACATATTCTGATGATTCTTCCACCATTTCCTTCCCCTTATTACATCTCTTACATTTACTCTCAAGCTTGGAGAAAGCATCCTTAATTTTAATCTTTGGATTACCAATAGAAGTAGTCTAATTATCTCTGCCTTTATTGATTGAGGATCCTGATATTTCAGTGGTAGCCATCATGGAAGCATGGTTTCGGGTTTTAAATTCTGGTTCTTCTTCATCACAAAATTCAATATCATTGTCTTCTTCTTCACAGACAAAACTCTACCTCTGTATTTTCTTTCCAGATTTGAAGTCACCCTTTTTGAAAAAACTTTTCTGAGGCTTCTCAATGTCTTCAGCTTCACTCTCATCATCATCTAACTTTCTTTGGCACTGAGAGTCAATGTTCCCAACTCTTTCACAACAGAAACATGCAAGAGATAGCTTACCTCTAAATTTAACTTTTCCCTTTTTCAACTTCTTGGAAATGAGGGAAAGAATTTCTTTTTATTCGTCATCTTCAACACCAATCTCTTCTGAAATTTTCAGTTTGTCCATGGCTTTGAATGACATTTCCTTGCTCACGTGATTCGTGGAATCTTCGGGTTTGACTCTCATCTCATATGCCACTAAACTACTTAACAAATCATCCAGAGATAGTTTAGATATATCTATTTCTTCAAGGGCTGACACCTTTGCATTGTACATGGGCGGAAGTCTTCTCAAGATTTTCTTTACGATATCAATGTCTTTGATTTCTTCTCCAAGACCTCTAATTGCTCCCACTACTTTAGTAATTCGATTAAAAAATGAATCTGCATTCTCATTAGGATGCATCTTTAGATCATCAAACCTATTGTGTAAAACCAGAAGTTTTTCCTCCTTTACCTTTCTATCTCCTTTATAAATGTTTTCAAGTTTACCCCACATAGACTTTGTTGAAGTGAAACTCATCACCTTTAGATAGATCTGATCAGAAAGAGCTGCAGTGAGTGCATTTTGTGCTTTAGCATCTGTATCAAGAATTTTCCTGTCTGTGTCAGTCATAGCCAGGCCTGTTGGATCAGTGACTTGTATTCCTTGCATAGTAGAAAACAAAACTTCCATTCCAAGAGATCTTAGATGAGATCTCATCCTGTTCCTCGAGATCTGAAAATTATTTCCATCAAAGAGAGGGACTCCCCTAACATTGACTGCATTCTCCATGGCGACAAAGGACAGATTCAACGCCAATAACCTTTACCCTCTGATACCACTTGTAGGACCCCGGTACACCCTGAGAGGGGAGGGGTGAATCAGGGTGTCAACTTTTTCTTCTTAAAGTTGTGGATCTTATTCCCATGTTGGTAGGAACTACTTAAATCTGTATGATGGATATGAGCAGCAATGAAACATTCACATGCAGAGAGATAACACAGCAAATTTTACTTGGTTCACCACTAAGGGCTACGTCCAAGGAGAATACGCTGATAGATTGTCGGTCGTACCTAAATCCACTATGCTTAACTAGCTGTAGATTAGAAACTTCTGGGTATAGTCACTCTGTCCCAGGATCACTGACTTTACAAAAGTTTAGGGATAGCTCACTGCGTCCCTCGGGTCACTCCTGTTGACTCCCCCTGGCTCACTGTCATTGGTGAAGTCTCACTCAATTTATAGACGTGAAGGTATCTTCAATAGATAGACATGAAGGTCTTTGTCTCCTGTTCAACATGAGACTTTTCTTGCATCAGATTCCTAAGTTGATGCTCTGTTAAAGTCTAAATTCCATCCACTGATGAATACCCCCTTTTCCATTGTCAACTGGGTAAACAACCTTTGGAAAGGGCCATCACAAAGTACCCTGCCTTTTCGCAAATCTCAATCATGAAGCACTCTCACGATGCTCCAGCCTTCGCAATGCATGGCTGTCGTAGAGCTCTTGCCTCTTTGCGAAGCTCACTAAGCCAACGCGAGGTGCACGACTTTCACGGATCTAGAATAGCCATCGCGAAGCTCCTCTTTCGCGAAGCACACTGCCTTCACGAGTGACCTTTGCGAACCGAGAGCAAAGGATTTTCTCTGAAATTATCTCTACTTCTCTTGAGGGGGTCGGCCTCTATTTATAGGCAATTCCACCAACCCTCAAACTTTCCGCGCGAAGTCAATGCCACGTCTTCTCAAATCATGAAGCTCTGAAGATTCCGCCGGAATTCTGTCCAAATCGGGAAGCACCTCGGCAATTTTCGGATCGTGGATCTCGTCGTAATCACGGAGTATCACCATCATCATTCCTTTGCTCCTTCACCGTGAAGCTCCCTCGCAATTCCCTTCACCGTCGTGATGCGCTTCAACTCTGCCGTTTGTGAAGCTTTGACGTAATCGTGAAGACTCACCGCCTCCATTCTTCTCATCTTCACGATTTCCAAACCATGAATCCTCTCTTCGTGAAATTCATGACTTTGCCATATTTAATTATTATCTTCATGGAAATCCACTTTTTGCGATGCTCAGCAACTTCCAGATTTTAGACCCCAAAAATTTGGCAAACACTGGGAAACGGCACCACCTTCAATACCATTGTCTTCTTGGACGGTATGATCTCTTTGCTGGTACATGATCCAAACTTCCATTGATGATTGAAAACAAACACAAACCATACTCCAAATCATGCATAGAAGACCATGGTTTCAACAGTTTTGATCATGATCACTCTTGTAATAATAAAGTATGAATCCAAAATGATGATTCCTACCTCATGATTTGATCAATCATTAGTGAATAATGCATTTTCCAGTGATGAGGATGATTTTTTGCATCTGCTGCCTATCGATTCAACTTGATCTGATCACCAGTTGTCATCCAATCTTGATTCTCAAATGAAGGGTAATGAAATTATCCTCTCAACGATCTCAAGTTTGTGCATCTAAACCTAATGATTCCCCATAATAGGTTAATTATATAGGGAATTATGTTTCTATACATTAAATTAATTAATTAAATATTTTTATTAATAAATTCACTTAACATACCTGCCAATGGTCGCCTTATTTGAACGCCCCACACAGACCAACTTTAGGTCATTTATATGGTAAAATCTATGCTTCGAATTCAACTGTGACCTCAAATTTCATATTTGAGACTCCTTTTAGAAGATATCCCATTATTTATGAAAATTTGTGCACTAGTGATATAAAATTTATATAAAATTTTTATAAAATTAATTTCTAGAACACTGGTCATTATAATCGCACATTGTCTCAGTGTCAAACATTGAAAATATTCCTTGATATTTTTCAATGTCTTTCAAAACAAAAATATGATCTCTACATGATACCTTTGTTATAATTTTATATTCTTATATTGTTTCTTTTTTGTATTACATATATCTCATTGATTGTGTTGTTTTACTCTTAACATGATTACTTGGAATTGTGGTTATGGATTTAACATTTAGTTTTCTCCTATTATTTTTTAGTTCTCATTTATATTACTAGATTTTCAAATGGTTTTAAAAGAGATACATTGAAAGGGGATAAATAAATCTTGTTATATTTTCATAAACTTGATATAATCTCTCTACGTGATTTAAAATTATATTATTTTCAAAATGATATTAGCACTTCTGGTTTACAAAAAAGGTGGGTGTCACATTATTTAATTGGGTGATGTCCTATTATTTATTTTATTACATTTCCGTACATGATAGAATATATTTTATAAATGTAGTTCAAACTATAATATATGAAATGTCTTATAAAATTTATTATACAAACTCTTTGGTGATGTCCTACTAGACATGTTTAGCAAATATCCTATATAAACACCTTGGTGTGTATGTAGCTCTCATGTATTCATGTAGATATTCAAGGTATGATCTTGAACCGGTTGATATGATTTTTTTTATTCGACTAATGGATTATTTGAGAGGTGGAAGTGACCTTGATTCACATGGTGATGATCATATGGTGATTATGTTGGAGGTAGTTCCCTAGAACCAACTTCTGTGTACTTTATGATAAAATGTATTCATTGTTTTAAATATCAATAAACTACTTATCACATCATGATTGTTCTTCTGTGTGACATAGTATGTGATAATATCCTAAGAGTAGTTGTTGCACTAAAAGTTCATAGTAGTTCTCTAATATTATGATAATCCAAAAGTGTTATGACATAATTCTCAAATATATGTTTTAGAGTCAGATGATATCATTTAATGGACACAAATGATACAGTCTGTCAGGGGTGGAGACTCATAGGACTTTGAGGCACTTTCTAATGGTGTACGACCTTGGTAATATCTAGTAGGATATTATGATAATGGGGACTACCTGCAAGAAATCCACATTTATACGTGTCATTGGATATTACTATCTGTGGACATGTGTGTTGGTCCTTAGACTTTAAAATTATTATTAATAAATATTATGAGTCACGTACATTGATGTATTGACGAAAACCATGACGACAGATGTTCACATTGAGGTAGGATACGTTGGGTACGTCACGAGTAATATTGCATTAATGAATAATGTGAGAATGGATTTATCCCTTCTATTCTTTAACATAAGTTAATATCTCAAGACCTTTGATAGAAATGATATATCCTAAATAAATCAATGCCCATGGTGTTCTATAAGCAAGTTTTATTTATGAAAATTCAAATAAATAGATAATCGAGAACATAGGTTGATGGAACTGACATGCAACCTGCTCAATTTTATATATTGTGATAAAGAAATTATATTACATTGTAAGATTTCATATGAGTTAACATGTCGTTGTCGCATTTAATTTTTTCTCTATGGTTCATTGGCGTGTTTCTAGATGCTAACCTTGGAATTTGGGCTGATTCACCTAATGCCGCTAAGAATAAGGCCTAGAGGGTCACACACTAAGTGTATCCAAAATCTTGGTTAAATAATATATATTATTATTTATTATTTAAAAGGTTGAATAAATATTATTCTCATACATGGTTTAATAATTATTTATGTATGTTTGATCACATTTATCCCGTCACTAGTTATTCAAAAGAATATATTGTGAGCAGAATATTTAACAAATATTTATTTGTTATTTAGTGAATATAATATTTATTTATTTATTGGAAAATAATGCAGTGATATTTATTTAATTAAAAAATAAACATTATTCAAGTCCTTATAAATATTGTGGAGGAATGGTGGCCTGATTTTAATGGTCCAGTGAGAAATAATAATATTGAATATTACTTAATTAAAAAATATTTAATTATAATTTTAAATTTAATCATATGTTGAGAAATAAAAATAATATTACTATTATTATTTAATAGGGTTTTTTCTAGGATTAAATAAAATAATCAAGGGAAATTGTGTAATTATTTTATTTTAAACCTATCAATATAAATACATAATTATCTTATTATATCATTAAGCCAATTCATTTGTTTTGGTTGTGCACAACAGATTTGGATAATCCTCTCAATTATAGAGAGCTCCCTTCTCCAAGAATGCTCCTATAAATAGAGAGTAATCCACCTCCACCGGATTAAGGAGAAAACATTAGAAGAGGATCTCAAAACGATCAAAGGTGGGAAACACAAGCACAAGAATCTATCATTCTAGCACCCATAGATTCCTTTGGTGATGTCTGAAGATTCTCAGAACATTTGTGGATCACTACTAGAGGAAATATACACTTGTTTTATATAATGCAATGATGGTGCACTGTAGATCTTTCACTAAATTCATCAATAAAGAGATAATTCCAACAAAGGTAATTATTTATTTAATTAAATTATTTATAAATAATATTTGATGATCCTCTCTCTCGGTTCTGGCACTATTATACATTGTCTATTTCTTTGATTCAATTTTGTGGATCATGGTGTTCATCATCATATTGATCTCAGATTGACCATTGATTATGTAAAAAAACAAAGTTAGGCACCACCCATCGCACGCTTCCACTAAGCATGAAACATTCAAGTGGTATTAGAGCGGGTCACATAATTATTTATAATTATTTATCGATTGTTGGTGATTTTCACATTTTAATTTAGTTTTTCAATTCAGGTTTGATCGTTCTTTTAATATGAATCACGGGATCTTCTTCCCCCTCCTCTATTTCTTGCAGACCTATCGATATGATTAATTTTAGTATTAAAAATTAAATCGAGGAATTCATTTGGAGGTGCCAAGGTTTCTGACTAGACAACACCAGACTACACACCATGTAACCGTAGTTTCACGCCATGTAGTCTCGTTCAATGCATCATAATTGATTCAGAGATCGGTTCAAGATTATGCATTGATTATTTCATTTATTACACCATTTAATGCACCATGTGTTGACTATAATTAAATGGATCACGGTCAACTGGACTACATGATGTGTATCCCACGTACAAAGCATGTAGTCACTTTAAGTCACAGATGACCTGTGTGTTCAATACACAACCTACCTAACTAGTGACTATATAACACAGAGTCAACATGGTGTGTGGCCCATTGGACACGCCATGTAATCCAAATTATATGAGGTATATACTACACACCAAGTCACTATTTGTTTTTCTTGGATATACAGTGAAAGGTGTACACATGCGTGTAGATCGGATCTACACATCGTGTACTTACACCATGTTATGCAGATTTAAAATGTATTTTACTATGTAATCCTTGAGACATGAACTTGCATGTGGTCATATATATAGGACACTCCCTGTGATAGGTTTTAATATACATAATTATTTAAATGTTTAATTAATATATGTGTAGTGTCTAGATCTACATATCATGTATGAGTTGTATTACAAGTTGTTACTTAACATGCATTTAAGAATAACATGTGACCAAGAAAATCATGTAATTCATGTAATAATTTGTGAATTACACATTGTGAAAGTACGTGACATGTCATGTATTCCATATTTCACAAGAGTAAAATAATATACAAGTATAATATATATTGGGAAGAATCATACGGGTATTCACTCTATTGCCTCTAAGGTACATTCATGTAAAAAGTTAATTTTAAATGAATTTATTTAATTTGTTTAAATTTATAATGGATGAGAATCTCAAGTAAATTCAAATAAGGATTAAGATAAAAGGATTGATTAATTAAAGATAATAATTAATCGATTTGAGTGTGATTTATCTTAAATAATAATGATTAAGAATTGAATACTAGTTTTATTAAATGCATCATTCATTGCATTCATGTGGATGATCATGAGCTAGACCAGACCATTCGTATGTGATCGGTTTTATTTAATTTATTATGAAATAAAATTATTAGCATGTGTGCCTTCTCTCATTTAATTATCTAGGGTTTGTGTGCCCATGTTTTATTTTATGTAAACCTATCTTTCCCATCACTTGTGTTTGAGTAAAAGGTATATGTAAATGACGGAGCTCCCAAGCTAGTAGAGGTAGTTCAAGTTCAGAGCTGAGGCGAAACCAATCAAAGGAGATACAAAGGTGGATGGGTGGAAAGCTGTAAACATGAACGTCAGTTGGTTAAAGGTGTTTCTCCCCTAGTTCAATGGTTAGTTTATCAACCGCTAGATAAACTAACCATTAGAATAATATTATGATCATACCCTTTATTTTATTTCTATCAAGTTTCATATTTATTTTTGTATGGATGTTTTTTTCATGATCACGTAATTAATGAATTAAAAAGCATGAAAGATAGAACCAAAATAGACTAGTTTATGTGTAAATATTATCTAATACATGGTTAATCACTTAACTAATCCCACATAATATTAAAAATCATGTGATAAAGATAATAATTTTAAATTTATGCCTAAATGGATAAAATACCTCAATAAAATATTAAGTCTCTACAACCTTCCATTACTTTAGTTAGAATCAAACCATAGTTCAAAGTGATTAACAATCCAAAGTTAGGGTGATTTCAATTATCATGAAATTATAACATGAGGTTTTGGGTTGAGTTAACTTGGTTCACATTAAGGGTTGACTACCAAATAAGGACTTGGTGTAACTGAGAGGAAACGTTCTAGAAAATATAAATCAATGATTTCAGGATTGGGGAGTCCACTCAGCAGATTAAGGAACTGTGAGTTAATGAAGTTGTCATTTTGATTGCCTACCTAAAACCATTCGAGTTTCTTTACCAACCAAAGTTGGGGTAATAAGAAATGGAATATGGATCCTAGCCACTAGAATGTCCAAGAAACATGATATTTCAAAGCCAGTGGTGGGGGTTAATGGTTTTTGATAAAATAATGGGAGGCTAATAAATATAATATTTTTTTATTTGTCTAAATTTATCAAATAAATTACTAAAATTATGATCATATTATTTTTTAGAAACAACAATAAAATTAAATCAAACATATCATTGTGATCCATTCTTGAGAAGGAAAACCTTCTCACTGACACAAATTTCAAAGAGTGGTAAAGGCACCTACATATCATCCTTCACCGTGAAAAGAAATTGTATGTGATATAAGAACCTTTACCAGTTTCACCTAAAAATAAGGCAAGTGATGAAGAGATATCTCTATATGAGAAACATTTAAATAATGCTACTTATGTTCAGAGCTTCATGCTATCATCCATGTCCAATGAGCTTTCGAAGCAACATAAGGATATGGATGCCTATATCATGATGTCTCACCTTCGGGATCTCTATCAAGAGAAGGCGAGACAAGAGAGGTATGAGATCTCCAATTCATTGTTAAAAACTAAGATTAGAGAGTCTACACCATATGGGCCTCATATAATCAAGCTTATCCACTACATTGAATGCCTAGAAATCTTAGGGATTAAATTATCATAAGAGTTGCGTACAAATCTCATACTTTCATCACTTCCCAAGACCATCTCCAACATTATTGTTAATTAAAATATGAGCAATAGTGATAAGAGTATTCCAAATATTCATACTTTAATTAACCAAGTGGATAAGGACATGGGGCATGACAAACTCGCGTTCCTTATGGTGAATAAGAAAATAAAGGACAAGGCAAAGGAACCCAAGATTTATAAAAAGTCTAAATCTCTTGAGAAACATCCTGCTAAGAAGAATAATATCTAGAGGTAGGGTAAGGAAAATGAAGTAGTGTATTTTACATGTGGAAAGTCAGTCCATTGGAAGAGGAACTGCACCCAAAATCAAGGGGAAGATAAGGTACATTTTTTATCGAGTACAATATATTCATATTTACACATTGGGTATTAGATACAGCTTGTGGGGATAAAATATGTATCCAAATCCAGGAACCAAGTAGATTGTGAAAGATTACCAGAGGAGAGGTGGATCTGAGAGCTTCTACTGAAGTAAGGGGGGCTTCCCTATCCATTAGTTACTACCACATTTCATTTCCAATGGGAATGTTTTTTGTTTTAATAAATTTTTATTATGTACCTATAGTTACCATGAACATAATTTTTGTGTCATGTTTAGATACATATGAGTTTATTTTCAAATTTGAAAATAATATTTGTTTCATTTATAAGGAAAACATATGTTATGGTATGGTGTATTTAAATAATAATCTTTATGTATTTAATTATGAAAATCAAGTGTTGAAAATTGATAACAAATATTGTTCACACAACTCATATAACACCCAGTTATGTCATCACTATCTTAGTCATGTAAACAAGAAGTGTTTGACAAATATCTATCATAATGGTCATTTAAACTCTTCTGAGCTAAAACCACATGATAGATTTCATTCTTATTTACAAGGTAAAATTACCAAACCACCATTTTGTGGATAGGGTGAAAGGGTCAAAAAACTTCTATGGTTGGTACACACGGATGTGTGTGGACCATTTCTAATAGAAGCTATAGGTGGATATTCTTACTTCATTACTTTTTATGATGACTTGAGTAGGTATGTCTATATTTACTTAATGAGGTATATTTCTGAGTCCTTTAAGAAATTAAAGCAATTCAAGAATGAAGTATGGAATCAACTTGGTAAGAAGATAAAGAATATTCAATCAGATCGAGGTGGTTAATATCTTAACCAAGAGTTCATCGTATTTCTATAGGATTTTGGGATTCTATCTCAACTCACTCCCCCTTATACACCACAGTGGAATGGTGTTAATGAAAGGAGTAATCATACCATGTTATACATGATAAGGACAATGATGAGTCATGAAGATATTCCATTATCCTTTTGGTAATATGCATTACAAAATAAGGCATACACATTAAACTATGTATTAAATAAAGAGGAAAATGGAATTCCCTTCAGGTTATGGAGTGTTTTGAATCCCATTTTTTCTCACACATGTGTATGGGGTTGTGAGGCATTTTTTAAGTCCTTCTTAGGTAAAAAACTAGCACCTCCTGGGCACGAGGTGTATCTTATAGGGTATCCCAAGGAAATTAAGGGATACTACCTATAGAACCCCTCAGACAAGAAAGTGACTATCTCCAGACAAGCCATATTTCTTTATAGGGAACACATCCTCAAAAATAATTGTGGGAGAAAGATTGATTTCGATGAAGTTGATGCTCAAGATATAAAATAGTTGGTACATGAATTGATTCCACAAGTCCTCACGGAAGAAGTAGTTCTTGAAAGACAAGTACTGCATCAGAGTGTAAGAGATGTAAGATAACCAAAGAGATATGATTTTCTAGTCATTGAGAATGGTGACTCATTAATAGTTGATAATGATGAACATATCTCCGACAAGGAGGTAGTATAAAGATGGCTAGAATCCATGAATTCTGAAATGGATTCCATGTATCAGAACCATTTTTGGGTTCTAGTCAATGTGTCAGTTGATGTAATGCATGTTGGATGCAAATGGGTATTCAAGAGAAAATTGGACATATAAGGTAAATTAAGTACCTATAAAGTAATTCTAGTGGATAAAAGGTTTAAATAATGTCAAGGAATTTACTATGATGAAATTTTTTCACTAGTTTCTATGTTTAAATCCATCAGAATTCTACTTGTCATAGCAGCTTACCATGACTATGAGATTTGGATGATGGATGTAAAAACTATATTCCTTATGGAGAACCTTTAGAAAGATATCTATATGACACAGTTAGAAGGGTTTATTACTCCAGGTGATACCAAAAATATTTTCAAGTTGCAGAGATCCTTTTATGAATTGAAGAAAACATCTAGGTCATGGAACATTCAATTAGATGAATCCATAAAATAATTCGGTTTCATTAAGAATGAATGTGATATGTGTGTTTACAAGATATTTAGTTGTAATGTCGTAGTTATCCTAGTAGTATATGTTGATGACATATTAATTATTAGAAAGGACATACCGTTCTTACAATTTGTTAAGGACTGATTGAAAAAGTGCTTCTCCATGAAGGACTTAGGTGAACCATCCAATATTCTAGGGATCAAGATCATTCATGATAGATCTAATATGATGCTTGGACTAAGTAAAATTACATACATTGACCAGATACTAAAAATTTTAGTATGGAACAATCCAATAGGGGATTAGTTCTAGTGTCACATGGTTTACATATTTTTAAGAAAATGTGTCATCATACACAACATGAGAAAGATAGAATGAGTAATATCCCATACACCTCTATGATAGGGTCAATCATATATGCCATGTGATGTAATATACTTGATGTTTCCTATGAATTTATCATGGTATCCAGATACCAAGTAGATCTAGGAGAATAGAATTAGAATTTTGTTAGGTCTGTCTTCAAATATTTGAGAAGAACAAAGGATATGTTCCTAGTGTATAGAGGATATGAGGAGCTCGTTATATGGGGTTATACTGATTCTAGTTTTTAGACATATCAGAATGATCTGAAGTCACAATTAGGATATGTTTTCTGTCTTAACGGAGGAGATGTGAGATGGAAGAGTTCAAATCATCCAGTTGTCACTGATTCTACAGAGGATTTTGAGTATATAGAGGCTTTTAATGCAGCCAAGGAATCCATTTGGATTCAAAACATTTTCCATGAGCTTGATGTGGTACCTAGTAGTTAAGACCCTATCACATTGTATTGTGATAATATGTATATTTTGGCTCTTGTAAAACAGCCAAGTTCACGCCAATAGAAAAATTACATACTCTAGAAGTGTCACCATGAAAGGCACGGTCATGGGTTCCCTCAAATGATTAATGGTTTTTTGGGGTACTTGGGTGCAACATAGTGTATGACCAAGGTCATCTCTCAGATGAGGAAGAAAATTAAAACAAATTCTTAAAGGTATTATAAAAATAAAATAAAATAGAATACAAATACTACTTGAAAGGATGGGGTTGTTTATCATTTATAAAACTATAATAAGTTTGCTGGAAGAAGATTGCATTTTTTAAATTTTGAAAATAAATTCGATTAAAAAGATTCAATAAGAAAATGTTTTTTAGAAAATATTTTAAAAGGAATAATCAATTTAACTCTACCTCTTAACTCAATTATTTATGATTATCATTTAAAGTAACATTAAATTAATTATTATTCCTTAATTTGTTAAATCTCAAACCCTACAAGAATTAACTTTACCATAAAGATGAAGTGAATTTAACCCTAGGCTAACTTCGGAACATGCAATCGCAGCACCCTGCTTTGATTGATGTTCTAGGGTTAGCTTATGGTTAGTGGTAAATTAAGGCACATTTTCTCTTTGGAAATTAGACTTAATTGAGTTTAGGGATTATATTTTAACACTACAAATTTATCATGTGTGGCCTTGTATTACCGATTAAGATCACGCTCTCACAATTCACACAATACTTGACCTCGCATGTTTTTGGGTTAATTGTTCAATTGCTTCCTTAGCTTCTTATAATTTAAAAACTCAGTTAAGGGATCATATTAAGTAAATTATAGTATCTTAATGATTCAAAATAATTAAATTAAGAGGTTAGAAGATAGATCTATTACTAAGAGAACTACTCTTTCATGGGCGGTGTGGTCATCGTGGAGACGTTTTGCATGAGAAAAGGATTGAAAGGGTAGAACCCAATCTCATCTCTACTCTTGAATTCCAGCACAAAGAGAAAGATAAGAATATTAAAAGGGAAAATTTTAGAATATTAATTGAAGAAAAATTCAAGATACAAGCATGAAAGCAAAGAAATACAGAGGAGGTGGGAGAGGAGAGCCTTTTTAGAAGAGATGTTTGCACAAAGCCTTACCCCTTACAAGAGTTTTGAGGGGATCCCAAGAGACACCCTTTCATCCAAAGATTCCCAATTCCTCGACCAACCATCACAAAGAGTAAAAACACCAATTTATAGAGTGGTGGGGAGGCTAGGTTTAAAGTGGTTTCAAGTGTGAATGGGGAATCTCGGACAAATATTTAATCCAAATTTCACCGCCCATTTGACCTCCACAAAAAGTGAACTAGATGTTATTCTAGAATAATTATTTGTGAATAATTTAGTTGGATATATCCTCTCAAAATTTGGTTCTAATCCAATCTTGTATGAAGAAAGTATGGCCCAAATACAGAACCAATATCCAATCTGGTGGGTCCAGCCCACATTTGACTTCATGGTCTATTTAGTCCAACCAAATGCACGATTTAGCTCCAATGTCCTCAACAAAGGTTGTAGTTCATTAAGTCAGGAACACTGTTAAAAAATTTCAAGTTCACATAATATATATTAAAATATTTATTTTTGAAATATTACAATGCACTATAAAGGATAAAACTGGAATTTCTATCAAATTTACAAATTAATGATCTAATCCCAAATATTTTATAAATAAACATATTTAACACAATGTGAGGATATTTTATCATTTAATATCAATAAAATATTCTTTAAAAATGTGTTTTATCAACTCCCCTACACTTACCCTTTTTTAATTCTAGGCAAAACCTCATATCATGTATTCGAAAAAATTGTGGCAAGATATGCATATTAATATTTCTCAATCCACAGTGAAAATATAGGCAAAGTAATAATTCCATCAAGAGTAAATATCAATAAATTTTAAATTCATTGTCTCATAAATTGTTTCAAAACAAAATCCTGTGAGATTCATAACACTAATCATAGTGAAACAAGTCATGGGTCTACCATGCCACTAATTCTCCACGTCTGTGTGTGACAACCATTCCAAGCTTGTCTCTCCACCATTTATCTAGTATATTCAAGTCAATAAAAACTTTTCTTCTTACCTGATTATATTCCCCCAAACCTGTTCAACATCCTTTGCAATCAAATTCCAAAACCCACTCATTTAATCATTCTCAGAAGTCAAACCATGAGCTCCCGGCCTAAATATCCCTACATGTTGTACATTTATTCACTCCCCTATTTATTAACTTTTTTTTATTTTATTTTTTTGAATTTTTTTATAAGGAATACAATGATCAGATATTAGGTACACACACATAGGTCAATCTGGTATGGTGATGAAAATGATTGGAAGAGAAACGAACGTATGGAAAGACCATGTTATAAGCTGAAAAGAATTACTTACCTTGAATATACATTCAATTGGGTAATAGAAACTCACAAGTCATAATTGTGTGAAAAATTGTGTTGAGAAATCAATGACATAATTTACCATGAACAAATATCATAAATAATGATGTCAAAATCTAAAATGTTTTATAATGACACAACCATTCATATCATCAAAGACTTCATTTTTTATAAAAGTAAACCCTTGATGATGAAATCTTACTCATTCTTATATTTCTACCAATTAATTTTGAAAATATGCATTTTTTATATGTTCCAAATGAGAATGTTACATGATATATTTCTTTCTTTCTTTTTATCTTTTCTTTTTTTTCTTTTTTTTTTCTTTTTTTTAAATTTTAACCAAAAACTTAATAGAAAATACACATAAACACACAAATGAAAATCCTAAATATCTACCCCAAAATGTTGTCCCCTCCCCCACACTTAAAATATTGCATTATCCACAATGTGAACCTATGAGATGATATATGCACATGAAATTTATAATTTTAATTAGGACAATGAATATAAAGGTTAAAGGGTTTAGAATAGCCTAGTATAATCAAGTGATGATGGGGTCATGCAGTGTGATGAAATCCGTTGAATCAGTAGGAAGTCCCTCAATGTATTTCTTCAAAC
The DNA here is from genome assembly GCA_963277665.1 of Viscum album. Taxonomy (NCBI): domain Eukaryota; kingdom Viridiplantae; phylum Streptophyta; class Magnoliopsida; order Santalales; family Viscaceae; genus Viscum; species Viscum album. The sequence goes on from OY728119.1 coordinate 232,771,206, forward strand.
GTTTCCCATTGATAGTAAATATCCTTCATGTGTCCTCTTGTGTGATCTCCACTACACCATACGAAAAAACATTAGTCACAACATAAGGACCTAACCACCTAGAGCGAAACTTACCAGGCATCAGCTTCAGTTGTTAACTATAGAGAAATACTTTCTCTCCAACTTGAAATTCTATTTTTTGGATCATTTTTGTCATGATCTTCTTTTGATATTTCCTTGTAGAGCCTTGAGTTCTCACATGAAGATAATAGAATCTTCTCAAGCTCTTCAATTTTCATCTTCCTTTGGATCTAGCTTGGGCCAAATCCATGTTACATTTCTTTATAGCTCAATAAGACCGATGCTCAAATTCCACGGGTAGATGATAGGATTTCTCAAAAACAATATGAAATGGGTATATATCAATGGGTGTCTTGTATGCTGTCCTATAAGCCCATAGCGCATCATCCAAGTGCTTTCTCCAATCCTTCCTATTTGGCTGCACAATTTTCTCCAAATTTTGTTTCAACTTCCTATTTTAAACCTCAGCCTAGACATTTTTTTAGGGTGGTATGGTGTTGATGTTTTGTGTGTCACCCCTACTTCTGAAGGAGGGAATCCAATTTCCAATTCCAAAATTGTGTCCCTTGGTCACTGATGATGGCCTTTGGTACTCCAAACCTATAAAAATTCTGTGTTTTGACAAAGTTCACTACAACATGAGAATCATCAGTCCTGGTGGCCTTATCCTCCACCCATTTACTCACATAATTGACAGAAACTAAAATATAAAAAAACCAAAGGAACTAGGAAAAGGACCCATAAAATTGATGCCCCATACATCAAAAAACTCACAGAATAGTATGGGTTTTTGGGGCATCTCATGTCTCCAAGAAATGTTACCAGTGTGTTGGAAATGAGAGCATATCTTACAAAACACATGGACATCATGGAATACACTAGTCCAATATAATATAGGGTCCAAAACATTACTAGCTATCTTTTGGGGTCCAAAGTGTCCACCACAAGCAAGTGTATGACAGAAATGTAAAACAGACTCTAACTCATGATCAGGAACACACCTCCTAATAACTTGGTCACTACACATGCGCTATAGGTATGGATCATCCCAAACATAAAATATTGACTCACTCTTTAACTTTTGGGCTTGATGTTTCTTTAAATTTGCAAGGATTTCAGAGGCAACAAGGTAATTAACTAAATCAGCATACCAAGGATGTGTACTTGAGATGGAATAAAGATGCACATTAGGGAAAGTGTCTTGAAGTGGCACCTGGTCCAAGGTGTCATACTCTAGTGTGTGAGTAAGCCTACTCATGTGGTCCACCACCAAGTTTTATAACCCCTTTGTGTCCTTTATATAAATATAAAATTCTTGAAAAAGGAGCATCCATCGGATAAGTCCGGGCTTTGCGTCTAGCTTCTTCAAGAGGTACCTCAGAGCTGCATGGTCAGAAAAACAAGTACTTTAGAGCCCAATAAACATGAACATAATTTATCTAAAACAAATATAAAAACAAGAATGTCCTTTTTTGTGGTTTTGTGTTTTTATTGGGTCAAATACAATGTCTCTGATGGATATGCAATCACATGTGAATGTCCCTCCACCCTCTGAGATAAGATAGCTCTGACCGAAAAGTTAGAGGCATCACATATAAACTCAAAAGGAAGCTCCCACCGTGGGGGTTGTATGATCGGTGGAGTGGTCAGACACTTCTATAACTCCTCAAATGAATCCCTGTAAGAATCATCAAACACAAAATCAGAATCCATTTGAAGTAATCATGACATAAGAAGAGAAATCTTACTAAAATATTTGATAAAGCACCGATAAAATCATGCATTCCCTAGGAAAGATATAAAATCCCGTACACATGAAGGATATGGTAAGGCTGAAATGATATATACCTTAGATCTATCAACTTATATCCCATGTTTTGACACTGCAATCCCTAAGGCAATCCCATGCTCTAACATGAAATGACACTTTTCAAAGTTTAAGACCAGATTCTTCTCAATAAAAAAATTCAAAACTTTTCCCAAGATAGAGATAAAATCATCAAATGAAGACCCATACACTGTAAATTCATCCATAAATACCTCTATGAAGGTCCTAATAAAATCAAAAAAAAATACTCATCATGCATCTCTGGAAGGTACATGGGGCATTGAAAAGTCCAAATGGCATCCTTTGGTAGGCAAACGTACTGAATGGACAAGTGAATATAGTCTTCTCCCGATCCTTCAGATTAATAGGAACCTAAAAATATCCATAAAATCTATACAAGAAACAATAATGTGTCTTCCAAGCTAGTCTCTCAAGAATTTGATCAATAAATGGGAGGGGAAATGATCCTTGCAAGTGGACTGATTTAGTTTCCTTGTAACGCCCCGACCCCAGCTGCCCAGAGCCGGTGCGTTACTTCGTAACATTGGCATGATCACAAAAGATCAAGTCTCGAAAGACCGATTAGTTTAGTAGCCTTGGAAACAATAGATACATTCGTAAACGTTACATTACATCATAAAGTGAAAAACTACAATAACAAAGTCTCCATAGTCCACACTCATATCCTCTTCTGACAATCCCTGCAAGTCATTCATAAAATACTTCTTCACATCCTGGAAAATATTAAAACATTGAAAGGGGTGAGCTCAGATGCTCAGTAAGGATAACAATAATGCGGAAGCTTTCATAAATAAACATTAACATTTAAGGCAATGTATAACTAAAACAAAAGCCTTTTAAACATGAACTTCAACATAATATGGCAAAAGTAAAATGAGATAATGCCATTTACTTCTTCACATGGATATTCTACTGGTCGAATAATCACATGCAATATCAATAACCACTTTCATAATGATGGAATGCATAATGCCAGACTATCATAACCACGTAGCCAAAGCCTCGTGTCAAGACCACAAATAATATTTTGTCAAGGCCTCGTGCCAAGACACTAGTTTGTCTCATGAGACCTGCCGATGCATCGAGGAGCTATAGCGGGCTCCACCCGTCACTTATTAAGTCCAATGCATTCCTCATATGAATAGGTTTAAAAATATCATAAACCATAACATAATCGTATCACATAAAACATGCATAAAGGAAACATAACATTTCCACATTTAAATCACAAGATATCAATACAACTCATTGATATAATAAAAATGTTTTCAAAACCATTTTCAAAACCAAAATAAAAGAAAGTTAAAACTTTGTATTTATTTTTCATTAAAAAAGTGATGGCTTGTAGAGGAAGCCGAAACTCAAATAATGGTCACGGCGGTGGAGAAGTCGTTGTCGCCGCATAAGTACGGAAATAAAAACATTCCCTTTTTGTCGTTTAGTAAAACGCTTCATATTCAAAAGATTCCTTTTGAATAAACGTAAAAGTCAAAGGGGTTTATACACCGTATAAAAGAAAGTTTTGTATAAAACCAAATATGCCTCAATGAAAGGGGATTGAGACGAAGTCCTTAAAAAGATCATTTTTCAAATAAAGTACATCTATAATGTGTATTCACTATAAGTACACATAAATAATGTACAAATACAATATAGGACATAATAATATCATGACATAATTTGAAAGTAGGAGATTAACCCAAAGAATGGAAATTGGGTTAAGAAGTTCCCTTACCTCGTGTCTGACTTGACTCAACCGTTCTTTAACCTCCTGAATAATAAACTAGAGTTAATATATACCTTATTAAGAACCATTTTTAATTTCATTATCCTTTTTATATCACTTATTACAATGTTATGAACATTATTTAATTATTTAAGTTAATAACGGTCGTTTTGTCGATCTTTGGTACTTGAGTCAACAATAACCTTCTTATAATTACAAGTTGTTTATGTGGTAGAATATCCATTATCTCCAGAATTATATTCATGATTTATATGTCATATATATATCATATATCCAGTATATACATTCATTTATAATATTACGTAACATTTAGAGGTAAGAAATGAAATGCACCGTTCATGGAGACGGTAAGCCGTACGTACGCATGAACGCTACTTTCATTTAAATTTCATATTTAATGGAACGAAATCATAATGATATAAATGTATAATATAATTCCAGTATAATATAGTGTATAATACCATTTAATCCATCCTTTATATATCCCACATATGGCATTAACGATTCAAATCACTTTGAGGGGGCGGTAGTCCGCACTTCCTAAAATGAAATTATCGCGTTTTACCTATAATGGAAATCATAAAGCATGCCATAAATGAGAAATACAGAAGCATAAGTAAAACATAAACATATTATATATCATATATAAAAATAGTGACATCTTAATGGCCACCTTTGAAGGTGTTATATGAGTGTTGAACAATCATCGTTTCGTGAGGCAGAAATTCGTCATCCACAGAAACCGTATGTTCTTTAACCATTAGATGTAGGTGTGTGTAAGTGTAGCTCGAATACTTCTTATAACAACATCCTAGTATATTGAGGATACTGGTATTGTTACAAAAGAGATGAATAAAAAGAGTTTAGGGGGTTGGAGAAGAAAAATAAAACAAAACAACATTAGAGAAGACATTACCTCAAAATCGGGTAACTCTTTTTGATTTGAGCCAAAGGCTTCCTTGGGAAGAGTTCTGCCCAAAGTGAGGCTTCTAGGAGTAAGGGAGGGAAGTGTAGAGAGTATTTTGGGAGATGTTGGCCGAGCCAAATGGCTTGAAAGTGTAAATGAGGTGGGAGAGGTGGGGGCCTTTTATAAGTGGAGAGGAGGGGCTCTTTTGGAAAGATTGAAATGTTACATTATTATACAATGCTTTTCGGATTCTAAAGGTCCCACACTTATATAATTCGTGGATAAGGTGATAAGGGTTCGAAATATCTTCATCCAATAGGCTTTGGACAAGTTTAAGCCTTGGATTTTACATTATCTTCTCATTTTATTTAAATCGTTAAATAATGGGGTCATCACTGCATCATAATGATGTCATAAATAATTTAATTTATTTAATGTCTAAAAATTATAAAAAAAATACTATGATGTAGGAAATCTTTTTAGATTTATAATGAATATTTATAATCAAAATTTGGACTTGCGTAACCCCACTTAAAAACTGTTTTAGTAAAACATTTTATGTTTGTGTCATTTTTTACTTTAACATTAAATAAAAGGTGTTTATGTCATTTTCTAACTAAAGTGGCTCCATGGGGTCCCCAAGTTGACCCATGGGTTGTCTTGGTCGGCCATGACTCATCCAATAGGAGTAGGACAAGTGTCATGCTCATCTCATATTATAAAAACATTGTTTCTACCTTAAACTACACTAATTAACTCTAATCGCGATTAAGAACTTAAAAGTTACTATTCACCAAAAAATTATTTTAATCTCATTGAACCACATTTTACTTCTTAATGACAACCATGTATGTCGGATTTTTGAAAATCATATCACAGAAGTGGTAATATTTCATTTAAACGAAAAATCAGTTATTTAACTACCACTTAGTGGTTTCACTATTCATCAAAAATTGAAGTTTTTCAGAACAAAGCCAAAATTTCACCCTAAGCTATAATTGATATTCCGAATTCAAAAATGATATCTATTTTACAAAATTCCAAACATATAAGTTGCATTAATTAATTTTATAATTAATTTCCGCTGTCACAACAAATAGCGTGTTTTTAAGAAACAATTTATATCAAAAGATTGGCAATTGTTTATGTCCAATTTCAATGTTAAATTAATTCTAATGAACACCATTGGATAAAATGGTAAAAATATTTTCTAATTATAACTTAAAACCACTAAATAGTATAATTTATCAGTATAAATTATTTTGATTAAAAAAGTTGTTTTTAAGTATTTTTCACTATTCATAAAAAAATTAGAAGTTCTCAGAAAAATACCAAAAATTCAACATAGGCTAATTTCGATATTACGAATACAAAAATGAAGTCCATTTTGAAATATAAAATTTCTATAATTTTAAAAAGTGGTTATTACTATTCATAACGGCTACTTTGATTAGTCGCGGTGTTTTAGAACTCGAAGTTGCGTACAATGCAAGCTATTGTATTATTGAATGAGAAGCGTATCGTGGAAGCTCGGGGTGTTACATTCTACCCTCCTTCAATAAATTGCGTCCTCGCAATTTGAAATTTTTCTTTGAAAATAAAAGGTTGAAAAGAGAAAATACCTTTGAGGAAAACCCACATCGGAAATAAGGTTAATGAATATATAACATTAAAAGAAAGCAGGATAAGTACAAAGGTCACCCGATATAGCCCATTCTAGGATTCTATAAAAATATGGATATGGAGGAGAAACAAACCATCAAGGTCTGATGGATAGTTATAGAAAACAGGATTAGGAGAAAGTTTAACTACAAGAAAATCACAAACTTGTGATTGGTTAAACGGTCATTGAATCCCCAGTTGGAAAAGTTAACCGACAACATTTTTGTTTTAAGTTACCTTTTATAATGTTGTGGAATTTATTTAGTAGATTTACTAAGAACGTAAGGGAATATATATACTTGTTATGTAGACTTTCATTCTTTAATAAATTTTTACCACAAACCCAACTTTTACTCCAAATGGTAACGGAACTCAAAAATATTCTATTTATCCTAATTGTATAAGGTTCCAAATGTTAACACATACCATTTAGATTAGTAAAATTATTTTGTAATAACCAGGGACTTCCTGTATGCTAGTGGTAGGAAATAAAGGCTTGTCACACTATGGTTGTGGGTTTGATTCCTGCAGCTTTGTCCGACGCGACGGGTTATTCCCCACCCTGTAGGTTGTCCTTTTTCCTAAAACTATAGTATTATAATATTCCAAAAATAATCTTCATAAATTTTTTAACATTGAACAATACTATCCAAAGTTCAACTTAATCCATTACAACCTTTATAGTTATCCAAAATACCTCTGTCCAGACTTTCTCTAAAAGGTCTCTAAATTCCAAAATCAATTTATCAGATTCCCCAAACAAAGTAAAGTTTCTCTTATTGTCACATACTAAAAATATGATTACCTTAATCATATTAAAACCTTACTGAAATCAAAAAGTACTGCAGTACAATCCTTATATATATCACATTATTCTTATAACCATAATCTAGTTCTTGAGTCCAAAAACACAAATAAAATAATTATTCCGCTTCAACTGTAGTCACAGCATAAGATTGGCCTTGATCCCTTGGCCTTTTCTGAGGTAAGTTTCCCTGACGCTTAGGACATTCATTTTCATAATGACCCATTTCTCTACAATTGTAGCATTCAACTTTGATAGAATCTTTCTTTCCCTTGCAATCACGAGCCTGGTGACCCTTTTCTCCACATTTATAACAAACTCCCATTCCTTTTAGGCAAGTACCAGGGTGATTCTTCCCACAATTATCACATAATGGAAAATCCTTCTTTCCCTTTTTCCCTTTATCTGTCTCTTGTTCCACCGTTCTCTTCTTCTCTTGCTTTACTTTGTTGTCATAAGACTTAGAGAATTCCTTTTCTGTCTTGATAGCACACGAGACAATATCTTCGTATGATGAGAAGGATTGTGATACTAAAGCTCGACGGAGAAATGGTTTTAACCCATCAAAGAAACGATCAATCTTACTCCTTGGGTTACGTATATAATCGGCAGCATGCCTCGCTAACCTTGTAAAGTTAGCCTCATACTTTGCGACATTCTCATCCTCCTTCTGCCTCAAACTCAGAAATTGCCTTTCCATATCTGCTCGTTGGTCACGAGGAAAATATTTTTCTAAGAAAAGCTCTTTGAACTCCCTCCATTCCATATTCGATACGTCATCATCTTCCTTTGTGTTTTGAATCAGTGACCACCACTGATCGGCATCTCCAGTGAGGCGGTAAACTGCCATGACAACCTTCTCCCTTTCACTACTCCCCAAGGCATGGAATATTTTCTCTAAGGAATTTATCCATTTCTCAGCTACTATAGGATTTGTACTCCCATTTAAGGTTGGTGGTTGTTGCCTCATGAAACGTTCTATCATTGATCCTCCACATTGCGGATCAGGGTGCTCCATACGAGTAAGGTTATTATTCATAACCTGAGTGAGTTTTCCCAGTATGGTAATAAGTTGATCAGCACCAGTTGTATCTCCAGATCCACAATAATTATCTTGAGCAGGAGGGAAATCCCTACACGGAGTGCGTGCATTGATACGGTTTCCATTCCTTCCACTAGGCGCCATTTCTAAACAATGGCATAACTAGATCAGTTTATGAATCAAAATACATAATCCCATACTTATAAAACACTTAACATAAATTGAACTATTTATGGATATAATCCATAATCATAAAAAGGTTTTCTTTGAGGAATTATATAATCATAACCGTTTATAGTGGTTTGTAAAGAAACTGAGAATTATCCTAAGCATATCCCCCGGGAGTGTCGTAACCAAGAGTGCAGCAAGGCCCGTTGTCGTGCACCAGTTCTCGTTCGAGTCTAGCTCAAAGCGGTGTTTTCGGGTTTTACCCCTAGGTACATCTGTGCCAGAGCCGCCTCTACCTGCTCGTATCCAGACAGGGATGTATTGCTCGGAAAACTCATAACATCTCTATAATACCAAAATTCTAGGAAGTTCTTCTATACTAATCCTCAAAGTCTATCTTTGGGCTATGTGCTCTAATCAGAGTTTATCTAAATCTTGCTTCCAAGGTTAGTACTAAACTGCCTCTGATACCAACTGTAACGCCCCGACCCCAGCTGCCCAGAGCCGGTGCGTTACTTCGTAACATTGGCATGATCACAAAAGATCAAGTCTCGAAAGACCGATTAGTTTAGTAGCCTTGGAAACACTAGATACATTCATAAACGTTACATTACATCATAAAGTGAAAAACTACAATAACAAAGTCTCCATAGTCCACACTCATATCCTCTTCTGACAATCCCTGCAAGTCATTCATAAAATACTTCTTCACATCCTGGAAAATATTAGAACATTGAAAGGGGTGAGCTCAGATGCTCAGTAAGGATAACAATAATGCGGAAGCTTTCATAAATAAACATTAACATTTAAGGCAATGTATAACTAAAACAAAAGCCTTTTAAACATGAACTTCAACATAATATGGCAAAAGTAAAATGAGATAATGCCATTTACTTCTTCACATGGATATTCTACTGGTCGAATAATCACATGCAATATCAATAACCACTTTCATAATGATGGAATGCATAATGCCAGACTATCATAACCACGTAGCCAAAGCCTCGTGCCAAGACCACAAATAATATTTTCTCAAGGCCTCGTGCCAAGACACTAGTTTGTCTCATGAGACCTGCCGATGCATCGAGGAGCTATAGCGGGCTCCACCCGTCACTTATTAAGTCCAATGCATTCCTCATATGAATAGGTTTAAAAATATCATAAACCATAACATAATCGTATCACATAAAACATGCATAAAGGAAACATAACATTTCCACATTTAAATCACAAGATATCAATACAACTCATTGATATAATAAAAATGTTTTCAAAACCATTTTCAAAACCAAAATAAAAGAAAGTTAAAACTTTGTATTTATTTTTCATTAAAAAAGTGATGGCTTGTAGAGGAAGCCGAAACTCAAATAATGGTCACGGCGGTGGAGAAGTCGTTGTCGCCGCATAAGTACGGAAATAAAAACATTCCCTTTTTGTCGTTTAGTAAAACGCTTCATATTCAAAAGATTCCTTTTGAATAAACGTAAAAGTCAAAGGGGTTTATACACCGTATAAAAGAAAGTTTTGTATAAAACCAAATATGCCTCAATGAAAGGGGATTGAGACGAAGTCCTTAAAAAGATCATTTTTTAAATAAAGTACATCTATAATGTGTATTCACTATAAGTACACATAAATAATGTACAAATACAATATAGGACATAATAATATCATGACATAATTTGAAAGTAGGAGATTAACCCAAAGAATGGAAATTGGGTTAAGAAGTTCCCTTACCTCGTGTCTGACTTGACTCAACCGTTCTTTAACCTCCTGAATAATAAACTGGAGTTAATATATACCTTATTAAGAACCATTTTCAATTTCATTATCCTTTTTATATCACTTATTACAATGTTATGAACATTATGTAATTATTTAAGTTAATAACGGTCGTTTTGTCGATCTTTGGTACTTGAGTCAACAATAACCTTCTTATAATTACAAGTTGTTTATGTGGTAGAATATCCATTATCTCCAGAATTATATTCATGATTTATATGTCATATATATCTCGTATATCCAGTATATACATTCATTTATAATATTAGGTAACATTTAGAGGTAAGAAATGAAATGCACCGTTCATGGAGACGGTAAGCCGTACGTACGCATGAACGCTACTTTCATTTAAATTTCATATTTAATGGAACGAAATCATAATGATATAAATGTATAATATAATTCCAGTATAATATAGTGTATAATACCATTTAATCCATCCTTTATATATCCCACATATGGCATTAACGATTCAAATCACTTTGAGGGGGCGGTAGTCTGCACTTCCTAAAATGAAATTATCGCGTTTTACCTATAATGGAAATCATAAAGCATGCCATAAATGAGAAATACAGAAGCATAAGTAAAACATAAACATATTATATATCATATATAAAAATAGTGACATCTTAATGGCCACCTTTTAAGGTGTTATATGAGTGTTGAACAATCATCGTTTCGTGAGGCAGAAATTCGCCATCCACAGAAACCGTATGTTCTTTAACCATTAGATGTAGGTGTGTGTAAGTGTAGCTCGAATCATTCTTATAACAACATCCTAGTATATTTAGGATACTGTTATTGTTACAAAAGAGATGAATAAAAAGAGTTTAGGGGGTTGGAGAAGAAAAATAAAACAAAACAACATTAGAGAAGACATTACCTCAAAATCGGGTAACTCTTTTTGATTTGAGCCAAAGGCTTCCTTGGGAAGAGTTATGCCCAAAGTGAGGCTTCTAGGAGTAAGGTAGGGAAGTGGAGAGAGTATTTTGTGAGAGGTTGTCCGAGCCAAATGGCTTGAAAGTATAAATGAGGTGGGAGAGGTGGGGGCCTTTTATAAGTGGAGAGGAGGGGCTCTTTTGGAAAGATTGAAATGTTACATTATTATACAATGCTTTTCGGATTCTAAAGGTCCCACACTTATATAATTCGTGGATAAGGTGATAAGGGTTCGAAATATCTTCATCCAATAGGCTTTGGACAAGTGTAAGCCTTGTAATTTACATTATCTTCTCATTTTATTTAAATCGTTAAATAATGAGGTCATCACTGCATCATAATGATGTCATAAATAATTTAATTTATTTAATGTCTAAAAATTATAAAAAAAATACTATGATGTAGGAAATCTTTTTAGCTTTCTAATGAATATTTATAATCAAAATTTGTACTTGTGTAACCCCACTTAAAAACTGTTTTAGTAAAACATTTTATGTTTGTGTCATTTTTTACTTTAACATTAAATAAAAGGTGTTTATGTCATTTTCTAACTAAAGTGGCTCCATGGGGTCCCCAAGTTGACCCATGGGTTGTCTTGGTCGGCCATGACTCATCCAATAGGAGTAGGACAAGTTTCATTCTCATCTCATATTATAAAAACATTGTTTCTACCTTAAACTACACTAATTAACTCTAATCGCGATTAAGAACTTAAAAGTTACTATTCACCAAAAAATTATTTTAATCTCATTGAACCACATTTTACTTCTTAATGACAACCATGTATGTCGGATTTTTGAAAATCATATCACAGAAGTGGTAATATTTCATTTAAACGAAAAATCAGTTATTTAACTACCACTTAGTGGTTTCACTATTCATCAAAAATTGAAGTTTTTCAGAACAAAGCCAAAATTTCACCCTAAGCTATAATTGATATTCCGAATTCAAAAATGATATCTATTTTACAAAATTCCAAACATATAAGTTTCATTAATTAATTTTATAATTAATTCCCGCTGTCACAACAAATAGCGTGTTTTTAAGAAACAATTTATATCAAAAGATTGGCAATTGTTTATGTCCAATTTCAATGTTAAATTAATTCTAATGAACACCATTGGATAAAATGGTAAAAATATTTTCTAATTATAACTTAAAACCACTAAATAGTATAATTTATCAGTATAAATTATTTTTATTAAAAAATTTGTTTTTAAGTATTTTTCACTATTCATAAAAAATTAGAAGTTCTCAGAAAAATACCAAAAATTCAACATAGGCTAATTTCGATATTACGAATACAAAAATGAAGTCCATTTTGAAATATAAAATTTCTATAATTTTAAAAAGTGGTTATTACTATTCATAACGGCTACTTTGATTAGTCGCGGTGTTTTAGAACTCGAAGTTGCGTACAATGCAAGCTATTGTATTATTGAATGAGAAGCGTATCGTGGTAGCTCGGGGTGTTACATTCCTATAATCAATACACACATTACAACTGTTTTGAACCCTCATCGGAACTAACTAATCTTTCTCATTTTTAAAAACTATAACACCAATTTTCTTAGGCACAACCTGAATAGAAATTACCCACTGAGAATCTAAAATGGAAAATATTATTCCTACCTTGATAAATTTCTCAACTTATTTTTTATGAATTCTAGAAGAGTTGGATTCAGTCTCCTTTGTGGCTGCCTAACTAGTTTAGCCCCATCCTCCAAAATAATCCTATGCATGCAAATGGAGGGGCTAATGCCTAATATTTCATCCAAGGTCCACCTGATTTCCTTAATATTCTCCTTCAAAATATTTAAAAGTTTGTCTTCATGTTCAAAAGGAAGATTGTTAGCAATGATAAAAGGTAATTTCTCACCACTCAAAAAGTACAAGTATTTGAGATTTGGTGGAAATGGCATGAGTTCCAGTGTAAGGGGGTGGTGTATGGATGGATAAATTGAAGGAAGTGAAATATATCCACAATGAACATTAGTATCATAATATACATCATCAAAATAAAACAATAAGGAATCAAATTCATCAGCATACTCAACGGCCATGTCATAATCAGAGTTCACATGATTAAAATCAAAATATGATTCCATTTCAAAATCAAATCTAAGAGTCTTGGGAATTATAAACAGGTGTGGAAGTAATCGTAGAAATCAAACTAGAACCAATTATTATAATCTCCCTAAGCATAGGAAAATCAAATTTCATGGGGTTTTTACTTGGTGGTTCAAAATGGGAGATAACAAATGCAGAATAGTTCTCTGAGGGGTACTTCATGGAGTCCATAACATTAAATATCACAAATACATCTCCAAAATCCATGGAAAGTGTACCCTCATTGACATTTATGATAGTTTATTCAATTTTGAGGAAGTGTCTACCTAATATAATGAGATCATATAAACTTACCGGATCATCCTCCATGTTAAGCATGTAGAAATATGCTGGAAAGATCATGTCTCTTACCCAGATAAGTACATCCTCAAGGACTCCCGCTGGATATGTTGTAGCTCTATTCACCAGCTGCACCACAACTCTCATTGGTTTCAACTCACCAACCTATAAAGTAGAGAATACAGAGTGGGGCATCACATTTATCGAAGCTCACAAATCAAAAAGAGCATCAAAAAAGTGCAACTCCCCTATGGTGCATGGGATAGTGAATGTCCCTAGATCCTTGCACATTGTTGGAATTTCTAGAGTTTGTATAATGAGTGCTGACACATTCCTTCCAAGATTGATACTTTCATTTCCCTTGATCCCTATTTGATTGGTACAATTTTCTTTTAAAAATTTGGCATACCTTGGTATTTTTTTAATGGCTTCAAGTAAAGGGATGTTGATCTCCACACGCTTGAATATATCCAAAACTTCTTTTGCATTGCCTCTTCAGTAATCTTTTTTTACAACTCTTTTTTGAAATAGAAAAGGTTTATGAAGAACATCATCAATCATTTTCTTACCTTTATTTTTCTCCTTAGGTTTCTCATCAGCTGGTATTGAATGGGGCTTCTCTGGAGTTGAGGTGAATCCTGGTGGAATGATAGGTACAGATGTATCAATTGTTTACTTTACACTTCTTAATGTGATGGAACTGACATTCCCCTTGGTATTTGGAGTAGGTTTGGAAGGTAGATTCCCAGAATTCTTACTTACCAGTTCATAGAGGGCAGTGGAAATCTGGCTCATTTGAGTCTTCAACTCCCTCGACTCTGAACCTTGACTCTTCAGGTCATTCTGTTGATTAAAAAAATTTTGTTTCAAAATATCATCAGTATTAGAATCCACCTTTGGTTGAGAATTCCCTTTTTGTGGATTTTTTGATGCTTGAGCTTCGAATCATCTTTGGGGTTGTTTGAAACCCTGTTGGTAAGGTGGTTGTTGTTGGATGTTTTGTTGAAAGTGGGGGCTTTGTTATTGTCCAGAGCTATACCTCATGTCAGATTGATCCTTCCACCCTTGGTTGTATGCTAGTGCAAAGGAATCAAACTTATTTTAGGGATATTTCTGTTGTTGCTGCTGATATGGTCTCCCTGGGAATACTACTGTGTAATCCTACATCTCTTGTAGTTGCAGGCAACAGTAAGTTGGGTGGATTGTCTCAGTGAAAATTCAACAAGGCCTTGAAGGAGGGGTTTGGGATGTCTTTTGTGCAAAAGTAATCTTCATCACCATAGTGGTAAATTCTTCCAACTTAGTATCAATCAAATTATTTTCAAGAGAGGAAGGACTTACCTAATGTACCCCCTGACATGTGGTGTACCTCGATCTCCAAATTGTTGGGAGTTTTGTGTCATCTTTTCGATCAACACACGTGCAGATACTGGTGTATTTTCTTCCAATTCCCCTCCAGCTATAGCATCCACCATGCTTCTCTCCATAGGTGTGAGTCCTTCATAGAAGTATTGGATGAGGTGTTGTTCACTGATTTGGTGATGTGGGTAGCTTGCACGCAACTTCTTGAATCTCTCCCGGTACTCATACATTGACTCCCCTTACGCTTGCTTGATCCCCGATATCTCCTTAAAAATAGAAGTGGTCCTTGATGCTGGAAAAAATATTTGCAAGAAAATACATTTCAAATCATTCCAACAAGTTACATATTCAGGTTGTAAATAATACATCCAGTCCTTTGCAGCTCCATCAAGTGAGAATGGGAATGCTCTTAGTTTGATTTGATCTTCAGAAACATTTCATGGTTTTAAAGTTGAGAAAACCACATTATATTATTTTAAATTTTTATTTGGATCCTCACCAGATAATTTGTGAAATTTTAGAAGAATGTGAATTAATCTAGATTTCAGTTCAAATTCTGATTCAAGATTTGGGTATGCAATGCAATTTTGTTGAAAATTAATATCAGGTGCCTCCAATTCTCGAATGGTTATATTAAGTTCATTTCTATTATTTCTAGCCATTTTTTCTTGTTTTATGTTGGACTTAGAAGTGTTTCCAATTTCAATGTTCTTGGAGTGGAGGAATTCTCCAACTGGTTGAATGTTGAAACTTCCCATAGACTAAGAATGCCTGATTCGAGCATGAATTCTACATTCAATCTTAGGGTCAAGATCTAAAAGATATTCGGAATTAGTTCGTGTCATAAATCAATGAAAGATAAAAAATGAATAAAATTTTACCATAATAAAAATAAAAGAAGTTTGAGTTGGTCCAATAAAAATAAAAGAAGAGAGTATGAAAAAAAACTTGAGAAAGGGGAAAAAAGAAAGAAATTGGAGAAAAAAATAATTAAATGAAAAATAAAATAAATACCCTTAATTGGTTGAATAAATTACTTGACTTCCCAGAAATGAAACCAGATTTAAAGGCGCTATGATGGGCGCCCTCAAATGATTAATGGTTTTTTACGGTACTTGGGTGCAATAGAGTGGCTGAACAAGGTCGTCTCTCAAATGAGGAAGTAAATTAAAACAACTTATTAAAGGTATTATAAAAATAAAATAAAATAGAATAAAAACACTACTTGAAAGGATGAGGTTTTTTTATCATATATAAAACTAAAAGAAGTTTTCTGGAAGAAGATTTAATTTTTTGTTTTTAATTTTGAAATGAAATTCGATTAAAAAGACACAACAAGAAGATGTTTTTTAGAAAATATTTTAAAAGGTGTAATCGATCTAAATCTACCTATTCAATCAATTATTTATAATTATAATTTAAATTAACATTCACTTAATGATGATTCCTTAATTTGTTAAATCCCAAACCCTGTGAGAATTAACTTTACCACAAAGATGAAGTGAATTTAACCCTAGGCTAACTTTGGAACATGCAATCGCAGCACCCGGCTTTGATTGATGTTCAAAGGTTATCTTATGGTCAGTGGTAAATTATGGAACATTTACTCTCTTTAAATTAGAATTAATTGAGTTTAGGGGTTATATTTGAACACTAAAAATTTATCCTGTGTGGTATTGTATTACCGATTAAGATCGTGCTCTCACAATTCACACAATACTCGGCCTTACGCGTTTTTTTGTTAATTGTTCAATTTCTTGCTTAGTTTCTTATAATTTAAAAACTCAATTCATGAATCATATTATGTGAATTAAAGTATCTTAATGATTCAAAATAATTAAATGAATAGGGTAGAAGATAATCGATCACGAAGAGAACTACTCTTCCATGGGCGTTGTGGTCATCATGGAGACGTTTTGCATGAGCAAAGGATTGAAAGGGTAGAACCCAATCTTGTCTCCACTCATAAATTCCTGACCAAAGAGGAAGATAATAATATAAAAAGCGAAAAAATCAAGAGATTAATTGAAGAAAAAAATCAAGATACAAGCATGAAATCAAAGAAATACAAAGAGGAGGTGGGAGAAGAGAGCATTTTTGGAAGAGATGTTTTCACAAAGCCTTACTTATTCAAAGAGTTTTTAGGGGCTACCAAGAGACACCCTTTCGGAAAAACCTTTCAAATTCCTCAACCAACCATCCCAAAGAGTGAAAAAACCAATTTATATAGTGGTGGGAAGGCTAGGTTCAAATTGGTTTCAAGTGTGAATGGGGAATCTCAGACAAATATTTTAATCCAAATTTAATTGTCCATTTGGACTCCATAAAGCGTGAAAAAGATGTTCTTATAGAAGAATAATTTATTCATAATTGGGTTGTATAGATCCTCTCAAAATTTGGGCTCAATCTAAGCTCTTTTGAAGAAGTTATGACCCAAATATAGAACCTATATCCAATCTGGAGGGTCCAACCCACATTTGACTTCATGGTCTATTTAGTCCAACAAAATGCAATATTTAGCACCAATGTTCTGAAACAAAGTTGTATCCCATTAAGTCAGGAACGCAATTACAAAATTTAAACTTTAAATAATAAATATTAAAATATTTATCTTTGAAATACCGCAGTGCACTATAAAGGGTAAAACTGGAATTTCCATCAAATTTACAAATGAATGGTCTAATCCCAAATATTTTATAAATAAACATATTTAACACAATTTGAGGAAATTTCATCATTTAATATCAATAAAATATTCTATAAAAATGTGTTTTATCAAACCTCTTGAGGTATTTTTATCAAATAGGTGAAGTTGCAGTGAGTGGAGTACCCACAGAATAGAAAACGGAAGACTCCATGACTAAAGTCATGTCTCAAAAAAAGAATGAGTATCATGTGAGAGCTAGTGAACTGAAGTTTGTTAGTATTTGGCTCTTGTACAAGTGGGATTCCGTTAGAGTTAGTGCCCTTGAACCAACTTATGTGTACTTTAGGATAACATGTATTCATTATTTTGAATGTTAATAAACTACTTATCACATCATTATTATTCTTCTACATGACATAGTATATGATAATGTCCTAAGAGTAGCTATCACACTAAAAGATCATAGCAGTTCCCCACTATGATGATAACTCAGAAGTTTTATGACACTATTCTTGAATATATGTTATATAGCTGGATGATATCATTTGAGGGATACAAATGATATAGGCTATCAGGACTGGAGACAAATATGACTTTGAGGAACCTTCTCATGGTGTATGCCCATGGTAATATCCATTAGGATATTATGATAATGGTACCCACCTATAGGAAATTCATATTTATATGTTTCATTGTATGTTCCTATCTAAGGACATGTGTATTGGTACTTAGACTTTAATATTATTATTAATTAATATTATGAGTCACATACTTTGATTTATTGACAAAAACTGTGACGAAAAATGTTCACAGTGAGGTAGGATATGTTGGGTGTGTCATGATTAATATTGAATTAATGAATAATGTGAGAAATTATTTATCCCTTTTGTTCTTTAACAGAAGTTAATATATCAATCCTTTTGATGGAAATGATATAGAATAAATAAATATATATCCATGGGGTTCTAGAGGCAAGTTATATTTCCATAAAGTCAAAGAAAAAGATAATTGAGCACATATACTAATGGCGCTAGTATGGAACCTACTCGATTTGAGATATTGTGATAAAGGGATTATATTACATGGTAAGTGTCCATATGAGGTGACATTTTGTTGCGTCATTAACTTATTTCTATATGGGTGCCTTGGTATGTTGCTAGATGTTAACGTTGAACTTTAGGCTGATTCGCCTAATGCCACAGAGAAAGGGGCATAGAGGGTCACACACAAAGTGTATCCATAATCTTAGTTAAATAATATGTATTATTATTTATTATTTAATAGGCTGAATAAATATTATTCCCACATATGGTTTAATAATTATCCATGTATGTTTGATCACATTTATTTTGTCACTAGTTATTAGAGAGAATATATTATGAGCATAATATTTAATAAATATTTATTTACTATTTAGTTAATATAATATTTATTTATTTATTAGCGAACAAAGTAGTGATATTTATTTAATAAATAAATAAAAATTATTCAAGGCCCGATAAATATTGTGGAGGAATGACAGACCAAGTTTAATGGTCTGGTGAGAAATAATAATATTTAATATTATTTAATTAGATAATATTTAATTATAATTCGCAATTTAAGATCAAGTTGAGAAATATTATTATTATTATTACTATTTGACATGGGTTTTTTCTATGATTTAATAAAATAATCAAGGGAACTTGTGTAGTTATTTTATGTTAACCCCAACAGTATAAATACTGAATTATGTTAATTTCTCATTAAGCCAATTCAATTATCTTAGTTTTTCACAATTTATTTGGAGAATCCTTTCAATCCTATAGATCTCTCTTCTCTAAGAATGCTCCCATGAACTTAGAGCAATCCTCCTCCATCGGATCAAGGATAATGCTTTAGAGTTGGATCTTGAAGCGATCAAAAGTGGATGACACAAGTGTAAGGATCTACCGTGCAAGCACTCGAAGATTCCTTCGGTGACATTTGGAGATTACTAGAACACATTTGGATCACTACTAGAGTAAATATACATTTGGTTTCTACAATGAAATGATGGTGCACCGCAGATCTATCACCAGATTCATTAATGAAGAAAGAATTCCAACAAAGGTAATTTATTATTTAATTAAACTATTTATAAATAATATGTGATGATCATCTCTCTCAGTTTTGATGTTATTATCCATTTTCCATTTCATTGATTCAATTACATGAATCATGCCATTTATCATCATATAGATCTCGTATTGATCATTGATTATGGCAAAAAGCAAAGTTGGGCATCACTCACCGCATGCTTCTGCTGCACCCAAAACCTTCAAATTCGAGATCTATGTTTTGTCTCAAGATGTTCATGTATCAATCATTTTTCATTGTTACTAGGAACGTATCCCTTTTGATGTTCACACTTACATGTAATTGTTGATGTTTATATAGCTTATACCTTGTTTGCTTCATTTTATATTTAGAACTTCTTATTTTGACATGGATTGTGGTCCAATGTATAGACACACTATGATAGATTCTCGGTAAGAGACCACTGCTTATTTATTAATTTTTGAGGGTGAAACTATTCCCAAGGTAAATCCTTAATACCCTTGGGAATTTTTGTCACCCTATGGTGATTAGAGATATTCTTCGAGCTTTGTGTTGATCTGACTTGAGTAACGTGGAAATTTTACCACGGTCTATTCATTACAATCCCCCTTTAATTTAATGAATATCATGAAGACTATCATCCCTATAGTATAGGTTTTTGAGTCTACGTTAAATATACAAATTCATGCATGCACACACACACACACACATTATAGATAAAAAGTGGAATTGTTATGAATTATCATTAATTATGTGGATGTAATAAATCATATTGAATGAGTTATATTTATTTCTCAACATGTCTCTTCATATGGACAAAACTGTTTGTATTTCCACCATTGGATCTGATTCATTAGAATCAATTTTGTCCATTGGATGAAGTCTTTTGAAATCTATAAATATGGTGACATGTTAATGGAATTGTGGGTGTGATTTTTGAGTGTTCATATACTTGTGTTCTTTATTTTCTATTCTATTGTGATTGATAAATTTTACTTTACCATCGTCATCCTGATCATTTGACATCGTTATATTATTTTTTTCACTTCACCTTCAATCAAAAAATTTCACAACACATTATCAGCATGACTACTATGTGAAGTAAAAAAGGTTAGTCATACTGGTAAGATAAATCTTCCATGATGAATATTGAGAAGCATGGATTTATCCCTCTTGACATTTTTAGGGAGAATTACGTATTGTGGATTCTGGATGTGGAGATGAACCTTGATGAAAATGGTCTGGGAAAAGTAGTTAAAGTTGGAAATCATGCTTCTGCTCAATACCATGAATGATCCCTAATATTCTTCCTACATCACTTCCATAAGGATTTGAATAATGAGTACCTCATGGTGAAGGATCCTTTGGTGCTATTGTAGAATCTCAAGGATTGGTATAATCACCTTTGTACTTGTAATACTACCAAGAGAAAGGTTTTAGTGGAGTTATTTGCGATTCTAAGATTATAAATTAGTAAGTGAATAGAACTTCGCAATGTTTAAAATAACATCCCAGATAAAATTATGCAGAGATACTATCACTGATATCGATATGTTGTAAAGAACTGGTTCTACTTTTTATACCTCAAATGTCACTCCACAATAACAATATTACGAGAAAGGTTTCACAAAATAATATAAATTAATTTCTTTCCTGCATGTTTCTAAATAAAATAATGATCTCATGATGAGAAATCATGAATCACAACCTATTGGTGTGGATCCATTCTATGAAGCGAATGCGATTGATTTTAATTAGGGTCATTGGAATAATCGACACAGTCGAGGCTGAGGAAAGTCATTTGCTCAAGGTGGTTATACACCAAATGAGAAGAGGAAAGGGAACCAACATAAGTGTTCCAATAATGAATAGCCACAAATAAAGAAAGATAAGATAAATGAAAGTAATTGCTTTCAATGTGGCATGAAGGGGAATTGGTCGTATACTTTTCATACGCCAAAGCATTTTTTTGATCTTTATCAACAATCTATCAAAGGAAATGAGAAGAATGATGAAGTAAATTTTGATGACCATGCTTTGAAATATGATAATGATATTACAAACTTTGATATTTTCAATTACTTTGCACACCCTCAACGTGATGAGCATTAGATAAAGAATGAATGCTCATGACGGAATTGAGATTTGATTTTTGGTTTTTGTAAGAATGTGGTTGAAATGAACTATGGTTTTTGGATTTGTAATATTTTTAAATATCACATGTTTCATTTTGGTTTTTTTATTTTATTTCTAATATGCATGTTTTTTTTCTTTAATAGAAATGGATGATATAAATCAGTTTGTTGGGAATAATTTCCATGATGAATATATTTGGCTCGTCGACAGCGCAATGACAGACACAATTCTTAAACATGAGAAATATTTTATCACCATTAAAATGGGTAGTGCTCGTGTATGTACACAAATTGGTAGTGCACAATTAATTGAAGGCTCCAGAAGAGCAATAATATGCCTACTTGGTGGTACACAGATTATGATTAATAATGCATTGTTTTCTCAAAAGTCTCAATAAAATTTTCTAATTTTTAAAAATATTCATAATAATGGATATCACATTGAGACTATAAATGAAGGAGGTGTTGAATACCTTTATATAATAAACATTTAAAATGAGAAAAAATTGATTCAAGAAATGTTTTTGAGACTTCTGTCCGAATTGTACTTTATCAATATCTGTACAATTGAATAAAACATGGTAAACTAGAAGTTTACCAACCATGATACATTTATTGTGTGGAATGATCATTTGGGTCATCCTAGATCAATTATGAAGAGAGAAATAATTCAATGTATACATAGTCATCCATTGGTTGATAAAAGGGTTCTTACACCCCATGATTTCTCATGTGATGCTTGTTCTCAAGGAAAATTAATCATAAGACCATCACCATCAAAGATCAGGAACGAATCCTCGATGTTCCTGCACCAAATTCATGGTGATATATGTGGACCAATTCATCCACTATGTGGATCATTCAGATATTTTTTGATCATGATTAATGCATCAACTCGATGGTCTCATATGTGTTTATTGTCCACTCGTAACTAGACGTTTTTGAAATTACTTGCCCAAATAATAAGTTTAAGTGAACAATTCCATTATTATCCAATCAAGCATATTAGGATTGATAATGCTGGTGAATATTCATCACATGCTTTTAATAATTTTTTCATGTCATTATGAATAAGTGTTGAATATCTTGTAGCTCATGTTCATACACAAATTGGTCTAGCTGAATCATTTATAAAGTGATTACAACTTATCTCTAGACCATTACTTATGAAAACTAAATTTCCCATTTTGGCATGGGGACATGCAATTTCGCATGCAATAACACAATTTCAAATAAGGCCATTAAGCCATCATGATTATTCTCCTTTGCAATTAGCTTGTGGTCATAAACCAAATATTTCACATTTAAGGATATTTTTTTGTGTTGTATATGTGTCTGTAACACCCCCGTAACAAACAAAAATGGGACCCCAAAGGAGGTTGGGGATATATGTGGGTTTTGAATCTCCCTCAATCATTAAATATCTTGAGATTATGATAGGAGATGTATTCACAACAAGATTTTCTGATTGTCATTTTGATGAAAAATTATTTCCAACACTAAAAGGGGAAAATCAATCAACTTCAAAAGAAATATAATTGAAGGAAACTTCATTATTACATCTTGATCCTCATACAAATATGAGTGAACTTGAAGTTCAAAATATCATTAATTTGAAAATTTTAGCAAATCAATTTCCTGATGCATTAAATGGTTCAAAACGAGTTATAAAAATAATATATACCTGCTATGAATGCACTGGTAAGGATAGATATCCCGAAAGGACAGTCTGGTGGTGTTACCAATAATGCTTCCAATCCGCACCTGAAGCGTGGGAGACACTTGCTTCAAAAGATAAAAATCCCCATCAAAGAAAGGGAAAATAATCTATGTTGGTTGAAGATATGAATGAATCTAAAGAGAATGTAAATGTACTAGAAGTACACGAACATGATCAAGAGGAAATTTCAATAAATTTCACCAACACTTGAAGATGTTGGAACCGAGTGGAGACCATCGTTGATAACACATTTTCATACAATGTGGACCATGAAATTATGAATGAGGATCAAGAACCTAAAATAGTTAATGAATTTCATGAATGTCCAGATTGTGATCAATGGAAAGTTGCAATTCAATCTGAGCAAGACTCACTTGCTAAATGTGAGGTTTTTGGGATCGATCATGAAAACCCCTGAATGGATTAAACCTGTTGGATACAAATGGGTATTTGTGAGAAAAAAGAAATGAAAATAATGAAGTCGTGATATATAAAGAACGACTAGTTTCTCAAGGATTATCACAAAATCCTGAGATTGATTATGATGAAACATGCTATCCTGTAATGGATGTAATAACCTTTCACTATCTCATAACGTTTGTTATACATGTGCAACTTGAATTACACCTGATGGATGTTGTGACTGCATATCTTTATGGTGATATTGATAATGATGTTTCCATGGAAACCCCAAAAGGATTCAAATTGATGGTAAAATATCCTGGATCTTGAGATCTTTATTTAGTTAAGCTGAATAAATCATTATACGGATTAAAGCAGTCAGGACATATGTGGTATAATTGTCTGAGTATATATTTGATGAAGGTTATAAAAATGATTCAATTTGTCCATGTGTCTTCATTAAGAAGATTAGATTTTAATTTGTGATCATTGTAGTATACGTTGATGATTTAAATATAATTGGGACTAATGATGAACTTTCTAAGGCAGTTGAATATTTGAAAAAAGAATTTGAAATGAAAGACATTGGAAAGACAAAGTCTGGCCTTGAATTACAAATTGAACATCTTAAGGATGGAATTTTAGTTCATCAATCAAGATATACTGCTAAAGTCCTACAGAGATTTTATATAAATGAATCGAATCCATTATGTACATCAATGGTTGTACGATCTCTTGATCAAGATAATGATCTTTTTAAACCACAAGAGGATGATGAAGAACTAATTGGTGCTGAAGTACCATATTTGAGTGTTATAGAAGCACTGATGTACCTTGAAAATAATACAAGACATGATATATCATTTTCTATAAATTTATTAGTAGAATATAGTTCTTCTCCTACTCATCTGCATTGCAATGGTATCAAACATGTATTAAGATACCTTCAATGATCAAAAGATCAGGGGTTACTTGATTCCAATTTTTCAAAAACAAAGTTATTTGGTAATGCTAATGCTTGATACTTTTCTGATCCTTACAAAACAAGATCTCAAACTGGATACGTGTTTACATATGGTGGAACTGTCATTTCTTGGCGCTCTACAAAACAAACCATTACTGCGACTTCTTTCAACCATGTTGAGTTGGTTGTTATGCATGAAGCAAGTTGAGAATGTGTTTGGTTGAGATCAGTGATTAATTATATTAGAAATAGTTGTGAATTAGATATGAATAATAATATTCCCACCATATTATATGAATGCAATATTGTTTGCATATCATAGTTAAAATGTGTGTTTATTAAATGTGGCAGGACAAAGCATGTCTCGCCAAAAATTCTTTTTCACTCATGACCTTCCAAATAAATGGTGAGGTTGATGTCCAACAAATAAAGCCTTGTGACAATCTCACAGATTTGTTCACAAATGCATCGCCAACTTCAACATTTGAGAAATTGATTTATAAAATTGTAATATAGAGACTAAAAAGTCTAAAGTGATTTTATGAGGGGGAGTTGAGAACGTTGTACTTTTTTCTCTTAATCAGTTTTCCCCACTAGGGTTTCTGATAAGGATTTTAATGAGGCATCATAGAATGAAATCATATTAATTTGGATTAACTAGTTTTTCCCACAAGATTTTTTTAAAGGAAGATTTATATTAGATTACAGGGGATGATGACATCCAGGGGGTGTTATGAATTATCATTAATTATGTGGATGTCATAAATCTTAATGAATGAAGTATATTTATTTCCCAAAGTCTCTTCATATGGTCAAAACCATTTGTATTTCCATCGTTGGATCTGATTCATTGGAATCAATTTTGTCCGTTGAATCCAGGCTTTGGTAATCTATAAATACGGTGACATGTTCATGAAATTGTGAGTGTGATTTTTGAGTGGTCATATACTTATTTTCTTTCTGTTCTATTGTGATTGAGACATTTTACTTTGTCATCATCATCATGAGCATTCGGCATCATTATACGTTTTGTTTCGCTTCACCTTCAATTGACAAATTTCACAACAAAAATGTTTATATGATTGAAGTTTTCCAAATTTTTATGTGTAATGATTGTTAATAAAACAATCATATATTGGTTATTGTATTTAAATTATCATGCGGTTTGAGTAATAATTGAAATTGTTGCTAACCTTCAAAGAAAGAATTACATCAAATCCATTCCCATTCGGATTACTATTCCTTTTCCATTTACTTAAAAAACGTGAGGGTTGATATTTAGCCAACGACTTCAGTCGCTCCCGGCGAAGACGCTTCCAACCGGAGGAAAATGGCAATCTCCGATGCGGTGGTTGCGAACCTGATGCCGCTATATCTAGCGGCGATAGCGGCGATGATAGCGTATGGGCTGGTATCCGGGCGACGCTTCGCCGCAGGGTTCGTGGTGGCGGCATCTACGGCGGCGGTGGGGTTGATCTTGATTGCGACGCTAACCTGGGACGTGTCTTGCAAAGGGGCGCGCGCGCTGTCGCACGATCATCGGGCCACCAGCGAGGGGTGCCGAGGAGGGATTTGCTGGCACGGCGTCGCCATCCGCTCGCCGGCGTCTCAGGTGCGCTTTAGGTTGTCGCGCTCTTGGCAGCAACTCCCCCTCTAAGCCAAGCCGTTTCAGATCAAACCCTTCCCTGAAAGGCCTGTGCACGCAACCTGTTCGACTTTATGTCTCTGAGAAGTAGAAAGGTTCAAATGGCATATAGCAGTGTAGATAAGCGTTTTTGTTATTTTCGTTTTATGTATACAGATGTTTGATAATGATTTTATTGAACTGTGTCTAGATTTCCAAGTAAATTGGATGTTTCTTTTGCTTTATATAGAAAAACAGGGAAAATCATGTTACTTTGTAGTAATTGAATGACATTGGAGATGATATGTAGTGGACAAATCTGTGCAAATTGAGAATTGTGTGATATGCAATTTGTTGATGAGAACTGTTTTAGGTAATAAGAAGTTTTGAGGTGAGGTGAAGTTAAAGGGGAATGGTTGTGATGAAGAGTTTATATCGTTTTGAGGATCCTATCACAGTCCTTGAACGTTTTTCCATTGGTGGAAGACTTGTTGCAATATTGTTCAGATAGGAAATGCATGTTTTCTTTTTGTCGCCACCATTTTCTTGGATTGGAAGAGAAGCATAGAACGATGGTTAGATAAGTGTTTGATGTTTCAGTCCAAAGGGTCTGGTTGTTGTTGTTGTTGTATGTTTTGTACTTAATGGTTGAAATTTTAGTTTGTAGAAGTGAGAGTATGAAATTTTGCATACCATTCTAGTGATTGTAAAGGGAAAGAGATTGATTTATTCATGTTTGGTGAGATCTATAGTGTTTTTTTTATGATTATTTTCCAAGTAATGAGTAATTTGTTGGGATTGAAAATGATCAACCCACTAGTGCGATGGTAATTACGAGATAAAATAAAGTTAAAAAAATATGGAAATAAATGAACATTAGATGTAACATGGAAAAACACTTAAAATGGAAGAGATAAAAAACTATGGACAAATAGAAGGATCACTATGTGTAATTTTGGTTATAACAACTCTTTCGCTATTACAAGGAGAAAACTCTCAATTATACCACACTCAAAAGATAAACCATTGATGATGAGATATTGAAACCATTAGGAAAAAAGCTCTTTTTATAGGCAATTCCCCTCTGCCCAACTCCTCTCCTGGTGGTTTGGTGAGGTTTTGCCACCAACTAATTCTACCTCCGCCTACCCCCCTTTAGGGGGTGGTGGTCGTCTGTAAAAAAATGAGGTGATGATGTATGTCTCACTTATAGATTTGATTGAGAATCAATCATATATCTACACATCATTTCTATCTGTCAAACATGATGCTCATTTCTTTGCAAGACCGCTCAAGGATATGCACAATCTAAACTTATCAGAGCCAATCATCCTCATCAGGAAATATGTCAAGTTTTTCTTCGTATGAATTTTCTACATGTCCACACTTCTTTCATCTACCACATCTCAGACAAATTGATATTACATCCCAATATGCTTCAACATGGAATGAAAAATGTATTCCTTGCAATGTGTAAGACGCTCTTACTGTCACAAAACAATGGAATTTGCTCCTTTCTGTGTCTGAGCTCCTTCAACAACATTCTCATTCGAATTGCCTCTTTGCAAAACTGTGTAGCTGTCATGTACTCTTTCTCCACTGTGGATAATGCCACAAGTGACTATAACTTTGAAACAAAGCTTACAGCTCCTCCTGTAAGAGTAAACACATAACCAGTAGTGGATTTCCTATGATCAGAGTCACCAGCAAATTCTGAATCAACATATTCTCTGATAGTAAAATCTGATCATCCATAACACAATGTAACATCTAAGGTCTCATTAATGTATCACAGGATCCTATTCATTGTACTCCAATGCTCTTGTTCTGGATTCACCATGTACTGACTAACTGCTTCTACTGCATGTGTAATGTCTAGTCTAGTACAGACCAAAACGAACATACGGTACTCGAGGCATCTTCATCCTCTATGCTTCACTACTAAGACTCATCGTAGAGGATAACTTGAAATTAACATGAAGTGAGGTAGAGATTGACTTACAGTCTTGCATGTTGAAGCGTTTCAAGACTTTTCTTAAGTAATTCTTTTGTGATAGCCAAATCTTCTCATTATTTCTGTCTCGGTAAATCTCCATCTCTAGAATCTTGTTTACTAGTCTCAAGTACTTCATATCAAACTCCCTAGCCAAATGAGGCTTCGTCACTTGGATCTGATCATCGTTGGGGCCTGCAACCAACATGTCATCAGCATATAACAGAAGAACGATGAAAGCATTACCATGGAGAAAAATTGTCTTCACATCTAGTTGCTCTAGATGAAAACTGTATGTAGCACATATTGCCAGAACTATCCGAACAGTTGTCAGTCTAACAACAGGAAAAAATATTTCATTGAAACCAATACTTTTTTTCCGAGCATATCCTTGTGACCACCAATCTTGCAAGATATCATTCCACATGGTCCTTTTCATATTGCATTATCTTAAAGACCCATTTTTTGTTGATAGCCTTCCTTTCATGAGGTAATGGAAGAAGATCCTAAGTCTTATAAGTAGTACACAATATTGCTCTCAGTGACATAGTTTGAGTGCCATATTGGTTCTCTTTTCCCTCCAGTTGATCGTCGTGGTCCAGACTCAATAGGTACTTATTCATCGTGTTCTGGTAGTGTCTTAAGATGAAATTGGTTCTTCCTTGGATTTATCATATACTTCTACTATTGTAGTTTATGTATTCTCTTTCTTAATGTCACCATCAATTTTCATTTACACTTTGTCTTCTACAAAAATGACATCTCTGCTAATGATAAGTTTGTGGGCAGTGGGGTCCCACAAATGATATCCCTTCACACCATCAATGTATCCCTAATAGATACTTTTCATGGATCTCAAATCCATCTTTGATTTGTCTAGTCATTAAACAAAGCATATATAGGATTTCCAAATGTATGTAACCGAGAATAGTCTGCGGGGTTACCGGTCCACATATCTATCAATGTTTTCATATTAGTTGTCGTTGAAGGATATCGTGCAACGACCCAGACTTTTTAAATGATATTTGTTTACTGAGAAAACGTGTGTTATATTATATAATATTATACATATATAAAATATAGAGGAACCAAAAAAACCATATCTCATTAATAAAGATCATTACATTAGTTAGCTACAAAACTAATGAAAATGCCAAACATTACAATTAAACAAAAAATATTAAATAGAAAAGCTAAAATGAGAATATATGGATCACCCCAATCTGTTAGATTATCGCCCCCACGACCAACAATATAGAAATGAAACAAAATATCAGTAAACCAATCAACATATTAGAAAATGAAAATATAACCTTAAGAGAATTGTAGTGAATATTTAGTAAAAGAATGAAGTGATATTTATAGGGAGTAACGTGACTGTTGGAATAGTAATATGATTGTTGGTCAAATATGACATTTTTTGATGTAAGCGTTGGTCTATTTGACCGTGGGGAACTATTCCCATTGGTAATAATTTTACAGTTATAATTAGTGTTTATAAGTAGTAAGGACAAAGGATAATTGATATAGAAAGAAGAAACTATGACCTCTACCATTAGAGTTGTACTATTTCAAGCCCATCTATCAAAACTTGGGAGGGAGATAACATCACTTGTGTTCTCTATTGACTAAGCCCAAACTGAGTATCAACAAGCGTGACTTGAATGAAATAGCCTACAGAAGAATTTCAAGTTAGTCGAGATTATCACTCAGTTAATATTAGTCGAGCCACGCCATGGAACTACCACAATCGCACGCCTTACACTTAGGGTGTATGCGAGTGTAATAAGGGGTTATATGTCCATCCCTTAGTTACTTAAAGTGAAATTTACTTTTTATAAATAAAATGGTTATTCCATCAATCGATTTTGAGTATAACTTCGTTTCATAAAATATATGATCAAGAGTAATTTGATAAATTGATTGTTGGATACAAGTAGAACAAAACTGTAATTTTAGAAAATATATATAGTTTTATAATATACTCAGGTATTCTATATACTATTTGTTTTAATAAAACAATCTTTTAAAAAACTCTCATTTTAATAGAAATGATAAAATAATTTTATAATGTCCTAGGAAATTTTTATAAGTGTAAAAAATTTGACTCTGTCATAAAAACTGATATTTTTCAATAAATAATGATGTTTAAATTTAATAGTTTATATTCTCATATTTGTATAATTATTTTGATAAAATAAATATTATATTTGAAATCAACATGTCGAAATTAGGATAAGGTGAATTTTTGATAAATTTCTAAAATACTTTATTTTTATTGAATAACAAAGATATAATTTTGGGTTTTCATTATGTTTTATGACCTTATATTTATGTCATAATGATGTAATAATTAATTAACCACAATCCATGATCTAAAATATGTTATATTATTTATATGGTGGAACAGTGGCCCCTTTGGCCATGGTCAACACACTGAAGTTATTTTGAGTTTATGAACCAAACGACCAAAAAGCATTCGACGCAAACTTAACCAAGTTAGTAACTAAATGAAACATGGTACAAAATTAAATAAAAATAATAATGATAATGTAATGAACATGATAATGGTTCTTATGAAATTGAATAATTAATATAATATTATTATTCTGGATTTAGATAACGTAAGAAGCTATACACGACTTAAGGTAAGAGTTTTTTCTTTAAAACCTTGTTTTAATGCATCCCTTTGTAATATTTCTCATCCATATCCATGATATTGAAAATGTATCAAGAATTTTATAAATTATATTTAAATGGTTTTAAAATGCCATTTTAAACTACCATTGAATTTCTTAAATAATTAATAAAATGAAATCCATTTAACATTTTTCATATGGGTCACATATGCCTTTTTTTTACCAAAGTACAAAAGAATGTTTCTTATAATGTATACACATTTTCCTCCTTTTTCCCACCATTGTATTCATTATTCATTATAAAACATCTTTTGAAGGTTTTCATGTTTTTTAAAATACGATCTTATTCCTGTTCTTCTAGAAATATTTAACATGATGAGTTTTCAAAGGAAATCAACTTTTCTCCACTTTTTTTTTGAAAAAATGGAAACTGTTTTTTCTAATTGGTTCAAATGAGTTTTTCAAGTGTTTTATGATACAAAAGTGAAATATTAAACATATTTTTTCCAAATATTATATTTGACTATTATAGATGACTAAGGATGAGCTTGATATATCTCATTATGATGGGTGATCCTGATATAACTCTCTAATGCATTGGATAATGATTAGTCTACGGAGGTTAAAAACAAGGAAGATAACCTCGTATGTTACACCTTTGTAATTATCTAAAAATTAGTTATTCTCACCCAGATTTAAAAAAAATTAATACAGGTTATGAATATGATTCCCCAAGATATTTATTTCATTCTTACAGAAATCGTTTCATTTAAGTGTGAATGAAATGATTATAAACTTTTAAAGGTGGATAGTTTGTTTTTCTAGGATTGTTTTCATTATTTTTCAAATAAAACATGTTTTTGTCATGATTTTCTATGTTTCTAATGGGTTTTAATGAGTTTATTTGATAAAATATTTATTTTTTTCATGTATATATGTTTTATTTATGCACTCAAAGTTTTTTTTTAAGGGAAAAAAATTCCATCAGTTTTCATGTTTTTAACTAGACTTGCGGGAATCCACTATTTATATATCCATCATTAACTTTTTTTCTTCTCATTCTATATTTCAAGAAGTTTTACATAGGATCTAAAGATGATTAGGAACAATTTCAATGTTAATCTTTCCACTATGGTGGCTCATCATGAAAGAATAAGTGTCTTGCATGAAATCGGGCTGTAAATTTAAGAACCTAATTTTATAGTAAAAAATATACATGATGTGTAAGTGTGTACTTTGTTCTGTATTTTTTTATATTGTTTAACTAAAACATTGAACATAAATGATCTTGTAAATGTAAGAAGATGCAACCCATTTTATAAATAATTTAATTTTGGATTGATTATGTTACATGGAATTATTGTAATTGCATCCATCTCTTTAAAGTCATTCATTGAACCACATTACTCTATACAAAAAAAATTACCTAATTTCAAAATATAATCCCATTCCCTATTAGACATTAATACGCAACCATTATTATTACAATACTCACCAAAAATATACATCTAGGAACCAAATAACTATCAAAGGGCATTAACATTACTATAATATCAAAATAACTAAGTAGTTATCCACTCATAAGAAACTCACATTAAAATCCATATGAAAACTTAGAAATTCACCTAAATGGAACTGATTAAATAAAAATCGATCCTCATGTTTCCTCTGGACCAAGGGAACCAGCCGAGCATCAAAATCCATTGGTTGGACTTTTTTCTCAACCATCGGGACTCTCATTGGTCGTTCAAGTGTCAACCCTCATGGGTTCTCTCTACCCACACCCCAAACACATTGAAAGGTCCTAGGGAACATATTCACACCGCAAATATATATCATTCCCCAACCATGGTTTACCTCTAAAAAAACTTGAGTAGAAAAACATTACCAATGTCTCTCATTTCCATGTCATACAAAATATTCATAACCCCATCAATAAATCCAAAAAATATCAAAGAACCCCTTTTAATAATACAAAATTATCCACCAAACCATTTCTACAGTATCAATACCTTTTATTCATACTACCAAATTTTAATTTTTGTTTAATATTTGACTAAAATGACACCACCATTATCAATACTTCCAATTATCAACTCATAAGACCAATATCCAGATACACGAGTCGTAAAAAACATGGAAATTCTTTATGCCAATGTGGAAATTCCTATATATAATTCATCCCACACTATTTAATTCACCTATATAATGGTTCTCCAATGAAATAATTTGGCATGACCACATGATTATATGTAACAACCCCCATGTAACTGACTACTAATTTATCCATTGTCATCACTAATATTTAAATATATTTTTCTAGTGTGTGGAAAGATCCCCAATAATAATTGGAATGGATCTAGTAAAAAATTATTATTTCCACCCCTCTATCTTCTAAAGATATTTTCTATAGTTTTGTATCTTTTTGGATAAAATTTAAATTTGGAGACTTAAAAAATAATAATAAATATATATAATAAATAATCAACACAAATTTTCTATAGTAAATGACTTAGAATATAAATACCAAGTATTTATAAACAATATTCAACAATAAATTATAAATTTCATGCTCAAATATATTTTTAAAAGATTTCCTCACCATTAATCCTTTTAAATATATAATAGGTTTTATAATTCTCATCCATTTTTGTGTTACATATCCATGATTAAAACTTTACCTTTATAAATTTGTCATGTCCAAATATTTATTCATAGAGAATATTATCCAAAATATTTATTACAATTATTTCATACCAATGAATAATTTCTGATTTATATTTACCACATTCTCATTATTCTGGATTATTATAAATCTTTAACCAATAATAGAAAATAAAGAATCATTTAAAATACACAATGATAATTTAAAGGGATGAGAAATTTGTGTCACCTACCTTGATTCCCTAAGGAATGATATTCCTAACTTCTCTGATGATCACCACCGACTATTCATCAACACTCATTTTTTATTCATTAGTATTTTATCTCTATTAATCATTTTTCTCTAGAAGAATTTATATAAGGTAATGAATAAAGATGACAATTTATTTGATGATGAAAAAGGAATTCCCCATAATCTATTTTCTAATAATCAAATTATTTCCCCTATTAATTCTATACCTAATCACTCAAAATTTATTTCATTTACTTTTCCCAAAAATCAACTCATTTAATTATACTTTTAAAATTTTGAAACTTGACTTTCAATTTGGAAAAAATATATATCTCATCTTCTTATAATATTTCTATATCATTTACATAGACCATATATCTCATAATATCAATATTATTTGTTCAATAAATATAAAAAAATTAAAATAATTTACTTAATTGATGAAATAATTAAATAATCAATCACAATTATCCAATAATTATATATAAACCATCCAACTAAGAATCATTTCCCAATTAACACACAAAGGAAAAAATAACATATAAAATCAAATGATGCACTCAAAAATTTATTTAAAAATTAAAAAATTACCATTTTTACATTCTTAATATAAATACTATAAAATTTTACGAAGTTAAATAATTAAATTTCAGAGTTTCCACACTGGTGAGGGGGGGTGATTTTTGATGAGATATAAAAAATCCAATTTGGGAAATTATTAAGCGTTAGGTGTTTTATTATAGTTGATTTGGTTTTCTAATAAGTTTGGGTATTCTCATAATAGAAGAGGTTTCTTGCTAAAGATTAGTGAAAACTATGGATAATTGTTAGAAGTGTCACATAGTTCCATGGAGTTTTGGACAAATAGAATTTGATTAGTGATAATTAAAAATATGATGGTTCTTCATTATTAAGGTTTTGAGTAGAGTGGATATTTAATTTAATTTGTGTTTCATGTAGTAAAATATCATTAATATAGCATAATTATTTCATAAATTATAAATAATTGAATTTATTATTTAAATTATTTATTTGATTCAATATTAAATAAACAATTTAGTGCATGAAGAAGGTCCATGGTATTTTACTTTTATATTTTCATGTAAAATAATTTTATAGTGTGATAATGAGTTAAAAATGAATTATTAAATGAATTATTTAATATTTTTTGAATATATTTTTAGGAGTGAGGTGCTTCTTGTTATTTTATATTTTAAAGGAATTCAATTTTAGTGGGAAGAGTTTTTTATTACAATGAACATAAGAGTCAATGAAAATATCACATGGGTAGATAGTGACATTATCACACATTGATAGGAAATATAATTAGTTAAACTTGTAAATTTAGAATTTTTGAGTTCACCATATAATGTTTATTTTATAAGATGATGTTATATTAATTAGAGTGCTCAAGGGAACCATGATCATGTGATTTCTCTATATGGTTGACTGCACCTCACTAGTGATCATACATATATGGGAGTCTACACCCCCCAATATATACCATCGTGTTACATTTTTATACCTCATAAAATAAAGAAAACATTACAAGATCCCCTTAGTCAATTAAGACTACTCATTTCATAGTTTTATAAATATCATTGAATAAATTTATACTCTTGGAAATTCAGAGTGATTAGGAGCACTGAGTAGATCTTCCACTTCAAAAAATCATATACCATGACCGAGTATGCCATCCACATTGACTATATGTATTTTTTTTATAAATAAAGCCCATTGATTTTACCAGAATGATTTCATACTAGAATAGAAACACAATGAAAAATAATGTAGTTTATACAATATGTATAATTTTTATTAAAAATATGGATCGAATAAACACAAACATTCATGTATCTTAACATTTAAAGATAAAAAACTAGTGGTTTTCCAAAAAAATGTATTGATTTTTACCACCAAATCATATATATCTTTAAACTATTATAATAAATGGCCTAAATACTGGTTGGTGTTGTGTGAAACATAATTATTATTTAATTAAATAACAAATAATGAATATAAATATTTTATGGAGGTTATAAACAATTTGAAATTATTATACTTCAAAAAATGTTTGTGTGTGACTTTTTTCTAAGGTTTAACCATAAAGAACTAGATTGAAGACTTTGTAGAAGGTATTAAATATTTTTATATTTGAAGGTACAATAGTTTTATTATAGACAATGTAGTTATGTCTATATATAGAAAAATCCATCACTAAGGATTAATGATGATTGGGTTGTAATAATTTGTATTTATTAGAGTATTGATAATGATATATGAACATTGTTATGAATTGTTTTTATAGTTATAAAACGATCATGTGAATTATGTTTGATTACTGGGGGTAAGGGGGTGAATCAATGGTCAAAAAAACATTTTAAAGTTTTATCATTTAATAAGTTAACGTATAAAATCCAAGAATGAAACCATGAAACCAAGATGAATAGATATAGAGGGAGATAAATTATAATACCTGACACATGATATTTTTTATATGAATCACCAACTATTTTTATCTAGTTGAAAAATATTTATATCATATAAATTATGATCCCACTTTAGGCATCCACATCTAATTATTAAAAAGGATCATAGGATGTATAGTAAGAATATATTCATGAACCATTTTTTCAAATCAATATTTTCAAATCCTCTTCATGTTAATTCAACTATAGATCGAGTATTTACTTTTTTTTTCTTCTCTTAAAACCTAAGAAATTTACCTCTATAATTATCCTTTTAATTTTTACAAGGCTATCTACAATTTTTTTGATGGTCTCATTATGAATCATTAATTTAATTTAAAGATAGATGAGATACCCAATACGATTGTGAAATCACAATGAGAGTAGGGGAGGGGAATGAATTGGTGTGGATCTAATTTTACAAAATTATTTTTTATCAAGTGTATTTGAAACTATACACCTCTTAGAATATATGGATCTTTTATTTTTTACCCAACATATTCAAATAACATGATTATAAAAGGTAAAGGGATGAAGGTATGTACTTCTTACTACATTCAGGTCAAGTTTAAGATGAATGTGCTTTACTAATATGATATATTGAATACAATATTATCTCCCAAAATGTTTAGAGTCTTATAAATGGATATTTAAACTGTATCTCACTAGATATATCCACAAAATATCATTACAAAATATATTTTCATTGAACTAGGATGCCATAGAGTCAAATGGTTAGATCCACATCCTCAACATAAGGTCTTTGACAACCCATATATACTCAGTAGAAATAGATTTTATGTCTCATCTTCCTATCAATATCTGAATGACCAAAATATTAATGGTAATATGCCAGAATATAATTCCTTATTCATAATCAATGTTCACTGAGAGTTCTAATAACACTAAAAAATAACATCACCTAATTCTGTAAGAGTCTCAATATATATCATAATAGTACTGGTTCATGTTTTTTTTATCTCTTCTTAATTTTTCTATTATTATTTTACCTTTAATAGTTTTCATCTGTAATAGAAAATGGATGAAAACTATTCATATTTTACCATTCTTCAACATATAATATATTTTAATAATTTCATTGTTAATAATTTGTATTGATCTTTGTTTGTCTATTATTCTTCCTTTTATAAACTCAAAATTATATTAATCATGTGGATTTTTTCTATCACATACAAAAATTTAAATATGTATGATGTTTTCCCACAAAATATACTCATTTAATATTGGATAAAATAAACATCATGATACTATACAACTTCAATAATCAATAAGGGTCTTCAAAAATATTCATTCAAGACATAATAATTATCACCCAGAGATCAACTCAATATTACTCAATTAACTCTTCATTATATTTTATCATTAAAATTCAATTCAGCCTTAACCTTTAGAAATTATTTTTTTTATAATTTCAACATTAATTCTCTAAAAATTCGCAATTCGTTAATCCTCATCTACATGAACAATGAAACAAACAATCAATAACTAATCTCCTTTTCAGGGAAAAAGATTCTTCTTCCTCTTCTCTTGGTTGCATTTAGATGTGATTTGGTATTTTTATTTATAGCATAATACCTTATTTCATAGCTCATAATACAAAAAATAAATCATAATCTATAATATATCATTGTGATGTTTAATTAATTAAAAAATTTATTTAGCATCATCTTCTTTAATTCCACTTAATTATAACATTTTTCAAATGAATCATTCTAATATAATAAGTAATAAATTCTACACATCACTTTGGAGGAAACAAACATCTTTCAATTTTTCCATATTTTTATAGTAATTTAGATATTCTAAAGAACCTCAGTGTAAATTTTGTATGCCATCTGGATAATTTTACGTACAAATTTGGATATAATTTATAAAATCCAAATACAATTTATTTCAGTTTAAAAATATTCTATATACTCTAAACTATCTTATCTATCATGGTGTAACTTCACCTTTTCTAAACCTCATTATGATCTTAAGCATGTATTTTTCATATACAATGAATGATTTTATGTATCAGTAAGAATAATATACATAACTTCTGAAAGATGTTACACATCACGATGAAAATCCCACTATTTCTTATGCATCATCCAAATAATTTTATGTATTTCAAGGAGCTCCAATAATCTGCCTATATTATACTATGACGAATGTTACATATATTCTTTTCAATTATACTATGTTGGAAAAAATCTATCAAGGTAGCACTAAATTTTTTTTGGGTTGATCTTGTTTGTTGAAAAAGAGGGTTTCCTTAGTCAGTTATGGTGTTCTAGAGATATTTTTGACAATCTATATTGACAAAGAACCATGACAAATGAATGGATGATCTAGAGGTGGTACAAAAAAAACAAGGTGGTGAAATATGTGGTTGGGCGAAAGAGGCTTGTGTGCCAATCGCGACATCAAATTTGGTTTTGTGTGCTTGAAGAAGATCTTGTGAGATGCATTTAATCTTCCATGTAGGTGATGGAGATGCCTATAAAAAAAGGTGACCCCCCTCATTCAAAGAATCTCAACACTTAGAGAGAATCTGAGCTATGGATCACATAAGAATTACGTGCAAAGGTATTTGTGTGAAAGAATTGATGTTGAGCGCAAGCTAAAGAAGTTGCGTGTAAGATTTATGTTGCACGTATGATTGAAGTTACACGTAATATTGAAGTTGAACATAAGATGAGGTTTTTCATGCAAAGGATAAAACTTGAACACAAGGTGGTGTAAGGGTTGTGCAAAAGATTTTAAGTTTCCCAGTACATCTACGGTAAAATGGTATTACTTAGTTGATAAAAGTGGGACATCAATAGCGCATATACATATAGTGGAGGATTCATTCATTAGAGAAAATAAAGGGGCCTAAAATTCTATAAATTGTGATTGGATATTCTGAAGAAGTAGTGACCACACTTCAGTTTAGAAAGAAATGAGCTTTCAAATTGTGATTGGTTGTAAACCAGGAGGTCCAGTGAGTCCCCTTTGAAATTTGTAAACAGCAGTTCACCTTTAGTGGATTTGGTATATAAGAAAATTGTTATTCTATATCATTGGACATAACTCAGTGGGTGAACCAAGTAAAAATTTATGTGTCTCATGCATGCTTTAATTTATGGTCATAAATTCCTGCGATAAAGATAGAGAATATAGTTTTTTATCAATGAAACAAGATCAAAAGGGGCAGTTATTTTAATATGTCGTACCCTAATTCACCCCCTCTCAGGTTATTTAACCTAGTGGACCTAGCATACTACTCCATCCTAGAATTCCATAACTTCATTAAAATAGAAAAAACTATTAAAAAATTATCT
Source organism: Viscum album (assembly GCA_963277665.1). Classification (NCBI taxonomy): domain Eukaryota; kingdom Viridiplantae; phylum Streptophyta; class Magnoliopsida; order Santalales; family Viscaceae; genus Viscum; species Viscum album. The sequence goes on from OY728119.1 coordinate 232,810,834, forward strand.
ACTAATCGTTATCCACTAAAATTGTTCTGGAAACAACTCCAATGACTATAGCATTTAATTAGAGTTTTATAAATATATTTAACATAGTAACTAAATAATTTAAAAAATATAAATACTTTTCTTGAGTAAAACCATAACATTTCTACTATAACAACATATTATATAACTCTTCTTCATGAAATACTCTAAATGATTGTATATAATTATTTATAAAATAAATAAAACATCATTTTATTTTTCAAACTCTAAATTATATAAAAACCATACAGGATTGTAAATCAACATATGAAAAAATATTATGCATGGAAAAATATGGATTTTTACTCATTATTTTAGCTAGAATTGGACCTCATCACTCTCATCCAACATCATAACCACCCTATCTAACTCAAAAATATTATATAGTAGTTATTTCTTCCATCAACCATCATAACTATCCATTAATTGAAATATCAGTTCAAAATTATTATCATAAAATATAAGATGATTCTTTGATAATATATATCCTTAATATTAAAGCTATAATAGATTTATCCTTATTATTTATCACAATTTTTCCTTTTATTCTTCTTTTCCAATAGAATGATTGATCTACAGAAGCATATATTGATTTAGAAAACTTTTTCAAATTACCTCAAATGTTGGGTTATTAATGCTCACTCAACCTATATTGTCATCACCACATTATCAATTTATTTATCACTTATTTATAATAAATACAACACTTGTCATCCATTTATAACTTCAATCTAACCCTTTTTATTTTTTATCAATACTCATCTCTAATTTAGTCTAAAGTCAATATGCACCATTTATTATTTCTCTTCCATAATGAAAATAAATAGAATGATTTTAGATTAAGGGAAAGACATATAAAGGTCCTTATAAAATCATGATTGGAACATTATTTTATCATCCCTATTAAAATTAAAGAAAGATTTACTTCAGAGAAGGAAATAATCACATTTCTATTCAAAATGATCCCAAAATTATTCAACTCTATATATACTTGATATTTCTTAGTGTATAAAATAATATAGTTTTATCTAAACATAAATTTTTTTTCCATAAAAGTATCAATATTTTATACCAACTCAAAAATATAATTATTTGGACTATTCAAGTGATATAATTATATATATATATTATCCATATGGAAAAAATATCAGTAATGAATAAACCGTTTTCATATAATGCATCTCATGTATTTCTCAAGAACATTTAAAATTTATTGTAATTAAAAAAATTAGATTTATATTTTTAAACATAATAATTAATTACATAAAAAGGATAAGAGGATAAGACATTCATTCATCTTTAATGATATTTTTATCTCATTACATATCTCTATATTTAGAGATAAGAATCATATAGAGGCTACTCAACTCAACTCCTCCTTATGGAATGAAAAAAAAACCATCATCATTGTTAATTCATCATTAAATGACCTCCAATTTTTTTTTAAAATATAGACATTAATAAATTATGAAACAGTTGAGATATAAGTATATGATTATCTTCCCTTACCACTATACAATCATATAAACACTCCTTATGTTTCCATTGTATATGAATCACCATTAATGGATTATGATTGCATGATTCACAATTACAAATGTAATAAAAACAAGGTATCAAATTCATTGAGTAAAAAATATAATGAATAATTTACCATGATACCATTGGAATATGATACTTTTGTTATATATTAATTAATTTTAGCCTTCAAAATTTTCATGTAGTAACTCCCTCTCTTTTGGTTCAAGTGTTAGTGTAGTCATCTTTACCAAACAGAATTAAGTATGATAAAAAATAAGATGGCGATTTTCATGGAATGGTATAATTGACCAATAATAGTATTTTTATTGAATTTAACATTAACAAAGAGGATTTTAAGATATTTTGAAATATTTTTTTCAATGTTATTCCCATTTGAAGAAAAAACGGTTAACTGAATCTCACAGGTCTCCATTATACATTCATCCCGACAGAACTAAAATATATAGAGACCTTTAGGATTTTTTTGGTTTTGTGGAATGAAGAAATATATTGACTACAATAAAATGTAAATTTTTAATTTTAAATAGGTTAAATATTAACAAAAAACTACTAAATGGAATGCTTTAGAGTTTTACAATTTTTAAATATAAATGGGCAAATATATCCTTTGATTTAGTATAAAGATTACCAAATAAATCTCGAGGTAATAATTTGATTTGACTTATTATTAATTATTTTACTTAATATACACCTTATATTTATATTTAAGATACTATTTATTGTTATCAACTTTATAGAAATTATCTTAATGATATAATCATATTACATGGAGACCTTATTTATGTTATATATAATCATGGTCCAAGATTTACCTCAAATTTTTTGAAAGGACTTCAGAAGTTATTGGGTACTAAATTAAAATTCAATACATCTATTCATCTTCAATCTAATGTATTGTTGGAGCTAATAATTCATACCTTGGAAGATATTATTAGGGTTTCTCCTTAGATTATTAGGGGAGTTGGGATCTATATCTTTCATCGGTGAAATTTTCAAATAATAACAGTTTTCATTATATTAGACTGATATCATATTTTAGTGAATTATATATAAATTTGTGTAAATCTATATCACGTTCAGTTAATGTTAGTGAAACAAATTTTATGGGAGTGTAATTGATAAATCAGATTCTTGAGAAGATAAATGTGATTCAACGCCATATAAGAGAAGATGAGAGTGGGTGGAAAAGATATATAGATAACCTAAGGAAGATCTCTCCTTTGAGTTAGGAGGTCATATTTTTCTTATATTATTTCATTGGATAGGTTTTATTTGTTTTTAATGAAATGAAAATTAATTCCATAGTATATTTTTCAATTTGAAATTCTATAAAAAGTGGGACTGATTGCATAATGAGTGGAAATACCTCTAAGTTTATCTCAATTATATGACATGATTCATGTTTCATTGTTAATTATATATATACCTGATTAATATCATGTCTTTGTCCCTACTCATCATTTTAATGTTTTATGGAAACTCTATAAAAATTAAAAAGCAATATGGGAATAGAAAAAATCAATGAGGTAAAAGGACCCTCACTTGTTTAAGTAAAGAATAGAATTTTGTAGGAAAATTTTCTAACGGGGGGGGGGGGGGAATGAGAAACCCTAATTAATATTAATAATAAATCAATTTCATATATTAGTAATATTAATGAATATATTTTAGAGACTCATATTCAATATTTTAAGTAATTTTCATTCTAAAAAGAAATATCTTTTTCAAAAAAAGATTTATTTAATGAAAGAAATTTTTTTATTTAAAAAATAAATTTCCAAATTTTATGAATTTAAGGTGTTAAAATGGAATTAATTTATGATATAATAAAATCATGTTTTTCTAGGTTGATTTTTTTTGTATTTTTATGAAAAATTTATTTTTGGGTGAATAGTGAATAAATTGTTCTTTTTATAAAAACTAGAATATATTTTCTAGTTTTCAAAATTTCCCTTTCATTTTTGGACATTTATTAAATTAATATTAGTCCCCTTTTACTAAAAAATTCCAATTAATTCAATATTAATTAATATTATACATTATTTTGTTATAAATTACTTTTTTTGTCATAAAACACATTTTTCTAAAACAATTATTTTTATTACCTTTTTAATTATAACATTAAACTTAATTTATACTGATTATATATATGTTATCCTGAAAATATAATTCTATATTTGTAATTATGAGGTTTAAATTTAGTGATGAGGTCAATTTCACTTTTGGTTATAATGAATAGTGATGAAGATAATTTTTTATCACCAAGGTATAGTGTAACAAATTAATTTGAGACAAAACATTATCCTAAAGTCACAAATTTCCATAACAAATCTTATTTTATGAGATAATTTAAACCATTAAAAATTTATCTTTTAAATTTGGTTGATTTAGTGTAACTTTCCCCTGAAGAATGCATTTTATTATTTGAAAGCATTGAATAATTACAAGAGTGTAACTCCCCTCACTTAAAACCTATTATCCTCTGTTATTCACATATTTTTAAGATATTATCTAAAAAAATACCTGCCTGTATTAAATCCCAACATCCCTCCCCATGTCTCAGGGTTTATGTTATAACCAAAGGTCTAATCTTAGAAGACTTAATGTGTAATCCAAGGAGGTTTCACAAAGAATAGGTATACCTATTAATTGAGATTTTTCATGATGATTTATTATCTTATATCTTTCAAGTCATCCTTAACCATGTTGATATAATAAAATATATGTTTTAAATATACTTAAATATCAATATATTGATTGGATAATATTTTTTCTCCTCATTTTATATCCCATGGGAAATTAAAACGTCACCCATGTGTACGTGTGTACTACCACTTCAATGAAGCCTTGTGTTCCATTTTTCATCACTGGATCATATGGATAGTTAAAATGATATATAAAATGAATATATATTATATTTACGACACACATATGATTATTTAAATATATGATATTATATACCTTCTTAGACTTCCATCTATTACAAATGGATAATGTTGCTCATGTGTTCGTGTGGACAACCACCTCCACAAAGTGATGTGATTTTTTTCTTTACCACCTCACACGGTGAGTCGTAAAGATGGATATAATTAATAAATATGAGATGTATAAAATAATTATAATTCTTTAAAATTAAAATATTATCTAATTTCTTTCATTTTAACCCAATATTAAAATTAAAACACTTTTCATGCATATATATATATATACTACCACGTCTCTAAACCAATGTGCTTCATTTTTCATGAACACATTACATGGATGGTAATAAAAGTATTTTTAATGTTTAAAAATTATATTTATATAATTTCTAAGATTATTTATATTATATAAGAATGAAACCTCTTACCATATTCAATACACCAATGTTATTTTGAGTCTATAAACCAATCAATCAAAAAAATCAGACATAAACTTAACTAATTTAGTTACTAAATAGATGATTGTAATAAAATTAATAAAATGAATATTGATAATTAAATGAATGTGAAAAATGTTATTAATAATGAAAATTTGTTATATAAGTTTATTATTCTAGAGTTAGAAAATGTATGAATCCAGACAGGACTTAAGGTAAGGAATTTTTCTTGAAAAACTTGTTTTAATGTATTCCATTAAAATATACTCATCCAAATCCATGATATTAAAAATGAATTAAGAATGATATTATTTATATTTCAAATATTTTTAATGTTAATTTTTAAATACCATTTTCATTCATTATAATTGTTTTAAAAGGAATCCTTTAATCATTTTTCATATGGGTTGTTTTTTTTCTTTTTTTACCATAATATAGAAGAATGTTTTTAATGATTACATATTGACATAATTTACCCATAATGATAGCCATTTTTCACTATATACCATACTCTATAGGTTTTCATTCTTTTTAAATGATTATATTTTTCCAATTATTCTATAAATTTTTTACTTAATTAGTTCTCAAATGAAAGTGACTTTTCTCCAAATTTTCATGTGAAAATGGAAAATTCTTTTCATTATGGGTTCAAATGGGTTTTTATAGTGTTTTATGATTTAAAAGTTAATTATTAAAATATAATTCTTGATATTATACTTGATAATTAAATATGAATAAGTGTGAGCCTCATATAGCTCTTTATGATGGTTCAGATCAATATATCTCTCCAATGTATTAGGTAATTATTAGTCAACGAAGGTGAAATATGAGAGAGATAACCTGGTTGGTTACTTCTATTGAATTAACATAAAATTGGTTATTTTAAAAAAATTTAAACATGATTTAATACAAGATATTAATATGAAGATCCAAGATACTTATTTAATTCATTCAAATTATTTTTATGGAAATCCTTCGATTTCATGAGTAATGAAAAGATGATAATCTTTTAATGGTGAATAGCTTGTTCTCAAGAAGTTATTTCATGATTTTCTATATAAAACTTTTTTAGATAAAAATTTTCTGTGTTTTGAATGGGTTTTAGGTTTTTATTTGATAAACTACTAATTATCTCATGTATATACATTTTATTAATGTGATCAATGTTTTATTGTGAAAAAGGTAAATAATTTCATGGGTTTTCATATTATTCACTGGACTAATGGGATTACAATATTTTTATATATATTACAAAGATTTGTTTTTATCAAACTATATTTTTTTAAAAAAAATTATTAGATCTAATGATGAGTAAGAACTATAAAAATTTCAATCTTTCTACTATGGTGGATCGAATTGAATGAAGATGTTTCATGGATGAAACAGGTGTGTAAACTTAAGAACCTGTTTTGTGGAGAAAAATACAAACTATGTGGAAGTATGTTGTTTGTTATGTAATGTTTTTCTTATTTTAAAAAAACATGAACCTAAAAGATCTTGTAAATATACGAAGGTGAAAAACATTTTATAAAACATGTAATAATGGTTTAATTATGTTATAATTCATTATAGTTACAACATCTATCTCCCAAAAGTCATTTATTGTACCTTTTTATTCCATATACCATAATACCTTCAATTTCATAAAAAACCCATTCCCCATTACACATAAACCGACAAGAACTAGCGCTCTACCTCTATTCTCCTCACCCATTTCTGTCCATCTTTGGAAACCTTTGTTTGGAATGTTAGGATGGTTGTCATTCTGTATTGGTGAAAGCTCTTCATGAGGTATATGATGATGTCTCTAATCAAACAATGTCTATAGAGAACTCTTAGGGGCATCTTAGAGAGGGTTATTCTTTAATTCCATATACTGATATGGATGGTAGTGATTTTTATATTGTAGGTACCTAGATCATAGATGAACTCAATAAATAATGATTTTTATGTACAATTGGGGAGATTGGTCAAACATGGTGGAGGAAGAATCTCCAAATAAAATATCTTATCAGGATATTTATGTAAAAGTAAAGGTGGTGTACAATGAAGGTTTTTATTTGGCTGCAATAAAGAATTCAAGACCAGGAAATGAATACTCACATTTAAATCCAAACATGAACAATAGATCTCTTTCAAGAAGGATAAAAGGTCAAGGTGTTATTTTCTATCCCATTCCCATCCTATTGTATTTAATTTATTTTTAATAAAAGTTATAGGTCCCATTTTTCAAAAAAAATTCAATAATCACTATATATGCCCATCTAGGAACCAAATAACTATCCCGTAGCATGGACAATACTAAAATATCTTAATCATTAAGTGGTTATCTACCCCAAATAAACTCACTTTAGAATATATATGAAAATTAAAAATCCAACCATAAGAAATAATTAAATATTGATTGATCATCTAGTGTCTTCCCACCCATTGTAAATCCCCAAGCATCATCATCTATTGCTTGGATTTTTTCACCCATAGGGACTCCCATTAGTTGTTCAAGTGTTAAATCTCATGGGCTCTCCCAACCAACCAAGCCACATTACTATCTATATCACCCACTCTATCATATATATCATCATAATCATTAAAGTTTTATAATCATCATGAAAAACACCATCATATATATTACTAGACACTTCTATATTACTTTTGATGATTACTATAACACTATTATATATTAGACATGGATTATGAACTCAACCATACATTTATTCTCCTGACTAGGTTTCCACATATAAAAAGGTCCTAGGGAATATATTCATGCCACAAATATATACCATTCCCCAACCTATGTCTACCACTACCAAATACTAAGTAGTAAAACATCACCAATATCCTTTATATCCACAACATATGAAATATTCATAACTCCATCAAGAAATAAACACATATCAAAGAACCCGTTTTGAAAATACTACATTATCCACCAGATCATTTATAAATTTTCAATACATTCTATTAACACTAGAGTGGTTTAATTTATGGGAAATTTTACACTAAAATTACACCACCACTATCAACATATCCCATTATAAACTCATCATACCAAAATCAAGATACACAAACCCTACTAGACATGGATAGGATATATTCAAATGTGGACCAACCAATATAGAATTCACTCCACCATGTATAACTCACCTCTACAATGGCCCTACAACTCAATAATATGGAATGACCCCATAATTATATTTCATTACCCCCTCGTAATTGACTATAAATTCATCCCTTATCATCACCAATATGTAAATAATTTTTTCTAGTGCGTGGAAAGTCCCCCAATCATAATTTGAATTGATCTGGTAAAAAATTATAATTTACACCCCTTATATTACTTAAGGTAGTTTATATAGTTTTGTATATTCATGGATAAAAATTATCATTTTGTGACTTATAAATATTAAAAAATATCTATAATCAATAACCATTAAACATTTCCCACTTTATATGACTTATAAAATAAATCCAAAATGGTTTATAAAAAAATATCCAATAATAAGTTATAAATTTCATGCTCAAATATACCATTCAATATTTGTTCAAACCTTGACCAATTTAAATATATTATAGATTCTATAATTTTTATATGTTTTTCATTACATATCCATGATTAAAAATTTCTATTAAATAATCTATCATGTATTAATATTTAGGCATAAAAAATATTTTCATGAATATTTTTTGTAATTATTTCATACCAATATACCATTTATAGTTTTTATTTACTACTTTCTCATCATTATATATTGTTATAAATCTTTAACCCACAAGGTAAAATAAAAATAATTTAAAATACACAAGGAAAATTTAATGAGATGTAAATTTTGTGTCATCTACCTTGATTCCCTAAGTAATGTTGTTCATAACTTCTCTAATGACCACCATGTACTATTTATTAATATCGATTCTTTACTCATCACTATTGTATTCTATATTAATCATCATTATCTATAATAAATTCTCTAGTTAAATGAATAGAGAGGAAAATATCTTTTTTGATGAAAAATAAATTCCCCACAATCAATCTAATAACACTCCAATTATTTTCCCTTGTTAATTCGATTCATAATCATTCATAAAGTCATTCATTTTATTTTAGAATTAATCCTCTCATTCAATTATTATTTTATAATACATAAAATGTGACTTTCCATCCAAAAACATATCTATCTCCTATTTCTATAATATTTTGATATCACTTACATGAACCATATATCTCATAACATCAAAATTATTTTTTTATAAATATATACAAATTAATATCAATTACTTAATTGATTAAATAATTAATTCTATTAGCAAAATTACAAGATATTTATGTATAAACCAAAAAACTAAGAAACATTTCCAAATTAACACCCAAAGTTAATCATCATATAAAAAATAAAATGATTTCCTCAAAATTAAATTGAAAAAATTATAATATAACCATTTTACCATTCCTAACAGAACTGCTGTAAACTTTGAAAAAGATGAAAATTTACGGAAAAAAAATCAAAATTAACAAACTATTAAAAATTATGTGTTTAATTATAGTTGGATTGGTTTTCCATTAATGTTAGGGAATTTGAAAATTGAAGAGGATGCATGTTGATGATCAGTTAATATCATGGATCATGGTTAGAAGAGTCACATATTCTAATGGAGGGATGGATAAATAGAGTTACATTAGTGAATAATAAAATATGATGGTTATTTATTATTAAGGCATAGTTTTTTAATTTTCCCTGTAACTAGTGTTCTCATGTACCGAGTCGAAAAGTAGGTTATCAGAGTCCTGTTGTATGGATAAATTGGCCACCCACACCAAAACCGGAGTCCCTAGCCTGAAATCCAAACTCAAAACACTTAAAACTATTTACCCAAACCAATCTCATAGACTCTCGGTCCTAAATTAGAACTTGCCACCTCTAATATTACTTTGTTAGGACCATTCCAAGAGGGACCCATGCTCAACTCCCCAATCCCACTTCCAATGGTCTAGGGGATAGTGACTATCACCGAGTAGGCATATCACTAACATTGGAGGCATTGCATATGTATTGGTATGCATGAACACATCTCCAAGCCCACAAATGATGAAATGCAAAAACTAAAAAGAATCAAATACATGCATACCACTATATCCTAACTAGAGTACGATAGGAAAGTAAAGTTCATTAATGTAAACCGGGTCAGAATACAAGCCTACCAAAAAGAGTCTATAAACCACAGGTCCAACCTACAAACAAAGGTACTGCGACTATTGTCTGTAGCCGTAGGAACACACCTCAACCGACTTGATCTCACAAAGCGTTATCTAGTCCTAGTCATCCTAGAAACTCCATAAAAAGGACTCTTGTCTGCAAAATACATGACACGTTTAGGAAAAAACCATATAGGGGTGAGTATATCACTACTCAGTAGGACACCCAGAAACCAAAAATCCATATAAAAAATGAAGTTATAGTCATAACTACACAATTATATGCCTATAGAACATATAAAAATATCTAGATATACTGAATTCAAGACACACAATCTAGAGTTAAGTCATGAATACCATATACCAACACTAGGGATTCAACTCGAAGATTCCATGAAGAACTTATATGAGAGAACACACTCCTGATTCTGATAGTACTAATGATGTCCATCCGAGAAGTACTATTCATCGAGAACTGTCATGAGAGAGATATACTGACAAATACAAAGAGAGAGATACGATACAAAGATGAGGGTAACATCCAGGGCCATGGGGTGATACCAAAAACTCAATTTGAATTAAGCTGATAAGTAGAGGATCGATGCCCTATAAAGTTAGTCATGTCAATACTGAATACTCTACCTAGGGCACGAAGAATGAATAGAGGATCCCACTCTAAGCCTCTCAGGGGATTCCATAACTCTATCTAGAAAGTCATGCTAAAGGGATCATAGTCCTATGAGTAGGAAATTATTCATACATACCTTCTGGTAAAATTATAAAGGGAACAAACCCTAATGAAACTTGTCTAAGATATGGAGGACAAGAGAATCAAACCATGTAGAAAGGGGTACATGGCGTGTAGTAGGGTCACACTTCATGTACCATAACCACATGTGTTAACTGTGTACAATGACCCATGTCTTTATAACATTTCATGTAGAACAAGGGTATAAAATGTGTAGAGGGAATCAAACTCCATGTCCTTCTATCCAGGGTATGCCCATGTGCTTTGGTCATGTGCCAGTACATGGTGTCAACTTGTGTAACCTTACCCATGCACTAGTACATGGGGTATCCTATGTATCTAGTTTAGACCATGTTTTTTGGTGGAGTACATGTTGTGTAGGCAAACCATGTACTTTACCCCATGTCCATGTACTTTCCATGTATGTGCTAAGTGGTCTGGCAATGAACACATGCTGTGTGGCCTAGGCTAGGCTACACGCCTTGTGTCATTGAATTTATAGAATGTCATGTTCTTCCACTGTGCGCCTTTTCCAATCACCCAAATCCCATTCCGGTGGTCCATTATCATTGAAACTCTAGATCCCTAGGTCTTTTCTACACCCTAACACCATATCGACGTGTTTTGTGCCTTCAATTGATTCAGAAATCCATTTAAATCCACCCTGATGAAAACCGCTTGAAGAACAGGTTCTTCCAAACCGCTTCTATTCGTCCTCCATTGTTATCATCACACCTCTATTAGGTTGTACCAATATTGGATATTAAATTTTGGACTGTTTCACCAATAAAAAAGGTGTAAAGTTCATTCGTTCATAAACGCGATGAAGAACGAAGAACACATGTAGAAAACAGGGGAGAGATAAGAATAATGAAAAAATATGAGGAATGAAAGTCAACCATTGTTCGTTCTGGCCTTGATCTATACTAATAATAATGATCAAAAAATAAAAATCAATTCTCAATAATCAAACCCCATAAATCCCATAAATTAAAGCTCATCCCACAAAGCATGACTGAACTGCGGATCAACCTATTCGTTGGTTGTTCTGCATTCATCATTGAATTCAAGAACGGATAAGAAAATCCAAAATAACACACCCTACCTAGGAATTGGGTTATTCTCTATTAAATATTGATTACCACTGGTGAGATTCATCCGAAATGGAATTTATCAATTCTTGATCCACAGTTCTGTCATCACCCCGCTGAGAAAAATATTCAGGGTTTCTTCTCTAGAGTCTCCAGGGAATTCCAAGGAATTCTAGGTTTATGAATCTAAACATGGATCCCTGCCTAAAGGTTTATTTAAAAAAAATATATCACCTCATCACTCCACTAATGAAACAGAAAAATAAAAGAAATATTTCAATTTATTTTATTCATTAAAGCATCCAAAAATAATTTTTATAGTTGACCCACGTTGGCCAATGTTAGGTTGCGACTAGGGTATATCCGCTACTATGAATACTACAGTGCCCTCCGATTTCTTATTTGGGAACCCATTTAGAAGTTATTCCACATTTTCATGAAAACTATGCATGTATTCTATTTAACATATTTAATATCTTTTAAACATTTATTTTGGGAACACCGGGCTTCATAATCGCATGTCGTCTCAGCACCTTGTCTCAAATATAATCCATATAATATTTAAAAATATTATACATAAAATAAAAGGAATTACATTCAGGCACATGGAAAAATAATCAAGTGATTTGAAATACATTTTAAATGATTGAAATTCAATTTATATACAAAAGAAATAAGGATCATAATGTCTTTTAACCTATACATAGGAGAAATTATCTCCTAAAAATCTATTCCTTACTCTTGATTATAACATTAAGAAAATAATGTTTGAATGGATTCCCACACCCCCACTCTTTCATAAGTACCAAAACTAGCCATTTCTAGGATCCTTATGCCTAACGGTCTTCTCTACATGAATATAAACTGTAGTAAACCCTATGTGACAAAAATAGGATGCCTCTTGTTCCAAATAATATATTTCTTATGTAAAAAACATAAGATGCCTAATTCCATGATTACAGTGGCATAATTTCAAGAGTGTTGGAATCTGTTCAAACATTATATCACTCCACCTCACGCTTTTCATGTCCTTCACTTGGATCTTCATCGTCTTTCATGTCTGAAGGAACCCCTAATGGCATGATCTCATACCGCTTCATCTCACCTACCGTTTTGGGCCAATGCCCTGGAAGAATTTGGAAGACACTTCAATTTCGACCTCATATTTTGAATATGGTTAGCATTTGTACCTCATTTGTTTGTTTCAAACTCAGGATAACACAATGTGGATGCTGTGATTCAAATATGGTCAACAATAATCTCCCTTCATCACTCTACCCCCATTGTGATCCAAATTTTGGGCACATGATTCACACTTTTCATCTCCCTTTGTTCAGAATGATTCCAACACCCTTGGAATTATCCCTTTTGTGTACTAGTGCATAGGTGTAGGCCTCAATTATATTCCTCGACCCACCAGTGAGTTGGGATGCCCTCATAGACAAACATGAGGAAGAAACCCAGGAAGCTTATGTGCATAATCCCCATCCACCATTGCCACTCTTTAACAGTACCTGAGCATCTTCTATGTGTAATCCCCATCCAATATTGTTGATCCTTAGTAGCACCCAGGCTAATTCCATGCATAAGCCCCATCCACCATTACTAGTCTTTAGTGGAACCTGGTCCACTAACCATGCATAAGCCCCACTATATTCCTCACAGACCCACCTTATGTGATGTGATCTTTAGGTCTTTATTGCCTCTTGTTTATCACACCAAGCATGACTCACGTGGGATTAGAGTAAGCATCTAACATGACACCCTTCATGGGCTGCCTTAGTGTATAAGACCCATTCCCCCGAAACCGAACTACGTGGAATTTGATCCTTTCACTTTCCAAGTAATGTACATAGTAAAACTCCCTAAGGTTCAAGACCAAAACCCATTAGTCCTCACCACTTTATCCCATTTCACCCTTATCCTGAATGACATTAAAATGAATCCCCCCCTCAGTCCCACACAACGTTAAACTGTACCCATTAGAACTGTGTGGGTTTTGATACCTGTCTCAAAGACAGGGTACATAAGAAGCCTCTATGAGGTTCAACACCAAACATTGGTAAACCTATTAAAACTATGTGGGTTTTGATCCTTGTCTCATAGATAGGGTACATAGGAAGCCTCCCTGAGGTTCAACCCCAAACAATGGTACACTCACTCGAACTACGTGAGTTTTGATCCCTGCCTCCTATACATGGTACATAGGAAGCCTCCCTAAGGTTCAACCCAAAACACTGGTAAACATTGGGGTCCCCTTTGTTGGGACCCACATCCTTGGTCCATCCACTATTGATGTTAGACCAACTCCTGAGATGCTAACCCTACATGAACCCCAGTGTGTCGTCGGGTCACTGTTCTTTGTGCACACCCCGATTCCATGCCCTATTCGAACTATGTGGGTTTTGATCCTTGTATCATAGATAGGGTATGTAGGAAGATTCCCTAAGGTTCAAACCCCAAGCATTGGTAAACTTTGGTGCCCCATTTACTGGGACCCACATCATTGGTCCTCCCTTTAGTGATGTCAGACCAACTCTCGGGCTACTAACCTTGTGGGAGCCACAACATGTCATTATGTTGCTGCCATTTGTGCACACCCCAATTTCATGCCCTATTTGAACTAAGTGGGTTTTGATCCAAGTCTTCAAGACTTGGTACATCTGAAGCCTCCCTAAGGTTCAACCCCTAAACATTTTTAAACTTCAATTTCCCCTTTATTAGGACCCACATCCTTGGTCTTCCATTTAGCAACCTCAAACCATCTCTCAGGCTGCTAACCACACGTAATCACCCAACATGTTATCAGGTCGTTGTTCTTTACATACACCTCGATTCCATACCCCATCATGAACTACATGGAATTTGATTCCCTACCACAGGGATACCTAGGAAGCCTCCATGAGGTTCAAGCCCATTACTCATGTCCCATCTTGGTATATCCCTTGAGCCTTTGTATTTCAGGAAGGTCATGCCCCAACCCAGAGGTTTTACTTTCTTCGGGTCCCATCAATGCCTCCATTCTTGCGTGCCACCTCCTCAGGTGTCCCCTCACCCCACCAAACTACATATATTTCGATTACATGCCATAGAGATATGTAGGAAGACCCTATGAGGTTCAAGCTCAACATCACCATCATCTTAACGTCGGTTCCACCCCATTCCTTCCATCCACTTCATTTAACCATCCGTCATCCATCCTGATTCTTACCTGGGCCGCCACATCCAGGTGAGATCATGTCATCCACCCCATCCCTGCTCCTTGCAGCACCTGGGAAACTAACCATGCATAAACCCTACACAATCCATAATCTTCCAACCAATAGTGTCCCTCTTATGATAGGCCACTAACCACGTGTAGGCCCTAACATGTATTTAGGTTATTATCCATTATGTACACCCCGATATCAAGATTCACCCTATCGAATTCTGTGGGTTTTAATACCTATACCCTACAAAGGGTATATAAGAAGCCTCCACAAGGTTCTATCCCAGCTGATGGTAAACCTTGGTGTTCCCTTCTTTGGGGACCACCACACTGATCTGCCCCCAGTGGTGTCTAGATCAGGCTTTGTAGCGTGATATCTTCCCTTTTTGGGACACACCACTTTGGGTCCACTCTCATTGAACACTATGATCTATCCATCTGGTGTTCCCCTTTCTAGGGTGCACTATCCCCGATCCACCCTCAGTGGTGTCCAGATCAGGCTTCATGATGTGATGTCTTCCCTTTATGGGACACACTATCCCAGGTCCTCTCTTATTGGGCGTCCTGATCCATCCACCCGATAAACACTCCAGGTGATCCCTACTAGGGATCCACATCTTTGATTCATCTCTATGGGATGTTATGTTCACTATTACACCATCTCCTCTAGATGTTAAACTCACATAATGCCCTATGTTAAACATTGGAAGCTGAGGAAAGCCTCATAGAAATACCTATTTCATCATATACCCTGTAATCGATATAGGATGTCCTGGGTTCTGCACCCTTGAGATGAACTCTTATGAGGAAGAATATAGGTGACCAATGTCCACACATCCAGATATTCCCTGAAATTCCTGATATTACCATCTACTACGATCGAAGGTTGCTTCCCTATAAAGAGCCCTTGGAATATCCTGACGGAAGTAATGTAATTAACTGACATCCAAAAAGATATGACATCAGAAAGAGTTTCATAAACAATGTCTCAAATCTATGATGGAGACCCAAACTAGGCGACGAATTCTAAGGAGGAATCCACAAAAGGAGAGACCAACATCCCATCATCCCGTTTCAATCAAGGAGAAAACATCCCTGAATAAGTTACAAATGCCACCCTCCTTTGGAAAGTGAGAATGCGGGGCCACAGCCAGTATGTCCCCACACACGGATGCATGCCCCGATGAAAGTGTCAGAAACAACAGTACACTCTCATGTCCTTCTATTTCAAACCCTTCAAGACTTGGTTCTATAAGAGCATGTTTCTTAGCATCATGCCTTTTAGTGTTGGCATGATTATTAAGCCTCAAGTTGTGAAAAGAATAATCATGGTCATCATTAGTCATTTTATAGTGAATTAAAGGATAATATTCATTAAAATTTACATGAATAATCCATTATTTTTTGAAATTACTATATACTTTTTAAGTGGACGGATAAACATGAAATTTTTCATCATCATTATTTGGGAAAAATTTACCAAGATAGTCCTTAGTATTTATGTTATTAGACATGCATTTAAAACAATAAATTATCTAACCTTGTATTTATCCAATTAAATAACTCATAATCTCTTTTAATAAATGTAATTCTGATTAGAAATTTATATAATACATTTAATGTTATGTTAATTACCTTAAGCAAAAAATGATTAGGGAAAATATATTCCCATAGCATGGTTCTAATAATTTTATGCAATTCCATATTTTACCCCACAAAAATAAAATTCTACTGATGTATTATAGGGGAAGAGAATTTGTCTTCATTACCACGAATTAAATAATATTTTCTAAACTCATTACGTAAAAATTATCCTTTATGGAAACATCATAAGGAAATTATTTTAGAATCTTTTTCATTAAAAACTAGTTTAGAAAAATTCATTAATTCAACACAAGTTTCACATTTATTCATAAAATATAAACAAAAGTAAATCTAGAAAAATAATAAACTTAAATAAGAAAAAAATAAATGATTGAAAGGATTTCAATTTTAGCTAGACCAAATAAACCAAAATAGATATATTTTAAAGGTCTATAAATTATAAAACCAAATATTACTTCATTAGAATATAAAATATATCTTTCTTTCAAATTTCACATGCATCACATAAACTCATTTTATAAAACATTTTTTAAGAAAATCCAAAATCATTCAATTCAGGAAAAATATACTCAATGTATAAACATTATAATGTTCATATCATCTATGAAAAATCAATGAAACATATTTGAATAAATTATGGGATAAAAAAGTCTTCATGAGATTCATTAGTTATGAATTTAATATACATAGGATTTATAATAAAATTTAAATACTAAAAAACCCCTTAAATAAAAATTGTTAGATCTATTCAATAGAAAGCACAGGTCAAAAACTCTATCATCTAATCAGGATGGTTCATGCTAAATTTTGGTGGTTATAGATTATATTATATAAGGAATATTGGATAAGGTCAAATATAAGTGTCATGTAATAAATTTTCACTTTGAGTTTTGGTTAACACTTAGATAGGAAACTCTATGTGAAAAGATACTAGAGAGATATAACAATTTTTTTAAATTTTATGTATTTAGATACACAGTTGTCCACTATACTTATATAAGATTCATATTTGAAATGACTGGAATGATGGACTAACAAAATATCTATTATTTGAGATGAACACTATTATAGAGTGAAAGATAATGTAATATAAATGTTTAAACACTAAAGGAAAATATTTATGAAGTAATTATTTTAGTTAATTTATATTAGTTAAAATTCATCAATGAAAATATATAAAACATTATACTCACCAATTGATTAAACATGTTATATATTGAGGAATTCATCATAATTATAATATCCAGTTATCATATAGGAATAAAAAATAATATAAGTTTAGTTATGTATTTTATCTTTAGATTTATTCTATAAATGATTCATATTGGGTATAGAGATGTGACTTTTATTTAAACAAATTCCCATATTTATTATTTATCTATATTGGATATTGGTTGAGAATCACAAACTTTTAAAAGTAAATACACATCTAGAAATAGTTTGGAAATGATAAATGGTGATGTTGATCTATGTGTTAATAATGGGGAATGGGTTTCAGTATTAGTGTTTGGTTCTTATGATCAAAGTCTAATATGTTATTTAATTCAAGATTTGGATATTATTACTATGTTCCAACCATAAATTTAAATTGATATATATTTAATGTTTACATTAGAAGGGTTTTTCATTCATTATTACATTAATAGTTGTTCTATACACGTGAATGAAATAATTTGTGGTGTTAGGAATACAATGAACGATTTATACATTTTAGTCATAGATAATAAAATTAATAATATTCTAAATAAAAAAAAGTAACAATAAATTATATCCCCACATATAAACTTCATTACAGCCTTGAGAATATAAAAAAATTGTATTTAAAAACTCCAAAAGAAGGATTATTAAAATTATTTTAATAATAATTGAATAACACATTTGAATATTTTTTATTATAAAAAACTATCGAATAATATTTTAGAATAAAATGTTAGAGGGATAGGGGAAGTTGGTTATTTTTGTAACACCCTATATATTTTTAGGTCATTTATTTATAGAGAAACTTTTAATTTTTACCCCAAATAAGGGGTAGTTTCATGAATTGAGATTCAATTTTGGAATCAAAAGGTTGCAACATATTGTGATGATATTTATGGACATTAATTGGGGATTGTTCAGTGGTTCATGTTCTCAAGTGAATTTTAGGGATGTTTTGGGTGATTGGGATGCTGAAATGTTATAAAAACAGTCTATTCAATAATTGATAAGAAGTGGTTTCACTATGAATGAACATCACATGGGATTCATATCACAAACTTGGTGTTTATTCTGTAAAGGAGGTCAATCGAACAGAGAACCCTTATACGAGTGGATCACATTGTGAAGAATTCCATCACACCATGATGGGGATCATTATATTGATATATTCAAGTTAAAAACTGTAGTTTATGTCATGAATGGGATTGAAATAGGGAGTAGCACTCTTCCTCTATTTATCCACATCATGAACCAGGGGCTGGAACCATGAATATTTTAGGAGATTTGGCTTCATGCCATGAATAAAACATGAGTGGATCTTTATATATGAGTATAGTTCAATATTTTTTGGGTAATTTATATTTAGGTTTTTGGGAGTTAGAGGTGTAAGGAGAAGACCACTTCATCCATTTCTCTACCTCCCATTTTCTACTTTGATCCTCCATGTTTGGGGTGATCATGGTATTATTTTATGGTGGTTCTTGGTGTGTTCTACCATTTTCCCTCCGTTCTTCCTTCCATTTGGTTGCAGCTAATTTTTTTAATTTCTATGATATGTGTCCAAGGTCAATTTCACTAGATCATGATGAAATCATATAGAGTTGGGTGGGAATATTTTTATCATCATGGTGAGCGGAGGTCCCAAGAGGATGATTATGACAACCGATATCTTTAATACACTTTATTTCATGATTTAATAAATTAATATACACTAAATAGAAACCCATAAGATCATGATTTATAGCATTTTTAGGTAATTAAGTGCATATAATGACTAATTTAAATAGAAAAAAAGACATAAACTAAAACTTCATAACACGCCCTTAAATTATCCTGATCTTTTAAAACTACAGGAGATAGTTTGGGGTATTACATAAGAAAGGGGTAAGCTATAATGCCTAGTAAGGGAATAATCAAATCATAAAATGATGAAAGTAATTCATGTGAGTCAATAGACACATAAAGGTAACATAATAGTGTAGAGAATAATAAACTTTAACATAGAGTCATGATATAAGATGATAACATAAAGGCAACATGGGAATATGGAAACAACACAAAACATGAAATCAAAAACATAAGTCAAGGCAAAACATAGGGAGATCATACCATAATGTGATTAAGATAAACTATCATGCACCATAAATGGTATCGAATTAGATGAAAATATTATCTAATTCATTGAAGGTATATATAATTCCAGTTCCATCCATCACCTTCATATCATGTACATACATAAGTGTGCCACATGGATAAAACAACACAAGGATGTATTTAATCAATTTTAATCCCATTAATAATGAGTGTGGGTTACATACATGGAATTACCCAATAAATTAATTATAGTTATATCTAGGTGAGTAACCTTGAGTGGAAATGGGGTTGGGTATTCTCTATACATATGATTGTCTTGGAAATTCATAGGATAATTTCGGCAGCATAATGAGGATATATAAAGATTAATGAAAGTGTTTAATGAGAGTGAAATAAATATCTCATCACTTGGAAAAAATAATTAAAGTAATAGGGATGTTTTAAAACATAACATGAAAAATTTTAAATAAAATGCATAATATAAAGAAGGTGCTTGAATAAATAGGGGGAGTAGATCCCTTACATTGAGAGGGAACTTATAAAAGCTTGGGAGGAGATTATTAAGAGCTTGGGAACACCTTGTGAGGGATATAGAGATGTAATAATGGAGTAAATTTGTTTCTAAAAGGGTTATGAGTGAATAGTAATGGGAGGATGGGTGGGTTCTTTAGCAAAAGATAGGAGAATTATTTATCAATTTATAAACATAGGAGTTGGATTCTATATGATAAATTAATCATAACCACAAACTATCCCATGGTTTTTCCCATGGTTTCTACCAAAGCGGAGTGTTTTTCATTAATTCACAAGTTTAATAACTTAAATCATTAAAATAATACCCTTGGTGATGTAAAAGTTAGTCATGTTTATACAGAATTGTTTTTCAAATAGTAAAATATAATATAGGTTTTGGAGGATTAATTAAGGGATTATAAAATTAACCAAATAAAAATAAAAACATTATTTTAAAAGGGTAAATATAATTTTGATCATGTATTGTATTTATTGTATTTATTACATAATTTTTTTCTTTTATAATGTCGTAATGCATACTGTATATTTATGTCATATTTAATTTTTACCCAAAAAATTGACTATCTCCAAAAATTATGAAAAATTCACTATTGGTTAATTTCAAAATTTATATTTAAAAAATAATATTTACTTATCAAAAATAATTCTTTAAATATGAAAAATTAAACTTTTATATAAAAAATACCCATTTGTTAAAAAATACTTCTTTTTATGATAACAAATTTCTACCCTTATAAAAAGTATATTTGACTACATAAAATTATATTAAAATTTATATTTAAATGAATATTATTTAATAATAATATTCTACTAAACTAAAATGTATTTATAAAATTATTTTATTCACCAAAGAGAGTGTCTTTATTGAACCAATATATTTCCCAAAAATACAATTTTTGTCTCATCTAATCGAAATCTATTATTATCAACTCATTATTTAATCATTTATAAAGTAATAACAAAAAACACATTATATGATCATTATTTTATTAAAATACAATTCAAATTCATATAGTTATGGTCTAAGTATATAACCCCTTATTAGACAAGTGTATGTATTAATTGTAATGTGTGCAATGGTGACACTTTTGTAGAGTGGTTCAGTGAATATGGTTTGCACTGTGGCTTCAATAAAATTGAAATTATACCATAAATGGTTTCACTCATGATTTATTTGTTGAATATATGCTTGGTATTTGTAAAGAGAAAATACCAATTATTTCATCTCCCTCATAATCTTGGATAAATAGCCTTTATAGGGTGTGATCCTACTAGTTTATGCCATAACTTCATCCATCGTTGTTAGTTGGCCTTTATCATAACCCTTAATATAGTAATATTAATAGCCAATGTAAAATGGATATATTATCAATGTTTATAATTCATAACAATATTTTAAATTTGAAAAAATATAATTATCCAAAATATCTAAATTAGTTCATGTATTTTCTATAACTTCATTACTTGATATGAATTTATTCATTCCTAAGGGAATTTAATTTATAAAATTTCATGTCATTACATTATGCCCCCCTTAGAAATTTTACCCATAAAATTTTCATTTCATACATTAAAATAGATGAGGGTATTTTTGTCTCATTTCCACTTTTGGTTCCCATGTTTCTTCATCAAATTTTTGGTTCCTCTACAAAAATTTGACCAGGTGAGTTATCTTTTTTGTTGATATTTTTCTTTATAATCTATGATCTTCATCAAATTATCATTGTATGAAAGATAATTATAAAATGGTATCACCTTTAGATTCAGTACATTTTATAGGTATGTTGTGTACTTCCCTACGAGGGATAAATTGAACACATGATGTAATTGAAAAAGGTTAAGTTGTGTTTCTAGTTAATAGGACACTGCTTTGATGTGATCAAAGATCTCAAAGGGGTCGATGTATCTAGGAATAAGGTTTAAATTCTACCCAAAACTCATGAATTTATTTCACTGAGATATAAAAAATAACGCTTTATCTCTAACCTAAAACTCTAGGTATCATTGATGGTTGTATACATATATTTTCTATCAACTTTTTTTAGACTTAATAAGACTTTGAATGGTTTGAACCTTCTCTATCATCTACTGGAAAAGATCATTTCCCATCAAATTATTCTCTCTATCTTTATCAAAACATGTCAGAGTCTGACACCTATTCCCATATAGATCCTCATAAGGTTCCATTTTAATGCTATAATGGAAACTATTATTATATTAAAACCCCACTATTGGAAGGTGTTGATTTCAACATCCTTGTAAATCCATTAAACATGATCTCACCATATCCCTTATAGTTGAAATACATATTTCAGTAGAGTGTGGAACTCCATGAAGTCTTACAACATCCCTTAACTATATATTGGTGAGTAGGTCATGAGATAAATCTTCCTTGATAGTAGTTAAATACACCAACTATATAAGGTTATTGAATACTATCCAAATGGTGTTATTAACTTTAGATTCCCTAGGGATTCCTATGATGAAATACATGGTTATTTTTCCCATTTCTATATAGGTATAGGAAATGATTACATCATACACTAATAATCATATCATTCATCCTTGAAAAGTTGGAATACCAATCATCGATATAAAAATTCCACAATATCCCTCTTTGAATTATCCCACCAGAAGTTTTGTATCAGATATATATACATCTTAGTTCTTCTAGGATGAATAGAGACAGATGAGATATGTGCATCATCCAAAGGTTCCCTCTTAATTTCTATTTTTATGGGGCACAAATCTGAGTTATAAAGCTTATAACACCATATTTATAAAATTTGAACTTGGTAATATTTGCTACCTTTTTTTTCATCACCTCATCATCTTTTTGGTCTTCCTTAATCCACTCTAGAATATATGGCTGAGAAGTTATTTGATAAATGTTTGATAAAGATTATTTTTATCCCTATATGTATCCTTTTCATGTTCAAAAATATTTGAACCCTTTTAACCCTCATCATGGATAAGGTTGTGGGAAATTTTATACTCATTTAATCTACCACTTTTTTCACATTCCCTAGATGGTAAAGGATTGAACAATCATAATCCTTGATCAACTTAACCACATTAATTGATTAATATTGAGGTATTTTTATATACCTGATGATTTTATGATCCAAATATATGTCACACTACTCTATATAGAGAATTGTTTTCCAAATCTTCAATTTCAAGATCGCTGGAACTAATTATAGATCATGAGTTGTGGAGTTTTACTCATGGATCTTTCACATGAGGGGGGCATAGGTTGTAACTTTTTCATCTAGTATTAGTACATATCCCCGAAACCTTTTAAATTCATAACTTTCCCTACTTGTGGGTAATGTGAGAATATTTGTAATGATTATCCACTTATTTAACTCTTTAATGATATCCTCGCACTCATAATTCCATAAAAAATTGACTACCTTTTAAGTTATCATGGTTAGTAGTATTGAAAATCATGATAATATTCTCACAAATTGATGACAATACCTAGATAATCCATGTAAACTATAGATTTATATCATAGATATTGTCTTGGGCCATACATAAATTGCCACTATTTTTGAAGGATCAAAATATATCCCTTTATTAGTGATAACATTCCCTAGGAATATCACTAAATCCATCCAAAAATCTCATTTACTATACTTGGAAAATAACTTTTACTTTCTCATGGTCTTCGATACAACATTCAAATTATATTTATTTTTCTCCTTACTTTTGGAATAGATTATAATATCATCTATATATACTACCATAAATTTATCGATGTAATCCCTAAATACATTATCCATCATGTCTATAAAGAGAGTTGGAGATTTAGTGAGTCCAAATGGCATCACTATGAACTCATAGTTCCTATACCTTATACAAAATGAAATATTTTGGATATCCTCCTTCTCCACCATTACATGATAATATCTTGAATGAAGATCCATCTTATAAAAGTACAATGATTCATGTATCTGATCAAACAAGTCATAAATCCATGGAGGAAGAAACTTGTTCCTTATCATGTTCTTGTTGATGTCATGATAATCGATGAAAATCACATTGACCCATCCATTTTCTTGACAAAGTGGAATGGTGCACCTCACAATGCATCACTTGGGAAAATAAACCATTTATCTAAATTTTTATATAGTTTTTTCTTTAGCTCATACAGTTCAATAATTTCCATTCAATATGGAGTATTAGATATTTTTAAAGCTCAAGGAATGGTATCTTTTGAGAACTCAACCTCACGGTTAGGTGGAAGACCAAGAAATTATTCGAGAAACACATTAACATGTTTTCTTACAATGGGAATGTCATAAAAGATGATCATTTCCTTAGTCTCAATAATTTGAGCTAGATATAAATTCTCATAATGCAATAACATACATGCTTGAGATGATGATACCAAAAGAGATTCATCATCCTCCTTACACATGTATAAAATTAAAAAGAGATTTGAGATAAGGAGGGTTATTTCCTTCTCTTAGCAATTTATGTTTTCTCTATACAAGTAAAGTTATTCCACACCTAGAATAGAATAAAATTACTCTAAATAGAGTATCACATGGTTCACTGGGAAGCTCATATCACAAATATATATAAGGGATGATTTATATACTTGTGATAAAATAATTTCCCTACTTTTCATTTTCACTGATAACTCTTCTTCCATATTTTGAGGAGATGTTTTAATAGATCAAATAATATTATGTTATATTAAATAATATTTAATTCTATAGTCATATATAATATTTTAATTTTATGAATAGTAAATAAGCTTACCTTTCATGATTTTATGCTGGTACAAATCATTTAATTCATTAAAAATAGAATTTTGGATAAAAAATTTCAAACTATTACAAACATAAAAGGGAAACTATGAAAATTGAAGGGATAACTCATAAATGGAATATATTCCTTAATCTATAAATTTATAGGTTTGAGTTTGAGTTATCCATTATTTATTTCATAACATAAGATTTTATGGCCATTTTTCCCTTCATTATTGTTCATAAAGAATGTGTGAATTTTCCAAATCATATCCCCTAGGAGTGTCAAACGAGGTGTGTAACAAGGCATCTTTACCATGAACCAAGTGACGATCGATTCATGTGTCCTTTTTTGGGTTATCATCCCAATGTATAACTATGCTATAGCCACATACACTTATATTATATAGATAGGTATTTGGTTTCTTTGAAACCAATTACTCTATACTTTACCAAGGTTTAAGGATTTTTTCTTCTGTTTAGTCTTACTCCTATTACTGTTACTATGTTTTTATAATCCTAATCCCAAAAATAACTAGACTTTCCTCTAATAACAACGATGACAACCCATACCTTTAATACACTTTATTCCAAGATTTATTACATAAATATACACTTAATACAACCCCATAAGATTGTGATGACTAGTGTCTTTAAGTAATTAGGTATATAACATAAACAATTTAAATAGAAATACAAATACCTAAAATAAATCTCCATAACATTCCCTTAAGTTCCCTTGATCTTATAAAACCGTACTAAATAACCTAAGTATGTACATAAGAAAGTGGTAATCTATAAATCCCAGTAAGGAAATAATCAAAGCATAACATGATTAAAGTAATAAATTTGATTCAATAGGAATATCAAGGTATCATAATAAGGGTGAGAGTCATAAAATTGAAAATAAAATCAAGATATAATATGATAACATAAAGGAAACAGGGGAATCTGGAAACAATATAAAACATGACATCATAATCATAATTTATGGCTAACTAAAAATATGTCATAATATATTGTACATAGGATAACCTCTCAGGAACCATACATGCTATCTAATGAGATAATAACATAACCTAATTCATTGGAGGACTATATAATTTTGGTCCCACCCATCACATTCATTTCAAGTAAATACATAAGTGTTCCACATAGATCCTATAACATAAGGATGTCTTTCATAACTTTTAATACCATGAATAATGAATATAGGTTACATTCATGGAAGTCCCAAATCAATTAATTATAATTATATATAGTTGAATTCTATTGTGTGGAAATGGGTATGGGTATTTACTACACAAATGTTTGGCATGAAAATTCACAGGGTAATTTTGACAGCAGAATGAGGGTACTAAAAGATTCATAAAAGGATTTAATGAGAGTAAAATGTGTATATAATCACTTGAAAATCATAATTAATCGAAACTATCTCTATCACATACCATATAGTATTAGTGAAAATATCTCTATCACATACCATATAGTATTAGTGGACTCATCCCACTCAAAATACTAACTGAGATCTAAACCACCATCAAGCGTGTGTCACCCACCATCCATGAGACAAACAATTGTCTCACCCATCATCACTAGTCCTAATCCTCTCATACCCACACAAATACCCCTTGGGAAACTATTATAGGGTAATTGAATATTATATCACACCTTCATACCTACCAAAGGCTCCCAATAAACCCAATACACCCCTCACCCCTTGGTTACACAGTCACTGAGAGATCCCAAAACACTCAAAGTGCTAAAATGAACTTGTCTCAAGCCTAGGACGCCCAATACCATCCTATTATTTATACCAGTGCACTATAAGTCCATAATTTACATGAAAGAACTCATTAAACATTCATTTATAAATAAATCATGCAAATACAGTCATATGATCTTGTATTGACAGTACCACTTACCTCTATCAAGAACTTACCACCCCAGCCAAGCTCTGCATCACCTCGGTGAAGCCTCCCTATTACTAGTCTATCCTCATAACACCACCCAAGATATTTTAAAATGAAATATGACATTGATAATTAATTATAAAAAATTATATTTAATTATTTAAATTTAACTAAAGAGGGATAATGGAATAAAGACTCACTAAGCATTGTCGCATTGCCATAACATCAAACAATTGCACCCAGAAGGTCCATGGCATACCCCCAACACCCTCATGGGTGAATTACCTATCATATAACACTTGTTTAATCCAATATTTCATATAATTTAATAAAAAATAAAAATAAATTAGGGAGGAGGCATACCTTAACCGAAATAGTGAAATACATAGTGCCGTAATTATAATGACCTAATGTTTTATAAATGAAATTCCCTTGTGAGTGAATAATTGCCTCTTTTAGTAATGTAGTTATAAAAAACACATGCACTAAGTTGGTTATTTTGGATATCTATAGTCTATATGATTTAAATAAACATTAATAATAATAAATATTGATAATATAGCCATTGATAGTGACCATTAAGATTAGTATAGTAAGGGTTATGATAAAGGGAATAAAAGAGTAATTTCATGAAAAAAGGGGTTTTAATAAATATTAATGTTGGGTTTATTAGGAATTTATAGAAAAGGAGAGGGGAATTAAATATTGATTTCTAAATATAGGTTTTCCACTCTATATGATAAATTAATCGAAACCATAAACCATCCCATAAATTTTCCCCATGGTTTCTTCCAATGTGGAGAGGGTTTAATTAATTCTTAAACTTAGTAACCAAAATCATTAAAATAATACCCTTGGTGATGTAGTAGTGATTCATGTTTATAATTAATTTATTTTAAAACCTTAATATATAATATAGATTTTGTAGGATTCATCAAGGGTTTATAAAATTAATCAAATAATTTCATGAAAATATCATATTAAAGTAGAAACTTATTTTTTTGTTGATACACTTTATAGTATATCTAATATCACTTTTGAAATTTTTTGATGTCATAATTTATACTGTATATTTATACTATATTTTACTTTTATTGAAAAATTTGACTATCTCTGAAGATAATGGAAAAATAATCATTGAATAATTTAAAAATTATAGTTTAAAAAATAATATTTATTTTATAAAAAATAATTTTGAAATATGTAAATTTACACTTTTAAATAAAAAATACCAATTTATTAAAAATTATGAGTTTTTATGATGATAATAGTTTCTAACCCTTATTGAAATTTCATCTAACATTATAAAATTATATTATAATTTATATTTAAATAAATATTATTTAATAACAGTATTTTATTAATATGTAAATTATTTTTAAAATTATTTAATTCATCAAAAATAGTTTCCTGATTGAGATTATATATTACCATAAAATACAATTTGTGTTTCATAGTACCAAAATCTATTTTTTATCAGACTCATTATTTAATCATTTAAAAATTAATAACAAAGAAGTACAAATATAATTATTCTTTTATTAAAAAAATATAAAAATTCATATCAATAGGTTCTAGATACATAACCCCTTATTACAATAGAGTATTCCCTAAGGTAAGGTGTGTAATGGTGACACTTTCTTGTGGTGGTTCAACAAACATGGTTTTAGTCATGATCTCAATAATCTTTAACTTCTCCAATAATGGATTTTCTCATTATTTAGTTGTTGAATATTGGATTGGGATTGGTTAAGGGGAAATAACAGTGATTCCATATCCCTCGTAATCTTCGATAAATGGGCTTCAAAGGGTACAATCATACCAATCGAAACCATCGCTTCTTCCGTCTATGTCAATTAGACTTTATCATAACCCTTACTATACTAATCTTAATGGTCACTATCAATGGATATATTATCAATAATTATTATTATTAATGTTTATTTAAATCATATAGACTATAGATATCCAAAATAACCAACTTAGTGCATGTGTTTTTTATAACTACATTACTAAAAGAGGCAATTATTCACTCGCAAGGGAATTTCATTTATAAAACATTAGGTCATTATAATTACGGCACTATTTATTTCACTATTTCGGTCAAGGTATGCCTCCTCCCTAATTTATTTTTAGTTTTTATTAAATTATATGAAATATTGGATTAAACAAGTGTTATATGATAGGTAATTCACCCATGAGGGTGTTGGGGGTATGCCATGGACCTTCTGGGTGCAATTGTTTGATGTTATGGCAATGCGACAATGCTTAGTGAGTCTTTATTCCATTATCCCTCTTTAGTTAAATTTAAATAATTAAATATAATTTTTTATAATTAATTATCAATGTCATATTTCATTTTAAAATATCTTGGGTGGTGTTATGAGGATAGACTAGTAATAGGGAGGCTTCACCGAGGTGATGCAGAGCTTGGCTGGGGTGGTAAGTTCTTGATAGAGGTAAGTGGTACTGTCAATACAAGATCATATGACTGTATTTGCATGATTTATTTATAAATGAATGTTTAATGAGTTCTTTCATGTAAATTATGGACTTATAGTGCACTGGTATAAATAATAGGATGGTATTGGGCGTCCTAGGCTCGAGACAAGTTCATTTTAGCACTTTGAGTGTTTTGGGATCTCTCAGTGACTGTGTAACCAAGGGGTGAGGGGTGTATTGGGTTTATTGGGAGCCTTTGGTAGGTATGAAGGTGTGATATAATATTCAATTACCCTATAATAGTTTCCCAAGGGGTATTTTTGTGGGTATGAGAGGATTAGGACTAGTGATGATGGGTGAGACAATTGTTTGTCTCATGGATGGTGGGTGACACACGCTTGATGGTGGTTTAGATCTCAGTTAGTATTTTGAGTGGGATGAGTCCACTAATACTATATGGTATGTGATAGAGATAGTTTCAATCAAGTAAATGGGATAAGACACCATCTTTATAAGATGTTATATGTGACCTTTGTGCAATTAAAGATATGTGCTTAGGGACTTGGTTTTTGGATACCAAGGGAATTTCAGTTGGATTTTGGAATAGGATTTGATTTATAGGTTAGGATGAACTATAAAGTGGCATTGAAATGGATGGATTATGGATTAAAGATAATGTTAATGAGAAGAAATTGTGGTAGGTTTGGAAGACCTAGTGGATACCATGGTGGGAGATCTAATTTGTGCTTTGAGGTGTGGGGGTATGTTCAACTGACTAGTGACTAGGTAGAGAGATGGAGAGTTGTGAGATGGATATGGGTCTTGATTTTTGTTTCGTTCATGTGATAAATTGTTTGTATTTGATAAGAAATTAACCTTGTGGAGGAGAGGATCTTGATTCATGGCCCCATACTGAGTGATATGACACCCAATATATTATAATGTGTGGTATGAAGT
Organism: Viscum album; assembly: GCA_963277665.1. Lineage (NCBI taxonomy): Eukaryota > Viridiplantae > Streptophyta > Magnoliopsida > Santalales > Viscaceae > Viscum > Viscum album. Next base: position 232,841,489 of record OY728119.1, read on the forward strand.
CCTTGTATATATGATATTTTCCTTTCAATGAGATTAATGTGTAATGGTATTAGGAATTCCCTTGATTATTCTTGGTTTGTGGTATTGGACCTTCTCAAGTGTGAGTATTTGGTAATGGTATTATTTAATACATTGATAATGGAACCTACTTCAAGTGATGTAGTAGAGGATCATGATTTAGATGTATGACCATACCCTATTCCTTCGGGTAGTGGGTCAAGGTTTTAGATGATGTTGACCCTAATTATTTAGGTATAGTCTCGTTACTGGGTTTAAGGATGTGAGTCACTAAGGTGGATTTTATAATGGTTTTGATTCATATATGATTAGGTGTTGTGGAATCCTGGTTAGCACATGGTATTTTAATGTGCATGGAGTCATGGTGGCATAGTTATCATAATATGTCTAAGGAACTTATCTGACATGTTTATTTCTACACGAATACACATATATTATGGTGTATACTAGGGTAATGTGGTGATACCCTAATAATATGTATTTATCAAACCCTGGATATGAAATATGGTGTGTATACAAACCTTATCTTTTATATCAGGTTTAGTGTAGGACATTCATTAGATTAGGCTGGGGTGGCTCAATTGGTATTGGGAGATAAAGTGTGTAGAGTCGCCTGAGGATGGTAGTAAGGCCTTTATTTTCTTACATTTTCCTATTTTACATGTTATTATCCTATTCTACAATTAGTTTAGGTGTATTATATGATAATGGGTCTATATTATAGTATGTTTCTATATGGTACATTTTGATACAATATTGTGGTTAATTAATTTTTGCATATTGTGATTATTATTATAGATGTTTCTTTCATTGTTTTCTGGTTTTTTATTACTCTGAATAAATGGAATAGTCTATTTAGTGTATGGATTATTCCTTCTCTACTATCAGACAACCTCTAGAATACAAAGACGCTTTTTTAAGCCTATATGGTAATCGGGATCAGAGGGAAATTCTTATTTGGGGAATCAAAATTGTTATCAATGATTTTTATATGTATTTATACGTTTTTATATGGTTGAAAAGTAGTCTAGGAATGTTATGTGGCTTATGATGGACCTATAATTTATGAGTCATAAACACTTTTTTAGTGGTAAGTCATATTTACTAAGGGTATTGGTTTTTTGTTTGTGTTTTTCATTATTATGATTTAGATGTTTATTAAATATTATGGATTTATAATATTAAATTATCAATGGTTTTTTCTCTAGTCTTGTTTTCAAGTGGACCATGTACATGCTTCATATTTTTCATATAGGATTCACATGACCTATGAATTCTTTTTTATGATTCATTTTATTGATGATAGGTTCACTTTTTTAAATTTTTAACAAAGCATTATACGGAGTTTACCTATATAACTTATTGGCGACATTCTACTTAGTTGAACCAAAATATTTTCCTCTCATGAAATTTCATGTTGATATTATATTGAATCATTATTTAATGAAAAATATATAGTCCCTTCATGTATGGGATGTATAGAGACCCATAGTTAATTTTGGTCAGGAATTGGATTCCTGATAGATGATATATGGATGGGCATGCGTTTCTTTTAGGATACGAGTTCAGTAACATAAAGTGTAAAAAATAAACCACATGGATTTTCACTATATATAATTTTGGTATAAATCTACATGTATGAACTAGGTATTGAATAAAATAAATGATAAATTCCTTTATCCTTGGTAGATAGAGTTATTTGAATGTTTTTGGTATCTAGGTTCAGTGATAGGGCATGATTAGTAGGATTCATGGCCCAAAAGCTTATGGTTATGCTTCTGGTGGTATGGTGGGAGAGTGGGTCGATGATCATAGTCTTAAAAAAATTAATAGGTGGTGGTTTATATCATAATTAGTCATCAAATGAGTGATATTCCATGGGATATTGGTTGATATAAACCTATAAGAGGATCATAATTGGTGGGCTGGATAGATGAGACTAGGTTAGATGTAATCTAGATTATGGTAGTGTGAATTGGAAAGTATGGGAGCGTATTTCTATGGAGTTTAGATGAGATTAAGTTAAATAGAAGGTAAGAACCTATCATAGGGTTCTTGGAAGGATATATATAACTTTAAGAAAAAGGGGAATTATATAAATGTATTTTTGGAAAAAATTACATTTTGTGAATGGGTAGCTACACCTTGGGTATATGCATTGATGTTTGGTTTTTAGATCATCAATCAGGACATCTGTGGGTCTGTTGAGAATTTTTTTGGCTATGGATAAACTATAGTGGTTCTAAGATGGTAGGAAACAGTGAGACATGTGAAATCCTGATGGACTAGGTTTTTGGTCCTTGAAAATTATTTTCAAGCACAAGATAGTGTGGCATAGGAAGAGAAACACTTGTGTGGTGATGGGATACATTCAAGTCAGTGCTCAGGGAGTGGTGTAAGGGAATTCATATGGTGGATAGTGCATCATTGGACATGGGATGATATGATCCTCATTTTGAGTTGATTTCTAAATGTAAAGGATTACATTTCTATTCAGATAGAGATGTGTGGTGGTTGGTGTTTTGTGAGGGTGATTTTGTAGTTGTGGAACAACCATGTCAAGTAATTGCATTTAGTAATAAAAGGAGAGTGGTTAGTGGAGATCAGTTTTTGGTTTGGATATTTGATGATAATGATACTCATAGTTTAATGAGTATAGTATTTGTTGAGAGTGTATGATTCTCATGTTGGATGGGTCAATATTATGGTGAGATAGGTTGATAAATCATCAAGGTGGAACCGGAATGGTGGTGTGAAGGAACACCTTACTATGACCTAGTTTCTTAAGAAATAAAATATTTTGGATTCAAATGTGGTGTTGTTTAGAGTCAGTACATTGGAATCTAGTTCAGGATAGAGTTGGTGTAATTTGATTGTGAGTCGAGTGGGAGTTAAATTAGTTTTTAGGGTGAGATCATGGTGGATAGTGTGGGTGGTTGGTAACTCAATAATTTAATTACACCAAATATCATATTTATACATTGATGGAGGTGTTGGATGATTTTAGAATGCCTTCCGGTGTTAAGACATCATAATCATGTGAGGTGGTATAATGATGCATTAGAATGTGGACCCAATATTTTTCAAAATAAGTCAGTTAGAGGAGGACCAATCAGTGTTTTCACATAAAATATGACGTGGTGATCTAGAATCCACATTTATCATGTAGTTAGACTACTTAAAAATCATTTCATAGATGATTTATATGGTGGGGATCATCATGGATCAGAATCACCATTCATGAGTGGATTCTTATGATGGGTAGCACTATAATATAGGTAATGGATTGGTCGATAACATTGTATTTTCAAAGGAGATATGGGTTTAGTCAAGAGCTGTCTTAGTGTTGAAATTATTGGTCAGTGAGTGGATTATGTTTTGAGGAATAATGAGTTTCAGTGGTTGGAGCTTCAAATTGGAATTTCTTTCAATGTTTGAATCAATAAAGTAGACTTTTGGTAGTGAATTTTTGATCGATATAGGGGATAAGTGTTGGTTATATTATTACTAAGGCTGCTTGAGGATAAGAATCAGTATTTTAGGAAGTTTATAACACCTTATATATTTTTAGGTTTTTACTTTTTGTATTTTTTTTGAATTTCTTCTAGTTTTGAGGTTCTTTTAAAAGATGATGTCTAAGGGTTTTTTATATGGGGGTAGTCCTATATTTTTAGGGTTGGGTAACCTTGTGATATTAAGGGTAATGAGTTTCATGAAAAGGCCATTTAGGCTGATTCTCCCCCCTTCTCTTATTTGATCCCCCGTGTCGGGGGGATGTTCTTGATGTGAGTTTTTGTTGGTTGTTGGTGTTCACATATATTTATACACCCATTATTCCTACCCATTGGTTATCCCTGATTTTAGGGGTTTATGGGTTAGGGTTTTGAGGGGAAATTTCACCAGATCAGGGAAAAAGTTTCCTAACTTGAGGGGTATTTTTCTTAACCTTGAAGGAGGAAGTCCTAAGAATATGATCACGCACTGTATTTCATTATTTCATTTGAGATAATCCATATCCATAATTTAGAATGATTTTTTATAAAATTTTATGAAATTCATGATTAATCAATTGACATATGATAGGTAATTTTCCCATGATAGTGTACGGGGTACAACATGGATCTTCTATGTGTGTTTGGTTGAGATTCTGGTCATACAGTGATGCTCGATGACTCTTTTGATTGTTATTCCTATTTTATTTTAATTTATAATTTTAATGGAAATTTTTAATAATTATTTTTTATGTCATAAAGCATAAGATAAAATCTTAGGTGGAAGAAGAAACAAGAAAAAGACTTGTAAAATATTGACCGAGGTGGTATAGATCACAACTTAGGTGGTAAATTCTTGATTAAGGTTGGTGGTCCCTTTAATATAAGCTCATCTACATGTTTATTCATGATTTTATTCTGCATGCATATTGCATGGGTTTAAGTACAATAATTAGGGACTAATAGGTCCTAGGTATAAGAGATAAGATGGCATTAAACTATTTAGGCTCAGGAAAAGTAATTTTAAAAATTTTATTGTTTTGGGATCTCCTAGTGAATATATAACCTCAGGTAAAGGGTGTAGTTTTAGTTGATTTGAGTCCTTTGGTATGTCTTCAGGAATTAAATGAGATTAATGTTTCTTAATATGGTTTACCTAGTGAAATTTGGATAGCTACAAGAGGCCTAGGACAAGTTAAGATGGATGAGATGAACAATTATCTCATTCCTAGTGAGTGACATGTTTTATAGGGTGGTTTGTAGCATGGTGATCATTGTAAGCTAGATAACCCAACTAAGATTATATGGGATGAGAGAGAGTGGTATTTCCTCTAGGTGAAAGGGTAAGACATATCCCCTAAGAGATGTTTGATGGGACCTAGATTTAGATAGAGGGGGTGATTAAGGTCATATCATTGGTATACCATTGGGGTTTTATATGGATTTTGGAATGGTCCATGAGTTTTGTGTTAAGATGAGCCTATAAGTGATGTTGTCACTAATGGAAGATGAATACAATATGGTATCAATGAGAGGATAACATAGGGGTATGGTGGACCCAGTGAATGCCTTTATGGGTGAGATGAGTTGTGATTTAAGGTGTGGGGCTAGGTCCAGGTGACTACTGCCCAGATGGTGATCTATTGAGCAGTGTAATAGGTTGTATGACATATTTTTAATTCTGTGTCTTTTCAACTGTATGTTTGATATAGGAAACATACCCATTGGTGGAGATGATCTTAAGACCAAAACCCTCAATTATTGATATGGATCTAGCTAGACTACCATAGGTGATAGAGAGTCTTCATATTCATGTTGTGGAACTTTCATTTATAGGCTTGGGATAAAATATTTTAACTTTTATTGATTTGGTGTGGGTTGTGGTAGAATATTTTCTTGAACCCACCTTAAATGATGAGGTATTGGTTTGTTATTTTGATGTATGATTATTCTATGTTTGATTAGCCAATAAATGAGTCTAACATTCATTGTTAATATATATAATATTCATGTGCTTTATTATTCATAAAAACCATTTTAGTACATTTTACACTTTGAACATCATTTTACATTATGATTGTAATTCCTTCTTAAAATGCACTATTATGTGGTACATTTTTGAAAATAATTTAAAATACCCAATGATCTTGATTTTATTTTCATATTTAATTTTCATGATTCTAATTATATTGGAAATAATTCATACTTGTGGAGTGTTGGAAGATTCACATTGGAAGACCACCAAAATGGGATTTAATGGAAAAAATTCTAGAGAAGGCGGATTGGACACCATCCCACTGATAAGAATGTGGGGCCCAATATACAGGCCCAATGAAGCCCAAATTTTGTGGCATTCTAGAAGAACTAAAGAGGAAAAAATCATATTCATAATATAGTGCTAATTCGGCCTCCATGGTGGTTATTAAGGCGGCCCAATTTAGAGATGAAATTCTGGGCTAGATTCTGCGGCCCAGAAAAACAGCACACCAATTTATTCATATCTCAGAAACCGCATATCCATTTGGGCTGCAATTTTACAGAGAGCTAGGAGACATCCGGACACTACTAGAAATAGCACCTATACACACGGTTTAAATCCATGGGTATAGCCCTTAAAATCGTGGGTATACCCTATACCCACGGTTTCATTAACCATGGGCTGCAGTGCCGTCGCAATAGGTCTATACCCACGGTTTTCAGAGAACCGTGGGTATAGACCACTGAAAATTTTTATTATCCACAGTTTAGTAAACCGTGGGTATTGATGTATACCTAATGTTTTCAAACCATAGGTATTGATGTAAAACCCATGGGTATACTGATTTACAGCAGCCCATTTTTACCCACAGTTTACCAAACCGTGGGTATAGATAGGTTCCGCAGGCAGCACTGCACTGCACCTGCATAATTACAGCAACCCATGTTTACCCACAGTTTGTTAAACCATGGGTATAGATAGGTTCCCCAGGTAGCAGCTGCACCTCCCACCATTCTGCACCTACAATAGCATATATACATGGAATGTCAAACTAGCTGTTCGATACTCCAAACTAATCCCCAACATCTAAACAGCTAAACTAGAACTGTCAATCCATTCTATGGATGGTTAAGTACATGATACTCTATATAAAAATATCATAATTACCTCATACATATGAAAATGAAAGCACAATACCGGGACAAGATGATTTACAAAGTTTAGTGGAAAGCCTAATTTCCATGTTGGTTATACAAGACAACATGGATACTCTAATAATATCAATACTAATTGGTTATACACCATGACGATAAAAATCCATCAAATGGTTATACAACCTATCCTTTATTCAAAAATTGGTTATACACCACAATTTAAAACTCCTTCAGTGATTGGTTATATACCCCATCTAAAAGCCTCCTACAACTGTTTATATACCCCATCCACAAGCTTCTTTTTAGAGTTAATAAAGTATAGAAAAATAGACTTCATTAAATGGTATTCCTCAACAAGAATGTTGGATCACTATATCTTGTGTCTAACTACTTGGAGATCATTAACATCTTTTGAGAAAGTATAATAGTCTTGAAACTTCTTATAGATCTGGGATGATTTGGATCTACTCGATTTTTAGCATTATTGAACTTCCAAAAAGTATTCTTTTGATGTAATTAATATGATCATTATGGTTCTTCCATTTCCTCAACTCGAAATTAAATACAAGAATTATTAATAGCCTTCTATGACAACCACTAATCACTTTATTAGAAACTATCCAACAATGGCATCCTCAAGAGTCCCTTAGACTCACATCAGTAGTATAATGGTACTTGACAGTAACCTTCATCAAAAGGAGTCATTCCTTCCAAAAGACTCCAATATATGTGGTCCCCAAACTCAAGAGTTATAGCTCAATATCTCTAATCATGAGGAAACTGTCTCAATACACAAAGTAAAACAATGATCCCCTCATAAAAACTACTTGATCACTCCTAAAATGATCCATCCAACTGAACATTAAACAACACTAGTGGGAATCCTCAAGGCATTTCTAAATAATGAGCTCACACCCTCCCCCTCCCCCCTGCCCAGCCCCTCCCCCTACATCCCCACTGGTCAGACCTCCCACTGCCCAGACCTCCCACTACCCAGCCCCTCCCCCTCCCTCCTCCCTGCCCAGCCCCTCCCCCTCCCTCCCCATTACCCAACCCTCCCCCTACCCAGCCCCCCTACCCAGCCCCTCCCACTCCCTTACCACTACCCAGCCCTCCCCCTCCCCCTCCCCCTGCCCAGCCCCTCCCCCTCCCTCCCCACTAACCAGCCCTCCCACTACCCAGCCCCTCCCCCTCCCTCCCCACTGCCCATCCCTCCCCCCTGCCTAGCCCCTCCCCCTCCCCTCCCCCTCCCCCCTACCCAGCCCCTGCTCCCTGCTCAGTCAAGTAGAAAGGCATATTTAGAGAAAATTTTGGATAAAAACACATGAAATAAAATACACAAACATGTATTGCAATGTCATTCACCAATTAATATATATATATAACTTATCCACCATAAACAGAAAATGTTATCAATATTCAAGACTTGATCGTGTTAAAAGATTAAAAAATCAAGAAAAATCATAAGGGTTCATACCTCCTGAAAGTACACCGTGATCCATGATTTTTGAAAAACATCATAAGACTTTTCAAATGCGATGATAGTTCAATGTATCCAAAACATACAAAAATCTACAGCCGAATATTAAAATTAAAATGTTGGAGTAAAACCTGAATTTGGATTCCACTAAACATGATTTTTCTTTTGTGTTAGGAGTCTTCCTAAAACACAAAAACCACATTAAGAAAATTAGATAAAGGAAAGATGAAGACCACAAACAGCATATGCAACATCTAGAAAATTAAATAACTCTTTCAAGTACCATTTGATACATAATGTTTCATAAAATGAGGTGTTCATAAATATGGATTTTATCTATAGGAAGTATGAAAAATGTTAAAGTGTTGGAAGGAAATGTTTTCAATATACATATGGTTAACCCCAATATTTTATAAAAAAATTCATCATGTTTTTTTCTATATTTTTATAAAATGATAATTAGATAAATAATTATTTGTAAAATGAGTAGGTTATGACCATTTCATCTAGGATGTAGTGAACATTCCCTAAATTTTTCTTTTGTTCCCCTATTTGACTTTAAGATAGTTCTTAAATAGTTTTTATTGGAACTTCAATCGGTCTAAATCATGGAATAGATAAGGGTATGGATAGATTCCCTAGGGTATTTATTTCAATTTCCTCTCACTATCTCTAGGTTTTCTACTAGTTATTCATTGTGTCATGTATTTCTTTTCATATGATCATATTTTTATCAATTAAATCCAAAATTCAAGGTGTTTTCTATAAGTTGGAAGTGCCCATATTTTCATATGTTATATGTGTTACATATATTGTGTGTTAAATGGTTGAGGGTAGGGTTGTGTATGTCTAACAAAAAACTGAACAACTTGCAGCTTCCATAGCTCATAAAAGATAAATAGGGGTATTATCTTGTTTAAAATGGATAGTTTGGCCTTCTATACACTGAATATTATATGATGTGGTTTAATGGATTGATGAGAATGATATCACATTTTTTAATGTGGTGATTCATGGGATGTGCTAATTGATTCACTTATTTTGGAACATGATGAGTGAAAATCCACCTTACTATGGGTGACATTTACCACTAGGATTCTGGATATGGAGGATCATTTGAATGATTCATATTATATTGATCATTATCATAGGTGATGAAAAAGGTGTGGAAATAGGCTATTATCAATGTTACTCATTATGGTTTCTAAGGTTATTGAGGTGAAGTGTACAAAGTTTAGGTCCCATGAATTTGTTTTGACCCCCATTTTTTTGTGGTATCCTCCAAATTTAAGCAACATAGGGTAGATGATGATAATGTTAATTGATACAAAAGAGGATACAATGTATTAGGCTATGATTGGAGTGTGTGAGACCACTAGATTAGAGTAGGATTCTCACACTATCTATTTTATAGTTTGGGGATGATTAGTCAGTCATGGTAAAGAACATGAGGTACTGTGTGTTGGATTTTGTTAGGATATTGATCTAATTATTGGTAAGAAGTTTGGAAACCTAGGGTTCTTGTGATATAATATGTGGATGTGTCATTAGGGAATAATGATTTATACATAATGGTGATAATTTATGAGTTGGAATATGATTCAAAGTGAAATAAAATTATATGGAAGGTCAAGGGAACTTCTGGTATGATATATTATGTATGTATCTTCCCAGAACCTACACATACCCTCTAGGATACAAATAAACTTTATATATCATGGAATAAGGGAAAAGGCTTTTCATAAAGATCCTAGACGAAATAACGGTGTTGACGGTGTTTGATCTGGTTGATATGGTATTACCATACGGTCGGGTGGTTCCTCAATGTTAGGATAGTGATTTATTTTTGAAATATCAGCTCCTCCCTCATGCACAGATCCCCCCTGCCTAGACCCTCCCCTCCCCCTCCCTCATGCCCAGCTCCCCCTACCCAGCCCCTCCTCCCACTCCCCCCTGCACAGCCCCTCCTCCTCCATATTTATTGTATACCAATCAAAGATGAGATTCATTGACATCCCAAGGCATATAGTTTTTTAAGAAAATAAAATACACAGGGAAAGTGTTTTAGTTTTTGGTGTCATGACTAAACTGCGTAACAATATAATCATAAATCGATTAATAAAAGGGGAAAGGGGAAATGAGCGGAGGTTACTTGCCTTTCCTTGTAGAGAAATCATAGTCCTAATTACATTAACACCACAATTTTGTGCCAAGATTCGAGGTATTTCCTCAAAAGAAACTACAAAATCTTCGTAAGGCCCCTGTTTAGAAAGAAACCAAACACAAAAAATATGAATCACTCCAGGAACTAAAAATCAGTGCCTTTACGTTTAAATCAAAGGATCAGAAGAAAATAAACCTTTTCAATGCCTTCAATAGATGAGCTCTTTTGCTTCAAAGTGGAGGACACAGTCATACTCACCTGATGAACATCCTCTGCATGCCGAGTATATGAAAGAGAGATTAAGTCAATGCACCCCTTCCCCTCCCAGCCCTCCACTGTACCCCCTCCCAACCTTCCCCTACCAGCCACCCCTCTCAACCCCCCTCCTAGCCCTCCACTATATCCCCCAGCCCTCCCAACCTTCCCCTCCACTGCAACCCCCCCTCGCATCCCTCCACTGCAGCCCCCAACCCCCCCAGCCCCCAGCCCTCCCAGCCCTCCACTGTAGCCCCCCATCCTTCCCCTCCTAGCCCCCCCTCCCAGCCCTCCACTGCATCCCCCTATCCCTCCCAACCCTCCCAGCCCCCAGCCCTCCACTAAAGCCCCCCAGTTTTCCCCTCCCAGCCCCCTTCCCAACCCTCAACTACAGCCCCCAGCCCCCCCAACCCCCCAACCCCCCATCCCTCCACTGCACCCCCCTAACCTTCCCTTCCCACCCCCTAGCCCTCCACTGCAGCCCCATCCCTCCCAAACCTCCCATCCCCCCCAGCCCTCCACTGCAGCCCCCCCCCCCCCAGCTCAGGCCTCCCCTCCACTGCTAAGGCCAAGATTATATGGAGAGATTATAATAAACACACCAAACTATAAAAAAATATATGGAATGTGAAAATTACCTAGATAATTTACAAATAACACCCCTGATGAAAAAATAATCCAAAATTCATTTAATTTCATAAAGAAATTCACATACAAGAAGTCCACCAATACAAAAAAACATTAAAATCCAACACAAGTCTCTCTAATAAGTCAAAAATGGAGGGGATTAATATCCCCCATCACAATAATAGTCATCCCCATGTCCAACATCATCTTCATCAGCAGCAACATTGGCAGCAACATCATCAACAACATCATCACCAACCGCACCGTCAGCATCATCTTCAGCAATCTCATCACCAACAGTAGCATCAGCAACATCCTCGCCATCTCTATCGCCACCACCGTCATCGCCACTAGTACCCTCATGGGAATTACCTGAGGCATTATTTAAATAGTGAATTCATTCCATACATGAATGAAAAGTGGCAGAAACCTTTGTTGGTAGTGACTGAATCAAAACTGACATAGCTTTCATAAAATGTTCATTCATTAGCTTACTTTTTTCACGCTCCTCTAATACTATTTTCTTTGTCACAACTAATTTAGCACACGCACTTTCCAACTCAGAGGCCTTAGAGGAGTCCGATGATGACTAATACCTAGAGGGGACAATGTTTTTTCCTGGTATACAATGGACTCTTCCTAGATGCTCCACACCTAACACCTGACTCAAATGATCATTTGGCCCTAAGTTGTCAGCTTCCTTCTCATCTGTGGCCTCCAAGGAAGATTGTTGAAATTATAAACATATTAAATTATGAATTTCATATAAATGTTTGAAATATAAATAAAAAAAATTACAATTTTATCTTCTGTTTTTGAATTAACTGCAGTTCCATCTTTTTTTCCTACTGAAGCAGAAGAATTTGGCACGTGGTACATGACCATCAATTCCCAATTCAGCTTGCTGCATATGAGAAGTTCACAAATTTTGATTACAACCATATATGATAAATGAAAAAAATTTGATTTAAGTGAGTTGCAACAAAGACCTACAAACATTGAGGTAAATAACAGTCATAACCGATTGGTGGTTTTCTAAAATGGTTTTCAGAAATGGTTTTCTGAAGTGGGTTTCAAGGAAATAAACTACTTGTTTAAGAAGAATAGACAAGATTTATCCTAGTATAAGATGTGATTTCCAGGATACATAGACTAACCAAGGGAAGGCATGAATAAGTTATGATGACATGTTATAAATAAGGACATTATTTTAATTCATATGAATGTACCAGCCGCTTCTGTTTGTCTGACATTATAGTGCGACCCAATGTGTGTAGATATGTCATTTCATCTTTGTTTTTTTTTGTTTTTCACTGAAACTTCCTAATAAACAAAAAAATAATACAAGTAATAAAAATTAAATTTTATATAAAAACCATTAAAGATGGGTAGTACCTTATACTGTTCAGTCTTCCAATGTGAGATCATTTTTTAATATTGACTTTTTGGACAGTCAGGGTTTGTGGGTACACCCTCTAATTTAGTACCCACTCTACTCCTCCAAACAATATGTAACTCATACTTGTATGACCTCCAATACTCTCAAATATCACTCAACCTAGCAGCTTTGGCAGCTTCACTGTTAAGAAAGTTAAATCGACTCTGCAACAAACATGTTAAGTCATATAAATACATTACTAATATAAATATAAATTTATAAAATTTCGTACACATATCTGCGCCCATGCCCTATCCTTGATGTCAGCACTGATATGTCTCTATGAGACCGGTTCCACTGTAATGATATCATGATATTTGGATAAAGTAACACTAAAACTTCTACACTCCTTAGAATTTTTACCTACCATTTGATTTTGAGAATTGTAATCCTCCATAATATGAGTTTCACGATTCCAGGCATCCCGCATTCAAGTGTGCCCACGTCACCTACTAGAAGATCCCACTAAATAATATAAGAGGATAAAAGAGAAGAGTTAAGTGACAATACAATAAGACAAAAGTTAAATGCTATAATTTGAAACATTTATAATAAGAAAACCTGATGCAAGATCTTGAATAGGCTGTGAGGCATCTGTGGAATATGCTGGATCAACATCCTCCGAAAGAAGTATCTGTTCCACAGCATACTCCGGCTGATCTTCATGAATAGGAGTGGAAACTGAAGGAACAGACTCAATATGGGTAGGATGGATGGTAGGAAAATGAGGTGGTGTATACATGTCAGAATATGCATAGTAGGTCTGGGGATACATGAATGGATATGGAAATTGTGCAGGTGAGAACATCAGTCGAGTCAGCGTGGACATGGAATGGGAAAAAGAGGGTAAACGGGATGATGATGGCAACATGTATGGGAACATCCTAGGGGTCTCAAGAGGAGGGCGGGCATGTGTGGTAGATGGGATATCCACTAAGGGGTCAGTGTGGGGAGTGTTCATACCTTTTATTTCAACCAAGATGGGAACTCTTGGCTATGCATAGCCTCTCTCCTTCTCAATAGAAAAGACCGATGAACTTTACTTATAATTTTTTTATGTTCTATACATAAAATGACATTAAAAGTATAAGGTATATGTGATATGATATCGTATGAGATAACATATATATATTCAAATTACTTACTTTATATAGGAATTGAACAAACCACAATTAAACAAGACTGTACGATGTGCCATATTCTGCTCTTCAAAGCTCAATGTAACCAATGTATATGACCCGACAATTCCACCTATTTGGGGAAGAGATGGAAACTAGGGCTGAATTTCCACATACTGCTCATCTTTGTTTCTCATTGTTCGATTATGTCTTGTACTCACATCAGACAAATACATTGAACAAAAATCCATACATTCTTGGGACAGATAACTCCTCACAATGGAACCTTCAGGATAATTCTTATTTCAGACATATGATTTGATTGTGCACATATTTCTTTCAGTGGGATACATCCACCAAAAAGCGAATGGTCCCCCAAGAAGTGTCTCAGTAGGAAGATGAACTGTTAAATGTTGCATGCAAGTGAAAAAGGATGGAGGAATTTTTTTTCCAACTCACACAGAATTAACAGTGCCTCTTGCTGCATTTTTATCAACAATTATTTGGATAACCTTTTAGCACAAAGGTCTCTAAAAAAATGACACAACCGAATCACTTAAACCCTTACATTATTGGATAGAAAATGCCAAATTTTTATGGGAATCAATTCATGAAGAAAAATGTGATAATCACGAGTTTTTAGGGATTTCAATTTCAAATGTCTTCTGTTGACTTGTTTAGATATGTTGTTGGAATAGCCATCTGGAACCTTAATATTATCCAATATTTCCAGAAATTGATCTTTATCTGCCAGTGTCATCACATAAGAAGAACATGGAACTTTCCATTTGTTTTCATTGATATAAATAGGATGTAGTTCTGGTGGAATACCCCAATCCAATAAATCCCGATGAGATCGTAAGTCATCTTTGGTCTTCCCCTTAATATTCAAAAGAATTGCAAGAAACATTTCACATATATTTTTCTCAATATGCATTATGTCTATACAATGATGTAATAAATTAGTAGACCAATATGGAAACACAAAAAAAAATACTTCTCTTTTTCCAATTGTAAGTATCAGCATTCTTCCTCTTTTGAGATTTCAACTGACCTTTCTGTAATGAAAAGATGAAATCTTTAAATTCATCAATCACATCACTTCCTGACATACATTGAAGTGGTTCTTCAGTGTCAACATTATTATCAAACCTTCGATGATTCTTCTTGTATTGATGATCCATTGGCAAGAATCGGCGATTCCCCATGAAATTGAAACTACGATGATATTTAAGCCTTCTCGATCGTGTATTCTTCATACAAATGGGACATGATAGTTTTCCCTTCGTGATCCACCCAGACATCATTGAATAGGCATAGAAATCATTTATGGTCCATAGAAGGGAAACACACATATAAAATGTATTCTTTGAAGAAGCATCAAATATCTGCACACCTAAATCCCAAAGTTGTTTCAACTCTTTTATTAAAGGCTGCAAGAAGACATCTATATCATTACCAGGATCCGAAGGTCCATATATCAGTATAATCAAGAATGTGAAAGGTTTTTTTATACATATCCATGGAGGAAGATTATAAACACAAATAAAAACCAGCCATGTGCTACGAGCAGTAAGAATCTGACTAAATGGATTAAAACCATCACATGATAGGCCCAATCTGACATTACACACCTTAGCTGCAAAATCAGGATGTTGTGAATCAAATTTCCGCCATGATAATCCATCTGCAGGATGGACCATCTCATCATTACCTTTAATTCTCTCAACATCGTGCCATCTCATATTGACTGAGATTTTTGGAGACATGAATAGATTTTGAAGTCTTGGAATCAATGGGAAGTGCCACATAACTTTCTGTGGCACACGAGATAGTGTTCCATATGCATTTTTCTTCCATCGAGATGTACCACATTCTTTACAGTCATTACAGTCAGCTATTTCCTCCAAAAATAAACTACAGTATTTTGGACCAACATGGACTTTATTAGTAGCAAATCCAAGATTCTTAATTAACTTCTATTCCATGTAATGATTTGAGAGAATATCTGCACCATCAGGAAGCAATTCCTTCAAAAATGTAAGAATATAATCAATGGTGGTATTAGAAATCCCATAAATGGTTTTCCCATGATATAACCGCATTAAAAATTCCAACTTGGTCCTTTTAGTACATTCTTGATATACTGGAGTTCTGGAATCATCCAATAAATTTTTCACTCTATCAACATCATCGTCTTCAGAATTTTCCTCCTGTGTACTGATATAATTGTCTTCTTGCACCAGCATGCTATCTCTCTCGGAATGATGCACATATGGAAAATGATCAAATATCAAATTCTCCATGTCACTTCATTCATTTAAATTATTAACATTCAATGATTGACTTGTATCTCCATAGTGAAACCAAAAATTATAGTTTTCTTGAAATCCAAATTTCGTTAAATGGTAACTAACTTATTCTCATCTTAACCATGGTCTTCAACACAATTATAGCAGGGAAACTGTATACAACCTCCATCTGATGAATTGATTAATGAAAAATCTAAAAAATTCTCCAAATTATTTTGAAACTCGGTTGAAATTCAATCGGTACGATACATCCATATTCTATCCATTTGATAACAAGAAAAAAAATTATCATTCAATCAACAATGTAAATCATATTTAAAAAATTCATTACAATAAATTTTGTTATTAAATTAATCAAATAATATTAGTAGCTAGAAAAACATATTTAATGACAAGAGGAGTCCATGATTGAATAAGTAGTAAAAAAAGGGAAAAAGGGCTACCTTGAGAAGTAAATTAAATAAAAAAGTTAAAAAACACACTTCAAAGTGGTTATTGATGGGGAATAAAAAATAAAATTTCAATGTAAAACACTCATTTATAGATATAGAGGCATTATACACATGGGAAGAAAAATTTGATTTTAATAATATGAATTTATAATTTTATAGATTTTTTGGTAGGGGTTATTTTATGGGGAATAAAACATTCAATGAAAATAGAGTAGTTATAACTTTAATGTTTTGGAATTAATATTGAAAAAATGTTTCAAGGTATCCTACAAATTTTGTACAACATGATGCTTAAAAGATATAATTTTTATGGATTCTATTGGAACTTTTGGAATATTTTTTCATATGGAAAAGATATGTTTTTTAAATTAAACATCATGATATACTTGGGAGTATTGAGAATCAATGTTTGGGGGTTTCAACCCCTTTAAAGGAATAAAAGTTAGAAACATATTTTAAATTATATATAGAAATCATAGAACATGTTTGATATTCTTGAATAAGTATATGGAAGGTGTAACCATCCTATTCATGATGAAAATGAATGCCTCATCATTATAACATCCTGAATTTTTTCTGTTTTAATACTCAAAATCCTCAAAAGAAGAATAAAAAAGTGAAGGAGATTGATTTAGTTGTTGAAGTTTCACCCAAAGTATCCAAAGTGTAAAGTCCATGGATCTTAGATATTGGATTTTTTCTCAAATGATAAAGGATTTAAAAACATTAAAATCTACTGAAAAATGAAATGTATTCTTAGTTACCTTCATAAATGATGGGTCACTAAAGGTTAAAGGAGTTGGTTTAATTGTTACTGAGAAAGAGAAGCTTAAATAGAAAAACACTCTTTATGTTGATGGATTAAAACACAATCTATTAAGTGTTTCTAAACTTAATGACAAAGGAAATATATATTTTTTAGGAATTATGGGTTATTGGTTGAGAAACTTTAGGATGGAAGAGTGGTTAAAAGAGGATAAGAGTGGTAGAGGCAATTTATTCCAAGTGGGTGATGTTCAAAATTCATGTTATCTAAGCATGAATGAAGAGAATGAATTATAGTACCGTAGGATTGGAGAATATAAATGTTCTATTTGTTAAAAAGGATATGGAATATCTTTGTATTTTTATAGGAGATGATAAATGGAGAATATATAGAGAGTGTTTCTTATTGGGGAGACTTAAGGAGTTCACAATTAAAACTTTGAGAAGAGTTCATGTGTTGTTCCCCATGTTTTTGACAAAATAAAATGGAGGTAATTGAAGAGACCTTGATGATCAGAAAACTTAACATGTCTTAGAGTCTAAGATCCCTCATTAAGTAATTGATTAAGGGTGTGGTTATTAAATATTAATTAAGACATTTCTAGTGTAGTGTTGATATTTAATCTGAGGGTTAGATAATTAGGAAAACAATTATTCATTACAATAGTTCAGTGTTTAAATTTTTTTTAGTGTTTGATTACTATGAAATTGTTAATGAATAAAATCCATTTAGGGATATTGAATGAAATTTTAGTGTTTTATTGACTGTAATCATACTCATTGATGGGTAATAAGTGAATTCGAGATAAGTTTAAGAAAATTAATAAAGAAAATCCATCAAATTCCATGTCTACTTCATGGTTGTAACGAACCCTACTTTTTATATGGGAATTTAACATTAAATAAATTATATGTGTTATATTTAATAAAAATAAACAAAATATTATTAGAAATTCAGAAATTTACATGTCCATAATATGATCATTGGCCATTATAGACAATAGAGATGTAGTTGTTAGACTGTGATAATTATAATTGGTGCATGTTAAAGGTAATGATGAGAGATAATTTATATATAGGGGTAAATGATGGCCTCAACTGGTAGGAAATAAAATTTTCATAACACAGTAATCTGAGCTTGGGAGTGAAGTTTTATAAATGGGGTTTTACCTTGACAAATTACAAGAAGAACATTAAGAAGTGCGACTTGATCATAACAATCAAGTGATGAGATGAAGGTGTTGAGAGTATACATGTTGGAGAAGAATATTCATCAATTTCAAGTGATGAGGAACAATATCATTCATCTTATACAAATTAGAGAATATAAGTGAAGCTCTAAAATATCATTAAATACCAAATACAGTAAGTACAGAGTAGGAGAACTTTAAGGATAAAAAATCATGCATCATTATTTTCTTAAGTAGAACCTAAAAATACTGGAGAAAATGACAATTTAGTAACCTAAATTTATTACAATGAAAATATAACCAAATAAATCGAATTGATCCAAAAAAATTCAGTATGACTTTATTAAACAAAAAAACCATTGGTTTCAGTTATATTTACTCTATCTTATACAATTTCTATCCCAACCCTAAATAATATAAGAGGAGGATGAATTTTACTACCAAATAAAATTCAAAGTAGATTCTTAGGGTCTGGGGAAAAGTATTTGGATTCCACCTAATTCATAATACCATCATAAAATAACAATATAATTAATTATTATTATAATAATAATATGAAAATTGAAGTCAATGATGGAAATAATTGTAATACCTTAATATCACCCCAAAAAAATCCTTTATTATCACTAAAACAGAAGAAGGTTTAAAAGGTTTGATGATTCTACTAACCATAGAAATTAATATATGTTGTATACACTAACTATTTTGAAAACAAATAAACAATGGGGTTGGAGGTGATTTAGGGACATACTACACTACAAAGGTGATTTTATGAAAAATATACAACATTCCAAGAAAACGATCTAAATTAAATATATATATATTATCGGATTCCTATCTATGTATCCCCATACTCGTTTTTCGCTCACAATTTCACGGTAGCACCTGCCCAAGACATCATTCATGAAATAAATATTATCCTTTCTCTCTATATTTCATTCATTTTGTGTCACACTATACAAAAATAGATAGACCAAATCCCTAGAATGATGTTGTAATCATCACGTCAAATCGAATCCATAACCCACCTACCTATCCTTTTTTATAGCGCAACCTCATAAGGGGATATCACATACCAATCATATATCCCTCTAATTTCATTACATCTGTATTTATGTTGAATTACCCCTTAATCCATCATTGATTCGGTTTACTTAATTGTATATTTATACTATTTTATTAAGGGGTATTATGGTGTAAATGGTATATTCCCTACCTATATTATGAATTATCCTTAAAAGAATTTGGATATGTAATAATAAAAAATATTTAAAAAAATATTTAATTAAAAAATGTTGGTAAGATCATGTGTTACCTATGGGATTTTTAAAGGATGTATAGTTTCAAAAAACTTTATTCAATTTTGTATGGAATGTGGTAGGAAAACATGTGTGGGATCAAATCGGTGAGTTATTTTCCCTCACCACCCTAACCACTCCATTTTACAACTTTTGTACTGATCTCCAACACAACTGACATCGAGCCATCAACGATAAATAGTTCAAAAACTTCCATTACAAAGAAGGGATGTGGATGTTATAAAATTTGGTAGTGTGGTTATTTTTAGTTCAACAGTCTCATCATGTTCTGGGGGTTCCATGATACCTTAGGTATATAGTCTATAGAGACATAAAATGTGAATCCTATATTAGGATTCACCTTAATTATCAATTGTATTATTCCCTAAAGTACATCTATATAATCTAATATTTTTTAGATGATTTTATGTTATTTTTATCTTTGTATTTTTATGGTATCCTCATGGGTATTTTTATACACATATCTTCATAGTATTTTTATCACAGATGTTTTTTTCACTATAATTGATACACGTTTTGGATGTGAATTTTGTGGATGTGGATATAGTGGTTATAAATCCTAGTGGCATTCTAACATGGTTGTTACTGATGGAATAAACGTCTTAAGATGATGTGGTGTGTATAACTCCCTATCTAGTTGTTTTAGTATCCCTTAATTTGAGTTTTTGGGGCCTTTTATATTTATATGCAAACTAATAATTTATTTCTCAAACTATAGATATGTCTAACATGTGTCTCATCCATATTATATTATGACTGAAGAGCCTATTAGTGTTGAGTTATTATAATTGATTGTGAAGATATACTTCTTTGTGTAAGTTTACAAGGACAAGGCCTTACATGTGTTTTTGATATATATTCATAGTGAAAATTGTAGTCCCATGGCCTATTGGAGTTAGCTTATAGCAAGCACACATTGGTTATTAGTGGTTCATGTCATGTTAGAATTGTATAATAGTAGATTGAGTCCTAGGAAAAATGGTTGCATTAAGTATTCTTATGATTTATGGTATGGGAAACTTGGGAAATCATGTAAAGGTTACATGAATTAATGTTTTTGAACATATGACTTAGTTATTAGTGAATTAATATGGTGTATCCTTTCACATTGAATCTAATCATATATGGACTGTCTTGAAACATTAATGTTTCATTTTTGTGGTCTAATTGGATAGAACATGCTTCTTATAGAATAGTAATTATATCTATTGTCCATGTATATATTATTTTATATCAACCATATATAATATAATAATTATGGAATCATCTTTTAAAATGTAGGATTCCACCGCATAGACTGGAAGCCTAGATTAAGAAGATGCATTGTGATGAGGACATATCGGTGATTCAGCCAATAGTTTCTAATCTACTGAGTCAAGAGTCATTAGTTCAAGTACCAAGTTGATACTTATTTATACCATGTGACTAGAAGAAAAATACCCAAAAGGATGAACTAGTCGTGAGTTTAAAAAATACCAATATATCTTGAATCATTTCAAAATTACATCCTGATTCATAGTAAGATGTATAATATTACATTGTTTAAGAGGCGAAGGTAGGGATGTCGAGGTGGAGGTGAAGTCCAGGAGGTCTAGGTTGAGAGCTGGGAGGCGGAACAGGGAGTCGGAGGCCGGGAGTCGGAGGCCAGGAGCCGGAGGCCAGGGAGGGGAGTTGGATAGGGGAGAAGAGGGTCAGGAGGCGGTGGTCGGGGAGGGAAGGACAAGGCTGGGAGTCGAGGGTCGGGGAGGTTGTGTTGAATTGGGGGAGCACAATGGCCATTTGAGGAAAAGCCCAATAGTTAGGGTCTGATGGAAGCTTGAATACCCACGGTTTTAATAAAACTGTTGGTATAGACTACTATAAACAATCTATCCTCGTAGTTCTTTAAACCGTGGGGATAGATGCGTGGGGAAAAACACCATTTCCAGTAGTGGGAGCTTCACTTTTTTCTTCTATGGACCTCTCCAATTCTGCCATCTACAAGGCCATTCAGACGCGTCTGTTCGGTGGATGAAAGCTGGCTGCCACCTCGGGTCAAGGGTGGAAAAATCAACTCTCAATCAACTTTCCACCCACCTATGGCCTACCACAATTAATTGATGAAACTTGGAATATTGGAGGCTCTACCCAAGGATTAAAAAATTCCTAGTTAAGGTAGTGGTGGTGGAGGAGTTGATCATCATTGGTGCTTTGTTCAGTTCTAATGTTATGCTGCAATTTTATTGTGTCAAGTTTGTATTTCACATTTAAGTTGTTAAATTCACTTTAGTTTCTTAATAAAAGTTCTTCTTTTCCAATTATTCTGTTGTTATTCATATCAATTTGATACCGTTGGTTCAAGGTGTAAATTTATTCACACCAAACCTTGTGAAATTATTCACACAATGGTGGAGTGATAATTTTCTTTTTATTTTTTCTTTACTTATTCAATTCCCCCCTCATGAGTATACTTCCCACTTCCATTGAAACCATAGTATCAATGGAGGGCTAACCCACTTATGGGTTGATCCAAGGGAGTAGAAAGGGTATGTATTGGATGTTATTTATCACCCCATTAATGTCTAATAACTTCTTTAATTGATATTTTTATTTGATGTTTTTTAAACTCCATCGTCCTTGTTGAATTTAAGGCCACACACTTCAAGTGATAATACAAACCTTTACCTTAAAGTGCTCAAAACTTTGATCCTTCAAGTGTATAGGTGATTAGTATTAAAGCGTGTAGGTATTAAACCAGTAAGTGATGATGTTTTTTGATTTTCATAAATGAACCCATCTCAAATATAATAAATTTAAATCATTAAAGAAGGAATTCATCCAATCCACCCCAAGTTATAACCTAGGATCAAATCATTATCTTAATTTGAATTAACTTAAATATGTTAGAGATACCTTAAACCCATCTAAAATCAACCCATGTTTTCCAATTCATTTCTAAAAATAATCCATAAAATGTACGTGTCTGTAGGTTACTTCTTAGGTCTCTGAGGATTCGATAACACAAGATAAACTATAAGGACCGTTCTACCTTCATCTCTTGGGTAAATTTGAGCATGAATAAAATTTTGGCTCTGTTTCCAGGGGACCAATTAAGTTTCCTTAGTAACTAGCTTCCTTTTCTCACCCCAATTCTCTAATCTCATCCCCAATTTAATTCCTATAGAAAACCCTTTTGAAAAAAATCCAAACATGGGGAACCTCTACTTACATTGATCACTCCACACCAAGTGTGATGTTCAATGAAAATCCTAGTTTCTACTGGTGGTATAATCAACAACCTAATGAACCACAATGTTTTAACTCCTATGATACACAAAACATTCCAACATATAATGAGTTTCAATCCATACAAATCCAATATGAACACCCTCCTGTGCAATTCTAACAACATAATTATCAACATGGAATTGACCATTTGGTTCAACCACTTATCCATACTAATATAAATCCATTATTTGGAAAAAAATTCAACAAATGGAGCTAATTAATTTTGAGGTTTCATCATTTAGATTAGAACTAGAAAACTTTGAGACGGATTTGGAACCCATTCCCACTCATGCTATCCCTTCCTCATCATTAATAGAAGACTCTTATCTCCCACAAACCTCTCATTTATTTATTGAAGTACCAACCTTTATATTTGGGATATATTAAGTTGATAAAGGAATTATTAAAGGGTCTTAAAATCAAGAGGAAATTGAATTTTTGGATTCAAAAGATGAAAATTTGACATCGTGGATTGAGTGCCCCTATAATAGATCCATTGATGATTGTTCAAAAACACCAATAATTGAAACATCGAGAGGAATCACACACATTGATATATTAACCATACATGACACTAATCTTTCCAATTTGGTGGTTGAATCTTCTATTCAAAAGGAACCAATTTTTTTGAGAAATTTTGAAAAAGAAACTGAGGTGGATTTAAAATCTCAACCCGTGTTTAAATGTCCTATCCAAACAGTTCTCAAAATTATTATCCTTCCTTACCCACTCAATTATCCCTTAATAAAGTATAAACATGATATTTCAATTGGAATCCATGATTCTATTGAAAAAGAAAATGTAGGAATGAATATTGATGTCTTAGGCAAGACTAGAGAAGCAACTTGATCCACCATTTTTGATATTCCTTGGATTTACCCACTCATTTTAGAACATAGAATTGTGAATGAAAAAAAATTCTAAACATAGAATCAATCTCAACCTAGTATAAGTGGTGAAACATGTGGTCCTTAAAATTTTTAATGTTGGTATTGGGTAAGTTAGGGGTGTTCATGTTGAGCTAGTGACATTAAACAAAAGTGTTGCATGTGAGGCACCCCATGGTTTTCATGTTTCCAATATTTTTGGAATCATATTTATTTTTCAAATATGATTAATTAATCATTTTGATATAATAAAAATAGACTGTTGACCTATTTTTTATTATGATTATGGATGGGTATTGAAGTGAGCACCATATTCATCAGTGTCACGTGTTGTGATCCTTGAGTAATACCTTACCCAGAAATTTAAAAAGAAGAAAACGTATCATCAGTTGGATTTATTTTATGTGTTTATAGTTTAAAATAAAAATAAAAAAATAAATAATAATATAATAATAATAATAAAAGGGACACACCGTAGGTCGTGGGTCAAACCTCGTCACAACCGGCGAAGCCGCATGGAATCAAACCCGGGACCAAAGGGAGACAGGGGCGCGCACTTACCACTGACCTATGGATTATTGTGCTTCCTTGTTCTATAATTTATATATATATATATATACTTATATTTTAACTATATATATATATAAAATTTTTTTTTGTTTGTTTGTATGTTTTTTTCTCTTTTCCTTTTTCTACTAGTGAACTCTGCAAGTGACATGGATATCAAAGGGCTAAATTAGAGCAGCAAGAACTTCAAATTCAACCACTAGGTGAATTCATTCCATGATCCTCATTTTTAATTTCCTTTTTGAACTCTCATTCTCTACCTCTACCCCCTTCTAAATTTTCTTTTCTTTAAACAATGGGGACAGTGTTATTTTACGTTTGAGGGGGGGGGAGATAAAATAAAAAACGCTTTTGTGTAAAAAATGAATGATTTGAAAAAAAATAGTGTAAATGGAAGGAAAAATTCATTTAACTTTGAACATGGTAATAAACATTGCACACTTTGAAACTGAATATCAAATAATTTAGCATGCCCTAATTCTGATTTTAATCCTTGTATAATTTCATGAGAGAAGATTTTGGACAGTGTGGTAGTCCAATGTGATATTTCATCATTTATATTTTCATCCAAACAAAAAAAAAGATCACAATGCACGTCCTTTGGATAGTGGGGTATTATTTTGAGTTAATGGGGTCCCAAAAATAAATAACATAGATTTAATGATCATTTTAGTTTTAATATGACTATTTTATATTTTTTTTAAAAACAATAAATTTACGCGTAGAGCAATGAAATGCCCTAATGAATGGATTTCGACACTTGAGGATCGTGACTCCATAGTTGTCTGGCCTAGAGATAGTAATATTATCTCTATTTATGGTAATTTGATTTTGTTTTTGACTGAGTTAACTCAATATGATGCCTGAGAATGTGGGATTCACTTGGTGCCCTAAGGTCTTTCAGCCTAGGAGTCATCGGCAAAGTCTCACTACAGAGGTTGACTCTTTTGAGTGCAATTTCAATTACCATGGAAAAATTGCAAAAATAAAAAAAACCAAATAATAATAATAATAATAAAATATTTTTTTGAATACTCATCTTAATATTGCAATGTGATTCCACCTAGCGCTTCCATAATTTCCCTCTTGAATAAAGATGAGCCCCCATGTCTAATGCAATGCACAACACATCATCACTCTTAATTGATATTGGATAAAATATGGCAATGAATTTGAAAAAAATAATGGGCTTGGGATTGTGATCTGATTACGAAACTATGATTTATTAAAATATTTTTATTGGTTTCATTATTGTTTGGTATAAGAGTTTTTGGTGATCATTGTGTATTAAAATGTTTTTGGAAAAGGGAATTCGAATTTCATATTATTGAGATATATTTTGCTCGGGACTAGAAAAAATAAAGTTGGGGGTGTGATTAGCCACTAAATTAGGATAATATTCATTGTTAATATATATAATATTCTTGTGATTTATTATTCATAAACACCATTTTAGTGCATTTTACACTTTGAACAACATTTTACATTATGATTGTAATTCCTTCTTAAAATGCACTATTATGTGGTACATTTTTGAACATAATTTAAAATACCCAATGATCTTGATTTTATTTTCATATTTAATTTTCAGGTCTATAATTATATTGGGAACAATTGATACTTGTGGATTTTTGGAAGATTCACATTGGAAGACCACAAAAATGGGATTTCATGCAAACAATTCTGGAGAAGGCAGATTGGACACCATCCCATAGATGAGAATGTGGGGCCCAACATACAGGCCCAATTAAGCCCAAATATCATGGTATTCTATAATAAATATGTAGGAACAAATAATTATTCAGAAGACAGAGTGAATTCGAACTCCATAGTGGTTATTAAGGCAGCCCAATTTAGAGATACAATTATGGGAAAGATTCTGCAGCCGAGAAAAACATTCTACAAATTTAATCATATCTCGGACAAAATATATTCATTTGGGATGCCAGTTTACAGAGAGCTAGGATACATCCATAGATTCACTTTTTTCTTCTATGGACTTCTCAAATTCGGCCATCTAAAAGGCCATTCAGATACACCTGTTCGATGGATGAAAGATGGATGCCACCTCGGGTCAAGGCTGGAAAAATCAACTCTCCCTCAACTTTCCACCCACCAATGGCCTACCAATATTAACTGAGGAGACTTGGAATATTGGAGGGTATACCCAAGGTGTAAAAAATGCCTAATTAAAGCAGTGTTGTTGGAGGAGTTTATCATCTTTGGTGCTTTGTTCAATTGTAATGTTATGCTGTGATTTTGTTGGCTCAAGTTTGTCTTTCACATGTAAGTTGTTTAATACACTTTAGTTTCTTTATAAAAGTTCTTATTTTCCTCTTATTATGTTGTTCTTTATATCACTTTTATACTTTTGGTTCAAGGTGTGAATTAATTCACACCAAACCTTGTGAAATTATTCACACAACGGTGGAGTGATCATTTTCTTTTTATTGTTTTCTTTACTTCTTCAATTCCTCCCTCATGAGTCTACTTCCCGCTTCCATTGAAACCATAGCATCAATGGAGGGCTAACCCACTTATGGGTTGATCCAAGGGATTATAAAGGGGCAATATTGTATTTTATTTATCACCCCATTAATGTCTAATCACTTCTTTAATTGAGATTTTATTTGATGATTTTTAAACCCCATCGTCCTTGTTGAAATTTTAGGCCACACACTTCATGTGAAAATATGAACCTTTACACTCAAGTTCTCAAAACCTTGAACCTTCAAGTGTATAGGTTATTATTATTAAAGGGTCTAGGTATTAAACCTGTAATTGATGATGTTGTTTGATCTTATTAAATGAACCCATCTCAAATATAAGAAATGGAAATCATTAAAGAAGGAAATCATCCAATCCTCCCCAAGCGATAACCTATGATCAACTCATTATCTTAATTTGATTAAACATAAATCTATTAGTGATACCTTAAACCCATATAAAATCAACCCAATTTGTCCACTTAATAACCAAAAACAATCCATAGAATGTACATGTCTGTAGGTTACTTCATAGGTCTATGATGATTCGATAACCCAAGCTAAACAACAAGGACCGTTCTACCTTCATATCTTGGGTAAATTTGAGAGTGAATCAAATTTTAGCACCATTTCTGGGGACCTAAGTAAGTTATCTTAGTCACTATCTTCCTTTTCTTACCCCAATTATATAATCTCATCCCCAATTTAATTCATATGGAAAACCCTTTTGAACAAATCCAAACATGGGGAACCTCTCCTTACATTGATCACTCCACACCAAGTGTGATGTAAAATGACCATCCTAGTTTCTACTGGTGGGATAATCAACAAACTAATGAACCAAAATGTTTTAACTCATATGATACACAAAAAATTCCAACATATAATGAGTTTCAATCCCTACAAAGCCAATCCGAACACCCTCTAATGCAATTCCAACAACATAGTTATCCACCTGGAATTGACCATTTGGCTCAACCCCTTATCCATCCTAATCCAAATACATTACTTGAAAAACTATGTCAAAAAATGGATATAATGATTTTTGAGGTTTCATCAATAAGATTAGAACTACAAAACTTTGAGACAGTTATGGACCCCATTCCCACACATGCTATCCCTTCCTCATTATTAATAGAAGACTCTTTTCTCACACAAACCACTCATGTATTTATTGAAGAAAAAACCTTTGGATATGGGATAGATGAAGTTGATAAATTAATTATTGAAGGGTATTTAAATCAAAAGTAAATTGAATTTTTGGATTCAAAACAGGAAAATTTGACATCGTGGATTGAGTGCCCCTATTATAGATCTATTATTTATTTTTCAGAAACACCAATCATTGAAACATCGAGAGGAATCACAAAAATTGAGTTAATAGCCATCCCTGACACTAATATTTTCAATTTTTTGGTTGAATCTTCTATTTAAAAGGAACCAATATTTTTGATAAATTTTGAAAAAGAAACTGAGTTGTATTTAAAATATCAATATGTGTTTGAATGTCCTTTCCAAATCGAGATCAAGATTATTATAATTTATTACCCACTCATGTATCCATTAATAAGGTATAAACATGACCTTTCAATTGGAATTCATGCTTCTATTGAAAAAGAAAATGCAGTAATGAATATTGATGTCTTAGGCAAGACTAGAGAAGAAACTAGATCCACCATTTCTGATATTCCTTGGATTTACCCACTCATTTTAGAACATAGGATTGTGAATGAAACAAATTCTAAACATAGAATTAATATAAATCTAGTAGAAGTGGTGAAAAATGTGGCTTTTAAAATGTTTAAAGTTGGTATTGGGTAATTTATGTGTGTTCATGTCGAGCTAGCGACATTTACTAAAAGTGCTACACGGGAGGCAACCCGTGGTTTTCATGTTTCCAATATTTTTGGAATCATCTTTATTTTTCAAATAGTATTAATTAATTATTTTGATATTAAAATAATATACTATTGACCTATTCTTCTATTATGAGTATGGATGGGTATGAAAGGGGAGCACCATATTCATTCGTGTCACGTGGTGTGATCCTTGAGTAATACCTTACCCATAAATTTAAAAAGAAGACAATGTACCATCAGTTGGTTTTATTTTATGTGTTTTTAGGTTAAAATAAAAAGACAAAAAATAAATAAAAATATAGTAATAATAATAAAAAGGGATACATCATAAGTTGTGGGTCAAACCCCGTCACAACCGGCGAAGCCGTAGGGAATCGAACCCGGGACCAAAGGGAGACAAGGGCACACACTTACCAAAAACCTATGGCTTATTGTGTTTCCTTATTCTATAAAAAAACAATATATAATAATATATATATATATTTTAATATATATATATATATATATTGTTTTTTTATTTTCCTTTTTCTACTAGGGAACTCTGCAAGTGATATGGATATCAAAACCCTAAATTGGAGAAGCAAGAACGTCAACTTCAACCACTAGGTGAATTCATTCCATGATCCTCATTTTCAATTTCCTTTTTGAACTCTCATTCTCTATAACACCCCGACCCTAGTTACCCAGAGTCAGTGCATTACTACATAACATTTTCATGATCACAAAAGATCAAGTCTCGAAAGAGCGATTAGTTTCGTAGACTTGGAATCACTAGATACATTCATAAGTCTTACGTTACATCATAAAGTGAAAAACTACAACAACACAGTCTCTATATTCCACAATAATATCCCCTCAGACTATCCTTGTAGGTCAGTCATGAAATACTTCTTCACATCCTGGAAAAAATAAAATATAGAAAGGGGTGAGCTCAGATGCTCAGTAAGGATAACAATATAACAGAAACTTTCATAAATAAGTATAAACATTTAAGACAACGTATAACTAAAAAAAGCCTTTTAAACTTTAACTTTATCATAATATGGAAAAACTAAAATTAAATAATTCAATTTACTTATTCACATGGATATTCTACCAGTCGAATAATCACATGCAATATCAATAACCACTTTCATAATGATGGAATGCATAATGCCAGACTATCATAACCACATAGTCAAGGCCTTGTGCCAAGACTACAAATAATATTTTTTCAAGGCTATGTGCCAAGACACTAGTTTGTCTCATGAGACCAACCGATGCATCGAGGAGCTATAACGGGCTCCACCCGTCACTTACTAAGTCCAATGCATTCCTCATATGAACAGTTTAAACATAACATAAAAATTCGTATTAAAACTTGCATACAAAATTTCAATAATTGATTCATAAACCATGAATGGTATAAAAATAACACATACACAGTCAAACATATCACAAAACCTCCAATAAAATATGGATGTTTTTTATCATAATAAATCAACTTCAAATAAGCTTAAAATCCATCGAAGGATGTTGACATAGATGAAATCAAAACTATTTGAGAGAAATATATCTTTTTTCAAATAATTTAAAAGTAAAATAATTATAAAATAAAAAATTTAATTTTAAAATATTCTTATAACCTTTTAAGGGAATCATCTATGACTATATAATGGTGGAAAATAGACACACCCTCCATATAAGTTAAAAAAGATATTCTTATCGTAATTTTGTCGAAATGGTTAAAAAGGACCTTGTTTGGAAAACGATGGAAATATTCTTTTATAAAAATCTTATAAAATGTCAAAAATAGATATAAATGACTTTAACCCATAGTATATAAGATAGTAAGAATGTTTTGAAATGCATTTTTAAGAAAAATGGATGTGGATGATAAAGAGGTCCCAATAGATAATTACGTATAAACAACCTCAGATAATGAAGAGATTGTAGAATTATCCCTTACCTTGTAATTTTCCTTGGTCTAGGGTAGGTTAAAATATTGTATAATGGTGAAATAATTTTTATTAAATTATAAAATAATCATATACATTAATATGATATCATATATGATCTTTTAACATTGCTTGGTTAATAATATCTTAGTATTATCATCGTATCGGGTGTTAAAGGATTCATTTTCCTTTATATCCTTTGTTATGTGAGTCATATTTGTTATGGATTGGATTTATCTTATTCATATCCAGAATTATATAAATACATTAAACATTATTTTTAACCATCAAATGAAAATTAGTCTTGAATGGATACAAAGGGGAATGAATCTCATCACGTTCGTGGAGACGGTAATCCGTACGTACACACGAGCGACAATATCATTCTTTTGATATTAAAATTTTATATAATTGGATGTAATATCATATATAAATAATCATTATTATGTTATATTTATTATTTATATCAATTAAACATCATTATTATACCCATCCAAATAATAATGTATTGAATAACAATAACACCACGACATGGAGACGTTAAGCCCAACATACGCACGTATGGTGACATGCCATTCAAAGGATGGATAGAATAATGAATATGGTTTTAAAATATTTATAATAACATAAAATTATATAGAATACACTGGATTTATTATTTTATAATGTAAACAACAACGAAAAAGGAAGTGGAAGAAGAAAGGAACTAGGAAGAGGTGATGAAATATTTACCTCTTCTTCGGGTTCTTCCTTTTGATTAGACCAAAATGGCTCCTTAAGTTGAATTTATGACTAATGTAAGGCCTCTAGGATGAAGGGAGGACAGTTGAGAGGGTATTTGGGCAGATTGTTTCTGAGAAAAATGGCTTTTATGGTGTTAATTAGAGATAAGTGTGAGTGCTCTTTTATAAGAGAGGTGAGAGGCACCTTAGGAAAAGCTAGAAATATTTTTTTATAAGAAAATAATTTTCAGTTTATAATGGCTCCAAAAAGGATTATGTAAAGTATACGGTGGTTATGGGTCTAAATACACTCAACCAATAAGTTTTATACAGGTTTGGGTCACTATATTAAATTTATATTTAAGATTTAACTCTTAGTTAAATAGTTTGACATTTACCACGTGTCTTTGTATTTTTATATTATATAGTTAATAAACTTACTATATACTTCCAAGAGAACCCCAAGTGGTTAATTAATGATACAAGTATCATTATATAATTCCTCTGTCTGAGCCTTATACTTTTAGGAATTGAATATCAATTAATAATATAATATTTGTTTTAAAAACTATTTTATGTCAATTTTAACACTATTTGGTATTTTGTTTTTTCTAAATTCATAACAGCATTATTACTTCTAAAAAAACTCAAATAACCAAACCTAATATATCATGTTATCCTATAAAATTAGTGGAATGAATAAAAAGTCTCAAATTACATTTATTTGGATATTTATAATATCAATTATTTTAATATTTCATTACTTAGGTACTTACTGCATCATCATTGTGTCATAAATAATTTAAATTATTTATTGTCTAAAAAGTATAAATGAAATAACATTATGTATGAAATCTTATTATCTTTATAAGGAATATTTATATCATAATTTAGCTTATTTATAACTCTATATTAAAAAAGTTTTACTTATTAAACATTGAATTTAACACTTTTAACTCTTCTTTGAATTAAATAATAATAAATATCCTAATCTAATACAAGTGGACCAAATATGTCCTTATTTTATTCCTAAGGTTGTTTTTGGTCGAATTATACTTATACAATAGAATTAGTACATGTTTTAGGGTAATAATAACATCATTGTTACCCTTAATCACCCTAATTACTTTTAACCGTGGTAAATAAAAGTAAAAAGTTACTATTTCAAAAAAAATATTTTTATCTTATTGAACCAAATTTTACTCCTTGATAATAACCATGTCTTTTGGATTTTGTAAATCCCATTTATAGAAGCGGTAAAATTATGTTTTATGTGAATTTGCAACTTCTCCTAAGAGTTGGGTAAAAGACGGTGAAAAGATCAATAAAATTTTTATATATCTAAAATTATTATAAACTGACCCCAATGAATTACATTAAACTTATATAGGTATTATGTATCTATTTTTACTTAAAATAAATTTACATAAAATAAATAATTATTTAAATAAAAATTCGGTTTTAAACTATAACTCAGTGTTTTTCACTATTCATCAAAAATTGAAAGTTTTCAGAAAAATACAAAAAATTTACCCTAATCAAATTTTGATATTATGAATCCAAAAATGAAGTCCATTTTGAAAGATAAAATTTATAAAATTTCAATAAGTGGGTATTACTATTCATATCGGCTTGTTTTAATGGTTGTGATGTGTTAGAACTCGAAGTTGCGTACAACACATGCTACTATATTATTCAAAGAGAATCGTACCATGGAAGATTGGGGTGTTACATTCTCCCCTCCTTAAAATAATTTCATCCTTGAAATTTATAGAATATTACTACATAAAAAGACTCAGGTGGTTCTTCATCATAAGTTACTTGGGTTCCCACATTGCCTCTTCCATCTTATGGTTTCTCCATAGAACTTTTACCAGAAGAGTCGTCTGGTTTCTCAGCACTTGTTCTCTCATATCAAGAATCCTGACGGGCTCTTCGAAATAAGATAGACCAGGTTCCAGTTGTAATTTCTCATAGGTGAGTACATGCATTGGGTCAGGCATGTATTTTCTCAACAGTGATACATGGAACACATCGTGAACTTTAGAGA
Source organism: Viscum album (assembly GCA_963277665.1). Lineage (NCBI taxonomy): Eukaryota > Viridiplantae > Streptophyta > Magnoliopsida > Santalales > Viscaceae > Viscum > Viscum album. The sequence goes on from OY728119.1 coordinate 232,875,025, forward strand.
TATTTGGCAACATTGCCAAATGATAAGCTACAACCCCAATTCGTTCAAGAATTTCAAAAGGTCCGATGTACCTGGGACTCAATTTACCTTTCTTACCGAAACATACAACTCCCTTCAATGGAGATACCTTTAAGAAAATATGATCTCCTACCTAAAATTCCAAATCCTTCCTTTGGTTATTGGCATAGATCTTCTGCCTACTTTGAGTTTCTTTGATGTGGGTTTCGATTACCATCACATTTTCTATCATTTCCATAAGAAGTTATGGGCCTACAAGTTTTCTTTCACCAATATCATCCCAAAAAGTTGGTGTGAAACATCTCTTTCCATATAACGGTTCAAATGGTGCCATTTGAATACTTGAATGGCAGCTATTGTTATTGTAAAATTTTACCAAAGGCAAATATTGACCCCACATACCTTGAAAGTCAAGTGAGAATGATCTCAACATATCTTCTAAGGTTTGAATAGTCTATTCTGATTGTCCATCAATTTGAGGGTGTTAGGTAGTTCTCAAAAGAAGTTCAGTATCCAGGGCTTTCTGAAGACTTTTCTAGAATCTTGATGTAAAACAGGGATCATGATCAGAAAAAATAGATAGGGGTACTCCATGAAGTCTCAAAACTTCATTAATATATAGTCTTGCTAGACATTCAAGTGGTAGATCTTCTCTTATAGAAATAAAATTTTCTGAGTTGGTAAGACGATCAACAATGAACCATATTTCATTGTTCATTCTTGGAGTCTTTGGTAGTCCCATGAAAAAGTCCATCATAATATTATCCCATTTCCACTCAGGTTTGGGAAGTGGTTGCAGGACTCCTTCACACTGTTGCCTTCCAGAATTCACTTGTTGACAAACCATACATCTTGACACAAAATCAGTAATCTCCCTCTTCATGTTGTCCCACCAAAAATGTTCATTCAAATCTCTATACATTATAGTGCTACTAGGGTGTATAGAGAAATTATAACTATGAGGATCATCCAACAATTCCCTTTTAAGATCAGTTACGTCGGGAACACAAAGTCTCTTCCCAAATTTCAAAATTCCATATTCATACACAAAGTCACTCAATCTCCCATCATTCACAACATTAATCTTCTTTTGAAACTCTTCATCATCGGTCTGAGAACTCTTTATCCTTTCCAGTAAATATGGTTTGACAACCATTTGTAAAAGTATTGATGTTTCACCTTCCATGGTGATTCCCATATCCATCTTTACTAGATCCATGAAAATAGGATCCCTTTCAACTATCATCTTGTTCAAAACTCCATGATCCTTTCTAATCAAAGCATCTTCCACCTTACTTGCCCTCCCCAGGTGGTATTGTATCGTGCAATCATAATCCTTGAGTAGTTCAAGCCATCTTCTTTACCTCATGTTGAGTTTTTTCTGTGAGAAAATATGCTTCAAACTCTTGTGATCAGTATAAATCTCACATTTTTCACCATATATATAGTGTCTACAAATATCCAAATCAAAGATTATAGCTGCTAACTCAAGATCATGAGTAGGATAGTTTTGCTCATGAATTTTCAGATGTCGTGATGCATAGGCAATAACCCTATCATTCTGTATAAGGACACAACCAAATCCTTTCTTTGATGCATCACGATAAATAATGAACCCATTATTCCCCGATGGTAGAGTCAATATAGGAGCATTGAATAATATTCTCTTCATTTCTTCAAAACATTATTCACACTCTTTTTTCCAAACAAATTTAACCCATTTACGTGTGAGCTTCATTAATGGGTTATCCAATCAGGCAATATTTTGGATGAAATGTCGATAATAACTTACTAAACCAATAAAACTGTGTACCTTAGTTATAATCATCGGTGCTGGCCATTCTTGGATTTATCTTGTCATAGAAGGATCAATGGATATTCCATCCTTAGAGACAATATGGACAAGAAAAGAAATCTCCTAAAGACAAAATTCACACTTACTAAACTTCCTGTATAATTCATGTCTTCTAAGAGTCTTTAGAATAATGTGCAAGTGATTTTCATGATCCTAATAGATTTTGAAGTATACCAAGATATCATCAATAAATACCACTGAAAATTCATCAAGATATTACTTGAAAACTCTCTTCATTAGATCCATGAAAACAGAGGGTGCATTAGTCACCCCAAAAGGCATTACTGTAAACTTGTAATGCCTGTACCTAGTTCGAAACACTGTTTTCGAAATGTCTACCTTCTTCACACACAACTGATGATGTCCAGATCGAAGATAAATTTTTGAGAATTATTGTTCTCCATGAAGTTGGTCGAATAAATCATCAATGCGAGGTAGGGGATACTTATTCTTTATTATTATAGCATTGATCTCCCTGTAGTTAATGCACAACCACACAAATCCATCTTTCTTTTTAACAAAAAGGACAGGGGATCCCCATGGAGAAACACTAGGGTGAAGAAATCCCTTATTACTCAATTCCTCTAGATGTTTCTATAGTTCCACTAATTCCATAGTGGCTATTCTATAAAGGGTCTACGATATGGGCCTTGAACATGGAATTAAATCAATGGAAAACTCAATTTCTCGTTCTGGAGGATGTTCAGGTAATTCTTATGGAAACACATCAACATATTCTTTCACAATTAGTACATCCTCTATTCAAAAATTCCTTTCCTCACCCATAGTTATTTCATTATCTTCTTCCCCAAAAATTTAATTTAGTTAAGCTACTGTGGGTGGATCTAGATAAGAATTAGGTGGTGACGATTCTTCTCTAAAGATAAGGTATTCTCTATCATTGTCATAAAAAATAGTAACCTCCTTCTTCTTATAATAAATTTTTGTATCATGGTCTAAAAGCCAATCCATACCAAGGATTATATCATATTCGATCATGAGATCAGCTGATAAAGAACATTTATATGCTCTAATGGGGAGTGATTTACAAAACTTTGTTACGATGATACTTCCCTTAGGAGTTTTTACTGACAAATCCATTGTTAAATCAAATTGGAAATATCTAATTTCATTAGAAAACTGGGAAGATATGAAACAATGTGACGATCCAGAATCAGATAAAGCATTTTCTAAACTTGAGGAAACCATTAAATTACCTGCCACCATGTCCTTCGGAGCTTCAACCTCAGCAGTAGTGATAGCATAAGCTTGGCCTTGATACCTTGGCCTTTTCTGAGGTAAGTTCTCCTAATTATTAGTACATTCATTTACATAATATCCCATATCCCTGAAATTGTATCATTGAAAATTGTTAGCTTCTTTCTTCCCCTTGGAATCATGAACTTAGTGGCCTATTTCACCACACTTGTAACAGACTCCCATACCCTTCAAGAAAGCACCAGGGTGTTTCTTCCCACATTTACTATAGTATGTATATTCAAATTTTCACTTCTTCCCATTATTTCGATTTCAAAAGTGATTAGTAGACCTCTTCTTCTCTTGATTTGCTTTAAATTCGTAAGACTTAGAGAATTATTTTTCTGTCTTGATAGCACATGAGACAATATCTCCGTACGATGAGAAGGATTGTGAGACTAATGCTTGACGGAGAAACAGTTTCAACCCATCAAAGAAATGATCAATATTACTTCTTGGGTTACATATATAATCTTTATCATACCTTGATAACCTTGGAAAGTTAGCCTCATACTTGGCGACATTCTCATCCTCCTTTTTCCTCAGACTTAGAAATTGCCTTTCCATATCTACTCAATGCTCACGAGGAAAGTATTTTTCTAAGAAAATCTCTTTAAATTCCATCCATTATATACTTGACACTTCTTCATCTTCCTTTGTGTTTTGTATCAGTGACCACCATTGAACAACATCTCTAGTGAGGTGATAAACTGCCATGACCACTTTTTCCCCTTCACTACTCCCCAAAACATGAAATATTTTCTCTAGGGAACTTATCCATTACTCAGCTACCAATGGATTTGTGCTCCCATTGAATGTTGGTGGTTGTTGGATCATGAAGAGATCTAACATTGACCCTCCACATTGTGGATCAGGGTACTCCATATGGGTAAGGTTATTATTCATAACCTGAGTGAGCTATCCTAGTATAGTGATAAGCTGATCAGCACCAATTGTATCACCAGATCCACTATAATTATATTGAGCAGGAGGAAAATCCCTACATGGAGTGCGTGCATTGATACGGTTTCCATTACTTCCAATAGGTGCCATTTCTAAAAAATCTCATAAACTAGATTAGTATATGAATCAAAATACATAATTCCAAACTTGTAAAATACTTAACTTAAATTGAATATTTTATGGATATAATCCATAATCATACAAAAATGTTTTCCTTTAGTATGTATATACTCATAAACCATTCATAATGGGTTTTAAAGAAAATTAGAATTATCCTAAGCATATCCCCCGGGATTGTCATAACCAAGAGTGCAGCAAGACCCATTTTTGTGCACCAGTTCCCGTTTGAGTCTAGCTCAAAGTAGTGTTTTCAGGTTTTACCCCTAGGTACATCTGTGCTAGAGCCGCCTCTACTTGCTCGTATCTAGACATGGATCTATTGCTTGGAAAACTCACAAAATCTCTACAATACCAAAATTCTAGGAAGTTTTTCTATACTAATCCTCAAAGTCTATCTTAGGGATATGTGCTCTAATCAAAGTTTATCTAAATCCGGCTTCCAAGGTTTGTACTAAACTTCCTTTGATACCAACTCTAACACCCCGAACCTAGTTACCCAAAGTCGGTGCATTACTACATAACATTTTCATGATCACAAAAGATCAAGTCTCGAAAGACCGATTAGTTTAGTAGCCTTGGAAGCACTAGATACATTCATAAGTCTTACATTACATCATAAAGTGAAAAACTACAACAACATAGTCCCTATAGTCCACAATCATATCCCCGCAGACTATCCCTGTAGGTCAGTCATAAAATACATCTTTAAATCCTGGAAAAAATAAAACATAGAAAGGGGTGAGCTCAGATGCTCAGTAAGGATAACAATATAGCAGAAACTTTCATAAATAAGCATAAACATTTAAGGCAATATATAACTAAAAAAAGCCTTTTAAACATGAACTTCAGCATAATATGGAAAAAATAAAATGAAATAATTCCATTTAATTATTCACATGGATATTATACTAGTCGAATAATCACATGCAATATCAATAACCACTTTCATAATGATGGAACACATAATTCCAGACTATCATAACCACATAGTCAAGGCCTTGTGCAAAGACTACAAAGAAGATTTTGTCAAGGCCTTGTGCCAAGACACTAGTTTGTCTCATGAGACCTACCGATTCCTCGAGGAGCTATAGCGGGCTCCACCAGTCACTTAATTAGTCCAATGCATTACTAATATGAACATGTTTAAACATAACATAAATATTCGTATTAAAAATAGCATCAGAAATGTCAATACTTTATCCATAAACCATGAATGGTATAAAAATAAAACATCCACAATCAAACATATCACAAAACCTTCAATACAATATCGAAGTTTTGTATCATAATAAATCAACATCAAATAAGCTTAAAATCTATCAAAGGATGTTGACATAGATTAAATCAAAACAATTTGAGAGAAAGATATCTTTTTTGAAATAATTTAAAAGTAACATAATTATAAAATAAAACATTTACTTTGAAAATATTCTTATAAGCTTGTAATGGAATCTTTGATGATTTTATAATGGTGGAAAATAGCCACACACTTCGTGTAAGTTAAAAAAGACATTCTTATCTTAATTTTATTGAAAAGGTTAGAAAGGATCTTGTTTGGAAAACGACGGAAAGATTCCTTTATAAACATCTTATAAAAAGTCAAACAAGGGTATAAATGACTTTAAAACATAGTCTATAAAATATTAATAATGTTTTGAAATACATTTTTAAGAAACATGGATGTGGATGATAAAGAGGTCCTAGAAGATAATTACATATAAACAACCTTGGATAATGAAGAGATTGTAGAATTAACCCTTAACTTGTACTTTTACTTGGTCTAGGGTAGGTTAAACTCTTTTATAATGGTGAAATAATTGTTATTAAATTATACAAGAATCATATAAATTAATAAGATATCATGTATGATCTTTTAACATTGCTTCACTACTAATATCTTAGTATTATCGTCGTTTCAGGTGTTAACAGATTCATTTTACTTTATATTCTTTATTATGTGAGTCATATTTGTTATGGATGGGAGTTATCTTATTAATATCCAGAATGATATAAAGTCTTTAAACATTATTTTTAATCATCAAATGAAAATTAGTTTTGAATGGATATGATGGGGAATGAATCTCATCGCGTTCGTGGAGATGGTAATCCGTACGTACGTACGAGCTACAATATCATTATTTTGATATTAAAATATTATATAATTGGATGGTATATCATATATAAAGAATAATTATCATGTTATATTTATTATTTACATAAATTAAAAATCATTATTATACCCATCCAAATAATAATGTATTGAATAACAATTACACCACGACGTGGAGACAATAAGCCGTACGTACGCACGTATGGTGACATGTCATTCAAAGGATGGATAGAAGAAGGAATATGGTTGTACCATATTTATAATAACATCACAGTATATATAATATACTAGAGTTATTATTTTATAATGTAAACATCAAATAAAAAGGAAGTGGATGAAGAAAGGAACTTGGAAGAGGTGATTAAATATTTACCTCTTCTTTGGGTTATTATTTTTGATTTGATCAAAAGGGCTCCTTAAGTTGGCTTTATGACTAAAGTAAGGCCTCTAGGATGAAGGGAGGACATTTGAGAGGTTATTTGGTCAGAGTTTGGCCGAGCCAAATAGATTTTATGGTGTGAATTAGAGAGAAGGGGGAGTGCTCTTTTATAAGAGGGGTGATGGGCACCTTAGGAAAAGCTAGAAATATTATTTTATAATAAAATTATTTTAGGTTTCTAATGGATCTGAAATAGATTATTTAAATTTAAAGGTGGTTATGGGTCTAAAACCACTCAAACAATAGGTTTTATACAGTTTTGGGTCACTATATTAACTTTATATTTTAGATTTAACTCTTAGTTAAATAGTTCGACATTTACCATGTCTCTTTGTATTTTTATATTATATAGTTAATAAACTTACTATATACTTCCAAGAGAACCCCAAGTGTTTCATTAATGATATACCTATCATTATATATGTCCTTTGGCCAAACCTTATATTTTTAAGAATATAATATCAATTAATAATATAATATTTTTTTTTAAAAACTCTTTAATGTCAATTTTAACACTATTTGGTATTTTGTTTTTTATAAATTCATAAAAGAATTATTACATCAAAAAACATTCATCTAACCAACCCTAATATGTCATATTAACCTAGAAAGTTAGTGTAATTCATAAACAGTTTCTAATTACATTTATTTGGATATTTATAATATCAATTATTTTAATATTTCATTAATCAGGTAATTAATGCATCATCATTGTGTTATAAATAATTTAAATTATTTAATGTCTAAAAAATATAAATAAAATACCATTATGTGGGATATCTTTTTATATTTATAATGAATATTTATAGTCGAATTTATCTTATGTATAATCCTATATTAAATTTTTTTTAGTTATTAAACATTGAATTTAACACTTTTAACTCTTCTTTGAATTAAATAATAATAAATGTCCTAATCTAATCCAAGTGGACCAAAGATGTTCATATTTTATTCCTAAAGTTTTTTTGGTCGAATTATACTTATCCAATAGAATTTGGACATGTGTTAGAATAATAATAATATCATTTTTACTCTTAATTACCCTATTTACTTTTAACCGTTGTAAATAAAAGTAAAAAGTTACTATTCACCAAAAATTATTTTTATCTTATTGAACCACATTTTACTCCTTGATATTAACTGAATCTTTAATATTTTATAAATTCCATTCACATAAGCGGTAAAATCAAGTTTTATGTGAATTTGTAACTTCTCCTAGGTGTTGGTTAAAAGACGGTGAAAAGTTCAATAAAATTTTTATATATCTAAAAATATTATAAACTGAATCCAATAAATAACATTGAACATATATAGGTATTATTTATCTATTTTGACTTAAAGTAAATTTAAACAAAATAAATAATTATTTAAATAAAAAATTTGTTTTAAACTATAACTCAGTGTTTTTCACTATTCATCAAAAATTGAATGTTTTCAGAAAAATACAAAAAATTCACCATAATATAATTTCGATATTCTAAATCCAAAAATTAAGTCCATTTTGAAAGATAAAATTTATAAAATTTCAAAAAGTGTGTATTACTATTCATAATGGATGGTTTAATTGGTTGTGGTGTGTAAGAACTCAAAGTTCCATACAACACATGCTACTGTATTATTCAAAGAGAAGCGTACTATGGAAGCTTGGGGTGTTAAATTCTCCCCTACTTCAAATAATTTCACCCTTGAAATTTCTATAATATTACTGCATAAAAAGACTTGGGTGGTTCTTCATCATAAGTTCCTCGGGTTCCCACATTGTCTCTTCCATCTTATGGTTTCTCCATAGGACTTTTACCAGAGGAGTCATTCGGTTTCTCAGAACTTGTTCTCTCGTATCAAGAATCCTGATTGGCTCTTCACAATATGATAGATCGGGTTCCAGTCCTAATTCCTCATAGGTGAGTACATGAGTTGGGCCAGGCATGTATTTTATCAACCGTGATACATCGAACACATCGTGAACTTTGGAGAGATTTAGCAGCATTGCCAAACGATATGCTACAACCCCAATTTGATTTAGAATTTCAAAAGGTCCAATGTCTTGGGACTCAATTTACCTTTCTTACCAAAATGTATAACTCCCTTCCATGAAGATACCTTCAAGAAAACATGATCTCCTACCTGAAATTCCAAATCCTTCCTTCAGTTATCGGCATAGCTCTTCTGCCTATTTTGAGCTGCTTTGATGTGGGTTTGGATTACCTTTACCTTTTCCATCATTTCCTCAAAAAGTTCTGGGCCTGAAAGTTTTATTTCACCAACATCATCCCAACAAGTTAGTGTGCAAAATCTCTTTCCATATAACGCTTCATATGGTGCCATTTGAATACTTTAATGGAAGCTATTATTATAAGAAAATTCTACCAAAGGTACATATTGATCCCACATACCTTGAAAGTCAAGTGATCATGATCTCATCATGTCTTCTAATGTTTGAATAGTCCATTCTGATTGTCCATCAGTTTGAGGGTGGTAGGAAGTACTCAAATGAAGTTCAGTATCTTGGAGTTTATAAATATTTTTCTAGAATCTTGAAGTAAAATGGGGATCATGATTAGAAACAATCGATAGGGGTACTCCATGAAGTCTCACAACTTCATTAATATATAGTATTTCTAGACGTTCAAGTCGTATATATTCTCTGATAGAAAGAAAATGTGATGACTTGGTAAGACGATCAACAATGACCCATATTGCATTGTTCCTTCTTGGAGTCTTTGGAAGTCCAATGACAAAGTCCATCGTAATATTCTCCCATTTCCACTCAGGTATGGGAAAAGGTTGCATGACTCCTTCAGGCTATTGCCTTCCAACTTTCACTTGTTGACAAACAATACATCTTGACACAAAATCAGAAATCTCCCACTTCATGTTGTCCCACCAAAAATGTTCCTTCAAATCTCTATACATCTTAGTGATACCATGGTGTATAGAGAAGTTGGAACTATGAGAATCATCCAACAAATAAATTTTTAGATTAGGTACGTTGGGAACACAAAGTCTCTTCCCAAATTTCAAAATTCCATCTCCATACACAAAGTTACTCAATATCAAATCATTTACATCATTAATATTATTTTGAAACTCTTCATCATCGGTTTGAGAACTCTTTATCTTTTCTAGTAAAGATGGTTTGGAAACCATTTGAAAAAGTATTGATGTTTCACCTTCCATGGTGATTCCCATATCCATCTTTACTAGATCCATGAAAATAGGATCCTTTTTAACTCTCATCTTGTACAAAACTCCATGATCCTTTCTACTCAAAGAATCTACCACCTTACTTTCCTTCCCTAGGTGGTAGTGCATTGTGCAATCATAATCCTTTAGTAGTTCAAGACATCTCCTTTGTCACATGTTGAGTTCTTTCTGTGAGAAAATATACTTCAAACTCTTATGATCAGTATAAATCTCACATTTTCACCATAGAGATATTGTATCCAAATATTCAAAGAAAAGATTACAGCTGCTAACTCAAGATCATGAGTAGGATAGTTTTTCTCGTGAATTTTCAGCTTTCGTGATGTGTAGGTAATAACCCTATCATTCTACATAAGGACACAACCAAGTCCTTTCTTTGATGCATCACTATAAATTACGAACCCATTATTCCCTAATGGTAGATTCAATATCAGATAATTGACTAATATTCTCTTCAGTTCTTCTAAACATTCTTCACACTATTTTTTCCAAACAAATTTAACCCCTTTGTGCGTGAGCTTCATTAATGGGTTACCCAATCGAGCAAAATTCTGGATGAAACATAGATAAGAACCTATTAAACCAATAAAAATATATACCTCAGTTATACTCGTCGGTGCTAGCCATTCATGGATTGCTCTTGTCTTAGAAGGATCAACAAAGATTCTATCCTCAGAGACAATATGGACAAGAAAAGAAATCTCCTAAAGCCAAAATTCACACTTGCTAAACTTCCCATATAATTAATGTCTTCTAAGAGTCTTTAGAATAATGCGCAAGTGATTTTCATGATCCTCGTGGCTTTTGGAGTATTCCAAGATATCATAAATAAATACCACTACAAATTCATCAAGATATTCCTTGAAAACTGTATTCATTAGATCCATGAAAACAGAGGGTGAATTAGTCAGCCAAAAAGGAATTACTGTAAACTCGTAATGCTCGTACCTGGTTCGAAATGATGTTTTTGGAATGTCTTCTTTCTTCACACACAACTGATGATATCCAGATCGAAGATCAATCTTTGAGAAGTATTGTGCTCTGTGAAGTTGGTCGAATAAATCATCAATGCGAGGTAGGGGATACATGTTGTTTATTGTTATAGAATTGATCTCCCAGTAGTCAATGCACAACCTCATAGATCCAATTTTATTTTTAACAAAAAGGAGAGAGGCTCCCCATGGAGAAAAACTAGGGAAAATAAATCCCTTAATACTCAATTCCTTTAGTTTTTTCTTTAGTTCCACTAATTCCAAAGTGGCCATTCTATAAGGGGTCTTCGATATGGGCCTTGAACCAGAAATTAAATCAATGGAAATTTCAATTTATCATTCTGGAGGATGTCCAGGTAAATATTCTAGAAACACATCAACATATTCTTTCAAAATAGGTACATAAACTATTCGAACATTCATTTCCTCACCCATAGTTATTTCATTCTCTTCCTCCGCAATAATTGAATTCAGTTGAGCTATTGGGGGTGGATCTAGATAAGAATTAGGTGGTGACAATTCTACTCTAAAGATAAGGTGTTTTCTATCATCATCATAAAAAATAGTAACCTCCTTCTTCTTACAATAAATTTTTGTATCATGGTCTGAAATCTAATCCATACCGAGGATTATATCAAATTCGATCATGAGATTAGCAGATAAAGAACATTTATATGCTCTAATGGGGACTAGTTTACAAAACTTTGTTAGGATGATACTTCCCTTAGGAGTTTTGACTGACAAATCCCTTGTTAAATCAAATTGTAAATAACTAATTTTATTAAAAAAATGGGAAGATATGAAATAATGCGATGATCCATAATCAAATAAAGTATTTTCTAAACATCAGGAACCCATTAAATTACCTGCCACCATGTCTTTCGAAGCTTCAACCTCAGTAGTAGTGATAGCATAAGCTTGGCCTTGATCCCTTGGACTTTTCTGAGGTAAGTTCCCTTGACGCTTAGGACATTAATTTTAATAATGTCCCATATCCCTATAATTGTATCATTTAATATCGATAGATTCTTTCTTCCCCTTGCAATAATGAGCTTGGTGGCCTTTTTCACCACACTTGTAAAGACTCCCATTCCCTTCAAGTAAGTACCAGGGTGTTTCTTCCCACATTTACTATAGGATGGATATTCAACCTTTCACTTCTTCCCCTTATTTCCATTTTACAGAGTGACCAGCAGATCTCTTTTTCTCTTTCTTTGCTTTAAAGTTGTAAGACTTAAAGAATTCTTTTTCATTCTTGATAGCACATGAGACAATATCTTTATACGACGAGAAGGATTGTGAGACTAATTCTCGATGGAGAAACAGTTTAAACCCATCAAAGAAACAATCAATCTTACTTATTTGGTTATATATATAATCTGCAGCATGCCTCGATAACCTTGTAAAGTTAGCCTCATAGATTGCAACATTATCATCCTCCTTTTGCCTCAGACTCAGAAATTTCCTTTCCATATCTGCTCAATGGTCACGGGAAAAGTATTTTTCTAAGAAAATATCTTTAAACTTCCTCCATTCTATACTTGATATTTCTTCATCTTCCTTTGTGTTTCGTATAATGAGCACCATTGATCATCATCTCCAGTTAGGCGATAAATTGCCATGAAAACCTTTTCCCTTTCACTACTCCCCAAAGCCTGAAATATTTTCTTTAGGGAACTTATCCATTTCTCAGCTACCAATGGATTTGTTATCCCATTTAATGTTGGTGGTTGTTGCCTCATGAAGCGATTTAACATTGACCCTCGAAATTGTGGATCAGGGTGCTCCATACAGTTAAGGTTATTATTCATAACCTGAGTGAATTGTCCCAGTATAGTGGTAAGCTGATCAGCACCAGTTGTATCAATAGCTCAACTATCATTATCTTGAGGAGGAGGGAAATCCCTACATGGAGTGTGTGCATTGATACAGTTTCCATTCCTTCCACTAGGTTCCATTTCTAAATAATGGCATAAAATAGATTAGCTTATGAATCGAAATACATAATTCCAAACATGTAAAACACTTAACATAAATTGAATATTTTATGGATATATTCCATAATCATAAAAAATGTTTTTTTGAGGATGTATATACTCATAAAATCATCATAATGGTTTGTAAATAAAATGATAATTATCATAAGAATATCCCTTGGGAGTGTCATAACCAAGAGTGCATCAAGGACTGTTGTCGTGCACCAGTTCCCATTTGAGTCTATCTCAAAGTGGTGTTTTCGGGTTTTACCCCTAGGTACATCTGTGCCAGAGCCACCTCTACGTGCTCGTATCTAGACAGGGATGTATTTCTTGGAAAACTCACAAAATCTATACAATATCAAAATTATAGGAAGTTCTTCTATACTAATCCTCAAATTATATCTTAGGGCTACGTGATCTAATCAGAGTTTATCAAAATATAGCTTCCAAGGTTTGTACTAAACTTTCTTTGATATCAACTGTAAGGCCCCGACCCTAGATACCCAGAGTTAGTGGATTACTACATAACATTTTCATGATCACAAAAGATCAAGTCTTGAAAGACCGATTAGTTTAGTAGCCTTCGAAGCACTAGATACATTCATAAGTCTTACATTACATCAAAAAGTCAAAAACTACAACAACATAGTATCCATAGTCCACACGGATATCCCCTCATAATATCCTTGAAGGTTAGTCATAAAATACTTCTTCACATCCTAGGAAAAATAAAACATAGAAAGGGGTGATCTTAGATGCCCAGTAAGGATAACAATATAGTGGAAACATTCATAAATAAGCTTATACATTTAAGGCAATTTATAACTAAAACAAAAGCCTTCTAAACTTGAAATTCTGCATAATATGGAAAAAATAAAATGAAATAATGCCATTTAATTATTCACATGAATATTCTACTAGTCTAATAATCATATGAAATATCAATAACCACTTTCATAATGATGAATGCATAATGTTAGACTATCATAAACACATTGTCAAGGCCTTATGCCAAGACTACAAATAAGATTTTGTCAAGGCCTTGTGCCAAGACACTAGTTCTTCTCATGAGACCTACCAACACATCGAGGAGCTATAGCGGGATCCACCCTTCACTTACTAAGTCCAATGCATTCCTCATATGAAAAATATTAAACATAACATAAACATTCATATTAAAACTACCATATGAAATGTCAAAACTTTATCCATAAACCATGAATGGTATAAAAATAACAAATCCATAGTCAAAAATTTCACAAAACCTTCAATACAATATGGAAGTCTTGTATCATAATAAATCAACTTCAAATAAGATTAAAATCCATCAAAGGATGTTGACATAGATGAAATCAAAAGTATTTGAGAGAAATATATCTTTTTTGAAATAATTTAAAAGTGAAATAATTATAAAATAAAACATTTAATTTGGAAATATTCTTATAATATTTTAATGGAAGATTTGACGATTTTATAATGGCAGAAAATAGCCGCACCAGCCGTATAAGTTAAAAAAGATATTCTTATCTTAATTTTGTCGAAAAGGTTAAAAAGGACCTTGTTTGGAAAACAACGGAAAGATTCCTCTATAAAAATCTTATAAAAAGTCAAAAAAGGGTATAAATTACTTTAACCCATAGTCTATAAAATAGTAATAATTTTTTGAAATACATTTTTAAGAAACATGGATGTGGATGATAAAGAGGTCCCAGTAGATAATTACGTATAAACAACCTCGGATAATGAAGAGATTGTAGAATTAACCCTTACCTTGTAATTTTCCTTGGTTGAGGGTAGGTTAAAATCCTTTATAATGGTGATATAATTTTTATTAAATTATACAAGAGTAATATACATTAATATTATATCATATATGATCTTTTAACATTGCTTCGTTAATAATATCTTAGTATTATCGTTGTTTCGGGTGTTAACAGATTCATTTTCCTTTATATTATTTGTTATGAGAGTCATTTTTTTTATGGATGGGATGTATATTATTCATATAAATAATGGTATCAAGTCTTTAAAAATTATTTTTAATCATTAAATTAAAATTATTCTTGAATGGATACGACGTGGAATGAATCTCATCACGTTCGTGGAGACGGTAATCCGTATGAACGCACGAGCAACAATATCATTATTTTGATATTAAAATATTATATAATTGGATGGTATATCATATATAAATAATCATTATCATGTTATATTTATTATTTAAATCAATTACACATCATTATTATACCCATATAAATAATAATGTATTGAATAACAATTACACCATGATGTGGAGATGGTAAGCCGTACTTACGCACGTATGGTGCCATGTCATTCAAAGGATGGATAGAATAATGAATATGGTTGTACTATATTTATAATAACATCACGGTATATAGAATATACTTGAGTTATTATTTTATAATAGAAACAACAAAGAAAAAGGAAGTGGAAGAAGAAAGGAACTTGGAAGAGGTGATGAAATATTTACCTCTTCTTCGGGTTCTTCCTTTTGATTTGATAGAAAGGGCTCGATAATTTAGCTTTCTGTCTAAATTAAGCCCTCTAGGATAAATGGAAGATAGTTTATATGGTATTTGGGTAGAGGTTGGAAGATCCAAATGGCTTTGATGGTGTGAATTAGAGAGAAGGGGGAGTTCCCTTTTATAAGAGGGGTGAGAGGCACCTTAGGAAAAGCTAGAAATATTATTTTATAATAAACTCATTTTTGGTTTCAAATGGCTCAAAAATAGATTATTTAAAGTCTAAGGTGGTTATGGGTTGAAAACCACTCAAATAATAGGTTTTAGGGAGGTTTGGGTCACAATATTAACTTTATATTTTAGATTTAACTCCTAGTTAAATAGTTTGACATTTACCACGTCTCTTTGTATTTTTATATTATATAGTTAATAAACTTACTATATAATTTCAATAGAACCCAAAGTGGTTAATTAAGGATAAAAATATCTTTATATAAGTACTTTGACCGAATATTAGATTTTTTGGAATAGAATATCAATTATTAATATAATATATTTTTTAAAAACCCTTTTATGTCAATTTTTACACTATTTGGTATTTTGTTTTTTATATATTCATAACTATATTATTAATTCGAAAAAAATTCATCTAACCAACCCTAGTATTTCATATTAACTTAAAAAATTAGTGTAATTCATAAAAAGTCTCAAATTACATTTATTTGGATATTTATAATATCAATTATTTTAATATTTCATTAATTAGTTAATTACTACTTCATCATTGTGTCATAAAGAATTTAAATTATTTAATTTATAAAAAATATAAATAAAATACCATTATGTATTAAGTCTATTTATATTTCTAATTAATATCTATAGTCTAATTTATCTTATGTATAACTCTATATTAAAATTTTTTTAGTTATGAAACATTAAATTTAACACTTTTAACTCTTCTTTGAATTAAATAATAATAAATGTACTAATCTAATCCAAGTGGACCAAAGAGGTTCATATTTTATTACTAAGGTTGTTTTTGGTCGAATTATACTTATCTAATATAGTTAGGACATGTTTTAGGGTAATAATAATATCATTTTTACCCTTAATTACCCTATTTTCTTTTAACCGTGGTAAATAAAAGTAAAAAGTTTCTATTTACCAATTTTTTTTATCTTATTGAACCAAATTTTACTCCTTGATATTAACCTTGTATCTTGTATTTTTGAAATTCCATTCACAAAAGTAGTAAAATTACGTTTTATGTGAATTTGCAACTTCTCCTAGGAGTTGGGTAAAAGACGGTGAAAAGTTTAATAAAATTTTTATATATCTAAAATTATTATAAACTGACTCTAATGAATTATATTGAACTTATATAGGTATTATGTATCGATTTTTACTTAAAATAAATTTAAATAAAATAAATAATTTTTTAAATAAAAATTCAGTTTTGAACTATAACTCAGTGTTTTTCACTATTCATCAAAAATTGAAAGTTTTCAGAAAAATACCAAAAATTCACCCTAAGATAATTTCAATATTCCAAATCAAAAATTGAAGTCCATTTTGAAATATAAAATTTATAAAATTTCAAAAAGTGGGTATTAACATTCATAATGGCTAGTTTGATTAGTTGTGGTGTGTTAGAACTCGAAGTTGTGTACAACACATGCTACTGTATTATTCAAAGAGAAGCATACCATGGAAGCTTGGGGTGTTACATTCTCCCCTCATTAAAATAATTTTTTACTAGAAATTTCTAGATTATTACTGCATAAAAAGACTCGGGTGGTTCTTCATCATAAGTTCCTCAGGTTCCCACGTTGCCTCTTCCCTCTTATGGTTTCTCCATAGAACTTTTACCAGACGAGTCATCTGGTTTCTCAGCACTTGTTCTCTCATATCAAGAATCCTGATGGGCTATTCGTATTAAGATAGATTGGGTTCCAGTTATAATTCCTCATAGGTGAGTACATGCGTTGGGTCTGGCATATATTGTCTCAATAGTGATACATGGAACACATCGTGAACTTTGGAGAAACATGAAATACATCATGCACTTGAGATAGGTTTAGTGGGAGTGCTAGTTAATAGGCCACTGATCCAATGATATCAATGATCTGAAAAGGGCTGATGTACCTTGGAATAAGCTTTCCCTTATTCCCAAATCTCACAACCCTCTTCCATGGTGATATATAGAGGAATACCATTTCTCTGATATCAAACTCTAGGTCTCGTCGATGATTATCAGCATAACTCTTTTGTCGACTCTGAGTAGCTTTGATGTGATGTTGTATGGTCTTAACCTTCTCCACCATTTCTTAGAGCATTTTTGTACCTATGAGTTTTTTCTACCCTACTTCATCATAACATGCTGGTGTTCAGCACCGCTTCCCATAAAGGTCTTCATAAGGAACCATTTTGATGCTTGAGTGGAAACTATTATTGTAAGAGAACTCAAAAAGAGGAAGATGTTGATCCGATCCTCCTTTGAAGTCCTTTAAGAATGCTCTCTACATGTCCTCAAGTGTTTGGATAGTCTTCTCAGATTTTCCATCAGTTTGAGGATGATAATCCATACTAAAGTTCAACTTAGTATTCAGAGAATGTTGAAGACTCTTCCAGAATATAGAGGTGAGTCTTGGATCACGATCAGATACAATAGATAGTGGTACTCCATGAAGTCTTACCCCTTATATGATATATATTCCTGACAATTGATCCAATGAGAAATACTCTCTAATTTCAATGAAGTGTGTTGTCTTTGTAAGACAATCCACAACCACCAAGATAGTATTGTTTCTGTTGGATGTCTTAGGGAGTCTAGTGACAAAGTCCATGGTGATGTTCTCACATTTCCATGTTGTATGGGTAATGGTGGCATTATCCCCTTAGACTTATTCCTCTCAAACTTCACTTTCTTACATACCAGGTGCTTTGTTTTATACTCAATGATCTTCTTCTTCATGTTGTCCCACCAATAATGATCTTAGAGATCTCGATACATCTTTTTGTTTCCTGGGTGAATGGAGAAATTCTATCATTGTGCATCATCCAAAATGTCATTCTTTAACTCCATATTTTATAGAACACATAGTCCTGTCCCAAATCTCACAATATTTTTCATTAACATTGAAATCCAAAGATTTCCATTTTCTAATAGTTTCCACTTTCTTCTGAATTCCCATATCATTCTATTGAGCATCCTTTAACCTTTCCAAAATAGATGGTTGAGCAATAATTTGTGAAAGGATTTATGATGTTCCATTATTTATGATTCTTATGTCTATATTCATCAAATGTTAAAAGATTGGGTCCTTTTCAATTATCATCAATGATAGAATTGCTGGGTCCTTTCTACTTAGAGCATCCACCACCTTTTTCGCTTTCCCAGGGTGGTATTGGATTGAGCAATCATAGTCTTTGATCAGCTCTAACCATCTTTTTTGGTGCATATTCAACTCTTTCTATGTGAATACATACTTTAGGTTTTTTTGATTTGTATATATTTCATTCTTCTCCCAAAAGATGTAATTTTACAAAAATTTTAAATCAAAGATTACTACAGCCAACTCCATATCATGTGTTGGATAGTTTTGTTCATGAACTTTCAATTGCCTTGAAGCATAGACAATGACTTTGTCATTTTTCATCAACAAATAGCCCATGCCCTTTATCTAAGAATCACTAAATACCACAAAGAGTTCTCTACTTTTGGGTAGTGTGATCAAGGGTGTAGTGACAAGCCTCATTTTCAACTCCTTAAAGCTTTCTTCACATTCATCACTCCAAGAAAAATTTAATCCCTTCCGAGTTATCTTTGTAAGACAGTTGCATAATCATGAGAAGTTTCTAACAAATCAGCGATAATATCTAGCTAACCCTAGGAAGCTACGAATATCCATTACCGATGTTGGCCTCATCCATCCCTCAATTACAACTATATTGGAGGTATCCATAGATATTCCATTGCTTTTGATGACATAAACCAAGAATGAGACCTCCTTCAACCAGAACTCACATTTTCTTTACTTTTCATAGAGCTTGTCCTTTTCAAAAGGTCTCTAGTATAGTTCTTAGATATACCTCATGATCCTCCTTGGTTTTGGAGTATATTAGAATATCTTCAATAAAAACTACAAAAAATGTGTCAAGGTAATCTGTAAAGACTCTATTCATCAAGTCCATGAATATTGATGGAGAATTAGTGAGTCCGAAAGTCATTGCTATGAATTCATAGATCTTATATATTTTATGAAAATATGTCTTGGGGATATCCTCCTACTTCAACCTTACTTGATAGTATCCCGACAACACATCCACCTTGGAGAAGTATTGTGCTCCACATAACTAATCGAACAAGTCATCAATTTGTGGTAGATGATACTTGTTCTTTATCATGATTTTTTTGAGCTCATGATAATCAATGAAAAGGACCATTGAACCATCATTCTTCTTGACAAAGGGGATTGGCTCACCCCATGGTGAAGCACTTGGGCGTATAAAACCTTTATCTAGATTCTCCTGTAGTTGTTTCTTCAGCTCTAAAATCTCCAAAATATCTATTATATACGGAGTATTGTATATTGGGAATTCCCTTAGTTATAATATCAATTGAGAATTCAACATATCTTATAGGGGGAAGACCAGCCAATTCCTCAAGAAACACTTCAGTGAATTCCCTCACAATAAAAATGTCTTCAAGGATGGTTGGTTCCTTATACTCAATCATCTGAGAAAGATACATGTGCTCATAGGGTAGTAATATCCATGCTTGAGATTATGGTACCAAAAAAGATTCATCCTCCTCCTTGCAGTTGTACAAAATTGGGGGTCGATTCACCATATGGAGAGTGATTTCCCTCTCACAGAAATTTATATTGGCTCTATATAAGGAAGCCAATCCACGCTAAGAATTGCATAAAATTTCACCAATGGGAGTATGACGTGGTTCTCTAGGAATTAAAAGCCATAAATTATGACAGGGGAGGAGTTATACTTATGGGATGTAATGATGGTTCCATTTTACGTTTTCACCAACATATTTACTTCCATGATTTGTGGTGCTGTTGGGATTGTTCTACTAAACTTTTGGGATATAAAAGAATGTGTAGAACCAGAATAAAAAAATACGATTTCTATTCATGAATGAATAACTAGTATACATGTCACCACTTCGTTGTTAGGGTTCACTTCGGCAATAGTGATGGAAAAATCTCTCCCTTTCTTAGTTTTTTGGTTGCCACAGAAAACCCATAGCTTTGGGCACTGGTTTGCAAAGTGCCCTAGTTCTTTGTAGTGGAAGAAATGAACAACATGTTGAGGGTTCAATGGAGCATTCCTCTCCTCTTTCACAGGTGCAGGTTTTTCATGTCGGCAGTTAATGGAGAGGTTTCTTTCTATTCCACACCTAAAGAATTTCCTCTCCCATTCAGTTAATTTTTGGGGTTCTTCTTTCTGCTCCTTTGGAAAGTAGGGTTCTATATTTTCTTAGTATTGTTGGATTTATCCATTATACCACCATAATTAAAGTCCACCTTATTCTTCTTATAACCATGATACCCCTGAGATTCATTGATCTCCATTTTGACTTTGAGGATACATCAGACAATTTATTTATAGCTATTGAAGTCACAGATCTATATAAATTTTTGTAGGACTGGTTTTAGCCCACCAAAGAAGTGGTCAACCTTTCATTTTGGGGTAGAGACAAATCTAGAGGTGTATCAGGAAGTCATTGTGAATTTTTCCTCATACACTATGATGGATTCATAGTATTTTTTCTTGAGGTAAAGGAAGTCCCTTTCTATCTTAAGTTAGAGGGTGCGTGGAAAATATTTATTGATTTTTTTTCTGGAAAACCTATCATTCCAATGCCATGACAGCTTCCTCAATATTTGTATTTTTGATCAATTTCCACCATTGATCAGATTCACCCTCCATATGATAAGCAGTGAGAAGAACCTTCTCTTTTTCGGAACATTAACGGATGAAGAAGATATTTTCAATGGAGTTGATCCATTATTTGAGGATTGAGGGATCAGATGATCCATTAATAGTTGGAGGCCTTTGTGTTGTAAAGTTCTTGATTGTAGATTGTTCTTTATTAGGGGGGGTGGACATTCCTCTTTACCCACATTTCTATTAAAAACTTGAGTTAACTAAGAGAGTATCATGAAAAAGTTTGTGATTCCTTCTCCCAATGTATTGGGCATCTCATTGGAAAAGTCATCCCATTGATCTTTGCATTAGTTGTTAGTCTTAGTCCTTATATTACTATCCATTAGCTAGAATAAATGAAACGTTATGGGTAACACATAAAGAGGAATATAAATATAAAAAGGGATAACTTATAAATTACATTTATTTTCTTAACTTATCTATGTTATTCATGATCTAATTCCCAAAATATATTCTTAGGGGATTTTTTTTAATTAACTTAATAATGGTTCATACTATGATTATGAATTTAAAAAAGAATATCCCTCGGGAGTGTTATAACCAAAAGTGCATTAAGGTCCATTGTCGTGCATTAGTTCCCATTCGTGTCTAGCTCAAAGTGGTGTTTTCAGGTTTTACCCCTAGATACATCTATACTAGAGGCTCCTCTACCCACTCGTATCTAGATAGGGATGTATTTTTTTTAAAAACTACTTACTCAATACTCAACAACATTTAGTGATTTTTTATTATACTTAGTCTTATCCCCAAGTAATTTACTATGGTTTTCTAATCATAATCCAAAAAATAACTAAACCTATCCTCTGATACCAACTATAACAACCATGCTCTTCATTACAAACTTAAACATGATTTATTACATAAAATTTCACTTAAGAAAACTCCGAGGATCGATATTTCTAGTGTATTGGGAAATTCGGGACATTAAATGACAACTTAAGACATAAAAATACAACATCTTTGTTAAAAACATCCTTTATATAACCACAACATTCCCTCATACTTAGCATTACATGGGATAACCTGAGGACAGAAATGTAAGAAGGGTGAGCTATAAATCCCAGTAAGGAAGTAAAAAAGGAATAAAATGTGTAATGCAATAAATGTTAGGTAATAGTAATATCAATTGATCATAATAGAAACATTAAAATAAATTCATGATATAGCATGATTATCATAACATCGAAATGTGGCATCAACATTCAACATGATATTAGCATGATCCAAGGCTCATTTCACATGGAGCATAAGTAAAACCTAATTGAACTTGAATTATCATGAGTAAACCCTAATTTTATTTGTTTTATCATGATACTAATCCTTACCCAATGAATTGAAGTTCTATCAGGGCTCACCCTTCTTAATCATTTCATTTCTTGCATAAGTGTGCCACATGGATCATATAACATGGAATCATTCAATATCATCATTTATTCCATGAAAAAGGAATCTGGAATGAATACTTGAAACTCTATAATCAATAAGTAAGTGTGTATAAAGGTGAATACCCTTGATAGAGAAATGAGTATGGTATTCACTACACAATGACTTTGGCTTGGAAAATCGTGGTGCAATTTTGGCAGTATAATAGTGTGACATAATAATTAATAAAAATGGTTGATGAGAGTGAAAGGGGTATCTAATCATATATAAATGAAATGTAAAGTAAATAGGGGTCATATATATACATGTTCCAACATATATAATGGAATTTATAAATCTAATATAAAATAATTGCTTGAATGTAAATTATAAGAGAGAAATTCCTTACAGAATTTCTTCATGGTAAATTGTGTACATGGGAGGCATTAATAAGAGAGAAAGAGGCCTATAATCATTCAAAAATAATGAGGGTAGTAGGGGGGAGGTGAAAAATCATGCCCCAACATTTTTAATTGAAAACAATAGGGTAAAACAATATAATGAAATTTGGACTACAATGAGAAAGGAAGAAATCCCTTAATTGGAAGTGTGATCCCAAAGGCTTGGGAGAGGTTTGAGAGAGGCTTATTGGGATCTTGGGATTCCTTGGGAGGATTATAGAGATAATAGGGTAGATTTTGGTCGAGCTAAAAATGGGTTTAGTGAATAGAAGTGGGAGATTGAGTGAGTTTATATAGGAAAGGAGAGAGAATTCTTTATTATTTGGGTTTTGGACACTACACATTAAACTAATCAAAACCACAAACCATCCCATGATTTTTTCACATGGGTTTATCCAAAGGGGAGTAGAAAAACTTATTTTATAAGGACAATGGAAGAACTTATTAAAATATTAGTCTATCTTATGTAGAGGTGAGTCACACTCTCATTGAAATCATTTTAAAATGTTAAAATGTTTTAAAATTATTAGGGGGTCCACTAAGGCTTTGTAAAATAAATAAAAAAATATAAAATCACATTATGTTAAAGGTAAACCCTATATTGGACTAACATCCATTTTATAGTATTTTATTACATCACTATTGGGTCATTATGATGTCACAAAACACATTATATATTTAAACGGTATTTAATTTTTACACAAACAATTCAACTGTCTCTAAAAATTTTGAAAAAACCACCATTGGATAATTTCAACATCTTGATTCCAAAAATAATATTCATTTTATATTATTAATTTTCTAAATATGTGAATTTTTTTCTTTCAAAATAAAAACTGACAATAATTGAAAATTCATGGGTTTTGACAGAAACAACTTTCGATTCTTAGTAAAAATTACAATTGTATTCATAAAAATTATTCGATAATATATATTTAATAAAAATTAATTTTGTGAAAATAAAATTTTATTAAAATATTATTTAATTCAAAAAATCCATTAATTCATCAAAACAGATCGCAAGGTGAGCTTGATTAGGTATGGAAACTCGGGAACTTTCAACTTAAACCAGACTTTCTTAGAATTTTGGATTGGGATGCTGTATTTAACCCATGCACAAAGATTAACAGGGCTTTTGTTAACATGAATTCTCTTGAAATTTGGGATAATATATCCAGCTTAACTCTACCTAGACTTAACTTTGATCATCATCATATCCTATTTAGCATCCTTATGAATGATCATAATATTTTTCTTCCTTTTAAATTTAATAATGCTTGGTCTTCAAATCCTGATTGTGTCACATTTATTCATAACACTTGGAACTCTATGAAACACCAAAATGATTCCTTTGCCGGTATGTACAAGTTGAAAACCCTAAAACAGTCCCTTAAAGGATGGTGTAAAACTACAAATTCTCAAATAGACCTAGATATTTACTCTCTTGAAAATGAACTTAGCCGCATCCAAACACAAAGCTCTAATTCAGATTTTAATATAGATCCTCAATTAGAAGAAAATATCTCCCTCAAACTTAATTCCTTGCCCACATTTAAGGATAATATTTGTAAGAAAATGTTTAGGACTAAATGGATTACAGATGGTGATCATAATACTAAATTTTATAATACCCTTCAAAGAATCAGAAAGTCCAATCGTCCTCTTTCTAAGCTTATTCATAATGATTTGATCATTGATTCTGAAGAGGCCATAACAGATCATGTTATCTCATACTTTTACAACATCTTTAATGGTCTAGAGATAAATATTGATCTTAGATCTGATATTATTCACTTAATGGTGGATGAAAGTGACAATGTGTCTCTTTTAAGAACTCCACTTGATCATGAAATTAAAGATACAGTTTTTGGCCTTAATCCAGACATTGCACCTGGTCTGGATGGGTTCAATAATGGTTTCTACCAAAATCATTGGGATATAATCCACAATGATGTTTGTAACCTTGTTAAGACGTTTTTTATTCATGGATCTCTCCCTCATGGAAACAATTCTCAATTTCTAACTTTAATACCTAAGGTTGAATATTCCTCATAGATCCATTAATTCAGACCTATTTCTTTGATTAAAACACTTTATAAAATCATTACCAAAATTATTGCGAATAGAATTGCGCCTATTTTCAATAAAACAATCTCATGGAATCAGGTTGGTTTTATTAAAGGAAGGTCTATCCAAGAATTTATTTGTCTTGCCTCCGAATGTACCAATAGTTTCAATAAAAACACTAGAGGGGGGTGTGTGGCCATCAAACTTGATATCAGAAAGGCTTTTGACACCATAGACTGGAATTTTATTTTCAAAGTCTTAAAAAACATTGTATTTCATGAATCATTCATTAGAAGACTTAAAAATTAATTTCGCTCAGCTTTTATTTCTATTCTGATTAATGGCACCACTAGAGGTTTTTTCAAATGCTCTAAAGGTGTTAGGAAAGGTGACACTATTTCTGCCATCCTCTTTGTTATTGCTGAGGATTACTTAAGTAGACTTCTCAATAATCTAGTTGATCAAATTAAGCTTAAGCCTATACAAGTTTCCAAAAACCTAAATACCCCTACCCACTTTTATATGAAGATGATATCATCCTGTTTTTGAAAGGGGATCAAAAAATATTCATGTCTGTTTCGGTGCGGATGTGCGTCGGGTTTCTGTTCCGGCGCTGTTCCGCCAGGACGCGTTCGCGCGTGCACCCGTCGACCCGAGGGGATGGGCGCGCGCGGCTTGTGGTCCCGCAGTCCCGCTTTCCAAAGGCGGGCGGCATCCGTCCCTTATTCAGGGGCGTCTGCTCCTTGATCGAAACCGGGATGATGGGATGTCGGCTCCTCCTTCCTTGGACGTCTCCCCGGAACTCGTCGCCTAATCCGGGTCTCCCTCATAGATTTAAGACATGCTCGTGAATCTCGTTCCCGGCGCCATATCTTCATGGACACCGGTTAATTACGCTGCTTCCGCCCGGACGCTCCAAGGAGTCTGGTCGGGGCAGCAACCTGCGGTGAGGAGACCGGGTGGCTCTGGGTGTTGGGGGCGTGTCTTAACACTGCGGCTCTGCATATCTGTCTTCCGTCCCTAATAGGGCTTCTCGAAGGCGTGATGGAATGAGGCATCCTGCACTGGGTACGGGGAACTGCGTCACCTGAGGTTTTCCTCAGCTTCTCATGTTTAACACGGGGTATGCCGCGAGTTTAACGTCCAGCGGGGACGGCATCGGACTGATCAACACAAGGAGTGGATCAGATGACAGAACCCCTCGCGGGGAACCTCCGACGCTGGGGCCAGCACATGGGCGGCTTCCCGAGTGAAGTGGAGTGGAGTGAAGTGGCATTACCCCACCGGGATGTGGCGGCCCGGGTAAGGATCAGGGTGGATGATGGAGTGAAGAGCTTGGACCCCGTAGGGGCTTCCTACGTACCGCACGTTAGCGCGGATCAAAGTCAGCGTAGTTCGGATATACAGTTTAACGTCATGCTGGACGTCGGCGAGCCGACTCACGAGGAGATCGAGGCTGCCGGGCGGAGGATTGAACCGAACCACCTCGCACAGAGGGGGATGGAACAACCGGGTGGATCACAGTTTCACGTCATGCTAGACGTTGGCGAGCAGACTCACGAGGAGATCGAGGCTGCCGGGCGGAGGATTGAACCGAACCACCTCGCACAGAGGGGGATGGAACGGCCGGGTGGATCACAGTTTCACGTCATGCTGGACGTTGGCGAGCCGACTCACGAGGTGATCGAGGCTGCCGGGCGGAGGATTGAACCGAACCACCTCGCACAGAGGGGGATGGAACGGCCGGGTGGATCACAGTTTCACGTCATGCTGGACGAAAATAGAAAAAAAAGGGGCATTGGGGAGGCACAATGGAGATACACACGTGCAGTCTCCCACAGGGGCGGATTCATAGGTGAATCGACGCAAGCGTGAACCCAGGAGGGGTCCACTGATGGACGAACCGACGTGAATACGACCGGAACGACCAGGTGGTGGGCTTGAACCTCAGAGAGGCTTCCTACGTACCCTGTTTAGGAGACAGGGATCAAAGTCCACGTAGTTCATTCGGTAACACTCTACCCCCGGGGGCGAAGGCCACTCCAATCCCAACATCCCTGCAGAGACGAGCGGGTGGGGGCCACATCCAAACCGGGAGGGGGACCATGCGTGCGAGGCACGGGATCGGGTGAAGCGGACGATTTAACGTCTTGCCGGACGAAGTACAGTTTAACGTCGTGTGTTGAGGACGAAGGTGCTTGGCAGTTTAACGTCTTGTCGCGCGGACGAAGCTGCTTGGCAGTTTAACGTCTTGTCGCATGGACGATGAGGGCTAGGCAGTTTAGCGTCGTGCAGCTTGGACGTGGTGCAGTTTAACGTCATGCGGGACGAATGCTGTACAGTTTAACGTCTTGTAGCTCGGACGTATGCTAGGCAGTTTAACGTCGTGCAGCTTGGACGAGGCACAGTTTAACGTCATGTTGGACGAAACACTTGGTTGTTTAACGTCTTGCAGCGCGGACAAATGCAGTTTAAAGTCGTGCGGGATGAAACACTTGGCAGTTTAACGTCTTGCAGCGCGGACGAATGCAGTTTAACGTCGTGCGGGATGAAGCGGACGGTTTAACGTCTTTCCGGAATAAGTACAGTTTAACGTCGTGTGTTGAGGACGAAGGTGCTTGGCAGTTTAACGTCTTGTCACGCGGACGAAGATGCTTGGCAGTTTAACGTCTTTTCGCATGGACGAGGCACAGTTTAACGTCATGTTGGACGAAACACTTGGCAGTTTAACGTCTTGCAGCGCGGACGAATGCAGTTTAACGTCGTGCGGGACGAATGCTTTGCTGCCGATGGGTCCGTGTCACTTCGCGCGAGCCTGGAGGGCCGCGCGGGAAGACAACGTACGGTACGGGCACCCGCGATGAGGATCATCAGGCGCCACGCAGGCGGATACCCTCAGGGGGTCAAAGGGGGCGACCCTGGCAGATTGCGCGCAAAAGGGGAGCTTGGCGCGCAATACTGCGGGACGGCGCGCAAATGGGCGGGCTGGCGCGCAATTGGGCCAGCGCCTTGCACGCGGATGATAGAGATTGTGCGCACCGGGCTTCAGATAGCGCGCGGGGGCAACGACTCATTCTTTAATGAATGGCCACTTGAAAAAAGGGGGGGTGCGCGCAATCGGGCTGGATTGCGCGCACCCGGGGGCAATTGCGCGCAAGAGGCTTCTTTTGCGCGCGAAGGCCTTTAGGTCAAAAGTTATTTAAATGAAAGGAGCCAGAGGGATTGCGCGCGAAGGCGAACCCCGAGGCTTTCTTGCGCGAAAGAAAGGAGGTTACCTGGAGTTCGGCATTGCGCGCGGAAGGGGTTGAATTGCGCGCGCGAGAGACCTTTCGGATTCCGGCAACCTTTAAAACGTCGGGGGTCGCCTCATATTTATAGGCAACCCCTGGCGCGGAATCTGGTTCGCGAACGCGGAATTCTCTTCGCGGGCGCGGAATCGGGCCCGGCGCGCAAGGGAGTCGCGCGGGCCGCTGGCGCGCAAAGTTGCGCGCCGGCCCAGCGCATTGCGCGCATCCCGGGAGGTTTGCGCGCGGCTCATCAACTTTGCGCGCGGGCTTCTAAAATTCCGCGCAAGGCCTCTGGGCCCTCCGAAACGTGCTTCTGACTCCAAATATGACCTCGCTTTCCGCATCCGGAGCTTGGTTTGGGAACAACGGACTTTTCCGGCGTCTACAAAAGCCCCCCCACGGAATCTGATCGGCGAGAGGTCGCAACGATCGGGTTCCGAGGGAGACACCGGAATGCCGAAGTCCCGGGTGGCGCGGGACTGTGGCGCACAAAAAGGGGCGTCGGGCATCCTCAGTAGGAGTGGGAGAGGCGCCAGCAGGACAAGGCGGGGACCCGACACCCATCATTGA
Source organism: Viscum album (assembly GCA_963277665.1). Classification (NCBI taxonomy): domain Eukaryota; kingdom Viridiplantae; phylum Streptophyta; class Magnoliopsida; order Santalales; family Viscaceae; genus Viscum; species Viscum album. The sequence continues at coordinate 232,904,159 of OY728119.1, forward strand.
ATTGACAAGCGCGGAAGGGTCCCCTGCTGCAATTGCTCCTGCGGCGGCCGGGACAGCGGAAGATGACGCTTTGGATTCCCGTAAGTCTCCTTACTTTACTGCTGGTGCTTGCCATTGACGATCCGTGACTAACCACGGCATGCCCTGCGCAGTGATCTCAACCCTGGAGGCTCGTCGGGCTGTCGAACCCGGGCCATCCACGAGTGGACCGGTGGCAGACATGCCGCCTGCTCCGGAACAGACTTTCTACACCGAGCCGGCCCCATCAACTGCTGATCAAGGGGCTGCGGACGCCGGCGGTGCTGACATCGGAGGGAGGGGGGCTGACGAGGGTGTCAACGCCGCTGGGGCGAGAGAAGAAGGTCGCCCAGATGTTGGGGAACCTATCCCCCATGAGGAAATCCCAGGGGCGGACCCTGTAGCAGACCTGCTGGCTTCCTTCCCTGCCTACCGGCCTGCCGACCCCGAGGAGATGGACGACTCGGACGCGGAGGCGGTCGAGGAGAGCCGGATAACGCGACGCAGGGGGTGGAAGTGCATCCAGCGCTTCCTCAAGCGACCCTCATCGGAGTGGCTGGAGCGCATGGGATCGCTTCAAACCTGGCTGCGCTTCCTGTGTGTCGGGGGAGCTGATGCTCAACGCCTCCATCTGACGGTCCGTGATTTCATGGCCGAAAAGATGCGCGAGAGCCGCCGGCGTGCCGACGTCGCACAAAGTCGGGACATGTCGGAGAGCACACGGGCGCTCCTCGTGGCAGAGCAGGAAGTCCGGCACCTTGAAGGGCAGGCGGCAGAGAAGGAGGCCTTCGTCGCAGCGTGTGCTGAGCTTGTGGAGAAACTATCGGCCCAACTGATCGACGCCCAGGTACAGCTGACGGAGGCGGGCCAACAGATGGTCACACTTCAAGTCGAGCGGGAACGCGCACAGGCCAGGATCGACGAACTGCGTGCTGCGACCGCCGACGAGGAGAGGGCACGCCGAGAGCGAGAAGCAGCCCTGGAGGCCGCCAGCCAAAGGGTAGCGGCACTAGAAAGACTCATTCAGCACGCTAATCCCTAGGGGCTTTGTTTTTGCCACTCCCAGAACACTTTGCTTCCGCTACTTTGATCCATTTGTATGAACCAATATATTTATCTGCATCTTTTGGCTTAACATGCTCGACCACAATTCATTGTCTCGCGGGAGCGTTAACCAAGCTTCAGGCATCCATAATTGGGCCTGGATTTCTAAAGAAAAGAGGGAGGTCATTCCTATGAAAGGAGACCTCAGACCTAATCAATGTGTCATCCCCCCAACTTGTTCCAACACACGAGCGGGACAACGCTAGGGGCGTTAATATTTTATCCGAACATAGGGAAATGAGAAAGGGTGAATCGCATGTCTCGAATCCAGAAATCCACGATGGTCGGCCTTCCAGGAAATGCCCAAGACGGCAAGCGGACAATGGATCAATCGACCATACTACTGCAATAGACGGACCGAAAGTCATCATTCATATTGCAGGAGGCGGATCACATGTCATCATCAATGCCTCTTTGGGGGTTCCTTCAGACACAAGGGTGGAAATCCAAATTAACAGGGCATGCGAAGCGTGGGGCGGGGTGATGATTTGTTCGGACAGAATCTAACACTCCCAAAATTGCGCCACTGTGGGGAAAGCGTATTAGGCGGATGCAATAATCTGGCCGTGAATCACCCCAATTCTCAGACAGAACCTCTTTGACGAGGAAACTGTCGCTTCCTATCATTGTGATGGGGCATCCCGAGCTGAATTGGGGAGAATATCACAACCGCACCACTCTACCCGAAGTCAGGCCAGACGACCGGCGACGAGGAGGGGCAGGACTTAGCGATCCCTGAGGCTGGACCCGAGTCGAAATGCCCGGGCGTTCCTATGTACTCCATCAGGCTGGAGATCAAGCCATACGTAGTTCTGAAGGTGCAGTTTAACGTCATGCAGGACGTAGAACCCCATTTAGGGAGATCTTAGTTTAAGGTCGTAGAGCTTGGACCATAGGGGTAGATATCTTAGTTTAAGGTCTTAGAGCTCGGACCATAAGGGGAGAGATCTTAGTTTAAGGTCTTAGAGCTCAGACCATAAGGGACCTCAAAGCACGCCACATCGTGGTCCTATCCCCTGGATATGCAAAGATGCACTGAGGGATAGTGTCAAGAGTGTCGAGGTTTCGCCTGGTCAGAACGGGAGGTGGAAAATGTGAATCATGCAGCCATTCACTCAAGGACTGGGGGCACCGGCGTAACGATATGGGAGTACTGCCGACCGTGGCGGAAAAGCAGCATCAATATCGCACTAACCGTTGATGGAATGAGGCAGAAAATGAGCATCGACCGCTCAAGCGCAGGATTCATATCGACTTGCTGCCCAAAGCCCTTGGGGGCACCAGCCCGAGTCGGTGGGAGAGCACTGGGGCATTGTATCCGGACCGCTCACGGGGGTCCCACCCAGGGCGTAGGCGATGGGTCCGAATGAAATGGAGCATGAAGCCTGAAAGGTGGATGGAACCTGACCAAGCAGAACCTGACGCTCCTGGCAATAAACCAGAGTACTCTTGACACCGGTGGACCACTGCAAGGGGTCGAGGGACACGCCTTGAGGGTGACCCGAAGGCGGCGGACTCCCCAGAGAAGGGGGGATCTTTAAGAGGTGGGGGGGCTGGACCCGAAGTTTCAAACATCCGGGCGTTCCTACGTATCCCATAAGGATGAGAATCAAGCCACACGTAGTTCTTGCGAAAAAGGGAACACGGCGGACCCAGCGGAGGTGGGGACATACCCCAGCCCTGCGGTCACGCACGATTCCAGGAGAAGGTTCCCGGGATAGGGGCCTGCGTATGTCCATCACCCGAGGGGCAGAGATGCTAGCCTCCAGCTATGCTGGGCCCAGAACGCGATTGCTCGGGCGACTCCTTCCTCCTTATGGGGACGAGGGTCCAGCTACGCATGGCCCTTAGGGAGGACATCCGCATATATCCTTGGTGCTCAGATCGTGGGAGCCTCAAAAGACACCATTACCCTGGTTGGCCTGCCTAACATGCAAAGGTGCACTACAGGTCAGTATGAAGAGAGTGTCGAGATTCCACTACAACGCACAAAGGCGGAGTGTGATGAGGACTGCGCAACCAATGTTCAGAGCCTGAAAGAGCCGACATGGCGATCAAGGATGTCGCTGACCATATTCGCAACACAACATCCGATCGTGTCAGCCTAGGATGGGGCAAGCAAACGAGCATCAACCGCTCAAGCGCAGGATTCATATCGATTTGCGGCCCAGGACCCGCCGGTAAATCGACCCGGAGCGGTAGGATAGCGCTAAGGCATCGTACCCAAACCGCTAACGAGGATCCCTTTGAGTGAAGGCTCGAACAAGGAGAAGCGCAAGGCCTGAAAAGCAACACAGGACTTGTCGGGATTGAATCTGACACTACGAGTCATAGACCGAAGTACCCTAAACATGTTAACAGATCACCGGAAAGGGTCGGAGGACTCACCCTGAGAGCAACCAAAAGAGGGCAGATCCCCGTGATCAACCAGGAGACGGGGCTGGACCTGAAACACAAGCGTTCAGGCGGTCCTACGTATCCCATAAGGATGGGAATCAAGCCGTACGTAGTTCTTGAAAGGCAGTTTAACGTCATGCAGGATGATGAGGGGTGTGAGGTAGTCCCACACACGGGGGAGGCGTACAGCGCGACCAGTAGACCAACGTGAATGGGGACATAATCCCCCGCTCACGTCATACGCCTCGCACAAAAAAGGAGGGGAACTTGGGCCAGAGGCCCAATGCGGGATAGAGATTCCCGGGAAATGGGGCTGGGCCTGAAACATGAATGTTCAGGCGGTCCTACGTATCCCATAAGGATGGGAATCAAGCCGTACGTAGTTCTTGAAGTGCAGTTTAACGTCATGTGGGACGAAAAGAGAAAGAAGGGGGGAGCAGAAGGCATCCCCAAACGTGGGGGGGCGTACAGCGTGACGAGCAAACCGACGTGAATGAGGGCATAGCCCCGCGCTCACACCATACGCCGCACTCGCGGAGGCAACCGGGCCAAGGGCCCGAGATGGGATGGAAATTCCCGAAGGATGGGGCTGGGCCTGAAACATGAATGTTCAGGCGGTCCTACGTATCCCATAAGGATGGGAATCAAGCCGCACGTAGTTCTTGAAGTGCAGTTTAACGTCATGCAGGACGAAAAGAAAGGAGATCTTATTTTAAAGTCATAGAGCTCGGACCATAAGAACCTCACGTACGCCACTTCGCGGTCCTATCCCCTGGATATGTGAAGATGCACTGAGGGATAGTGTCAAGAGCGTCGAGATTTTGCCTGGTCAGAATGGGAAGTGGAAAGATTGTGAATCATGCGGCCATTCACTCAAGGACTGGGGGCACCGGTGTAACGATATGGGAGTACTGCCGACCATGGCGGAAAAGCAGCATCAATATCGCACTGACCGTTGATGGAATGAGGCAGAAAACGAGCATCAACCGCTCAAGCGCAGGATTCATATCGACTTGCTGCCCAAAGCCCTTGGGGGCACCAGCCCGAGTCGGTGGGAGAGCACTGGGGCATTGTATCCGGACCGCTCACGGGGGTCCCACCCAGGGCGTAGGCGATGGGTCCGAATGAAATGGAGCATGAAGCCTGAAAGGTGGAAGGAACCTGACCAAGCAGAACCTGACGCTCCTGGCAATAAACCAGAGTACTCTTGACACCGGTGGACCACTGCAAGGGGTCGAGGGATACGCCTTGAGGGTGACCCGAAGGCGGCGGACTCCCCAGAGAAGGGGGAATCTTTAAGAGGTGGGGGCTGGACCCGAAGCTTCAAACATCCGGGTGTTCCTACGTATCCCATAAGGATGGGAATCAAGCCACACGTAGTTCTTGAGAGGCAGTTTAACGTCGTGCAGGACGAATACTGAACAGTTTAACGTCTTGTAGCGTGGACGAATGCTAAACAGTTTAACGTATTGTAGCTTGGACAAGGTACAGTTTAACGTCATGTTGGACGAAACACTTGGCAGTTTAACGTCTTGCAGCACGGACGAATGCTGAACAGTTTAACGTCTTGTAGCTTGGATGATATGCTAGGCAGTTTAACGTCGTGCAGCTTGGACGTGGTACAGTTTAACGTCATTTTGGACGAAACACTTGGCAGTTTAACGTCTTGCAGCACGGACGAATGCTGAACAGTTTAACGTCTTGTAGCTTGGACGATATGCTAGGCAGTTTAACGTCGTGCAGCTTGGACGTGGTACAGTTTAACGTCATGTTGGACGAAACACTTGGCAGTTTAACGTCTTGCAGCATGGACGAATGCTGAACAGTTTAACGTCTTGTAGCTTGGACGATATGCTAGGCAGTTTAACGTCGTGCAGCTTGGACGTTATGCACTCAGGCAAAGTACTGCTTGAGGAACCTAGCGTTGGTGGGAGGAGTGACACGCTCACCATCCATAGTCTCTAGGGAGTACGCTCCATTGGGATAGACCTTGTGGACAAAAAAAGGTCCCTCCCACTTGGGCTCCAACTTGGGTGGCTTCCTGCCGGGGATCATTGGCGCTCTTAGGGCCAGCACTAGATCACCCTGCAGGAAGGAGCGGAGGCGAACCTTCTTATTGAAAGCTCGAGCCATTCTGCTCTGATGCCTCTCCAAGTTGTGCAAAGCGCGAAGCCTATTCTCATCCAGTGCTTCCAACTCGACTAGACGGGCTTCAGCAGCTCTGTCCGGCGCTTGCTGGTCGTAGACTGCAGTGCGCAAGGACGGTAACTGGATCTCGATGGGCAGGACGGCCTCAGCTCCATACACCAGGGAATAAGGGGTCATCTGGGTGGAATTGCGAGTCGTCGTCCGATAAGCCCAAAGAGCGTTGGGGAGCTTGTCCGGCCAACTCTTCTTGTTCTGACCAACCATCTTTTGCAGAATGTTAGAGAGGGTCTTGTTAAACGCCTCAATCTGTCCATTCGCCTGCGCATGATAGCGAGATGTATGGTTCGAGCGAATGTTATACTTGGCGTACAACTTCTTCAACTCGGCTGCTCGGAAATTGGTTCCGTTATCCGTGAGGATAGCGTGAGGCACTCCAAATCGATAAATGATGTTGGAGGTCACGAAGTTAGCGATGGAACATGATTTGACCTCTCTGAGCGGAATCGCCTCTGCCCATTTGGAGAAGAAGTCTGTGGCGGTCAGAATGAACCGGCACTGGCGAGCTGTCGCCGGCGGGTAGGGTCCCACAACGTCCATCCCCCAGACTGCAAAGGGCCAAAAATACCTGGTGGTATGGAGAGGCTCCGGCGGCCGATGCACAAAGTTTGCATGAACCTGGCACACATGGCACCTCCTGGCATACTCGATGCAGTCATGGATCATGGAGGGCCAGAAGTAGCCCAACCTCCGAATCTGGTGGGACAGCTTCGACCCAGTCTGATGGGCACCGCATGAACCAGCATGAACCTCTTGCATGACTCGTGGGATCTCGACTCCCTGAAGGCAACAGAGGAGAACACCATCAAATCCGCGTCTATAGAGGATCTGCTCCAGGCCGGGGCTGCTCTGGAGGACAAACTGCGATGCGCGGCGCCGAACTCGCTCGCGCTCGGCTCGATCCGATGGGAGAATGCCATGTTGGAGGTACTCAACCAAAGGCGTCCTCCAATCAGGGGCTGACCCGACTGTCATATCTGGGGTACTCGGGGCTCCAGGCATGGGGGCAACCGTGGTGAGATTACTTACCGACGGGCCGCGATCTCCCTCCGGGATAACGGGAGCGATGAGCCTGCGGTGCGTCACGCGGACGATCAGGTTGTTCTGTTCAGGCTCTGCAAGTGACACAGCAAGGCTGGCCAGAGCATCTGCTCGACCGTTCTGCGACCGGGGAATATGGACAATTTCTGGCCGAGAAGGGAACTGGGCCATCAGAAGGAGGGTGCACTCCAGCAATGGCACAAGTTCCGGCTTCCTGACAACATAGTCACCATTGATCTGCTTAACGACCAGCTCGGAGTCCCCTTTCACACACAGATGGGGCACGTCGATCTCGAGAGCTAACTCGAGGCCAGTGATGAGGGCATGGTATTCCGCCTCATTGTTGGTACAACCCTCTGACAATAGGAAAGAGTACGGCAGCACGACTCGCTCCGGGGTAATGAAGACGATACCCAAGCCCACTCTGTTGAGCTTAGGATTATCGATTCTTCTGCCGGTAGGGCTCCGGGAGGCACCGTCAAAGTGCATCTGCCAGCATGGATCGGCATGATCGACCGAGAGAATGGTCTCATCAGGAAAGCCTAGATCCAGCGGCTGATCCGCGGAGGTCGGGTGAGCTGCCAGAAAGTCTGCCAATGCCTGCCCTTTGAGGGCCTTCTGAGACACATACCTGATGTCGAACTGCTGGAGAATCACAGCCCACCGCGCTAGACGGCCAGTCAACATAGGCCGGCTCAGGATATATTTCAATGGGTCTACCCGAGAAACCAACTGTACCTCATGGTGCTGCAAGTAGTGCCGTAATTTCTGTACGGCAAATACGAGCGCCAGGCAGCTCTTCTCGATGGGGGAATACCTAACTTCCGCATCGAGGAGAATGCGACTGAGGTAATAGAGGCTATTCTCTGTTCCCTCGTTGTTCTTCTGGGCGAGAAGGGCACCCAGGGACCGTTCCAGGGCGGTCACATAGAGGACCAGCGGCTTCCCGGATACAGGCGGCATCAGAACCGGAGGTTGAAGCAGGTACTGCTTGATTTCCTCGAAAGCGGTCTGACACTCTTTATCCCATACATAGGTGGAACCCTTCTTCATGAGTCGAGAAAAGGGCTTACACTTGCCAGCCAGATTCGCGATGAATCGGCGTATATAGGCTAAGTGGCCTTGGAACCCTTGCAGTTCCCGGATGTTACCTGGGGGAGGAATCTGGCTAATCGCCCTGATCTTCTCTGGGTCGATCTCAATACCCCGGTATCTTACCACAAATCCAAGGAACTTTCTGGAGGTGACCCCGAAGGCACACTTCAACGGGTTCATCTTCAGGCAGCGAGACCGGAGGAAGCCGAACACTTTCTCAAGATCTTTGAGATGGTCCTGACGCTGGCGCGATTTGACCACCAAGTCGTCGACGTAGCATTCCACCAGTGTGCCGAGGATTGGCTTGAATATGCGGTGCATCGCCCGTTGATAGGTGGCTCCTGCATTCTTCAGGCCGAAGGGCATGACCCGGTAACAGAAGATACCTTGGGGGGCCCTGAAGGCAGTGAACTCCTCATCCTCAGGGGCCATCCGGATTTGGTTGTATCCGGAGTATCCATCCATAAAGGAGAGGGCTTGGAACCCTTCCGTGGCGTCAATCAACAGCTCTGTCACTGGAAGGGGAAAATCATCCTTCGGACAGTGGCGGTCGAGATCGCGGAAGTCAATACAGACTCTGATCTGCCCGTTCTTCTTCCTGACCGGCACAATGTTGGCCAGCCATTTGGGGTACTGGACTTCCCTCACGAAGTTGGCCTTGATAAGCTTGTCAACTTCGGCCTCAACCCTGGCACCGTGGGATGGGTGCATCTTCCTGGGAGGCTGCTTGAACCCGCGATGGTTCGCCGGGAGACCAAGGCGGTGGACGGCTACCTGAGGATCTAGCCCCGACATCTCGTCATAGCCCCAAGCGAACACATCACGGTGCTGCCTGAGAAAGTCCATGTACTGCTGCCGCTCCTCAGAGGGCATGGCGGCACTGACCAATGTGGGTCTTGGATCTGCTTCGGTTCCAAGGTTCACCTATATTAACTCATCGACCGTGGCGGGGACGCCCTCCTCAAAAGCTGGGGTGCATCTTCCACGTCCTCTCCACTTGGGGAGGGATCGTCCATGGGAGAGACTGCGCTGGAAACTGCATTGGGGCTACCAGATCCTGCTGGGCCACTGGTGCTGGCACGGGCGGTCGCGGTCATCTCATCAGGAGACTCACAGGCCGTCGAGACCATGGCTACGTCCAACCGTTGAATCGGGAGGACGTAAGCGTCATCCAAGCTTGCCCAGGGATCACTTGCAACAGCGACAGGCCCAACCTCACCTTCCAGGATCTGCTTGTCCTTGCTCTTATAATAGTTCGCGTCCAGATAACGGGCTTCACATGAGGCAAAAGGAGAGGCATCTTCTTGAAGCACGCCTACTCGACCATTAAGGGAGTATTTGAGGCATTGGTGGTATGATGAGGGAACCGCCGCATGAAGGTGGAGCCATGGCCTGCCCATCAATGCGTTATACACAGTGTCCTGAGAGACTACCATGAATTCAGTGTTGGCAACCAAGTCACCGAACTGGGTCTTCAAACGTATCTTGCCGGCCGGGGTTTGCTCAGTGCGGTCGTACCCCTGGATTCTGAGGTCGGAGGGAATCAAGTCATCCTCAGACAACCCCAATCTCCGGAGCGTCCGAGTGGGAATCAGGTTAATCCCGGACCCCGTGTCGACAAGACAGCACCGGACTTCAAGGCCGTTGAACTGGACAGTAACATACAGCGGACGAATGTGTCCCTGTATAGGAGGGTCTTCATCCTTACCAGAGAACGAGATAACTGCCTGACATTCGGCGTCCTCGATCGTTTCGGCGTGAAAGGCCTCTGAAGCCGCAACCTCTGTCTCAAACTGGAGGGGGCTCTTCAGGGCTTCAGCGAGTGCCTCACGCATCCCAGATGACATGCGCAGAGCCTCAAGGATGGAGAGCCTTGCTGGGATGTCGGCCAAGTGCTTCAGGACGTCATACTTTTTTGCCAAGCGCGAGCCCCTGGTTGCAGGAGGTTGCTCTGCGGTTGGCGGCATGACGGGCCTTGCCGGTTGGACCGGCGGCCGACTGGTGCTTGGCGCATCTCGCTGTTCACTGGTTGAAGCCCGGGAAGTAGTCACCGTACTGGGGTCAGGAGGCCGGGATGGACTCGTGGCAGGGCGGAGCTGATCGCGATGCGGCTGAGGCGGTTTTGCCTGGTCCCACACCAAAAACAGTGGCGGAGGCGAATCCGTCATCCCCGGATGGGGGGGCTGCGCACGCTGAGCTCGGTTTTGAGCCTGCTACCTAGTCTCAGTGGCGTGCACGGCCTGGCTGGAGGTACCAACTGCTGTGCCCCGGCGACTCCTGCTGCTGCGGTTCTTCCGACGGTGGCGACGACCGGGGACACTAGGGAGGTTCACCTGGTGTTCTTCAACGTCGGGAACCGAAAAGGGATTTACCAGCTCGACGGTATTAACCGAAGCGTACCCAACAATTTCGTCGGACGAATCATCCATCACCGAGCGGATCCGAGGTGGGACCCCCATCTACGGGGGCATGAAATCGCCGAGAGTGCGGGATAGTGGCGGAACTGGCGGGGCGCGCTCTTCCTTGTTGCGCCGTCGTCGTTTGCTCTTCTCAGAAGAGGCAGGCTGGGACGACGATGCTGAAGCAGCACCCGCAGATTCTGGGGGCTCAGGCTGATTCAAGCGCGCACGGATGATTCCATGGGTGCGAATGGTCGTCTTGCGGGCCATCCAGTTATTATACTTCTGGGATCCGCGATCGGAGACCAGCTGCCATTCGTCCTCATTGCCACTATCGTCATCTAATCCCACGAACATGCCCGCCACTTGTGCTGGAGCTGGGCCCAACCTGATTACATTGTTGTTAATCTGGTCTTGGAGCCAGTCCTTAAACGCATAGCACCGCTGGATGGTGTGCCCCAGGGCTCGATGGTAAGGGCAGTAGCGGGGGTTATCCATGAGATGTGCCTCCTCTGGCCTCCAACACTCAGGCAGTCGCACAATCCTCTGCTCCAGGGCGCTCCGGAAATAACCAGGGACCTGATCCTCGTGAAATGAGTAAGTCAGGTATCGCGGGCCCCTGGGAGCATGGTCTTGACGAGGGGCTGGAGGGGCCTGCCGAGGAGGTGGACCCTGATTATCTCGCCTGGGTTGTGGCGGTACATTACGTGGAGGGGCCGGCCGGTTCTGGGGCTGCCGCTGTTGGGCCAGGAACTGAGCCCGTGGAGGCGGATTCCTGTGAGGCTGTGGAGCTGGCCTTGCCGGCAGCAGCTCCAACGGCCTGGGGGCCTCTATCTGGGCAACAGCAGCGGGCTCAGCCCTGCTGACTCTCCTTGCAGGAATCATAGGAGGCAGCGGGCGCGCCTGACTGGCTTGTTGCAGGGCTTCCTCAAGACGTTGAGCTTTGTCTGAGAAGTCCCTGAACCCTCCGGGGTAATTCTGAGTGATCAAGGAAGGGACCAGCTCAGTCTTGACGTTCCCGACGCACATTGTTAGCAACTGCTCCTGAGTCAATGGCATGTCAAGGGAATACGTGAGACCCTTCCATCGGGCGACGAAGTCCGCGACTCGCTCATCAGGCCTCTGCTTGCACTTGAAGAGGTCTGCGATACTCGTCTTCCGGGTCGTGGAACTGAACTGGTAGAGGAACTGTCTACGAAGGTCCTCCCAGCTAGTTATCGAACCGACGGGGAGCTGGCTGTACCAGACAAATGCTGGCCCTTCCAGTGTCTGAACAAAGCAGCGAAGCTTAGCGGCCTCCTGCTGCGCCGGAGTCCCCAACATAGGCCCGCACAGTTGAAATGGGCCAAATGCTGTGGTGGATCTCCAGTCCCGTTGAAGGGGGCGAAAGTGGGATTCCCGAATCCCGGAGGTGCCGGCATGTCATCCACCCATGCTGGGTATGGCTTGCCGTCCGGTGGGATCGCCACTTGCCGAGTCTCCAAGGCTTCCATGCGGGCGATGAGTGCCGCCATCGGATCGTCCGGACATGGGTTCCAGTCCTGGTGAGGATCTCTAACCACGAGTGCATTGCATGGCCCTTCAATCGGGTCGTCGACCGGGTCGTCGAACTCGGCAGCTCGTGGGATGGCGGGCGGAGCGGCCCTTGGGGCAGCGGGAGGAATCCGAGCGGGGTCTCTCAGGTAGTCACGCCGCTCGGGAGGGTGTGGCGAAACATACCGCGCCCTCTTGCCATAGGCAATGGCCTCTCTCCTGTCGGCGAACACGGCGTAATCACGGTTGCCCGGGAGAGTCTCGTCGAGGAGCGGTTGTTCCGGTCCCTGCTGTCCTGGCCTAGGATCACCGTAGTCAGGCCGCTGCTCTGCAGCGCGCTCGGCGAGGAGCTGGTCAACCAGCTTCTTCTGCTCGGCGAGCTGTTGACGTAGCGTAGCCTTCTCGGGATCCTCCTCTGCCCTCTGCACGGAGGCAGATGGGTCGGCGGGCTTTACAGCCTCGCTGTGCTCTTTACCTTTGCTGACGTTTCGGCTCAACATCAGTGCTTCAGTGGGTGCGGGGAGTCCCAGGAGGTTCCTCTGATGACGAGTAACTCTCACCGATGGATCTAACGACGGCTTGTCTTCAGGGGGAAGCCCCCGTCGAGAAGCTCCAAGTCGTTCCCCTCTCCTGACAGGTCAGCCATATTGACTGTTTCCGTCCCTGGGGATATACCCTCAGGGCCACCCAGTGAATCGGGCTGTCGGCGAATCGCACTGAAGCGTAGGGCAGCGTACTGCCCCCATCCACAGATATACACGTGGGGAGTGGCTTCCTCGATAACCTTGCGGAGTACTTGAAAACACTCAACGCATCGTTGTCGGAGGGCCTCGTGGTGCCCAAATGACCCGGGGTGCCGAACCGCGGGGAGCATGGCCAGGTCAATTTGGTGGCACTGCTCACCAATATCCTCCAGGTGTAGTTGACTCCCGGGGTATGGCATTTGTGGGCAGTGAAGACGGGAGTGAGTCTCCCGGAGAGTTCGGCGGAAGCATTCGAACTCATCCGGGGTGAGTGATTCGGGTCATCAAAGCCCGGTCCTGCGACTGGCCAAAACTTCTCAGGGAAGTGGCCTTCTGCAAGGACGGTCCAGAAGCTCCACGACTCAAACTCGGGACCCAGGTCTCCTTGGTCCTCTTCAATGACTGGGAACGGACGTGGAGCCGGTAGTGGTGCCGAGGCGGGCCGTCGGGCCGACGGGCTGGCCGGCGGTGAATACAGCGAGCAGGCCGATTGGCCTCCATATCCCGGGCCGCCCTCTGAGGGTGGTGGTGCCCCAGCTACCACATCGCGATAGGACGGGCCGGCGAGCGAACATCCTGCCGTAGCATCGGTGCTCGCCGAGGGTGCACTAGATCGTGGTTCGACCGTCGGTCCCTAGATAAAGTCCCCGGCTTCTCCGATCGAGGCGGAAGGCACTTCCGGAGGGGCCGGTATCAACCGCAAGCTTGATCCTTGGGGGTCTACCAGGCCCTCGTTACTCTGGATATACCTTCGGAGAGAAGCGGGGATCACATCGATCTCGCTCTCGGGGAGTACGAGGCTGACATGCCGCATTCCTACCCCTGCCCTTGACTGGCGGGATTGGGGGAAGGGCTCTGTCGCCGAATCGTACTCCGCCTCTGAATCAGAGAAGCGAACCGGTCGGATCTCTGTCCGGAATTCCCTAACATTCCTCCCTCGGCGTCGACGCCTTGCCTTCCTGCCCCTGGGTGGTTCTTCGGGGCAGGGCTGATCTCTGTCCTGGCGTCCTCCGGCCGCACCGGTACCGGGGCCAAGAGGACTTGAAACCAAGGTGCGAGGGGCACCGGGACAGATATCAAAGGGGACGCGGGGAGAGATGATTCTGGGCAGGCCTCCGGGCCGGGATCGGAAGGTGGGATGACCCATGCCTCCTGGATCGGCCACACGGAGTGGACCCTGCTGGTGAATAGCGCTACCGCGAGGTGGTCCGCGGTGGCTACTGCCTGTACCAGCAACCGGGAGAGTCGACCCAACCTGCCTTTGGGGAGGTCGGGGCCTCGATCCAGGTCGGGCATAGAAGTTCCCTTGCTCAGGATGCGCAGGGGTCTGGCGACTGGAGCCAACAGTGGCTAGGGCCAATGCGGCCGCTGTTGCTAGGGCCCCAAGGTGGGCATCCTCTTCCGCTCGTGCCCGACGTTGGCATCGGGACAAACGAGTCGGGATGAGCGGTGCGGGCAGGTGGAGAGCCCGCTCTTCGACTTGAGAGGCCTGGCGGCGGTGTCGCCGTGGCCTGGCGGGAGCCCTTACCGCGGATCCCTGGAGCGAATCCCGGATAGGGTGGTCCCGGACATCTTCCACCTCATCCGCATAGGGAAGGGAACTGTCGGAGCGCTCCGGGGATAAGCTCCCGAAGCGGTTGGACGTCGAGGTAGGCAGCGGTGCCTCCCTGCGCGGACCTCGGGGGCGGCGGTGGTGGCGAGGTGCAGCTTCCTCGAGGTCTAGGCGAGCCATGTCCCTGGTGGGGATGACTCCCTCTTCCTCATATCTCCGCACCAAGTTGTTGATCACCCTTCTCTGGATGACCTCCGAGGGGGAGAGAGGGCGTAGTTGTCCCGCAATTGCGGCTGCTGGGACGGCTGTGAAACGGGCGGGACCGCGCGGAGTAACCGCGTCGGTGTCTCCCCTACCCCTGTGCCAGTGGGCGGGTGGCGATCGGGCACTGGACTGGGCGACTCGATTCCTGGAAGCAGGGAGAAAAACCCATTAACACTGACGAGAAAAGGAATCGACAACCAACCTTTAGTGCCACGACGCCTTCCGTGGGGGGAACCCAGGCCATCGACGTTGTGAGACGGAGTGCCCGATTTCACTTCCCCAGCCCCTGGCGGGTAAAACTGAATGCTCGGCCGGGCAACATGCCGGTCTTCCAACTCCTCTGAAAGCCATCGGTCTTCGTATTGAGGAGAAGAGATTCACGTCGGGTTCACCATTTTTCTGTTTCGGTGCGGATGTGCGTCGGGTTTCTGTTCCGGCGCTGTTCCGCCAGGACGCGTTCGCGCGTGCACCCGTCGACCCGAGGGGATGGGCGCGTGCGGCTTGTGGTCCCGCAGTCCCGCTTTCCAAAGGCGGGCGGCATCCGTCCCTTATTCAGGGGCGTCTGCTCCTTGATCGAAACCGGGATGATGGGATGTCGGCTCCTCCTTCCTTGGACGTCTCCCCGGAACTCGTCGCCTAATCCGGGTCTCCCTCATAGATTTAAGACATGCTCGTGAATCTCGTTCCCGGCGCCATATCTTCATGGACACCGGTTAATTACGCTGCTTCCGCCCGGACGCTCCAAGGAGTCTGGTCGGGGCAGCAACCTGCGGTGAGGAGACCGGGTGGCTCTGGGTGTTGGGGGCGTGTCTTAACACTGCGGCTCTGCATATCTGTCTTCCGTCCCTAATAGGGCTTCTCGAAGGCGTGATGGCCTGAGGCATCCCGCACTGGGTGCGGGGAACTGCGTCACCTGAGGTTTTCCTCAGCTTCCCATGTTTAACACGGGGTATGCCGCGAGTTTAACGTCCAGCGGGGACGGCATCGGACTGAACAACACAAGGAGTGGATCAGATGACAGAACCCCTCGCGGGGAACCTCCGACGCTGGGGCCAGCACATGGGCGGCTTCCCGAGTGAAGTGGAGTGGAGTGAAGTGGCATTACCCCACCGGGATGTGGCGGCCCGGGTAAGGATCAGGGTGGATGATGGAGTGAAGAGCTTGGACCCCGTAGGGGCTTCCTACGTACCGCACGTTAGCGCGGATCAAAGTCAGCGTAGTTCGGATATACAGTTTAACGTCATGCTGGACGTCGGCGAGCCGACTCACGAGGAGATCGAGGCTGCCGGGCAGAGGATTGAACCGAACCACCTCGCACAGAGGGGGATGGAACGGCCGGGTGGATCACAGTTTCACGTCATGCTGGACGTTGGCGAGCCGACTCACGAGGAGATCGAGGCTGCCGGGCGGAGGATTGAACCGAACCACCTCGCACAGAGGGGGATGGAACGGCCGAGTGGATCACAGTTTCACGTCATGCTGGACGTTGGTGAGCCGACTCACGAGGAGATCGAGGCTGCCGGGCGGAGGATTGAACCGAACCACCTCGCACAGAGGGGGATGGAACGGCCGGGTGGATCACAGTTTCACGTCATGCTGGACGAAAATAGAAAAAAAAGGGGCAGTGGGGAGGCACAATGGAGATACACATGTGCAGTCTCCCACAGGGGCGGATTCATAGGTGAATCGACGCAAGCGTGAACCCAGGAGGGGTCCACTGATGGACGAACCGACGTGAATACGACCAGAACGACCAGGTGGTGGGCTTGAACCTCAGAGAGGCTTCCTACGTACCCTGTTTAGGAGACAGGGATCAAAGTCCACGTAGTTCATTCGGTAACACTCTACCCCCGGGGGCGAAGGCCACTCCAATCCCGACATCCCTGCAGAGACGAGCGGGTGGGGGCCACATCCAAACCGGGAGGGGGACCCTACGTGCGAGGCACGGGATCGGGTGAAGCGGACGGTTTAACGTCTTACCGGACGAAGTACAGTTTAACGTCGTGTGTTGAGGACGAAGGTGCTTGGCAGTTTAACGTCTTGTCGCGCGGACGAAGCTGCTTGGCAGTTTAACGTCTTGTCGCATGGACGATGAGGGCTAGGCAGTTTAGCGTCGTGCAGCTTGGACGTGGTGCAGTTTAACGTCATGCGGGACGAATGATGTACAGTTTAACGTCTTGTAGCTCGGATGTATGCTAGGCAGTTTAACGTCGTGCAGCTTGGACGAGGCACAGTTTAACGTCATGTTGGACGAAACACTTGGCAGTTTAACGTCTTGCAGCGTGGACGAATGCAGTTTAAAGTCATGCGGGACGAAACAATTGGCAGTTTAACATCTTGCAGCGCGGACGAATGCAGTTTAACGTCGTGCGGGACGAAGCGGACGGTTTAACGTCTTGCCGGACGAAGTACAGTTTAACGTCGTGTGTTGAGGACGAAGGTGCTTGGCAGTTTAACGTCTTGTCGCGCGGACGAAGATGCTTGGCAGTTTAACGTCTTGTCGCATGGACGAGGCACAGTTTAACGTCATGTTGGATGAAACACTTGGCAGTTTAACGTCTTGCAGCGCGGACGAATGCAGTTTAACGTCGTGCGGGACGAATGCTTTGCCGCCGATTGGTCCGTGTCACTTCGCGCGAGCCTGGAGGGCCGCGCGGGAAGACAACGTACGGTACGGGCACCCGCGATGAGGATCATCGGGCGCCACGTAGGCGGATACCCTCAGGGGGTCAAAGGGGGCGACCCTGGCAGATTGCGTGCAAAAGGGGAGCTTGGCGCGCAATACTGCGAGACGGCGCGCAAATGGGCGGGCTGGCGCGCAATTGGGCCAGCGCCTTGCGCGCGGATGATAGAGATTGCGCGCACCGGGCTTCGGATAGCGCGTGGGGGCAACGGCTCATTCTTTAATGAATGGCCACTTGAAAAAAGGGGGGGTGCGCGCAATCGGGCTGGATTGCGCGTACCCGGGGGCAATTGCGCGCAAGAGGCTTCTTTTGCGCGCGAAGGCCTTTAGGTCAAAAGTTATTTAAATGAAAGGAGCCAGAGGGATTGCGCGCGAAGACGAACCCCGAGGCTTTCTTGCGCGAAAGAAAGGAGGTTACCTGGAGTTCGGCATTGCGCGCGGAAGGGGTTGAATTGCGCGCGCGAGAGACCTTTCGTATTCCGGCAACCTTTAAAACATCGGGGGTCGCCTCATATTTATAGGCAACCCCTGGCGCGGAATCCGGTTCGCGAACGCGGAATTCTCTTCGCGGGCGCGGAATCGGGCCCGGCGCGCAAGGGAGTCGCGCGGGCCGCTGTCGCGCAAAGTTGCGCGCCGGCCCAGCGCATTGCGCGTATCCCGGGAGGTTTGCGCGCGGCTCATCAACTTTGCGTGCGGGCTTCTAAAATTCCGCGCAAGGCCTCTGGGCCCTCCGAAACGTGCTTCTGACTCCAAATATGACCTCGCTTTCCGCATCCGGAGCTTGGTTTGGGAACAACGGACTTTTTCGGCGTCTACAATGTCCTCAAGCAAGCTCTTAATCACTATGAGGAAGTCGCAGGATAACAATTTCCTGAAATAAATCGTATATTTTTCTTGGAAATAGCTTTCCTGTCAGAAGGAAATCTAGCATTACCACTTATCTTGGAATTAAAGAATGCCTTTTACCATTCACATATTTGGGCGTCCTAATATTTTGGGGCCATCCTAAATCATGCTACTTTTCTAATATCATTGATCAAATCATAAACCAACTCTCTACATGGAAAGGGAAATCTATCTCCATGGTTGGAAGAATATGTTTGGTCAAATCAACCATTGTCTCTAAAATGGTCTACTCTCTTATGATTTATAAATGGACTATCGACATCTTCAGAAAAATTAATACATATATTGAAAACTTCATTTGGACGGGAAGTATTTTTGAAAAGAAACTTGTCACTATCCCTTTGAAATCCTGTTGTAAACCCCTTGATAAAGATGGCATTGGTATAAAAAATTTAAAG
Organism: Viscum album; assembly: GCA_963277665.1. Taxonomy (NCBI): domain Eukaryota; kingdom Viridiplantae; phylum Streptophyta; class Magnoliopsida; order Santalales; family Viscaceae; genus Viscum; species Viscum album. Next base: position 232,922,497 of record OY728119.1, read on the forward strand.
ATGTTCAATAATGATCTTCAATCCCGTCTTACTTGGTGTATTATTAATTGTACTTCCAAAGATTCAGAATTCTTGAAACATATATTCCTCTTTAAACTCTTAAATGGGAATTTTAATTTCATCTAAATGTCACTTGTGTAAGCAGAACAGGGAGGACATTGATCATCTTTTTTTGTCTTGTGCGACGACCACTACTTTATGGAATTATGTTCTTGAATTATTTAATTGCAGATGGCCCTTATCTGAATCTATTTGTTTGTTTTTAAAAAAATTCATTAGATATGAAGCCTCTCTACAGGTTAAAAATATTTTTCTTGCGACTGTGGTGGAACTCCTGCATGAGATCTGGTATGTTAGAAATGATTTTATTCACAATAAACACTCATTTTTTCTCATTGCATGAAAATCTTGGATTTTTATTGTGATTCATGAAGCTGCTTCAATTCAAAAAGACTATTGCAACAAATCGGTTGGTGACTTTTAGATCCTTTATCATCTCCATTTTCCTGGCATATACCCAAAGCCCAAATGTTCCATTGAAGTATTCTGGAAATCACCGATGCCGGGATGGATCAAAGTGAACGTTGATGGTGATTCTAAAGACAATCCAGGCCATACCAGTTGAGGTGCCATCATCAGAGACTCAGCTGGCCATTGTCAGGGTTGCTTCTATGTTAGATATGGACATTCTTTATCTCTGGAGGCTGAAATTCTAGGGGTCATCCATGAATATGATTTTGTGCTTCAAAGAGGTTGGAGAATGATTTGGATTGAAAGTGATTCTACCACTATCGTTCATGCCATCTAGAATGGAAACATTCCTCTTTCCTGGCCTTTTACCACACTTTGGATGAATTGTCTGAACTCACTCCATGGTATTGATAACATAGCTACTCATGCCTACCGTAAAGCGAATGCTATTGCAGATGCTCTTGCTAACAAAGGAGTACATCAGAGCTTGACTTGTCTGGACACTCTGCTAGCTGACTTATTATATCCATTTGATAGAGATTGTAAAAAAATCCCATTCTTATGCCTTTTGTAATCTTTTTTGCTTATCAATAAATTGTGCTTTGGTCTTTGACCAAAGAATTACCATTTAAAAAAATTAACTAAAAATACAATTTGTACTTTAAAAACCATTTACAAACTATCAATAATGAAATGAATGTATATTATATATATAAAAAATAAAGCACATTATCATAGTGATAGGGTCTTGTTACATAACCCCTTATAACACCCGCATATAACCTAAGGGTAAGGTGTGTAATGGTGACAGATTCTTGGGGTGGTTTGGATAACATCGCTCGAGTGGTAATATCTATTAAATTTCACTTCTATTGTAGGCGATTCCATTCAAGCTGAACGTGTTGATGCTCAGCTTGAGCTTGGTCAAGAGCGAAGCCCAGTGATGCTACGTCCATTCTAAGCTTTGAAAAATGGGCTTTGTATGGAAAAAATTATACTGGATGAGGCTATCAATTTGTTTGAGTAAATTGGATTTGTTAAATCCCTATATTTATATTAATCATGTGATCACTGTTCAACGACTATATTTGAAATGATAAAATTTCTTAATGGTAATTTAAAATCCAAAAAAAAAACAAAGGAAGTGAATATGTTTTATATAACCATTTTACATAATAATACATTTAAATAGATTAAGAGGAATTTTCATTAATAAATGTTTGAGTCGTTACACTGAGCATTGATTTCCTCATATCTGTACTAATGGTTGAATCTACATGCTTTGCAGAACCCAACCTACAGTTACATGGAACTAATAAACCCCCACCTGCAGATGTAGGGGTTAGAGGAATGATGTTACAACATTCCCTCATAGCTCCACCTCCACCATGATAACTTCCATGACTATGACTACTAGAAACCCACACCTCATATCACACTTAGAGTTTATTCAAAGTAGGGTGATCGATGCTCTTGTTAAATGGTATGAACAGGAGGGGATCATCCTAACGCAAGATATGGACCACTGAGATCTAGGGGATTACATGCTTTAGTGTCGCTACTACCCATAAGGGATGAGTAGGGAGTCACTGCTCCCCAATACGATATTCAACCATTATGGGATCCTCTCCCTAGAATGCTCATATGATTCGCTCCCTTACACCGACATAAGTGAGGGATTCTAGAGTAAATTTAGAAATGAATTAAACTAGGAATCCCTTAAGGAGGGCACCCACCAGGTTGTGTCAAAGATGTTATCTGGTCCCACAGACTGAGGAGCAGGTGTTCTCACCCCTGGCTAGTCGTCACTAGTTCGGAAGACCCAATGACAACATCAGATGCATGCATTGGAGGACACCCATCAGGGTGCATCATCTTCCACAGATTCAATGGCCCATGACATTGTCGAAACACACTTTATATCCCCTATTACTATAGAGCAGGGTCACTTCCACGCCTGATCAGGGTTGAGGCCCTAGCCTTCACTTGGGCAGGCTAGGTTGACTCTTCCAGCTAACAGTGTGAGTAGTAACTATTGTGGGCTGACTCGTGATGATGTAGTTCATTATGGAGGCCCTCCCCATACCATCATTGGCATGAGTGGTGGTCCTCCCCGCCTCATCAATTCCCATCACAGAGGTCTTCCCCATGCTCGTGATCCCATGTATGGAATGTTTTCCCTTGTTTCAGGTTATAAATGGCAAGGTCCTCCTCACGTCATTAGCATCTTGAGCAGAGGACCTCACCATGACAACACCGATCAGAGAAAATGTCAATTTTGATCCATCACCTATAAATAAGGAGGTACTCCCCATGTTCTCACCAACTCTAGCAGAGGCCCTCCCCACTACAACACTCCCCACTATGGAGGCCCTCCCTGCGATTTAGGCAACAAACACTGAGGTCCTCCCCATGTTCCATTTGACATATTATCGAGTGATACCCGAACCCCGAACCACTAGGGTGGAGGTTCTATTCAATTCAATGACAACTGATATGAATTCCCTCCTCATATCCCATCCAGCTTAGGTGGAGGTCCTCCCTACTCTACAATCATCCCACACAGAGGTCCTCCCTATGTCGAAGATCCTTCTTACCTCTAATAACCATTCCAGGATAGGAGGGAAAACTATATCCACTGAATGAATATCCGCAAGAAGCGTCATATGGTCTTTCATCCCATTCTTTTATTATATTTTGAAATAGAGTATGATTTGATGATAGATCCTTCACGTCGATCCTCTATATGAGTGTTTGGGGATGTAACTCGGAATGTCAACTTCATCCTCCCATAAAGTGAGATACCTTAGATCCCTAAATCCTTCCATAGATACATATAGGAGGAGGAGGATTTTGTTCCTTTCTAGGGTCTCACTGTGTAGGCTTCTCAACTATCACCCGATTATCTATCTACCTCAACACAAGATAACATGGAGTTGCTCTGGGTCTGGGCAGATGATGAGCACAAGCTTGATCAACCACTAGCAACCACCACCCTGGTATAGGAAGAAGCAGTCAAAACTCATTCTTATAGGGACTTGGTGATGCAGTTAGTATAATCCCCAAGAGATAGCCCAGTATGCAGTGGTTTTTCAGCTCGCAAAATGTAATGCCCACCGACTAGTCCACCGTTGTGGATATCTGTATCAGTGTCCTTGTTATTTTCCTATATTCCTCTATATGATGAATAGGGAAATAAGACTTTGGATCCTTCTATTGCTCAAAGGATCCCATGGGACATTCTCACCATGGATCACTTCCTTGAAATGTTTTGTCCGACTATGACTCCAGACATCGGCATTATGGATTCCCTCACCCGAATTCACGTTTCTCCACCAAACACTGGGAATGATGCATTTTTTCCTCCGTCATCATCGGGTGGTCTAGCCATAGAGCTAGGAGAACTATGAAAACCTTGTCTATCAATACTACTTGGTCAAGTTAGCCACACTTCCCATGGCCCAACACCATGCATCCTCTGATTATCATCATATTCTTCATCAAAGATGTGTTCAAAGCTTTACTATGGTCCACAAAGTTATAGTCAAGGAATCTCCACATGTGCAATTTTGTGGTTGGGGAAAATATTTATCCCTTCACTTCATCATGATTTTATGATATCCAGACTCACCTGGTGATATTGAGGATATACCTTCAGACACAGTCACAGTTAATATGGTTGAGTCCCCAGAGAAGGAGGCCGAGAGGGGGATCCTTGAAGAGAACCTACACCTGGGGTAGTACCGCACCTGTTGGATCCCACCGGTGTTGTGACTCATAAATAGAGACATTTTCTTGGCCTCACTAATCCCATTGAGTCATTACCTTTCGGTCGAGACTCTCACAAGGTAAAATCCCCCCTGATATGTTAAACCCTCTGAACCATTTGGTTCAGTTCCAAAGATGGTTGATGATCTTAAAAAGGTTGTGTTGTTCCTACAAATTGCGGAGTGGATAAGGATTTTTGATGGTCTCCTTACCAAACGTGCCATAGAGCAAGGTATGAATTACAATGATCTTCGACTGGGGTAGAAAGGGAAAGTATATATCATTTATAGTGAGTTAAATTTTGGTGATCTCAATAACCGTCCCATCAAGATAGGTCGAATGATGGATTATATGGAAAGTGAGCATGGTATGCATCACCAAATCAGCCTAATATGTGAGATACTCTTCTATGATATCTGGACATATAGGTTGTACCCTTATTATCCCATTAGGTGTCTCTAAAGGTTCTTTCTCCATATGCTCTATAGGTTAACCCTCCAACAGGCCCTCGAGTTAATCTAGAAGTCACTCCACTAGTCACTAGGCCCAGATACCGTGTTGAAGAGCCCACCAACACACTGGTTGTGAGAACCCGACCCCAGAATACCTATAGTCAGTGCCTTGAGTCATGATGTGAAACTTTTTAACATAATCAATTCATTGATAAATTACACATCATGTCCCATACAGAGGATTGAATTCAGCTTAGGTTCTGGGAAACCAGCCTCTTCTTTCAAGCTTCTTTAGTGTTGAAAACTGATACCTGAAAAATTTTGTTTAAAAACATAAAGTGAGCATATGAATTCCCTATAAGGGGTTTTAAAATATCATAATATATTAATTATAGTTTTTTGAAAACATTATTTAAAACATTCCACAAAACATTATTATTATGAAAATTTGTAACACATGTAATATATCAAAATAATTTTCTACGAATTAAAAGTTCACAATTCAAAGAATACTAACAGAGTTACAAGGATTCATGATTCAATTAAAGGCATGATCATTCAGAGTAAGAAGTAAAAGATAATCCATATTAAATAGGTATGACATGTGAAAATGAAATTAAATAATAATAAAAGAGAATAATACATGATCAGAGTTGGGCTTATTAATCATTCTTTACTACTTAGAGACATACATTGGCTAGAAAATTTCTAAATAAGCCATAAATTTTACTTCTTCTATTTCTCATAAACATAAGCTCTTTAACCAAGAATATTCTACTAGTCTAATAATCATCTGATTAATTAAATTACATATTCAAAATGAGGAAAGTGCATATGAAGAACATCATAACCATACCATCTAGTCCTCATGCCAGGACCATAAATAATCATTTTGTCAAGGCCTTGCACCAAGACCATAGTTTGTCACATGAGACCTACCGATGCATAGAGGGGCTATAGTGGGCCCCAAACATTACATACTAAGTCCAATTCATTCCTCATCTCTCTAAATCAAAGTGCACATACCACTTTGATTTAGTAAGTTATTTATTACTTATCATTTCAAGTGTCACATATTTCTTGTTCACATTATTCATAGGGTCCCATACCACCTTGAATAATTTAATTTAACATTTCATATTATTCAAAGGGTCCCATACCACTTTGAACAATTTAATGTTTAATCCTTATTTGGTCATATTAGTTAAACTTCATCCTTTAATATTTACATATATATAAAGTGAGTCATGAATTAAGTGGTTAATAACAAAACTATCAACTACATGACTTTTTCATTGAATGGTTAATATAGTAAGCAAACTATAGAATATGTGTTGAAAACCAAGGTACTAAGAGAAATACAAGTTTTGTCACATGCAATAGTAACCTTAAAATTCTAAAACCTTATTAATAAAAATTCATTTTGGAATTTCATCTCGATGAATAATTAATTAAAGACAAACCAAACATTTCATGTGGGGTTTTAATATTATACATTCTCAAACATTTATTTCTAATATTCTTTTGTATAACACATAATAATGTCAAACATAGAAATCATGAAACTCAAGAATAAACAATACCATTTAATATGTGAGAAAATAAGTGACTCATACATATGAATATAGAAGCTTCAAACCCCAAATCTAATACTCATGAACTAAACACAAGAAAAGTATAGTATTTGGAATATCCACACTTAGGGTTTAGTGTTGTGTAAATTTTTTTATACACTAGGGTATATATAAAGATTAGTGTTTTAAAATAGAACATTAATATTTCAAAGACAACTAGTTTTACACTTTCTTTGAAATACTTGGACAAAATTTAGATAACATTGAGGATCTAAGTATACATATATATATATATATATAAATTCAGAAAACCAAAAACACCTAATATAACAAGGGGTTTAACCCAAAAATATAACAATAACTATGTGATTAAAATATATTTGACTCATCAATTAACAAGATTCCCTAAATTGTAAATCATAATATGAAATTTACAAGGATTATTTATTAAACAAAACTTATATATCTTCTTATGTAAAATGCATGATTCACATGTATAACTGGGTATACATAAGCGTCTTACACAATGTTTAATAGACACTCACTTGTTTATCAGCAACATAAATTAACCCTAGGAGTGAAATGTTAAAAGGATTAAATCCGATCCAGAAGGTGAGTTATATTATTATTAAATTTACACATGTATACAAATATATGTATATAAATGTTTTGTACCACACATAATTTCTTATGTTTTAAAACTCTACTTAAACTTGGGACTCAATGTTAAAAGGTCTGAACATTAGATATAATTAAAATTTATGTAAAACTGTATGGTTATATATATATATAAGTACATATATAATCAGATTTATAATATATATATATAATATATTGAATGAGGATAATAACCCTTCAAGTTTAAAAAATTTCCACATAACCTAAAATCCATAAGTCCTTGGACCAGGTATATGCGGGATTTCATCTAAACTTTAAGGATGTATACTTATACATATGAGTATATATATATATATATTCATAAAATTAATATATAAAGTATTCAAACATATTATAGTGAAATGAAGAAAAAATGTAATTGAACCCTTACATCAAATATACTACTTGAACTCGAAAACATGAAGGCCTAGAATCGGAATAGAAGAACATTTTAAGCAAACCAAAAGGTTATAAATATAATTTTATGAGTAAGAATATATATGTATATAATCTAAAAAACACCATCATAAAACAACTTAACCCTTACCTCAATTTGAGGAGGAGGAGGGGCACAGAAGGACTTGTGGGAGCTTACTGGTGGTTTGAGTGGGGGAAGAACCAAGGGGTTCTTGGGGTGCGATGGATCATTTAATATATGTATAAAGTAAACAGAATATTTAATGCTACCATAAGAAAACCAATGCCTATTTGGTACATTAAATGAATGGGGAAGCCTTTTTGGGAAAATGGGAGGGAAAAGAGGGGTCCCTCGACTATCATAGGTGAAGACAAACAGTGAAAATAAGATGTGTAGGGGTTAATGGTTAAGCGTAGGTGGAGAAGAAGAAGACAACATGGGAGAGGAAAACCAGAGATTGAATGGATGACCGGGATTTGATACAGACTTGATCCAAAGGTTGGGGTGTATCTATGATATTTACAAGGATGGGCTGCTCGGATTTGATCCGAGTTTTGATCAGATGACATAGATCAACGCGACATTTTAGAAAAACTCAGACGGTCACGATTATATTACAACAGATCAAACGACCCACAAAAAAACATAGAGAATACCGCGACTTCTAGAAATTGGGGCCCAGTCATAAATGGATGACCGCAATCGCTCGTGACATGATCCTACAGCCCATATCCTGTTTTTCCTTAAATAACTTGTCCCACATCAAATCGGAGGAAAAAACCTCGACCCTTTACAAATTTTGAGCTCCGAGCATAAGCTCGGAAATCACAACACACACACAAGGGGGAATTATACACGGGCACCCCCCTGCAGGCCTCGGCCTACCCCTGCCTCGCTATGGCCTCACACCCACAATGGCACGCTCTGATCCCTCATGCACTCTTATGTGCCCTTCGGGGAAACTATGTCCCCTACTCGGGCTAGCATAAGCTGAGGGTGAGGGCTAGGCTCAGCCGCCTCGCATGAGCTGCCTTCCTTGGCGTGGTTAAAGGGTTGGCCCAAGTGGGCTTACTTTTTTAATAAAATCCAGTTTTCAAAATTATCAAGTCATAAGAAAATAAATACATTCATTTTAACTATATAGAGAATATCTTAAATTTTATAAAACATGATTTTTACATTTAAACTCTGAGAGATTAAAAATATAGAAATTAAATTATACATTGTCTTAACTAAGAGTATTACTAAAATTATTTGTAAACACAAAAGTTTTAAAATACAAAGTTATCAATTTAAATTTAATATTTCCACATGAAAAAATTTATACTTCTATTATAGTAATAAAAAACATAGTTTGGTTTTAAGCTTTAAGAACAAGAACATTTACAAGATATTTGAATTCTTTTTACGATGTTTGAAATCCTCATCTCATATTAAAATCACCTAAGTGTAACTCTTAATATTAAACCATTATCCTTTTAAAGCTCATAATAAGAGGCTGTGTTACATTTTCATAACTTAAAAGTTTTGAAAAACTACATTAGATATTTTTTATGAAACCACCAAAAACACCAATGGCTATAAATAGCCATTGCAACTCAATAATCACAAAAATCTCTAATGGTCACCCAAGGGTAATGGTCGGGTAGATTCCATATAAAACCAAACACTAGGGTGTCCAAAACCCAAGAAAATTGATGAAGATGGTACTTCATATAACACTAATGGTCAGTATGGTTTTCATGATTATTGTGGTGATGTTTTTAATTATTACTGACCTGAGAGAGCTTCTCTATTTACTATGTCTCATTGTTGGCTTAGGAGGCCTTATAGTGGCTCTGATAGGGTTTTTAGTATCTATTCTTGGTTAGCATAATTTTATTCTGATCTTGATGTAATGTAAACACTTCATTGTTCTTATTTAAATGTAATGCCTGGTATTTAGTTCACAATTTTTGTTTAGTTAACTTGTAAATTTAAAAAAATAAAACCATGATATTATTATTACAAGAGAAATAAACTTTGTGGTATCACAATGTCCCCCTTTATAAAGAATTTCATCCTTGAAATTTATTTCATACAACCACATAAAGGAAACTCCCTAACGTTCTTTACCACATCCTCCATCGTGGAGGATCCTCAGGTGTGTCTATATAAATAACCGAGTTGGTGTTCAGATCTTCTATTTCCCATGCCCAAACACACTTTAGATAGAAAGGGTTGAACTCGTGTAGTGTACACTCAGGCTTCCAAAGGGAGGCTCGAATGGTAGAGAGTTCAGAAATGTCTGAATGGACAAGCTCTCTAAGGACTCATCAGACCGTCTCTCATATGAGAATCTCAATGATATCAATGTGGTCATAAAAACTAATGCTTAGGATTTAGTACATGTAATCCATGCATAGGTCCCCTTCCAAGGAAGCCTCTTGAAACCTTACCTTGTCCGTGATGTTTCAGGATTGTGTGAAGCATATGAAAAGACCTTCATAGTACATTCCCCTTCGTTTATACTCAGCGAGTTGAGCATTGACTAAATGGTGGTAGATGTAGTCATTACCTTGGAAGGAATAGAGAATTTCTTAAAGTTCAATATCCCATAAAGATGTTTGCACGTTTTTTATAGGTTTGCTAAGGGAAGGTATCTTCCTCACAGGTTCTGGCCATAATGACCTCCAATATCTCAACGAGAAGAGATAAAATATGGGTTCGTCATTCCATATGTAAATAGTATTTTTTCATGAAGGTCCATTATGTGAAACACAAATACTAAAAGGAAGAAGAAATAAGAAACAACATATTATATATTTTTTAATAAAATAGTACATTACACCCAGAACTAATTGTTTCCCCGGTTCCTAGTTAAACGAATTCCCAAAACAATTTCAAAACTCTCAATCTCCCTAAACCAAATGCAACATAAGTAGTCTGGTTTGATATCGTGGGTTCACTTATGGTGTCTCCAGAGTGTGACATGAGGGGTGTACAACTGAGAGATGTCAATATGTACTTGATGTCAGTACACTGAATGGGAGGCTTCAAATTCAAGGATTTAAAAATCCATTACTTGAACATAATGGCCATAGGATAAGACTTGGAACATATATGTTGCGCAGAGGTCTCCCACTACTGTAGCTTATTAGAAATCCATAAGGTACTTGATGCCCTCCACTCTGTTGAAGCATCTAAAAATTCATTCATAGTACTTTCTCTGATGTTCATAAGATGGAAATTGGGTTTTCATCATAAAAAGGTAGTCCAAACCTGCTCCTCAGTAAAGTTGAAGTACACAGGGATAGTTGAAAACGTCATAGAGGTGTTTTCATTTCATACAAATATGGGCATAGTTCACAAAGTTATCGTGGATGAATATGAAAATTCTTGTTTCTAGGGCCTCAATAGTAAGAGACAAAAGACTGGTATTTCCATTTTCCATTTTAAAATTAAGAAAATGCCATTTTTAGTAATTCTTACATAAGTTTTTCTTTGTTTAGTTCTGGTTTTCCAAAGTTATCTAAACCAAACACTTTGACACCAACTGTGAGGACCTGACCTCAGAATACCTGGACATGGTACCTTGAATCATGATGTGTAATTTTTTAACAAAAACATGCACTGATAAATTACATATCATGTTCCATACAGAGGATCGAATTTGGTTTAGGTTCTAGGAAAACAGCCTCTTCTGTCAAGCTTTTTTAGTAATAAAAACTGATACCGAAAAATTTTTGTTTGAAAACGTAGGGTGAGCATATGAATGCCCAGTAAGGGGTTTTAAAATATCATAATATACTAATTATAATTTTTGAAAACATTATTTAAAATGTTCCACAAAAAATTATTCTTAAGAAAAGTTATAACACATGTAATATATCAAAATACCTGCCTAATAATTAAAAGTGCACAATTCAAATAATACTAATAGAGTTACAAGGATTTATGATTCAATTATAGGCATTCTTATTCAGAGTAAAAAGTAAAAGACAATCCAGCTTACATAGGCATGAAATGTGAAACTTCAAGTACAGAATAATAAAAGAGAACAATACATGATCAAAGTTGTGCTTATTAATAACTTCAATTTCATACTTTACTACTTAGAGACATACACTGTCTAGAAAATTTCTAAATAAGTCATAACTTTTACTTCTTCAATTTATCATAAACATAAGTTCTTTAACCAAGAAAATTTTACTAGTTGAATACTCCTATGGTTAATTAAGTTACATAGTCATAATGAGGAAAGTTCATATTCCGGACGTTATAACCATACCATCCAGGACTGATGCCAGGACCATAAATAATAATTTTTTCAATCCCTTATGCCAAGACCATAGTTTATCCCACGATACCTTCTAATGCATCGAGGGGCTATAGTGGGACCCACCCGTTACACACTAAGTCCAATGCATTCCTCATATCTCTAAATCAAAGCGCACATACCACTTTGATTTAGTAAGTTATTTATTAATTATCATTTCAAGTGTAACATATTTCTTGTTTCCTTATTTCACATTTTTCAAAGTGTCCCATACCGTATTGAATAATTTAATTTAACATTCCATCTTATTCAAAAGTGTCTCATACCACATTGAATAATTTAATGTTTAATACTTATTTGGTCATAGTATTTAAATTTCATCCTTTAACATTTACATATATATAAAGTGAATCATGAATTAAGAGGTTAATAAAAAAACTATCAACTACATGACTTTGTCATTGAATGGTGAATATAGTAAGCAGACTATGGAATATGTGAGGAAAACCAAGGTACTAAAAGAAATACAAGTTTTGTCATAGGCAATAGTAACCTTAAAATTATAAAACCTTAGTAATCAAAATTCATTTTATAATTTCATCTGGACGCATAATTAATTAAAGAAAAACCAAACATTTCATTTGGAGTTTTAAGCTTGTAGATTCTCTAACATGTATTGCTAATATGCTTTTGTATAGCACATCATAATGTCAAAAATAGAAAGCATGAAACCCAACCATAACCAATACCATTTAATATGTGAGAAAATAAGTGACTCATACATATGAATATAGAAGTTACAAACCCCAACTCTAATACTCATGAAATAAACACAACAAAATTATAGTATTTGGAATATCCAAACTTAGGGTTTAGTGTTTTGTAAATTTATTTATACACCAGGGAATATATAAAGAGTAGTGTTCAAAAATAGAACATTCATATTTGAAAGAAAACTAGTTTTATTCTTTATTTCAAATCCTTGGACAAACATTAGATTAAATTAAGGATCCAAGTCTACATGTATGCATATAAATTCACAAAACCTAAAACACCTAATATAACAAAGGGTTTACCCCAAAAATCTATCTACACCTATGTAATTAAAATATATTGGACTCATAAATTAACATGAGTCCCTAAATTTTAAATCATAAGATGAAATTTACAAGGATTATTTATTAAACAAAACTTATATATCTTCTTATGTAACATGTATGGCTCACATGTGTAACCGGGTATACATAAGAGTCTTACACCAAGGTTAATAGACACTCACTTGTTTATCAACAAAATAAATTAACCCTAGGAGTGAAATGTTAAAAGGCTTAAATTTGGTCCAGAAGGTGAGTTATATTATTATTATATTTAACTATGTATACAAATATATGTATATAAAGGTTTTGTACCACACATAATTCCTTATGTTATAAAACTCTACTTAAACTTGGGACTCAATGTTATAGAGTCTCAAAATTGGATATAATAAATTTTTTTATAAAACTGTATGGTTATATATATATATAAGTATATATATAATCGGATGTATAATATATATAATATATATTGCATGAGGATAATAACCCTTCAAGTTTATAAAATTTCCACATAACCTAAAATAAGTAAGTCCTTGGACAGGGTATATGTGGGGTTTTATCTAAACCACAAGGATGTATACTTATACATATGAGTATATATATATACATTTTCATAAACCTAATATATAAAGTATACAAACATATTATAGAACAAGGAAGACAAAATGTAATTGAACCCTTGCATCTAATATACCACTTGAACTCGAAAACCCGAAGGCCTAGAATTGGCCTAGAAAAACGTTTTAACCAAACCACAAGGTTATAAAAATACTTTTATGAGAATCAATACACACACACACACACACACACACACACATATATATATATATATACTCTCAAAAAAACCATCATAAAATAAGTTAACCCTTACCTTAGTTTAAGGAGGAGGGGGGTCTCAGAAGGACTCGTGGGAGCTTGCTGGAGGATTCAGTGGGGGAAGAACCGAGAGGTTCTTGGGATGTAGTGAATTGTTTAATATATGTATAAAGTAAATAGAAAATTTAATGCTACTATAGGAAAACTGATGCGTATTTGGTACATTAAATGAACGTGGAATCCTTTGTGGGAAAGATGGAGGGCAAGGAGGGGTGCCCCATATGTCATAGGTGAAGAAAAATGGTGCAACTAGAATGTGTAGGGGTTACTGGTCCAGTGTAGGTAGAGAAGAAGAAGGAAGCTTGGGAGAGGAAAACTAGAGATTGAATGGATGACCAGAATTTGATCTAGCCTTGATCCAAAGGTTGGGGTGTGTCTGTGATATTTAAAAGGATGGGTGACTTAGATTAGATCTGATTTTTGATCAGACGACATAGATCAACACGACGTTTTAAAAAAACTCAAACGGTCACGATTAGATCACAACAGATCGAAAAACCCACAAAAAAATGAGGAGAATACCACGTCTTCCATGAATTGAGGCCCAGATTGAGATGGAAAAACCTGATTGCTCGCAACATGATCCTATGGTCCAAATCTTGTTTTTCCTTAAAAAAGTTGTCCCACATCGAATTAGAGGAAAAAACTGCAGCTCTTTATAAGATATGAGCTCCGAACATAAGCTCAGAAATCACAACACACACATAAGGGGGGATTATACACGGGCTCCCCCTGCAGGATCAGCCTACCCCTACCTCATCGTGGCCTCACGCCCATAGTTATGCACTCTGATCCCTCATGCGCTTCTTTGTGCCCTTTGGGGAAACTATGCCCCCTTCTCGGGCCGAACTGAGCTGAGGTTGAGGGCTAGGCTCAACCGCCTAGCGTGAGCTGTCTCCCTTGACCTGACTAAAGGGATAGCCCTAGTGCGCTTATTTTTTTAATAAAATATATCTTTCAAAATTATAAATTCATAAGAAAATAAATACATTCATTTTAACTATGTGGTGAATATCTTAAATTTTATAAAACGTGATTTTTTTATTTAAACTCTGAATGATTAAAAAAATACAAATTAAATTATACATTGTCTTAACTAAGAGTATTAATAAAATTACTTATAAACAATAAAGTTTTAAAATACAAGGTTATCAATTGAAATTTAATATATCCACTTGAAAAATTTTATACTGCTATTATAGAAATCAAAAACATAGTTTGGTTTTAAGCTTTAAGAATGAGAACATTTACAATATATTTGAATTATTTGTAAGATGTTTAAAATCCTCATATCATTTTAAAATCACTTAAGTGTAACAAATAATATTAAACCATTTTCCTTTTAAAACTCATAATAAAATGTTGTGTTACATTTTCATAACATAAAAGTTTTGAAAAGCTACATTAGATATTTTTGATTAAACCCCCGAAAAACCATAGGCTATAAATAGCCATTGCAACTCAATGGTCACAAACATCTCCAATGGTCACCCAAGGGTAATAGTCGGGTAGATGCCTTATAAAACCAAACATTAGGGTGTCCAAAACCCAAGACAATTGGAGATGATGATGCTTTCTATACCACTGATAGTCAGTACAATTTTTATGATTATTGTGGTGATGTTATTTGTTATGACTGAACTGAGGGAGCTTCTCTATTTACTGAGTCTCATTGTTGATTTAGGAGGCCTTTCGATGGATTTTATAGGGGTTTTAGTAGGTATTTTTTGTAAGCATAATTTCATTATGATATTTTTGTAATGTAAACACTTCAGTGTTCTTATTTAAATGAAATTCCTGGTATTTAGTTTGCATGTTTTGTTTAGATAACCTGTAAATTAGACAAAAAAACCGTGATATTATTATTACAAGAGAAATAAACTTTGAGGCGTCACACTAGTTGTCAAGAAACCTCACCAGGATAGGAACCCCCTTTGGTTGATCTACTGTCTGCTCTCTTTTCCCATCTCAAGGCTTTTGAGAACCGGTAGGTGACGATGCCACCTGATGGGAAACCGTATCTGGCATGGGTCAATGACATACCGACACCCCAAGATTTTAAGAACCCCACATTCCCCCCCTTTAATGGGATGGGTGGTCCATTGCAGCACCTATCCCACATCATCTCAATTTGTGGACCTATGCCTGGGACTCCAGCACAGTAAGAAGCTGTGAAGATATAATGTTTCATATAGACATTGGAAGGGCCTACGTTTTTATGATACATCTAGTTACCCATTAGGTCTATAACTGGTTGAGAAGATATCTATGGGTAGTTCTTATATCATTCCATCTCCACTACTCACAAGACAAATATTTTCGACCACTTCAAGTGCAAAAAACAACTAGATTAGTGCGTTGAAGACTTTGTTGCTAAGTAGATGGATCTCATGTATTCACTCGACATGTCACTGGATCATGAGCAGTTGATAATGATGTGTGTGGGGGGAATGTGAAGACTGAATTGGGTCCTTCCCTAATTAATCATAAATTCATAGGTGGATTTTGTGATTTTTCTGAAAGGTCTCAACACTTAGAAGAAGCATTATAGTAGGCCAGATAGGCATGTCTGTTGCCTCCCACAGCTCCTGTGAGAAGGGGCACTAAGGTTGAGATATCCATATTTTCATAGGCAGAGGCCCCCAAGACGATGGAATTTCTATTTGTAGAGCCACATCCACAACTTCATCAAGGGTCTCCATCTTAGCCTCAGCCTTAGGGCTAGAAATTCTCACCTTAGAATCGGTAGGCTCCACCCCGTCGACCACCATCACTGAGGAGAGATAATCAGATTCTTCCTCCTCACCAAAATACAACCCCTCGTCAGGGTCATGCTCCCATAGTCCATTTACCAGACTAAAGGAATTGGAACTTCTCCTTCAAAGAGGCTCAGGTCCCCAACTACTTCTGAAGTTCCTTGAATCAGGGAGTTCTTAGGCAACAATTATACAGAAAATCATGAAGAGGATGATTTGATCGATAAAACCAACTATTTCTCCAGTCACCGGATTCTTGGAAATAATATAAAGAAGTGTTACATGTTCAAGGACTAAATTTAGGACCTGATTGACAACAATATAGTAAAATTGGGTCTGTCCCAAGCTAGGTGGAGTACGTTTCTACAAATACTGATTTCGACAATGAGGGTGAATGGAATCAAGTTTCTAGCCATAGATCTGAGAAGTTCGATGATTGGATGGATCACAAGGTATTCTCTTTTTTTCATGGTATCATATGTGATTATTTGAATTGGACTGAACCATCCAAAGTTGCTACACCTCACCTATTTTACGTTGCAGCATCCACATCATAGTCTTCCACCTCTTGGAAGGGCAGGTACTAACAGTGTAAGGGAAAACAGCCCCCCACTAGTGCCAATGTCATCTTGTGTTTTCGACTATTTCATGCCTCAAAAATGGTAATTACCCAAAGAATATTCCTAGTAATGGAAGATCATTCAAGTGATTATCAATAGTATGCCTTGGTAAACAACATCGAGTTGGTGGACCCTTATATGGTCCCTAATAATGAGGAACACCATGCAGACCCACCTAATGTCCCAAGTCGATGCCAGAGCCAGTGAAGTCATGCATATATTAATTAAAAGAATGAATTGTCAAGTTCCTCCAACCAAGTCACACATTCTATAGATACCAGAAAACAGACTCAACATAGAGCTCAACATGCACATTATTCTCATTATATCCCATCAGATTCCAACCCACTACTATTTGTGTTACTCAATCAAGACGAGCCTCCATGACAGAAATATGATCAGATACGTTCAATTTTAAACATGTCTCAGTTATTTTTCCATTAGTCAGTAGTAATTTTTTTGGGTTTGAATATTGAGCCTTGGAATTCTCCTAGCCCTAGTTAGAATCTTGTAGTTTGACCAGAAGTGCCCGTTATACCCCACAACCATAGAGAGACATCATGTGAGAATAAATGTATGCCTGGAAATAATGTATGATGTATTTAAGCATCTTTCCATAATTCTTAAAAATATATCTATCCTTGAGGTTCTACTTCAATTCGAGGATATGTGTGAAGACCTCACATAGGCTTCAAGAAGCTCCATCTTGTTCGAAATAGTGGTAGCAGCTACAGATTCCTTCCATGCTAAGGAAATTGAGCATGCATAATGTCAGGAAATCATTTAATTCTATGTATAAGATGAAGGTTCCCTCATATAGGGGCACATAAACCCATTTTACATCACTGGCTAGTTCAATGGTGTGGAAGTTAGTCACTTTCTTGTTGACACAGGTCCAGGGATCAATCTCATCCCGCCCTATGAATCTCTACAAAATGGGATTACCTGAAGAAGATTTAAATCCCTATGAATTGAAGATTTAAAGGTTATGATATTACATAGAATACACCAGTCAAAAAAATCCATCTAAAGACCTAATTCAATGGCCTGGTTTCGAGCATTGAGTTTATGGTTGTTTCGCAGGATACTGCCTACAACATGTTGATGGGTCGACCCTGGCTTCACATGCATATGACAATTCCATCCTCCTATCACTTGTGCCTAAAGTATAACCTTAATGGTTTATTGGGCATACTCTTGGGTGGATAATCTTCCTTTTCATCTTACAAATCCTTCTACTTATATTCCAACTATTATAAGAGAAAATAAAAGTAAGTCCAGGCTAATGAGGTTGAGCACACTATTGTTGTGTCTGATCAGTGGAAAGACTTGGACAATGCATATGTCATTCTAATCCATCAATTGGATACCAAAACCCTAGGCAAGGGAAATTTCTTTGTCATATTTAGGACAAGGGGGAAATATGTTTTCATAAATAAGGAACTCCAGAGGATCACTTCTTACTCCTACATGAACCAGGATTAAGCGATTCTAAATCCCCTTACCCCTGTAAGATATCACAATTTTCACCCCATGGTAACAACAATACACCATAATTTCTTGCTTCTCCAACCTGGATTGAATCAAATTAAGTCGACATTCAACTACTGCTTTGATATTATCAAGCATGGCCACTTGGGTTGAAGGGATGCTGAGATCAGATCGACAACCTTCATCATTATGGTTTCAGTACTGTGGGGACCTCCCGATAAAGATTCCACCACTGCTCACGTCAACCCCAGCATTTCATCAGGGTCATTGAACTCAGAGGAATTTATCCTTATTGATGATACTCTAGCTTTTGATGATGAAGAGGATTTGGAAGACTCTCCTCCCACATCTGATGAAGATGTCTCCACCACCATTGATGAGTTTGTATAGGTGAATCTCAGTACCGAGGTGGACCCAGGGCCAACAATGACTAGCGCATCCATGTCTACGGAAGATATATAATAGTATGTGGATTAAATAAAACATCATTAGGATATATTTCCTAGATCTATTATGAGATTCTAGGACTAGATACTTTGATTGTCATTCACCATATTTCCCTTCTAGTAAGTCATCACGGGTTCAAGAAGACTCCTAGAAAGATGCACAATTCTCACACTGCCATGGTTGAGGACAAGGTTGATAGGATCATCAAATCAAAATTCATCAAGGAAGTCTATTACCCTAGGTGTTTAGCTAACATCATGCCTATTAGGAAAGAAGACCAGACAAATCAAAGTCTGCATCGACTTCTGGGACCTCTACCATCACTGTCTGAAGGATGAATTTCTCCTTCCTGTGAAAGAGCTAATGATTGATGCTACCACTATGTCCTAACATATCTCCTTCAAGGATGGGTATTCCAGATATAAACATATCTGAATGGATATTGATTTTGAAGATTCTACTACCTTCAGAGTGCCACAAGGTACATTTTGTTACCAGGTAATGCCTTTTAGCCTAAAAAATGCAGGTGCCAACTATTAGCATTCCATTCACCAAATATTAATGATGATCCTTAGGTCATTGGTGTAATTCTACATATATGGTCCGATGATCAAATCACACCATCATCAGGAATATCTCAAAGATATTGAGAAAGTGTTAGGCTTCTTCCACTCTAGCTATCTGAAGATGAACCCCTTTAATCTTTCTTTTGAGGTCACCTCTAGAAAGTTTCTTAGCTTCATCGTCAAATATAGAGTTATTGATATTGATTCAAAGAAGATTAAGGCTACCAGTCAGATGCCTCCTTTGAGAAACCTCTAATATCTATGAGGTTTTCAAGGCCACTTAGCCTATATGCACCGATTCATTTTGAATCTGGATGGAAAGTGTAATACCTTTTCTTGACTCATGAAGAAAGGTGTTGTCTACTAGTGGGATGAAGAGTATAAGACAAACTTAAAAGAGATCAAGAAGTACCTTCTACATCCTCTAGTTTTGATGCCACCCATCTCTAGCATGCTATTGGTCCTTTATGTGACCTCCCCAGAATGGTCCCTCGGTGCCCTTCTCACTAATAAGAACAATAAAGGGAAAAATATTAATTAATACTACCTCAGTTGTATGCTCCTTGACACCGAGCATAGATATACCTCTATCAAGAACATTTGCCTCACACTAGTCTTCACAGTGCAGAAGTTTTGGAATTATCTATATCATTACGAGATATAGTTGGTGTCCCGTGTAGACCTACTGAAGTATATTCTGAACCACCCCATCTTGATAGGACATCTAGCTTAGTGAGCAGTGGTCCTTTAGTAGTTTTACACCAGGTTCTTTACATATATAGATATTAAGAAACAAACATTGGAAGACTTCCTTACTGCCCATCTAGCCCCTACAGAGCGATCTCTAGACCTTGACTTCCTAGATGAGGCAATACTCTCAAGGGGTCAAGCCATGCCATGTTGGTAGATCCACCTCGATAGAGATTTCTACAGACCAACTAGTAGAAGGATAAATGACCCCAAAATCAATAGAGTAGGCTTGGGTATCATCTTCACCATGCCTACACATGCTATCTTCCCCTACCCATTCATGTTGTCAAAAGGATGTACCAAAACTGAGGTGAAGTATCATGCTCTCATCACTGGTCTTGAGATAGCCCTTGAGAATTAAGTTCCTCACCTACATGTGAAGGGGGAATCTATGTTGGTAATCAATGAAATTAATGATGACTATGCTGATAGAAAGCTAGAGCATGTACCCTTAGTAGAGTGTTCTCTCCAGCTAATGGCCCAACTCCCTTTTCGCCTTGATCCCATTCATGTTCCTTGATCAAATAATGTTTGAGACAACGCCTTGACCAACCTTATCGCTTCTCTCACAGAGCCTGACCAGGATGATTTGATCATCTATGTGGCGCATTGAAGATTAATCGCTCCCGTTACCATTGATGATTACGGTTGGAAGGTGAGCCATCTCACCATGGGTGCCTCCACATCAGCACCTCAAGGTCCCCCTACCATTGTAGAAGAGTCTGCTGATTAGAGGAATCCCTTTTTTGAGTACCTCCAACATGGAAATATACTGACTGATAGAGCTAAATGCGAAAGAATCCATCAGCATGAAGTACAGTTTACTCTCTAGAGTGGTCCCAGCCTTGAGTAGATCATCTTCATATGTGGGTTTTATGGATTTATCTTTCATTATATTATAATATTTGATATTCCCCTAGTTATGTAAGAAGTTCATTCCGGTTCCTGCAGATCTCATCATGTAGGGCCAAAGCTCTCCCACCAGATCCGAAGGTTGGGATACTTCTGGCCCACCATGGTCGATGAATGAATTGAGTTCTCTAAGAGGTTCCACATGTGTCTTATCCATTCTACCTTTATGCATAGACCACCATAGAATATTCATAATACCATGGACTCATGGACCTTTTCATTCTAGGGACTCTCCATTGTGGGGCTATATCAACCAGTGACGACTCGCCAGTCCATGTTCACCTTGAACACCATGGATTTATTTTCCAACTGGCTAGATGAAATACCACTAAATGAATTAAATTCACATTCTATCATTGATTTTAGGATCTCCAAAATCATCAACCAATTCAGCATTCCTCAATTCATTCTCACTAATAACAACACCAACTTTCAAGTAGCTAAACTGAAGAAATTGTATGCCAAGTATAGTGTTCGGTGTAACCATACATCACAATATCATGAATAAAAAATGGGTAGATCGAGGTGTTCAACAAGACAATCTCTAACATTTTAAAAAATATGGTTGGTCAAAACATGATAAGTTACTTGTAAAAGCTCCCCAATGCTCTATGGGCTTATCAGATGAAGACTCGTAATTACACCCAGGGGATCCCATATTCCCCAGTGTATGGAATAGAGGTAGTCCTAGCCATTTATACCTAGTTACCATCACTTCTCATATCCATCTAAGATTAGAAAACATCATACAAAGTGGTATAAGTCCATCTGGATGAATTGGAAGCTCTCAATGAGAACAAGCTCCAAGATTTACACAATCTAGAGAGGCACCAGAATAAGATTGAAAGATCTTTCAATAAGAAAGTTCTTCTCCATTATTTCCTTTAGGGTGACATGGTTCTAGCCTTGATAATGAAGATGATACCTAGCATGAAGCCACCAAAGATGGAATCCAAATGAGAGGGACCTTATATAATCCATATGGTTTTCCCCAACCGTGCGTACTCTCTGGTCACCATGGATGGTGAGCGTATGACTCCTCCCACCAATGCCAGATTTCTCAAGTAGTATTTCACCTAATATATCCTTCTTCCTTACCACACGACGTTAAACTATAAAATCTATCTAGAATGAAGGATGTAAAACTACCCAGCATTCATCCTGCTTGGCGATAAACTAAATATGGTAAACATACCTCATGGTCCAAGCTCTACAACATTAAACTAATATCCCCTTCATCCTTTTCGCATGATTTTAAACTACAAGAAAACTCAAGAACTATGGGTGGATTGATTCTTGACCTTGAAAGATTTGTTGGAATGACTTTACATTTTTTCTTTATGGTCCAACCCAGAGTTCCTCAATATTCAGTCTCTGGACTTAGGGATTCTATCAGGAGCAAGTGGTGTGGTGTGGGATTCTATTGTTCTCATTCACATTGGGATTTCAATAGCTACACCATGTTCCAACAGAGGAGTACATCCCCTTCATCCTTCCTCACCACATGATGTTAAACTACATGGCATTTCAAAAACTGTGTGTGGCTTGATTCTTGAACTTACAGGATATGTAAGAAAGCCCAGACGTTTTGTCTCCAGTTCTAGCACTTGGTTCCACAAACCTTCTCTTTAATTTCACCCTAGTTTTTCCGAGATCACATGTTGTAGTGGACCTATTTTTTCATAATTAATGTCAGGTTTACAATGGCCACACCATGTACCCCCTTGATAGAATCCCCTTTTACTTCTGTCCCAATCAGATGATGTTAAACTGCACGTCAACTCAAGAACTATGTGTGTCTTGATTCCCATCCTCATGGGATACATAAGAATTCTTATAAACATTTTCTTTGGTTATATCCCTAGGTTGATCAACCAATTTCTCCTCTTTTCTATACTCATCTTTTCGAGTCATCTACCTTAGTTTGAATCCCGCTTCCTTTATTTTTCCGCATCAACATGATCAGATGAGTTGTGGAATGGGACTTAAAGTCTTGGATTTTGCAAGGAAATTATCTCATATCACTACCATGCTTTGCATTCCCTTTATTTGGGTCCCCATAATCTTTCCCATCCAAAAAGACCCCAAAAAAACCTAGTCTCATGCCACTTATTCTTACCTACCATCTCGAGCCAATGTCCTAGAGGATCTCGAATGACAACTTAATACAAGTCTCGTGTTGCAAATATGGTCATTGGTTGATACTTAGTTATTTTCCCCCATTCTAGGTCACATGATATGGATACTATGTTGTGAACATGATCAATAGTTATCCTCCATCATCATCACCAACTTGGTCACATACCAATTGTTGGTTTCATGATTCACATTATTTCTCGTAACCCTATGTCTAGACAGAATTCCGTCACCCTCAGTGTCATTTCTCACTTCACCTTTGCACATTTAGTAGGAAAGCTGACGTCATGGGACCATCCTTGTCCCCACACCAACGTTGCCTTATCTTTTGTTTTTTTGTGTTGTATAAATATTTTCTGCCCCTTGTTTCCCATATCGAGCATAGCTCACATGGGCTTAGGGGTTTTTATATGGTTTAGGCTTGCATGGGAATGTTTCATACTAAAATGGTCCGAAATCAATGACCTTAAACTAAGAGTTCAGGTCCCAAAGTCCAATCTTCATGACTTTACAATATGTGTGGGTTCTCTTGAGAACTTGTAATGTGGTGCAGACATTTTTGGTCCTCATTCAGGTTGAATTTTTTTCTAGAAACCAAATTTCATATCTCATTATCATAGTACAAGATCTATGAATATAAAGTAATATATCCTTCATCATTATTCTATTAAACTATACAGACATGTCCCACACACACGACATTGAACTGGGCATCTACAGTCCAAGCCCTATGACCTAAAACTAAGATCTTTCTCATCCTTACCGTATGATTTTAAAATACATATCATCCTCACCTACATGATGTGAAACTACAATCAACCTTTGTTCTTCATTGGAGAGGTCACTTCTAGAAGTAGGTTTGATTTCAATTTAGATTGATATTTTCACCTAATGTTCTTTCATCATGGTGGCATAATTTCAATATTGTCAGACTCCATTCGAACAACCCATAACTCCACCTTCATTCCTTGTGTGACCTCTATTCCGATCATCATAATCCTATATATATAATGGATCTCCATAATGACTGAGTCTCATGACTCTTTGGTTCACCTACCATCTTGGGCCAACATTCTAGAAGACATTAGATAAAATTTCGAGTTTGGCCTCATGTTGTGAACATAGTCAGTGGTTGGCCCTCGTTTGTTTGTACCCATTTTAGGATAATGAGGTTTTGATACTATGTTTGGAACATGGTCAAAATTTATCCTCTATCATCATTCCACCCTCACCATGTTCCTAATTTTAGGTATCGTAATTCTCACCTCTCATTTCCCTTTGTTTTCATTGAACCAAATTCTCCTAGATTCATCCCTCCTATGCACTAGATCACATTGATAAAGGTGGTTTAGTTTCTATAAGAACCCAAATATCTAATTCATAGCCCCATCTCTCATTCCGAAACCCAAGGTGGTCAGTTGGACCCCGAGTGTTCAATGGTTGGATGGTCATCCCAAACCGAAGTTGATAAGTCACATGGCCGTCCCTTGTTTATCACATAAGGCATGGTCCACAAGATCTTGTGGACTAATTATTAGTTATTTCCTTATGTTTGGGGTGAAATAATCTAAGCAGTAATAAGATTTCCATGCACACAGTCTGAATAAGAAATAATGAATGAATATATGTTTATGAGTGAAAAAAATACCACCCATATGGATTGTCCCCTTCGATGGAGTATCTCAGATCCACCAATAATTAGTGTGTGACATCCAAGAGTTTTTCTAACTTCTAAGCTACCTTACTTCCTCATCAAATTCAAGGTGAAGTTCATCAGCCCTAATCCATGCTCAATATTATTCAGCCTGGATGTCGACCACCTTATGGGATGCTCAACTTAGCTACTCATAAAATTCTTCCAACTGAATCCATAACTATGATATGTGTTACGATTGGTTAGTGGTGAAAGAAGAGTTATTATTCATCCATGTTTCCAATAATTTAATCTCTTGTTAAGACTCTTGATTTTTTTGGGTGTTGACAAAACTCCTTCGCTGCCAGCCGACACTGAGGCCATGTTCATACTCCCATATTTTCCCTGTAAGATAGTCCCTGATGAGAATGTGTATTTTTCATACATATAACCCTCCAGAGAATATGTCGTTAAACCAAGGAAGATATATTCCCATATGGATTATCGACTCTGATTGAAGAGTGTCATCAATGAAGTGATCGATCAGTTTCCATGACCGGTGATGGAAAACCTTGATATCTTCTTCATTGGAAGTGGCCTTATCAAACTCTTTTGGGTTACCAGGTTCATATTCCAAGAATTCTTAAAAATTTAATTTGGAGGGTATCCCTATGGAGTCCCGTCAGATAGGCTGGGTCTTATATGGTGTAGTTGGTCTTCATTACTGGATTCCACATCGATAATCCCATGTTCCTCCCCACCAACAGTCCTACCCATAGCCATGATCCTTGCGGTTTGATCATTGTGGGTGTATGGTTCCATAAAAATAAATGTTCTCATTAGGAAAGGATCTCTTGGGACCCAGTCCATCCTCAGTATCATTTCACATGATAATTCAATGACTGTTTAGACATGGAAAATTAGTTCTCATGGTATGATGGACAACCATTATCACTCTTTTAAGAAAAATGACATACAAAGGTTGAATATCTGATCACTCCCTTGAGTTGTTTCTATCAAAATATCAGGACATGGCCTCCATATATGGTTGGAAGTTCAAATATTCTAGAATGGTCACCCTGGTTGTCACATCCCTGCTGGAACTTGCACTCACCATCATCCCGGGTGTATATCTCGAAGCTACATCCATCATCATGCGGGGAGGGGGATTTAATATGAGGATATTCTATATAGTAAAATTTTCATTTGGTAAGCATATATTATATGAATAAAGTCATGGAAGAAAGTAATGGTTTAGATTTTACCTCAAGGGTTTTGGAAAATTCATTGATCTCGAAGGTCGTAACTTCACTTTCCTCAAAAGGGCTTCCCCTGTTAGCATCTTCTTGCTATTATTCTTCTGATTCTTTAGGAATGGGGAAATGCTCCATCACCTCAATACCAGATTATTGTGGTAGGGATGTTTGATAAAACATTACTTTAACTGGGTCTGTAATTGGATGCAGTGTGCCTTGAGAATGAAAAACATATTCTATTTTTGCCATATATTTCTCCCCCTCATCCTGAGATACCAGAATGCATCCCTTGGAATATCTGATCTCTAATATATGTATACCAAGATGGTTAAGGTGGTACCACATCTGAGAGGGACTGAGGAATTTCCATTTAACATCCTAGGTTTCCCAAGCCTTCACAAAGACATTATCCTCGGGCATGTCTATCCAGGGAAACCGCTTCCCAGGAGCCTGGGAAGATATCCTATGCATATTCATGGTGGCCTTCTATCCTCCTGGATCTAACCAGTTGGGGCCTCCAGATCTATCACCACTCCTCTTCCACTTCCTGTCGGTATAAGCCTCAGAATTACTATCCCTATAGCTGTTGCAACTCCTCCATTGCAATGTGCACCAACTCTACCGCCACAACATGTTCTCACTGTTGTTTGAACCCTACCTCATGGTTGAGGGGAAACCCATCATTAGAAAAAATAGTCCTTTTATTTATCATTTCCCCCTGGTAGGCTGTCTTGCAGCTCATTACATACTCCTCAACTATCCCGTAAGCAGCAGTAGGCAGATACATCTTTTTCGGAATTTTCCTATCTTCCTATATGAACATGAGCCACATCTACCTCCACACACAGGGACAGTCCTCATAGTGTACCCATATGTAGACTTGTGGGGTTAAAAACCACATCTATTGGAACTTCCTCACAAAATGGTGTGGGGGTATATGACTCACATAAAGGCTCCTGATCTACCCCCACCACTAAGACTCCTCCTTGGAAGGCCAGGAGATATGACTGATGCTCTTCAGTTCCCTAACGACCATTAGTGAACACTCCCATTAGTAGTGGGAATGGATAGAATTTGAATTCATATGCCCTGTGGATTTTGAGGAGCACCACTGATGAAGTCATCTTGACTGAGGAGCTTCCAATTAAGTTTAGGATAGATGGTTGAAAATTTCACCCTGGAGGGGAAATAGGGTTCGGATACTCATACGCCCTTATATCCACTACTATAAAACCATAAAAGAAGTGGAGTGGCCCACACACCCATTGTGGATTCTTCCCCTCACTGATATTCCATAGCATCTTGTACAGTTTTTTGAGAACTGTGACCCCAAGGTTGATGCGCTTCATTATTGCCAACATGGATTTAAAGATGAATGTTCTTGGCCACAAACCCATGTGTATATACCTGACTGATAGTATTCACCAAAAAATGAGTTCTAAGATGAACCCATCCAACCTAACCATTGGTTTTTACTTAGTGTTGAAATTGTACCCCCATAGTCTCCATTGGATGTCTCATGGATTCTTCAGTAAGAACCCTCCTTGTTGCGCTGATCTCCCATTGCATAGGTGGGGAACCTCATTGGAAGTTTCCTAGGTACCTCCTCCCATCAGTAGGGTTCTCTTCTAGGAAATTAAGAAAACATACAAACCACCACTTGAAATGGATGCCCATCATGAATTCCTTGTCCTTGCCCAACACCAGGTCCATTAGCGTCATCTCCAGCTGTGGAATTATCTCCAGATCCTCCCATGTGTTTTTAGTAGGGAGGAACTCATCTTACATCACTCCCAAAATAAGAATCCTAGAGATCTGATGGAGATCCTAGAAGCTAATTCTAACATCTCCATAGTGATGATGGAAAGTGTTGGTCCCCGATGACCACCTGCTCAGCATTTCTGACATCATGTCTTTCAGTTAGTAGATGTAGAATTGAGAATCCCATGTAGCCTTATACCGGCCTACCCACCTCAGATCTACCCCAAACCCATCACACAATGTTTAGACCCAGTAGGCCTAGGCACACTCCTCCATGAATTTCCCACCCTGGCACTGATCCCAATTTTCAGTTCACCCCTTCTATGTGTTCCTTAATCCTTCCTTAAATATTGTGTGATATCACAGTGGAGATACCTCTGGTTACATCATTTTTCCATCAACATTGATGACATGGTTGTATAGGTAGTCAGAAGTGATAGGCATGTGGTATTTCTAGGCATTTACTTTGAAATCCTTGAACCACTAGTATTGTTACGATGTGCCCCTGAACCAATAGGCTTGTTTATCCCTTCTTGCTTTGGGGATTAAAAGTGACGTCCCTCAGTCCAAAATTGTACAATGGCAGTATTTTATAGAGGGGGTAGTTATTTTTCCCATAAAAAAAACTACACTAGGGACTCATGGTTGGAATTACTCCACACATATTCTCTGAGCTCTGGATTTTCTACCAGGTCTTTCCTTTGAGCAGCATCTACAAGGACCTCTCGAGCATCTTTTTGCAATCTGTTCCAGGACATTGTTAATTTCATTACCTATTTGAAAAGCTCATTTGAAAATAATGTTCGCAAATCAAAAATTGTGGAGCATGCAGTCGTGGAGGCTTGATGGACTTAGAATGTTTCCCAGATCAACATAGGATCATGATTCAACAGTTCACTAAAAAGCGTTCATGGTGCACCAGTCCAAGGAACCGAGTTATCAATGAGGGTTCATGGGGGTGCTTCAGATTCACGATTCGAGAGATCAAGAAAATGTTAGATATAGATATAAAAAAATAGGGCTTTCCTCATCGTATTTACAAGAGGGGGCCTCATGAGTTTCACGACACACCCTTTTCTAACCAAGCTTCGCGGCAATCAAACCCAGCACCTCCATATGCTTTCATTGTGAATCATCTTCGTGATCTACATATTTTATCAGTGATGTAACCTCATAATCCAATCCCAATTTTCTCATTGGCCCCCATTATGAGTAGGAGAATTTTTTAATGCCAAAATTAGGGCATGATAGGGACCAGGAGTGGTTGAAGGAGGGGGGATGAAATTATCCCATCAATAGGCCAAAAATCATTAAAGGGCTCATCCTCATGAAGCTTCATCACGAATCCCCTTAGCACCATGAACGATAAAATAAAAGAAGGAACAAACTCATTCATGACCCCCATAGAGTGTCCTGATGGAAGCCTCTATGATATGACAGATACGTTCATGACTACTGCAGAGCCCTGTGATATAAGC
Organism: Viscum album; assembly: GCA_963277665.1. NCBI lineage: Eukaryota > Viridiplantae > Streptophyta > Magnoliopsida > Santalales > Viscaceae > Viscum > Viscum album. Next base: position 232,951,874 of record OY728119.1, read on the forward strand.
CTCTATGAAGTACAATGTACAATGCGATCTCCACGGAGAAACATGAAGAAATCCTTCATGATTACGATGGATCTGTCTCCAGTCACAAAGTGCAATTCCCTTTGTGGTACACCCACAAAGCATCATAAATATGGTTTCCTATAAATAGGTGGCTCACAATAATCCCAAATTATTGACAACTTAACCTTCCAAGCTCCAATCTCTTGTTTCGCGAAGCACCTTCTGCTCTCCAAACCATCCATAAAATGTATCACCCAAAGCACTTGAGCATTAAAAACCCAATTTCCATTTTATTTTTTTTCCTCCACTTAAAGTGGAGATTCCCTTAATGATCCCCTATTACCATAAAAAATATAAGAGTCACTTTTGGGAACTCGGGTCATCGCAGAGCATTCTGCCTTCATGAAACACCCTCTGAGAACATGTAGACTCAATACCTCATATTGGTCTCCATGATTTGTAAAGATCCTTACTTTGTAGAGATTATTTTCAATATGATTCTCAAAGAACCTTCCTTAAAAAATTACCACTTCTTCATGAAGAACTAGAGATTTGTGAATCCTCTCTCTATGAATCCTTCATCTTTGTGAACCCTCTTCTTGTGCTGCCCTCTATGCCTGTACAAAGTTATTTAACGGTTCCTTGAGTGGTGTTTATTAAAATGTTGACCTAACACATGATTATTTGTATAGGCACACTAACGTCTATTTCATCTTCAGATAGCCATGCTAACATGAACCCCTGGACAGAACACTCCTCCACCTCACATCTGTTGGGAATTTCTTGTGTCTTCTCTCCTCCAAGTGTAGGTCGGTACAAGTTATGTAAGTACAAGGGATGAGGGTTGTGTCCTAATTATCTGAGATGTAGGATGTTAAACAACCAAGAAGCTTCATCCACAATACATGAAATTAAACTATTATTTTACACATGCGTGGCAGACCTGAGTGAATCAGAGAGTGGATGGGATTGTGATCCATTTTCTTCCCACCTTTTCAATATGCCTTTTCTCTTTCGATGGGATTTGTCACCATGTGTGGCTCAGGAAACCCCTACATAATCCCTATCACACCTTGATTGGGTATTCCTTATATGATGGCCATATTATACTCATACATCTGGACACCCTCCTTTGGATTCCATCTAGGATTAATTCCTAGTTTCCATCTCACTGAGCCACCTTAGTTTGTAATCCCCACAAATATCCTTCATGGACGCAACTATCACGACATGATCATTAGGTACGATGCTACCTATTTTTTCTCACACTAAGCATGAATCACATGGTCTTAGAGTAATTATCAGTCATGACATCCTCTATGGGCCACTAACCATGTGTCATACCCATGCCCCCTTTCTCTTGAACTGCGTTGACTTTAATCCCTTTCTTCAACATAGGGTATGTAGGAATCCTCCTTGAGGTTCAATCCCATCACACATATATTCTGGCCATTTCATGTTGGTTCACTGCTCATCTTGCATGATGTTAAACTATATCCCCCTTTCATCCCATATGACATTAAACTGTATTGTCGAACTGTGTGGGTTTTGATCCCTGTCTTCTAAATAGGGTATGTAGGATGCCTCCGTGAGGTTCAACCCCAATCAATGGTAAACATCGATGATCCATCTAGGGGATGTGACCTCCTAATCTGAAATCACCCCTCTCTAGGATAGATATCCTGGATCCAACTCCATAAGGCATTCTGATCCCCCCGAGCAGCTAACCATGCATAAGCCATGCACACTTCACCATATTCTTCCAACCAAGAGTATCCCTCTTACGATGGGCCGGTAACTATGCATAAGCCCCATCATGTCTCTGGGTTACTGTCCATTGTGTTCATCCTAATTATATGCCCTCCTCCTGAACTACGTGGCCATTTATTCTATTCCTTTGGGATACATAGGATGCATCTTTGAAGTTCAAGTCCATCACACATTTCCTATCCTGGTCACTCCCTCGAGATCCTCATGTTTCAGAAATATCATTCCTCAAACCAAGGTTCTAGTTCCTTTAGGTCCCATCCATGCATACATTCTCATGAGACACCTCCTTAGGTGACTCATCATACCACTACAAAACTACATTGAATTTGATCCCTTACTCTCAGGAAGGTATGTAGGAAATATCTTTGAGGTTCAAGCTGAACATAGTCATCTTCACATTGGTTTTACCCCATTCACATCATCTACATCATTAAATAATATATCATCCATCTTTATTCTTACCCGGGCCACCTCATCCTAGTGGGATCACCCATTCATATGGGCATCTAACCATGTGTAAGACCCATACATCTTATCCATCCCCTCACCCTTATCACGGTGGGGTCACATCATCTACATGGGACATCTCAATGCGTAATCCCCATTCATCCATATGATTGCTACTCCTAGAAGCACTTTGGTCGTCTCAGTGAATAATCCCAATATCATCTATTCAAACTATGTGGTTTTGGATCTCTATATTTTAAACATGGTGCATAGGATTCCTCCTCAAAATTAAATCCCATCCAATAGTAAACAATGAGGCCTCCCTCATTAGGGTATACCTCTCTTATCTACCCTCAGTTGTGTCCGATTATCCTTTATGGTGGGAAATCTTCCCTTTTTGGTACATGCCATCCTAGGTCCATCCTCATTGGATGTTTTGATCCATCCACCTACTAAACCACTCAGGTGCTCCCTCCTAGGGATGTATCCATTTGGTCCACTATTTTAAGTGTTATAATCAGTCTGATCCATCTCTACAAGATGTTAAACTTTTTACATACCCTATGTAAAATATGGGAAGTCGAGGAAAACCTCATAGAAATAAATCTGGCATAAGATACCCAGTATTCAATGTGGGTAGCCTCAGATTTTTTCCACCCATGAGAATCCCTATGATGTGGAATAATATAGGTGTTATAGTGTTCCAATTTTAAGACTTTCCACAAATGCCTCAGCGTAAAAACTCTCCTAACCAAAGGTTGTTGCCCGGTCAAGACCCCTTGGAATGTCCAGATAGAAGCAACGTAATTAACTGGTGTCCAAAAAGATATGGAACTAGGAATGAGTTTCATGAAAAACATCTTAATCTATACGAGAGACCCGAACTAGAAGATGAGTTAAGAGGAGGAATCCAAAGAAGGATAAATCAACATCCCATTATCCTGTTTCGATCAAGGAGAAGGTGTCCCCAAAGAGGCGACGAATTCCACCCACATTTGGAAATTGGGAACATTAGGTACAATGAAACCATCAGCAAGTGTCAACATACGTACAACCACACACCCCAAAAAAATAATATAAAATAGAGTTTTTCTAGTATTGAGGTTGGATGATACGGTAGGATTGTTAGTATTCATGACCCTATAGATTATGTTTGTTCTTGCAATGGAAAAGTGGGAGCATGGGTAGAATCAGTAGTTTTGGAAAGATTCTTGAGTGGTGGGTGATTATACAGTTGGAATTGGAATGAGTGGGTGCCTTGAACTATTACTTGTGATTAACCTCCTAGAGGATCATTATTAGTGGGTTAGGTACATGAGATTAGGATAGATAGAACATGACTCATGGGACCATAATTCGGGTTGTGTGATCAAGTTATACAGGTGTGTATGCCAATTGGGTTCAATTAATATTGAGTTATATGATGGGTAATGACATGTGAGAGTGTTATTTAGAGGATCAATCTTCCTTAATGAGTAGAGAGAGTGATTACAAAGATATACATGGAATGTTTTTTATAGTAAGGTCAGGTGTGAGTTGTGTATGTAAGGTTTTGTTTAGTAAATACATCGATAAACAGACTTTGTGTGGGTCTGTTGAGAATGTTTCATGTTATGGATTAACTAGAATGGCATTTCTATGTATTTTTGGTGGTGAGATTTATAAAAGTTTAAAGGATTAGTGTTTTGATCCTTGACATGTGTTTTTAGGGATGCGTGAAAGTGGATATGTTAAATCTACATGCATGTGGTGATGGGACCCATTTAGGTTTATGCTTGTGGATCAGTGTAAGGAAAGAAATATAGTGGGGAGTGAATGATTGTCCACGGGAGGATGTGATCCTCATTTTGAGTTGATTTCTGAATATCGAATATTCCCTTCCTAGTAGGCTGGGAATGGGTAGTGGTTGGTGTTACCTAGGAAGGAGTGGGATGGTCATATCCAGTCATTATGTTTAGTAATGCATGGTTATTGGTCTGCATAGATTGGAGTTGAATTTTTAGAGGTGAATACAATGATACTTCTGTGGAGGGGAGTTTCATATTATCTATATGTGTAAAACCCTCATATTGAAATGTTTTTTGGTGTGATGAGGTTGGTTGATAAAAGGTTGAGGCAATATGAGGATTCTGGTGTGTGGGAACATCTAATTGGAAATGAGTTGCTCAAGGATTATAAGATTTTGGTTTTAGATGCGATGTTGGTTATATTTTGTGTGTTTTCATAAATCACATAATGTATTTGTGTTATCTAAGAGTGATTCACATTGAAGGTGCATTGGTTATTAGATTAGGATCAAGGTGGTTTGTGGGAGTGGTTACTGATCCAATTATGAAATTACATCAAGTTTCATTTTTATACTTTGATGGGATTTTTGGACTATTCATCAATTCCTTCCGGTGTTAATGAATTATGATTAGGTTAAGAGTTGTAATGATGTGTTTACAGATAAAAATGAGTGTTTTAAAAAAAATTGTCCTGTGGAGGGATTGCCTATGTTTATACAAGAAATTGGATGTGGTGAAGTAGCATTCATATCAAGCATGTCTTTTGACCTTGAGAAAATCATTTGATAGGATATTCCTATGGTGGTGAAGACCATGGCTTAGAATCGACCTTCATGGGTGGAGTATTATTATTGGTAGAATTATAAATATAAGAATAATTTGGATAATGACACTATAGTGTCTTGAGAGATATGGGTGTGATCATTCACCATATTAGGGTTGGCACTGTTAGTGATTGGGAGGCTCTATTTTTAATGAATACTGAAATTAGGTGGTTGGAGTTGTATAGTGTAAGATCCTTTTTTGTTAATAGTTGGGAGAAGGGATGTTGTTAGTGAATTCACGGTCATGGTCAATTGGGAGAATTGGATTTGGGAATACCAAGGATTCATGGGGATGATAAGCATTATGATGGAGAGTTTGTAACAACCTATATATATTTTCATATCATTATTTTTTTATGAATTAATGGATTTTCTCTCTAGAGTAAGGGTCATTTCAAGATTTGTGATTCAGAAAAGGAATTTATAGGTGAGAACATCTTGATATTATGTTATTGAATATGGAATGATTTTTGGTTGATATTTTGGGTTCTTGGGTAAGTTTTAGAGAAGTTTAAGTTGGTTGTGATGGTAAGATGTCATAGTAGAAGTTCATTCATGTTGTGGTGAGTAGTGGTCAAGATGTGAATAACCCTCAAGATTCAAACCGTGAACCAAGTGTTTGAGTCATGATAAAGGCTTTCTAAGGAGGGTAAAATTATTTAGGTGGTTCTTGATGTGAATAGGGACTTCATGTTGTAATATGGAAAATTATGTTGATCTGTTCACATTGTAAACCACAGTTCACAACATGAATGAGATCGACCGAGGGAGGATAATTATGACTTAAGTTATTCACATAATGAACCAGATGTTCAAACCATAAATGTATCAAGTGATAGGGATTCATGTCATGAATTATTCATGCATAGTTACTTTAATATTGGGTAGTTCAATATTTTTGGGTTGGGTCTCTTTAGGGTTTGGGGGCTTATGGGTGTTAGGAGACTACCATTTTGGCTGGTTCTTACCCTCTCTTTCTCTCCATTGACCCCGCATGACGGGGGGATGTTCTTTGTGTAATTAATCATTGTTTCTATATGTGTTCTTCCATTTCCCCCCTTTATTCTTACATCCCATCTGTTATCACTAATTTTAGGTGATTTTGGACTAGGGGTTCGATGATTATTTCACCAGAACATGGTGAAATCATACCAATTTTTAGGGGATTTTTCTTAGCTTGGAAAGAGGTTGTAGCATAGGATAATCACATGAAATAATTCACGATTTAAATTGAGGTAAGTCACTACCCTAATTTAATTTGTAATTTTTATTAAATTGGATGAAATTAGTGATTCACTAAGTGTTATATGGAAGGAAATTTTCTCATGATGGTGTAGTGGGTATTCTATGGAACTTCTAGGAGTGGTTGGATGAGGTTCCATTGACACATTGATAATCGGTGAGTCTGTAGGTAATTATTACTATAGTGAACTAGAAGTTTCATACATAGATATTAGATCTTAATAGATTAATATTTATTGCATAACATAACGATCCATTCTAGAATCATTTAGGTCAAGTTAATTTAGAAACTTGGAAATATAAAAATATGGTTCATAGGTGAACTACATCTTCTCTCACTAATTTCAATATATCTAGAACCCTAATTATAATTATTATACACAATACATTTATTCATAACCTGGGAAAAAAAATATGAGAAAGGGTGAGCTCAAATTCTTCATAATGGTAAATTTGGGAAATATTAACAAAACTTGAGTATAAGGGTATGAGAAAATGAGAACAACATTTGGAAACTATACCACGTACATCAAAAATCAAAAACACGAGTCATAAAATAAATATTAGTAGTTAATAAGACATGAACCATAATGGAATCACATAACATTATCCATAAAAACATAACATTGGAATAATAAATATAATTGAGGCATAAAAACAAGCTTTCAACATTGTGAACATGTTTAAAAAGTGGAAGGTTCACTTATTAAGTTAAGGCCATGAAATCAAGACCTCAAATAAAGTTATATACTTGAAAAAAGGTCCATGAATGACATTATAGACATGAAACCTGGTCTATGAATAACATTATAGGCATTAAACCCAGTCCATACATGACATTATGGACATGAAAATAGGTCTATTCATAACATTGTGAACATGAAATTAGATTCACATGTTACATAACTAACTCATGAGTTATCCCTCATTACCCAATAAATTAGAGAGAGATATAGGACCCAACTATTACATAATTAATATCATACATATGTGTGTCATAATATCACAAAAAATTGATAATATCATAACACATGAAAAGAAATGGGTTTTATAAACATATCATCATAGCTTCACCAATTGATAATAAATGGGTTTCATAAACATATTTTAATCATAGAAATATACCAACCAATGAAAGAATAAAGATATTATCATTAGATCATATCCCCATTAAAGCTTAAAAAAATAAATATATGTAATATTAGATAGAAAATGTTTTTTAAAATAAAATCACTTGGACCATTTCTTGAGAAAAATAGTCATTCCACTTTGAATGTCATTTTTAAAAAATAAAAAATTCATAAAACATTTTCAGAATCATTTTATTTTAGAATAACCTTAAAAACATATAAAGGTAGAATTAAATAATTGATTGGTCATGATGGTAGAAAACTCCATTAATTCAGTATACGTTTAAAACAAATATTCCTTTCACATTTTTGGTAAAATCTAAATGGAATTTATTTGGAAAATGACATGACATCGGTTTGTAAGGCAGTATTCCACCATACACACGATTGATGATTTCAATTTCCATTTGATGGAAGAGGAGGTGAGTAAAGATTATTTTAATAAAATAATAAATTATCAATTTATGTGAGATAATGAAGTTATTTTATTATAATAATTGAAAAATATTTGAAAGAGGTGAAAGAATAGATAAAATAGAAATCTATAGTTAAGAATGATACCTCTTGTTTGGATAACCTCTTTAGGTTTATACCAAAATTCTTCCTAAGTTTTATTTTTGATAAAAAAAAGCCTCTATGATGTGATGAGGGAATTAATTAAATTATTTGGATATGTATTTTTTGAAAAGAAAAACGATTTTGGATGTGTGAATAAGAGAGGAGTTTGGGAGCCCTTTTATAAGTGTGGGAGAGGGCACACATGGAATTTTTGGAAGGGATAAAGTGTACCCACATTTCTTACATGTCACAAGGCTCTATAATGGGTAATTGTCAAACCTTAGCGGTATAAGATCAAAATATGTCTAAAAAATAGGATTTTTAGAAATTTTAGTTCATTTTACCCATTAACTATATAGTTTAACCCCCAATAAACTCGTTTAAACCTTAAATGAAATAATAATAATAATTGATTATTTTTAAAATTAATTTTGACACATAATTAAGTTAACCTTATTATATAATATTAATTATTATTATTACAAATTTTGAATACATTTTTCCAAATTTAATTCACCGAATTGGAAAATATTAATTTAAAATCAACCCCACATGCGTGATGAAAATGGAGTTTCCCAAAGAAATATTATTCATAAGTGTAGAAAAATTTAATATTAAAATTCAATATTAAAAATATTCTAATGACCAAAATTTATTTGAGAAATATATAATTTAATAAATGTTAATTTTAAAACCATATTAAAATAAAATTTTTCTTGTAAATTATTTAAAAAAAAGTTAGTTTTTAATAAAAAATGGTATTGTTTTACTATTCATAGAAAAATTAATCTTTTTAGAAAATTATAAAAAATTAAATAAAATATAATTTTTACACGTAGATTTAAAAAATTATGTTTTTAATAAATTTTCTAAAATTGGAAAAAATACTTTTATTATTTGTTCACAAAAATAAATAAAAATAATTTTTGAGAAAATAGTATTTTCAAAACATATAAAGAATTTACTAAAAACTAGTTTTTTTATTATCAATATGATTTATCAATATAAATCCCTTATAATTAATATTTAAAAGGTTTTAATTCTTGTTCACACCACCAATTTTAATAGCATGATTATAATGGTCAATTTTAAATAATGATATAAATAGTATATTATTTTTCGTTAAAACTAGATGTTTTGTGTAACACAAGATATCAAAGAAATTAAAATTATTCTAAAAAATCATAAAAACTAAGGATTTTACATTATAACCCCCTTAAAATGAATTTCATCCTAAAAAATTCGTCACTTCTATACAAAAAAATTTGGATACTTCTTCCTCATCATATCCTAAAGTTCCCACCACGACTATAAAACAAGCCTTTAATAATGCTAAAATTGGCCTTTATCAATGAAAAAAATTCTAACTACTCTTGCATGATTAAAAAACCTAGGCTTTTATCTGTGCTAAAAAATCATAGATAAAGGGGCCATTTATCATAACTATATAAACCACTAATAAAGATCCCATTTATCATCACTTTTAGAAACATTGATATGGGACCCCATTTATCAGTGATTTTATTTAGCACTGATAAAGGGGTCATTTCTCAGTGGTTTTAGAAGATTAGATAAAGGTATATTTTATTTGATCTTGTAAAGGCATTGATAAAGGAACCCTTTATCATCACATTTAATACTACTGGTAAAGGAGTATACTATAGTGTTCTATAATAGCACACTACAGTACCAGTGTTGTGTGAGGTAACAACACATTGCAGTATCGAAAAGAACACAAAAAAGAATCAAAATCTTGTACAAATATAGAATTTAAATGAAATAAAATTTATAGAACAAATAAAATAAAGAAAACAATATATTTTAGGCATTTCATACATTGGTTTATATAATTAAATCAGTATGTACAAATTGTTATATGCATTCAAAAACATCAGTTTCCTTTGTCTTTTTCCCGTAACCTTGAATCTTGTTATTATTGAACAAACCACACCTGATTGAGAAAAATAATACACCTTTATAAGAAATAAATTCTATGTTTGTAATAATATGAAGAAATAAATTAAATAGCAATTGTTAATTTTATTCCAAACTTTAATTCATACCAGGAACACTATGTATCATATTGATTTGTGGTTGTTTCTTACATGTCACACCATTTCTTGTTCATCTTAAAGAATTATCTTTGTGAAAACTATCTAAATGAGTATAATATAAAAATGATAAGTAAATTAATTATGTAATAGTATATAAAATGATGAGAAAACAATCTAGGCTCATTTTTTTAGTTTTGGCGATGTGATGCATGTTTTAAACTAAAATTACTCTTATATATTGAAAATAATCAGTTGGAGTAATACCAGTCACACTATGTGTAATATTGAGTATTGGTTTATTCCTAAATTTCCCAAATAACATATAGATCATTTTATAAAAGTTTCAAAACAATCCGAATGTGTTTGCTCAGTTTTGAGTATGTCACTTTTCTTTTTTACTAAAATGTCATTCTAAACTGGGAAAATGAACTTTGATTCATATCAGTCACATAGCATGTCAATTTAACATGATAATTATTCCCAAAAATCAAAAATAAATTATGAATCGTTTTCATAAATTATCAAGATAAAATGAGTGTGTTTTCTTGGTTTTTAGTGAGTGACACTTTTGAACTAAAGTGTCAATTTTAAATAGAGAATAGAAAATTTGACTCATACCAAGAACATAGTGTATCAAATTTATATTAAGATGATTCCTTAATGGTAAAAACAACTTATAGATCACTACTCTAAATTATCAAAACAATCTGAAAGTGTTTTCTCAGTTTTGAGTATGCCATTTTTTCTTTTTTAGTAAAATTAATGTCAATTTTAAATAAAAATAGGCACTTGGAGTTATAATGGACAAATAATGCATTAGATTGAGGATTAGATAATTACTAAACATCCCAAATGACTTATGGATAGTTTTTATAATGTATCAAAATAATATGATTTCATTTTCTATGTTTTGAGTATGTCACTTGTCTTTTTTACTAAATTGTCATTTTAAACAATAAACAAACACTTCGAGTCATACCAATAACATAGTGAGTATCTTTGATCATAAAGTAATTCCAACATATCAAAAATGACTTATGTATCATTTTACTAAATTATCAATACAATCTGAGTCCGTTTTCTTTGTTTTTAGTGAGTGAAAATTTTGAACTAAAATGTTAATTTTGAAATGAGACAGGTAGTTTGAGTCCTACCGAGAACATCATGTATTGAATTGAGGTGAGGCTGATTCATATACCTCAAAATTGAATTTTAGATAATTTTAATATATTATAAAAACAATATGAATATTTTTGATTGGTTTTGAGTAGATCATTTTTCTTTATTAGTAAAATTAATGTCAATTATAAATAAAAATATGTACCTTGAGTCATATTTGTCACATCGTGATTCGGATTGAGGTAAGGTTGATCCATACACATGTAAAATTAATTATGGATCATTTTAGTAAATTAACAAAATAATCTTAATGTGTTTTCTTGGTTTTGAGTATGTCAATTTTTTTTACTAAATTGTCATTTTAAACTGGAAACATGAACATTGAATTATACTGGTCACATCATGCATCGGTATGACATAAAAGTGATTAATATATATAAAAAAAGATTTATGAATCATTTTATTAAATTATCAAGACAATTTGAGTGTGTTTTCTTAGTTTTTAGTGAGTGTAACTGTTTTGACTGCAGGTGGGAAGACGTGTGCTGCCCTGACGATTGATTAGAGAAGTTTGGGTTCTACATAATCACTAACATCAGGTGCACCACTTTTATTTCGAAACAACCAACGGTTCCATATCCAATGATACATGGACCTGCTTTCCAAAGGAAGGCATTTTCTGGGTGATTTGGCCAGCGATCCTTAAGAACTCACATTGGTCGAGAGGATGGGTAGTCGGGCTCATCGTACCCTTTTGGGGGGAATTATTGCCCATTCCGGTACTCTCTTATAGATTTAAGACGTATTCATATGTTTGAGAATCTTTGGTTTATACCCAAGCATAGTATCCATGGATTACTCCTAGTTGGAAATGGTTAGCTAAACATAGGGATTCAGAATCATTTAGGCCCGAGGTTTACCATCCCTCATTGGATTAATGACTCTAAGGAGTTCGGACTCATTGAGACAACACTGGTTTGAAGCCTCATAACTAGGAACTCTGGAGTTTATTTTCATCCAGGTGAGATAGATAATGACTTGATCATTTGGATCGAACCCGTGATATGGGCATCCTATATATCCTCATGAGAGGAATCAGAATCCACGTAGTTCGGTGCCACTTTATGGGACACATCACCTTTTAAGGTCGTGTGACAAGGACCCACCCATACAGTTTAACGTCATGTGGAAAGGACCTCTGGGAGAGAGATGACCGGTCAACGTTGACATGGGAATTACACTGAAGCAGCCCAGAAGACCCAAGGGAAGTGATTTCCTGGGCCCGAAGATGGTCCTGGTAGAGTATGAGGACATGGTCTGATAGGGACAGATGTGTATTAGACTTAGGTATCGGGATTGAACCTCGAGGAGGTTTCCTACGTATCCTGGTTGGTCGTAAATCGAAGTCCACATAGTTCTTGGAAGATTAGGGCTTACACGTGAGAGTTGCATATTATTGGGATTGAACCTTGAGGAGGCATCCTACGTCCCCCATTTATGAGAAAGGGATCAAAACCAACGTAGTTCACTGAGCCGCCACTATCGTGCAAATACCGTGACTATCAAAAATCTCTAACCCCACGTGAGTCATGCTCGGTGTGAGAAACAAGAGAATGTGACAGACTTGGAATGACTCGCACATTATTTCTACTGAGGGAAGGGGAGGAAGACGACGAGCAGAGGAGGAGGCCAGGACTACTAGACTCTCCTTCTCCCTGATGTTCGAGGAAGGTATGAGTCGTGTAGTGGAGCAATAAACCTTCCGTGATAAGAGGGGAAGGTCCATTGGCTTCTGGAAAGGATGGTGTGAGGATTACTCTAGGATAGATTCCTAGCCACTCCCAGGAGTGGGGTGAAGCAATCACTACCGACACTCTTCAAAAGGGAAATACGAGCGGGGTCCCTCAATCCTGGCAAGTGGAGAGGTATAAAGGGGATTCCTGGGCTCGGACCCTGCACTACCGTGGGAATGTGAACCTGGGAATGCCTCGGGAATCCACTCAAGGGCCGGGGAAACCCCTTTGTCCTCACCTACCGTGGGTATGTGAACTCAAAGTGGCGCACTGGTGGACCTGAAGGTTTCATCATACGCATCTGGTGGCTTCGGTAGAGGCCTTGGCTTGGGGATGATGAATAGGCCAATGAAGGGATTATGAAGGATCGGGACAAGTTGGAAGGGTTTTATCTGGATCAGGGAATGGGAACACTATAGGTGTTAGCGGGACGCATGGGTGCATGATGAGTGGTGCCCTTCACGCAGGGGGTGTTATGTGGCAGGAGAGGCCGTCCGCGTACTAGGGTGGTATGCAGACTGATAGGCATCCCGCGTACTAGGACGGTATGTGACTTTGGGTTCAGCTCGCGTACCAGGTTGGTATATGGTAGAGTCCGCGTGAGCAACGGCATCCAGGGGCGACACCGGTCGGGGGTTCGCCGGTCAGGGCTTCGCCCACGTAAGAGGGTACTACGTGGTGTGTCGGATTGAAAAAGGGGCATAAACTCCCCGGTACGGGGGAGTACATCCGCGGAGGATCCATGGTGCACTGTTTTTATTTTATGTTCGCGGTTCACCAATTTGTTATGTGTTTTTAGGTTCCTTATTAATTCATTTCCAATTTCATACCTATTTTGGTTCGCGAATTGGAACTTCACTGTTCGCGAAATCCTAAGCTGCTTTCTCTGGAATTCTTCCACCCGAATCTGATCGATCCCATTCTTCTCCCCCTCAATGCCCTTATATAGAGGTGGGTAAGAGATGTATCTGTGGTCATGCAGCACCTTTTGTAGAGGACCATTACCGAAAACTTGGTTTACGGATGACTTGGTCAATCTGTAACTTGCGGGGGCATTGAATGCACCTCATCCGTGAACCAAATCGGTGCTTTGTGGACGCATAGGGCTTTGCCTCTGTTCCTCGAATGATAGTGTATGTGGTCTGGTCTAGTTAGTGCGTCTCATGGCTGGGGAGGTTCGTGAGGGAAGACCGGCCTGTCGTGCATCCTGATTTACTCCCAAGGAGGAGTTCCCACCTCCCTTTCGCGAATGACGCTAGTTCGCGGAGGGGGCGACTCGTTGAACCGGCTGCGTACCATCGATGTTGAACCGGTATGTGGACTGGTCGGTCCTTTGAGAATTTGAGTATTCTCCATATTTTTTACCAATTATTTGAGGGAAATTGGGTATAATACTTTCTCAAATTAAGGGGGATTCCAATTATCCTTTGCGGATTTTTCAGGACCCTACAAATGCCCCCATCAGAATGGGGTTTGATCGGAATGAAGAGGAGGCCATTCCGATGTAGAGTGGTCCTGAAACTTGGATAGTTTGTGGTAGAGGATTGGACCCGGTAAGGGACCATGATTATAAATAAGGGGGCCCCTACCCTTGTCTTTTACTAGATTCTTCCCAAAAACTGAGCTCTCTTTTTGTCTTCACGCGCCTGCTCTTTCGCAAAACACCTCATCCACGAACCAGCTTCCATTTCCACGATCCGTTCTTCATTCATGCTTGCCTCCACCCACGAACCAATATCCCAGCCGTGAACTAAAACTTTTAATCAATTAAAAAGTAAGTCCCGACTGTCCATGTAGTAAATCGCTACGCCGTTCCAGATGGTCCGCGGACTAGAATAATCCAGACATTGAAATTTCTTAAGTCTTCCGAATTGAAACATTTAAATCTGAGATTGAGATTCTGTAGAGTAGTCTGGTTCGTGGCTTGCTGGCCAATGCTCCATGGTCCAGCGTGTCACGGACTTCCTCCACGTAGGGACGGTTCACGGGATGCAGCCGCCACGAACAAGCCCTTTTGAGTCCAGCCTGTGGATTTTGTCATGAAGGCTACTTGAGAGAATCATTTTTCAAATACTTTGTATTTTGTCTAAATTTTATTATTTTGGACTAACCATTTGCCTGGTTTTATAATGCAGGGAGTAAATATGGTTCCTCTTCGACCTACGATTAGGCCTATTGTCGAGCCTCTTCCAGTTGGTGATCAACACTTAAAGGATGTGGCCAGATCTGTTCAGAATGGAGCCCACCATACTCCACTGTACCCCCTCCTTGAAAACTTTCTCTCCAAGTCATAGCGGGAGTACCCCTTTTCCAATAGCTTTCCTACCTACGAGTTCTCTTTATTGTCTGATACACCGATTCCAGTTCCATCTCACAACAATAATCCCGCAACATGGATATTTACCAGTACTATACCTTGATTAGTGATAACCACTATAGGGTGGCCGACCCCAAGGGATACAGATGTCGGGTCTGTGCTGAATCACCTTCCTGTGTCCCTAATAGGAGAACAACGTTAGCAAGTTGGGGCAATTCACTATTACCGGAGAATTTCCCGCAATACTATGGTAAACAATCAATGTGACAGGTCAGTGGACCGGGACCTCCAGCCCGAAGGGGAGTTTAAGTCGTTGGATTGGGGGTGGACCTTCAGGGTTTTCCAGAGATGTGTAGAGTTTGAAGTGGAATTGTGAGCCGTGGGTCTATATGAAGCGGCCTGGGTGTCTCAGACCTATACCCATCAGCCCCATTCCCTTGCCAAGCAGCTTATGAGCCGTTGGAGTCCAGATACCAACACATTCCATCTGGTCCATGGGGAGGTAGGTATCAGTCTTTTGGATGTCTTCCAGATTTCAGGGGTCCCAATTGTTGGAGGAATGTATGATTAATTCTTGCCTCCCCCTTCTATGTGGGATAATGAAGAGAGCACTCCTCCCTTGGTGAAGCAACTCATTGATCAGTCCTGAGAGTATTTGAAGGATATATCTCCGAAACAGCTTGTCCCATATCGTGAATGGATCAAAGCTTTTTACAGATAGATCAAGTCCATGGATCTTTAGCGTAGGCCCATGACCTGTCCTTCGATGGAGTCCCAAATGTAGAGGGGAAGCTATTGGATGATCCTGGAGGATGTCCAGTTCAATAGCTGGGGATGGGAACTTATGCCGGACGTTGATCGACTGCTCCATCTGGCGGCATTCCTGGCCATGTTCTTGAGTGGATGGCTATTTCCTGTACATGATAATGGTGGCGTGCGAGTCTCTACTTTTTTTATGGTGGCACAGATGCCACCAGAAATGTCATCAACATGGCCATCCCTGTAACGGCTAGGATTTATCGGTTTCTTGGAAATATTACTGAGGGGAGTTGGCCAAACCAGGTAGCCGACCCTTTTCAAATCCTCTGGGGATGGTTGGGAGTGCATTTTAATAATTTCTATACTTTCATAAATCCTTTTCAAATTCCGAGTACTGTATTCCAGCCATATTTTCAATTGACCAGCGGGGTTATGCCCAAGGAGTGGGTGGCCCAAGAGAAGGATAGAAAACGGATGGATCAGACTGTGAGTCTACTCTCGAGTCAGATCTTGAGCTACAATCATTTCAATTTCTGGCCATATCCATCCCCGAATGGTGCAATAACGAATGCCATATCAGAGGAATTTAGCCAGAAGGGCTACCTTTGTTCCCTCCGAGAGGGTATTCTGGTGGCTCGTATCAGTGTGGAACTGATCTGTGGGGGGTATGCACCTTACCGATTCAGACGTCAATTTGGCTGCGTCCAGGTGTTGTGTCCTCCTACTCTCAATGGTGCCCACGAGAACTTCCATCTGATGGTGGCTAGACAATTATGGCTAATGTTCACCTGGGAGGACACTGACTGTGAGGTTATGACCCCCGCACTTTTGGACTCCATGCCTTTTTTATCCAAAATCTATGCTGACTCCTGGGTGAAATCGTACCCGAATGGTCAGTTAGGGCTGTGGGTTCCCACTATCTCGAGTCCTAAGCCATCGAAGAGCAAGAGTAAGCGGATGGGGGATAGTGCTCCAACTAGGCCGAGAAAGGTTCTCTGTAACACTACTAGTCCCGTGCTTCCGTGGAAGGTTTTAACAGATAGAGGTGTGTCATCACATGCCCTCGATGCTGCTCAGAGAGAGTTGGACATTCTTGTTGAAGCTGCCTTTTCGATGGCCTGGGGCCAATGGGACGAATTCAAAGGCCAGTCATCCTTTCGCAGCCAGTACCCCCGTTCTTTGTGGCAGCTCTCCAGGAATCAAAAATGTCATTCGACAGGCTGGGCTACATATCTGCTCCTGCTGACATCCTTTACGATGTGGACCCAAAGAGGGTCAATCGGTATCTATGGTACCTCAAGGCCTACATTCAGGCATGCCAGGGTTATTCGATGTTAACTCACCGAGTCCAGGCCCTGATACGATTGGTGATTGATGAGGATGAGGAAGAGAGTGATCACTCTTCAAAGGGGGATGATTCCGCTGGTTCCCCTGCTGTGGCTAAGGCAAGGGAATTCTCCCCTGCCCGTGAGGTCCCGCCCACAGGTAGCTTCTGAGAGTTCTAGGGCAGCAACGATACCTAGAAAACAACCATGTCTATTGGCACCTCCACCAGCCACTGTCGTTTCCCAACCCTCTCGAGTTGATCCCCCCGACTACTTGTTCCTTTTACAGCCGCATTTCTAGACGCATGGAGGATTTGGGATGACCTGGGGGTCAGTGGCTCAAATGAAGATATTTGGGTGTTACTCCAAATGAGCTCTCTCGAGCTTCCAGGTATTGGGACAATCTTTGATCCACCTCACTTGCTGTTGGAAGAGGGTCTAGACCAAATAGTCACCTATTGGAAGGAAATGGACGCATATGTGAATTCACTCAGAAACTGGCTTTATGGGTCTAATCGGGTGTCCATGACAATAAAGCATCCCGAATCATCAGATCCCGGGGAATAGGTTTCCCTGCTCGTCCATCCAGTCCTTCTCCCTTCTTTATCGTGAAGGTTCTAAAGTTTCTTTCATTCATATAGGGTGTCGAGGAATCCTACGGGGCAATTCCTTCCCTGGAGTATACTCCCTGGGGTACCGCAGCAGGCGAACACGCGCCTTCGACTACGGGGGTCATCGAAGAGGGGTCTTCTGGTGAATTTGAGCACATGGAAGTGACCATCGTGGATACGACTAGGGTCTTTCCTCCTCCAGCTCCTCCCAGCGTTCCAAGCGGAGAATTGTCCCCTGGGAAGATCTAGAGATGTCAGAAGGTGTCCTGATTATCTAAAAGACTCTAATAGGGAATGCCAGGTAACCATGATTCCTGTTTCCTCGATTACCACCTCATATGTTCTGGCTCTGGGGGTAATTAACTATTTTGGTGCTATGGTGCAGGGCCAATTGGTGACCTGGTCGTGGCTACCCAAGTGGTCGCACCTTTCGCCCCTTTATTATCTGAGGGACCATCTATGTCCACACATGAGCATGATGAGATAGTGGGCCCTACTGAAAGGGCTAGTGGTGTGGACTCTTTCCTTCCATCTTCAACGGCCGGGGACTTGTAATGACCCAAACTTTTTGAATAATATATTAATTTAATCTTATCGATTTAATAGAGAAGTTAATGGTTAATGCAGAAAGAAGAGTTGATGGCTTCATCCAATAGACTCGAACCATATGAAGCCCACTTATCAGAGCTTTGGAAGAAGGTGGCATCTTTGGGCTTTGCTTTGGACCAAGCCCAATCCAAACTCCAGCGTGTCAAGATTGAACAGAACCGTCTATGGGAGAAGATCATGTTAGTGGAGATTACTACTAGGGAAATGTTATCTGAGCCTCCCCAAGATTCTCTCATCTTAGCACACCTTACAATTAGGTATTATGATTGTGTTATAAGGGGTTATGTAACGAGACTATAACTTCTTTGTGTAATCCTTTGAGATAAATAAAATTTTTATTTCTTCCTATGGTGATGTTAGAGATTTTTCAGATGGCTGGATAAATTGAGGATGTATCTTATGAATGAATTTTGAAAAAAGGGAAATTTTAAAATATTTTTTTAAAACCTTAAATAATTTATGATGTGTAAGGATTTTCAAAAAATGGTCTTATGCAAATGTGTTCAGTAAGAAATTTAGAGTCTAATAAGATCAACTTAATTTTTGGTGAATAGTAAATTATGAATAGTGATTTTATTCTTAGGATTAGTAATGTGACCAAATGGATTAGTAATCTCACTTAAAGAAAGTATTAATATAATTTAGTAACCTTGATTAAGTAATGTGATTCAATAAAATTGGTAAATAACTGTTTCAGAAATTACTAGTTAAGTATCCGTTTTTTTAGATGAATAGTGTTTTTTATTTAAAAACTAATTAAAAAATATTTAGAAAAATATTTTTATAAAATGGAGTTATTTTTTGAATTCATAGAATTGATATTATGTTAAGGTGATTTTTTGGGATTTTTTGGGATTTTTCTGGAAAAGTTGAATTTTCGGTGAATAGTGAATATTCAGTTTAGAGTTTCGAGTGTTTAATGACACCATTAATGATGTAATAATTATGTAATAATTCTAGTAGACTTATGAATAGTATTATAAGGTATGAGGTGTCCCAAGTGGCCAATACCATGGGAAAATACCATGGGCAAGCCCATGATTTTTCCAATACCTCCAATGAGGTGTCCCTTGGCCATTAATGCCTTGTCCCCTCACTTCCCCTATAAATACAAAGCCATTATCTCATCCTTTCAATTCCGAAATCATCCTCAAAAAAGTTCTGGTCTCCTTACCTCCCAAAGAGTCCTCAAAAGGTTCCCTCAAGCGCCTCAAGGTCCCAACCATTGAGTTTTAAGAGTTACGTTTTATGGTAAGGGATCCAACCTCTCTCTTTCCTTCCAAGTACTCTCTTTTATGTCAAATATTTTATGCTCCATGTTATTATGTTGTAGGATGTTCTTTTACATTCATAATACTTTTTTTTCATGTTAATATGATGAGATACCCCCTCTTTCTCTCATAAATTCATTTTAAGAATGTTTAAGTGGTGCCGTTAGGCTGCTGACATTTTAAGGGATTCTTTCACCCTTCTTGTTTTCAAGTTCTATTTACATGTCAAGTCTTTAATGTTCCTTTTTATTATATTGGAGTATGATATCTATATCTATCATACTGATATTTTATGTTCATATGATGAGAGACCCTATTTTATCTCATATATTTACTTTTTTAAGTTTTAAGTGACGCCGTTAGGCTGCCGAATTTTCATAAGAGAAATCTTATTTTTGTCTTCCTTCCAGGTTTTTCATTTCATATGGTATGTCTTTCAAATTTCATTACCATGTTCTTATATCCTTTATATTATGTCCCTATACTATTTTATGGATCATTTATGAGTGGGTGACCCATGTCCCCTCTCTTTTCAATGTTTTCGAAAACCCTACAACATAGTCGTTATGCTACCGAATTTTCGTCTCAAAATGTCTCTCTATTTTCCTAAAATTATTTTATTTTATTAAGTGAATACTCAAAAATCTTTATAATATAGGGGTATTAACATATATATCAAAATATTTTATTTTAAATTCTGGGATTTACATACAAGATACCCGCTTTCCTTTTCTGTGGGTGTAAAGTGACATAAAGATCACGTCTTTATAGGAGTTTTTGAAATGTTTTGATTATGAAATGAAACACATTTCTTTTATGCTATATGGGTTATTTATGAAATGTTTGATGATGATATATGTGGCCCAAATGATAACAAAGACAAATTTAAGGGTGCGCCCTGATAGCGCTCTAATGCATTGGGTAATGATTTAACCACTAGAGATTACAATTTTAACGATACCTTGGCGAATAACCTTGGTAATTTCAAATGACACCTTGGGGATGGACCTTGGTGATATGTTCATGATTGTCTAAGTTAAATGTTGTAGCCACATCTTCAAGTTATGAATCATGTTCTTTCCTTTATGATATGCCTCATGATCTCTTTCTCGTTCCTTAAAGCTATTTATCATGACTTTATTGATGTATCTCAAATTCACATGCAAAATGTTTCTCTTATTTCCCTTACTGGGCCTTCTTCTCACCCGTTCCTTTGATGTATTCTACCAGGTTATGAGATGCTATAATTAACCTAGGATGGACAATGAAGAAGCCTTTCAAGTGTTTAATAATAATTTTTTATGTTGTCATGTATTAAGTTCCTGGTTTCCAAGACACTAAACCTTAAAGATCCATGGTTTAATAAAATGTAATGAAAGTTTATCTAATGAAAAAGGCGACATTCTATAGTTGGTATCAAAGGACGGTTTAGTTATTTGTGGAAATTAGGATATGAAAACTTTAGGAATTACCCTATAGAAATTTTAAATATAGGAAATATTCCTGGTATTTTTGTGATTATAGAGTTAGTGGTTTATCAAACAAATACATCTCTATCTGGATACGAGCAGGTTGAGGAGGCTTTGGCACAGATGTACATAGGGGTGAAACCCGAAAAAACCACTTTGAGCTAGACTCGAACGGGAACTTGTGAACGATAACGGGCCTTGCTGCACTCTTGGTTATGACACTCCTGGGGTATATGTTTGGTTAATCACAAGATTTTTATGAATCATTATGAATGAATTATAGAGAAATATAATTGTTTAAGCATGATGTTTTAAGACATAGTATCCTTTATAGTCAAAAGATTCATGAATGAAACAAGTTTCTCACTAAGGTTTTATTCTTTTAGAAAATGGCGGGCAATAGGAGGAACCATGCAAATGGTGACCGCAATGCACCATGTGCTGACGGCCCTCCGATGGAAGCTGGAATGGAAACATTCATGCACATGATGAACCAACTGACTCAAGTTATGGGAAATAACTTGAAACAAGCTGAGAGGTCGATCTCACCATGAAGGGAACAACATTATGTTGAGTCCTTTATGCGTCAACGACCACCAACCTTCGATGGATCGACTAACCCATTGGTTGCGGAACAATGGATAAGCTCCATTGAAAAGATCTTTTCTGTACTCCATTGTTCGGAAGAACAAAAATTCACCCTTGCTGTTTACCACCTAGAGGGAGAAGCTGATCAGTGGTGGTCGCTGATCAAAAACATGATGCCAAGAGGAGATATGGAAGCTATGGAGTGGGAAGAGTTCAGGGGAATATTATTTAATAAGTATTTCCCTCGTTCCATGAGAACGAGAATGGAGAAGGAGTTTCTTGAGCTAAAGCAGAAGGAGAACGAATCCGTCAGAAGCTATGAGATGAACTTCACCAGAATTTCATGATATACCTCTAGATTTGTCATGGACCCTAATGGAAAGGTTGATAGATTCTTTGATGGACTACGACCTCATCTACGTAAGAATCTAGCCAACAGAAACTATGATAGCTACGAAGAAATAGTTCGAAGTGCTATTAAAGTCGAACAAGAGTTTGGTGAGACACAGTGGTCTCACAAATCTAATGAGAAGAAGGGAGCTCTAGAACCAATCCTGGGAAGATTTTTTGATCAGGAAAGAGGTGGAAAGAAAATGTAACATGCCACATGCAATAAATGTGGGAAGAAGCATTTGGGGAACTACTTGATCGGAAGTGGTAAGTGTTAAAAGTGTGGAAGAGAAGGCCATATTGCTTGGAATTTTCGTAGTGATGTGAAGCCTCAACTTCCCAACACTAAAAATAGAGGAAAGATGGTTTGGGACCTACCTGAAGTCCAATGCTTCAAGTGTGGACAGCTGGGTCACTTTTCTAATCACTCTCCAAATCCAAGGGCAGTGGAGGGGAATCACCATCATCCTCAGCAAAGGCCAAGGGAGCAAGTTCATGCTTTTTCTATCACAACAACTAATGTTGAAGCTCTGAATGACGTGGTAGCAGGTACTCTTGTTGTCCTCTCAAAACTAGCAAATACTTTGTTTGATTCTAGTTCTACACATTCCTTTATTTCCTCCAAGTTTGCAAAGAATGTAGAATCAATCCCCGAACTGCTGGAGGTAGAGTTGTCAGTCAAGAATCCAAGTGGGATTATCCATGCATCAACAGTGTTTAGAGACTCTAGTTTTTACTTTAGTGAGAAAAATGTTATCGCAAATCTAGTAGTCATTCCCATGATGGAATTCGACGTTATACTAGGGATGGATTGGCTCTCAAAGTATAATGCTAAGATAAAATGTAGAAGTAAGGAAATCTCAGTAGTCTTGAATGAACAACCTATAATTATCTTCCAGGGATAAATATCCCGACCTGATCTTTGTCTAGAGGCACCTCCTATAACCTTATTTATGGAGTTAATTAGTGAAGATGATGAAAGAAAATAGAGTATACAAATATAAGATGTTCTGATTGTTCAGAAATACAAGGATGTATTTCCTGAGGAGTTACCTGGACCTCCCCCAGAAATAGTGGTAGATTTCTCCATTAAACTCGTACCTGGATCTAAAACGATATCAAAAACCCCGTATAGAATGGAAAATATGGAGGTAGAGGAGTTAAAGAAACAACTCCAAGATTTTTTGGAGAAGGGGTTTATCCGACCAAGTGTGTCTCCTTGGGGAGAACCAGCTCTATTTGTGAAGAAGAAGGATGGATCAATGTAGCTATGCATTGATTATAGAGAACTGAATGGTATCACAATGAAGAACAAATACCCTCTTCCAAGAATTGATGATTTATTTGACCAACTTCGTGGGGCTCAATTCTTCTCCAAGATTGATCTTCGATCTGGTTATCATCAATTGAGGGTGAAGAAGGAAGATATTCCAAAGGCTTCCTTCCGGTCAAGATATGGGCATTATGAGTTTACTATTATACCCTTTGGATTGACTAATGCTCATTCTATTTTTATGGATTTAATGAATAGAGTCTTTAAGGACTACCTTGATAACTCTGTGGCAGTTTTTATTGATGATATTTTGATATATTCAAAAAGTCATGAGGAGCATGAAGATCATATGAGGGTTATTTTTCAAACTCTATGGAAGGAGTGGCTCTTTGGAAATTTCATCAAGTGTGAGTTTTGGTTAAAATAAGTGGATTTCTTGGGGAACATCATAACCAATGAAGGAATCTCAGTTGACCCTACAAAGACAATGGTTGTGGAGGAGTGGCATCAACCCACAACAGTAACTGAGATTCGTAGTTTCCTTGGTTTAGCAGGATATTATAAGAGGTTTGTGAAAAACTTTTCACGGCTTTCTAATCTACTAAACAAGTTGACTCGAAAAGGGGTTAAATTCATCTGGACAAAGGAATGCGAGGAAAGATTCCAAGAGCTGAAGAAGAGATTGGTTACTGCACCTGTTTTAACACTACCCTATATCAAATAAGGATTCATTATTTTTAGCGATGCATCTCTAAAAGTTCTTGGGTGCGTCCTCATGAAAAATGACAAGGTCATTGCTTATGGATCTCGACAGTTAAAGATTGATGAGAAGAATTATCCTACGCATGATCTAGAGCTAGTGAAAGTTGTTTTTTATCTAAAGATATGGAGGCACTATTTTTATGGGGAGAAATGTGATATATACACCGACCAACAATGTTTAAAGTATATTTTCACACCGAAATAATTGAACATGAGATAAAGAAGATGGTTGGATCTTATTAAAGACTATGATTGTTCAATTCATTATCACCCTGGAAGAGCAAACAAAGTTGCAGATGCGTTAAGCAGGAAATACCCTATTTTTCTGGCGACAATGAGGATCCTAGAAGATCCCTGAATTAAGAATCTAGTAAATCTAGACATGGGAATTGTAATGGAAGGGACATCATCAACCATATCCCAAATGATTTCTCAACCTTCATTACTAGAGAGGATCAAGAAGGCTCAAAAAGAAGATCTGTTGTTGGAGGAGAAGTTTGAGGCTGTGAAGGATGTGAAGTTCCCTGATTTCAATATTGACCAAGAAGTTGTATTGAAATTTCGTACAAGAATATGTGTTCCATATATTCCAGAGATAAAGAAAGATCTGATGGATGAAGCTCATAGCTCTAACTTCTCTATACATCCGGGAAGCACTAAAATGTATAGAGACCTTCGTGATCATTATTGGTGGGATAACATGAAGTGGGAAATTGCTGATTACACTACAAGGTGCTTGGTGTGTCAACAAGTAAAGGTAGAATGACAACTTCCTAAGGGGGTATTACAACCTCTACCCATACCAGCATGGAAGTGGGATAATATCACTATGGACATTGTCACTGGTCTTCTGAAAACTTCCTAAGGAAACAATGTGATATGGGTTATTGTGGACCGTCTCACCAAGACTGCCCATTTTATCTCCATTTGGGAAGATTTCTCTTTGGATCAACTTTCCAAGATATACGTGAAGGAAGTGGTAAGGCTGCATGGGGTACCACTATCCATCATATCTGATCATGATCCAAGATTCACATAAAATTTCTAGAGAAGTCTTTAACATGCTATGAATACTAGATTGAATTTTAGTACGTCCTATAATCCTCAAACTGATGGCCAATTTGAAAGGACTATTCAGACACTTGAGTACATGGTGAGATTATGCTCAATGGAATTTAAAGGTGGATGGGATCAACACCTTCCATTAGTTGAGTTCTCATACAACAACAGCTTCCATTCGAGTATTCAGATGGCACCATATGGAGCTCTGTATGGAAAGCGATGTAGAACTCATACTTGTTGGGATGAAGCTGGTAAGAGAAAGCTTCTTGGGCTAGATCTTGTGCAAGAGATGACAGAGAAGGTTCATGACATCCAACAACACATAAAGGCTACTTTGAGTTGGTAGAAGAGCTATGCTGACAACCGTCAAAGGGACTTGGAGTTTGGTGTTGGCGACAAAGTCTTCCTTTGAATTTCTCCATGGAAGAGAGTCAATCAGTTTGGGAAGAAAGGGAAGCTTAGCCCTAGGTACATTGGCCCCTATGAAATCCTTGATCACATAGGAGCAGTGGCCTATCATCTAGCACTTCCAACAAACCTAGCTCAAGTTCACGATATATTCCATGTATCTCTCTTGAGAAAGTACATACCTGACCCTTCGCATGTACTGAACCCAGAGGTGGTACAACTGGAACATGACCTCTCTTATGAGGAGCAGCCAGTGGAGATATTAGACCATAGAGACAAGGTTCTACGCAACAAGACTACCCACCTTGTGAAAGTGTTGTGGAGGAATCATAAGTATGAAGAAGCGACATGAGATCCTGAGGAAACAATGAAGAAAAAGTACCCTCACCTTTTCGACTAGGCCTTTGGATTAAAATTTCGGGGACGAAATTTTTTAAGGGGGGAATAATGTAACGACCCAAATTTTTTGAATAATATATTAATTTACTCTTATTTATTTAATATAGATGTTAATGGTTAATGCAGAAAGGAGTGTCAATGGCTTCATCCAATAGACTTGAACCATATGAAGCCCACTTATCAGAGCTTGGGAAGGAGGTGGAATCTTTGGGCTTTGCTTTGGACCAAGCCCAAGCCGAACTCCAATGTGTCAATCTTGAACGGAACCACCTACGGGAGAAGATCAAGTTAGTGGAGATTACTACTAGGGGAATGTTATCCGAGCCTCCCCAAGATACTATCACCTTAGCACACCTTACACTTAGGTCTTATACTGGTGTTATAAGGGGCTATGTAATGAGACCGTAACTTCTTTGTGTAATCCTTTGAGATAAATAAAATTGTGATTTCTTCCTATGGTGAAGTTAGATATTTTTCAGATGTCTAGATAAATATAGGATGTATCTTATGAATGAATTTTGAAAAAAGGGAAATTTTAAAATATTTTTTAAAACCTTAAATAATTAATGATGTGTAAGATTTTCAAAAAAATGGTCTTCTGCAAATGTGTTCAGTAAAAAATTTAGAGTCTAATAAGATGAACTTAATTTTTTGGTGAATAGTAAATTATGAATAGTTATTTTATTCTTAGGATTATTAATGTGACCAAATGGAATAGTAATATCACTTAAAGAAAGTATTAATATAATTTAGGAACCTTGATTAAGTAATGTGATTCAACAAAATAGGTAAATAACTGTTTCAGAAATTACTAGTTAAGTATTAGTTTTTTCAGGTGAATAGTGTTTTTTATTTAAAAATTAAATTAAAAATATTTAGAAATTTATTTTTATAAAATGGAGTTCTTTTTTTAATTCAGAGCATCAATATTCTGTTAAGGTAAATTTTTTGGATTTTTATGGAAAAGTTGAATTTTCGGTGAATAGTGAATTTTCAGTTTAGAGTTTCAGGTGTTTAATGACATCATTAAAGATGTAATAATTATGTAATAATTCTGGTCTACCTATGAATAGTAAGATAAGGTATGAGGTTTCCCATGTGGCCCATACCATGGGTAAATACCATGGGCAAGCCCATGGTTTTTCTAATACCACCAATGAGGTGTCCCTTGACCCTTAATGCCTTGTACCCTCACTTCCCCTATAAATACCAAGCCATTCTCTCACCCTTTCCATTCCAAAATCATCCTCAACGAAGTTCTGGTCTCCTTACCTCAAAAGGATTCCTCCCAATGTGCCTTCAAGCCCCTCAAGGTCCCAACCTTTGAGTTTTTAGAGTTACGTTTTAAGGTAAGGGATCCCACCTCTCTCTTTCTTTCCAAGTACTCTCTTTTATGTCATATATTTTATGCTCCATGTTCTTATGTTGTAAGATGTTATTTTATATTCATCCTACTGTCCTTTTCATGTTCGTATAATGAGGAACCCCCTCTTTCTCTCATCAATTCATTTTAAGAATGTTTAAGTGGCACCGTTAGGCTGCCGAAATTTTAAGGGATTCTTTCACCCTTCTTGTTTTCAAGTTCTATTTTCATGTCAAGTATTTAATGTTCATTTTTATTATGTTGGGGGTATGATCTCTATATCTATCATACTTATCATTTATTTTCATATTATTAGAGACCCTATTTTATCTCATCAATTCAATTTTTTAAGTATTAAGTGATGCCGTTAGGCTGTCGAATTTTCATAAGAGAAATCTTCTTTTTGTCTTCATTCCATGTTTTTAATTTCATATTATATGTCTGTAAATTTCATTACCATGTTATTATATCCTTTATATTATGCCCCTATACTGTTTTATGGACCATTTATGAGTGGGTGACCCATGTCCCCTCTATTTTCAATGTTTTCTAAAACCCTGCAACATAACCGTTATGCTGCCGAATTTTCATCTCAAAATATCTCTCTCTTTTTCTAAAATTATTTTATTTTATTAAGTGAATACTAAAAACTCTTTATTCTACAGGGGTATTAACATATATATCACAAATGTTTATTTTAAATTCTGGTATTTACATACATAAGAACCACTTTCCTTTTCCATGGGTGTAAAGTGACATAAAGATCACGTCTTTAAAGCAGTTTTTAAAATGTTATGATTATGAAATGAAAACCATTTCTTTTATGCTATATGGGTTATTTATGAAATATTTGATGATGATATATGTGGATCAAATGATAATAAAGACAAATTTAAGGGTGCGCCGTGATAGCACTCCAATGCATTGGGTAATGATGAAACCACTAGAGATTACAACTTTAACGATACCTTGGAGAATAACCTTAGTAATTTCAAATGACACCTTGGGGATGGACCTTGGTGATATGTTCATGAATGTCTAAGTTAAATATTGTAGACACATCTTCATGTTATGAATCATGTTCTTTACTTTATGATATGCCTCATGATCTATTTCTAGTTCCTTAAAGCTATTTATCATGAATTTATTGATGTATCTCAAATTCACATGAAAAATGTTTCACTTGTTTCCCTCACTGGGACATCTGATCACCCTTTCCTTTGATGTATGCTACCTGGTTATGAGATGCTATAATGAACCTAGGATGGACAATGAAGAAGCCTTTCAAGTGTTTAAGAAGAATTTTTTTTATGTTGTCATGTATTAAGTTCCTGGTTTCCAAGACACTAAACCTTAAAGATCCTTGGTTTTGTAAAATGTAATGAAATTTTATGTAATAAAAAAGGTGGGATGCTATAGGACTTGTCAGAGGAGGAGCAGCTGGAAGACGAGACTCCCATTGATCACACATCCTCTATAGCTGCAGGGGTGGATGGGGCACCCGTGATTACCGAGGAGGCCCCAGATCCAATGGGGTCAGCTGCCTAGGACCCGATGGATCCCATGGTGATGGAGCAAGAGCCTTTTATCAGGGCAGTTATTGAGAACCCAGAGTGGGCCATCGTTCTATTTACCGAGGGAGTAATTTCCCCGTGCTTGATCTCCGTAGATGACAGCTTGGAGACAACTTTGGGAGTTGCTGGCCTTGGGTGTGGCCTTTGGTCCTGGGCACCTCTAGGGGTTTCCAAGACTCCACTACCCATTAAAGATGTAGAGTCTTCCTCGAGTGGCAGTAGCGGCGTAGAGCTCGAGGGCACCAACGCATTGATGATCAGGGGTAATCTTCTCAATCTCTTACCACTGAATCCTTTCTTTTCCATTTTCTGATTAGGGATACTTATCTATCTTGTTGAATTTCAGGATTTAGGACCACAACCTTCGGCGCTGGAGATTGGGCCGTTGGATCCAATCCTGCCTGTGACCACAACTGCTGGGGGCGAAGTTGCCGCCGCATCAGAGCTTGTGGCTGAAGCCGTATCATGTTCCTTCTTGGTTATGTTTTTCTCAGAGTATGTATCGTCGTCCAGGAGTGACTCCGAGCATAACCAATGGGTCCTTTCCAGTCATCGACCATCTTGCAAAAGGGCATGGGAGAAAATCTGGAAGCTGGTTTCTCAGATGTTCTTGGCCGAGATGCTGACTAAATTTCTGAAGCTCTGAGATATCTTTATGCTATTAGGATTCGACGACTTTGACTACCATGGAATTTATGATATAGTCAATCAGGTGGTCGCTGACTGGGAGAGGCTTGACGGTTTTAAATCTCACCTTTCTATTGCTCCGTCTGAAGCCTACCTTTCCTCAACCTAAGAATTTTTCCTAACATAAGCTCATGATCATGCCGGGGTAGTCGCGAGACTTCAGGGAGAAGTCCTTAAGCATTGTTATCAACTGGAAGTGCTGAGGAGTGACATACTACGACTGCAGTAGGAGGAGGCCAATTCCAAAACTATAATTGAAGAAGGGTAGCGGCAGATGTAGGAGGAAATGATGGCATGCTTAAAGGCGACACAAGAGGTTGAAGCACTGCGAGATGATGCGGAAGCTGAGACAGATTTGCTACAAAATCTCTATCAAGCGATCAATGATTCACATCAATGCCTGATAAAACTTTGTGAATCCACTAAAAGTCTCCTGTAATACCCTTTAACTGCTAGAGGAGGGTCAGGATTGTGGAATCCCTTCTTATCAACTTTTTATGGAACAAAAAGATGTTTCTCCTTAGCACCCTTTGCTCTCTTCTCCTGTGATAGAAATTATTTGAAATGGTTGCTGTATATGATAATTCACCAAAATTAGAATAATCAGAGTTCAGGACAATTGATAAAATAGAAACGAGCTCTAATTTTTTCCTAGACCATGGGATCCAGCGAGCATTGTTTGACTATTGCTAGGATTTCATAGAAAACCCCACAAGATTTTTATCTTTTCCATCAATACCGTAATTTTTCCTGGGCCCATTTGGTGTGGACCTAGCGGGTATGGCTCGGATTTTTCTTTGGTCGCCCTTTTCGGGTTTTTGGCCTAACGGGATTTGTGCCTCTTTTTGTGAGCAGTTTAAAGTCCCACCAACAAGACTATCATTTCTGATGTTTTAGGTTGAACATCTTTTACCAGATATGGTGGGGCGAGGTCCCTGACGAGATTTGGTTGATTAAAAGATGTCTCAATACCTTTCAAACACACGTGGGGGGAACATGTTTAGATTTGAACAACATGGAGGGCATATCACAAGGTATGGGATCTGTATCAGCGTGTAGAGGTAGGAAAGGCATTGCCTGAAGAAGACTTTCCTTTGTTAGATGGACCAAGGGCGATCAATATGAAGAGCCGTTGAGGGCATGGTATGCATAGTCGTGTAAAGGTGTCCTCAAGTTAATGACTATCCATTTCTGATGGCTTAAGGACTTCATGGATGTCCGGATTGTGGAAACCACCATGGGTTGCTTGGAAAGGTTATGTGATGTCTGAAAGGGTTTGGGAACATCTGTATTAATCAGGAGTGTGGACAAAGGGTCCCTGTCCTACGAATTTAGCTATCGTGAAGGATGGTTGGAGCTTGGTGCAGTTTAATGTCATGCAGCTAGGAAATTTTTTAAAATGGAACGGCTTTTCCTGGTTCTCAGTAATCTCATCAGAGAGGTTCCACCATATTCAGGCAGGGTTGTGAAAGAGGTTGGTAAACTGTAGCTCAGAGGGTTTCTGAATCTTGGGATGGATATGGGGCTCAGAGGCCAAGAGGCGTACAGAGAGAAGCATTGCCTAAGGTAATATTTCATTTGGTAGACGGGCCAAGGGCGATCAATATGCAGAGCCGATGAGGGCATGGTATGAATAGTCATGAAAAGGTGTCCGTAGGTCAATGATTTTATTCTTATGATAGCTGAGCAACTTTAGGAAAGTTGAGATTCAGAACCACCCTGGGTTGGTTACAAGGATTCAGCTCTTTCTGTGTACAAAGTGCGATTTATGAGGAGAGGGTGCCTGGACACGGGAGAAACATCTAGGCTAAATTTCCTGGGAATGGGTAAAGTCATCCATTCTCACACTGGTGTGAGATGGTGGTTTGTGCATGTCTGGCCTATGCATTGAGGGAAAGAGGAAAACCTCTATTCCTGACCGAAACCATGACAGGTTTCGACCATGCAGTTTAACATCATGTGGCAAGGACGAAGGGAATTTTTATTATTACTAAATCCGTGCAGTTTAACATCATGCGGTGAGGACATATTCTATGCAGTTTAACATCATGTGGTAAAGACAGGGAGCATTATTAAAAATACTGTGCAGTTTAATGTCTTGCAGCAAGGACGAGGGGCATTTTTAAATCCGTGAAAAATGCTTGTAGTTGGAGGCATTTCCATGGATGTTTAATGCTAGGTTTTTGTAGCTTCACGCCAAGAGACAAAGACTTACCCCATGTAGTTTTAGCGTCATGCAGTAACAACATTTTTGCAAAGGACACTCTTGATTAGAATGTAAATGGGATCAAATATTTCAGCATGTCCAAGATGTGGAGAAGGATTGATGGTGTAAATCGTGGTCCTGAGGGTTCTTGGATCAGGAGAAATGATATGGGGGATCTGAGGCCGATAAGCGTACGTAGCTAGGAAGAGCATTGCCTGAGGAAATATTGCCTTTGGTAGACATTCCAGGGGCTATCAATATGCAGATCCACTGAGGGAATGGAATGCATAATCGTGAAAATGTGTCCACGGGTTGGTGACTTTCCACTTCCGATGGCCATGAATGATTACGAGGATCCACGATTGTCTGGTCCACGAAGTCTGTCATTTGGTAAGGAAATATTTGGACATGTCGGGGATGTTCGTCACTGGTTATTGTTAAAGCTCGGGGAGTTCCCTGTGATGATTTATCTTCCTCATGGGGTGTACATTTACTCCATGCAGTTTAATGTTGTTCAGTAAGGATGAAGTAATCTTAGTTTAACAGTCATAGAGTTCGGACCATGGGGTGACTATTGCTACAATCACCCAGAGGGAAATTGAGTTAGGATGCTCTGGTATACTTTGAACAAGTGCGAGGGAATGAGGGTGTAAACTGTAACTCTGTGGTTTCCTGGATCAGGAGATAAGGTATGGGGCTCTGAGGATAGTAAGCGTACGGAGATAGGAAGAGTATTGCCTGATTAAATCTTGCCTTTGGTAGATGGGCTAGGGTCTATCAACATGCAGAGCCGCTAAGGGAACGGTATGCATAGTCATACAAATGTGTCCACGAGTCGATAACTTTCTACTTCCGATGGCCATGGATTATTATGAAAATCCGGGATTTCTCATAGCACAGAGTTTGGCATATGGTGATAATGGTGTCCAAGCATACAAGGAACATCTTTACCGCAATTGCCCATTGATTCAAAGTAGC
Organism: Viscum album; assembly: GCA_963277665.1. NCBI lineage: Eukaryota > Viridiplantae > Streptophyta > Magnoliopsida > Santalales > Viscaceae > Viscum > Viscum album. The sequence continues at coordinate 232,984,649 of OY728119.1, forward strand.
CTAGCCCTGGATTGATGTTTGTAGATGCAGATCATCATGTGAACCATGGGTGGATACAAAGGCAAACCAGGTAGGGATACCCTGACAACGTTTAGATGTGAGAGGGGTACGAACTTATAAACCACTACTCCATTAATTTTTGGATCGGGAGATATGATATGGGGGCTCTGAGGCCAGTCAGCGTATAGAGATAGGAAGAGTATCGCCTGGGAAAATATTTCCTTTGGTAGATGGGCCAAGGGCTATCAATATGCAGAGCCACTGAGGGCATGGTATGCATAGTCATACAAAGGTGTCCACAGGTAGATGACTTTCCACTTCTGATGGCCATGGGTGGTTATGAAGATCTGAAATTATCCGGGTCGCGGAGTTTGATGTATGGAGGGGATGCATCCAAATGCGCAAGGAGTATTCCCATCCTGTTTTTCTATATATCTTGGGTGGGACATGAAGAAGTCCGTGCAGTTAATCATCATGCAGTGAGGATGAAGTTCGTGCAGTTTTATCATCATGTAGTGAGGACGAAGTCCCTGTAGTTTTAAAGTCATGTGGTGAGGATGAAGTCCATTTAGTTTTAACGCCATGCGGTGAGGATGAGGATGAACCGATGTGAAAAGGAGATTCCGTGCAGTTTAACGTCATGCGGTAAGGACGAGGGGTATATATACCTATGTTTTCTTTTATTAGCAGCTATTCTAGTAAATAAGATCCCGACATTGCTACGTATCCTGCGAGGGCAGTAATCAAACCACACATAGTTCTTTTAAGGGGAATACACCCTGTACAGTTCTGGTTCATACAGGGGAAAGGGGATATTTTTATCCGGGCGGTTTAACGTCGCACGGTAAGGATGAGGAATACACCCCGTGCAGGTCTGGTCCTTACATGGGGGAAAGGGGGTATTTTATCTTTATTTGGGGATGGGTGTGCTAGAGTGTGGAATTATGGTGTCACTACATATCCTACGAGGGCAGGAATCAAGCCATACATAGTTCTCTAGAAGACAATACACCCCAAACATGTCTGGTCCGTACGTGGGGGAAATGGTCATTTTTAATCTTCATTCGGGGGTGGCTGGGCCCAGATGGGGGACCCTGGCGTCACTACGTATCCTGCAAAGGCATGAATCAAGCCATACATAGTTCTCTTAAAGGGATACACCCATGTAGGGTTGGTCCGTTCATGGGGGAAAAGGGAACTTCTAACTTTATTTGGGGATGGCTGGGCCAGGATACCGAATCCTGGCATCGCTACATATCATGCATGGGCAGGAATCAAGTCGTACGTAGTTCTCTGAAATCCATGCAATTTAACGTCGTATGGTGAGGAAAAAATACTCCTAGTTTAGGGTAATAGAGTTGGACCATGGGCCTTGGCATTTTAACGTCCTGCAGCTCGGAAAATAGGTGCTTGGCAGTTTAATGTCCTGTAGCTTGGACGATAACTGCTTTTGGTTATGCGAAATACTTCTTCAAAAATCTCGCATTCATGGGAGCGGTAGTGAACTGCCCATCCATGTAGATCAGGGAATATGCTCTATTGGATTATACCATGTGTATAACATATGGTCCCTCCCATCTGGGCTACAACTTTGGAGGTTTCTTTCTGGGTATCATTGGGGTCGAGAGGACTAACACCAATTCTCCTTCCAAGAAAGACCAAAGATGAACCTTTTTATTGAAGGCTCTGAGATCCGGTTCTGATATACTTCTAGATGGTTCAAAGTGTGCAACAGCTTCTCATCCAGCTATTCCAATTCAACTATCCATTTTTCCGATTGCTCATCATTGGATAACTGATCACAAATGTAAACACAGAGCGAGGGAAATTGGAGTTCAATGGGTAGGACTGCTTCTGTTCTGTATACTAATGAGTACAGAGTGGCCCGAGTAGCTGTGAAGATTGTGGTTTGATAACCCCACAATTCATGAAGGAGTTTATCCGGCTATGATTTCTTGTCTTTTTCCACCGTTTTCTAGAGAATGTTTGACATGGTCTTGTTGAAAGCCTCTATCTTTCCATTGGCCGCTGCATGGTAGCGGGATGAATGGTTAGACTTGATACCATATTCTTGGTATAGTTTCTCCAATTCAGCAGAGCAGAAGTTGGTGCCATTATCCATCTGTATGGTATGAGGGATGCCAAATCTGGTGATTCCATTGTCTTTCACAAAGATGACAATGTTTCTTTCCCTGAATTACTTGAGGGGTACAACTTCTTCCCATTTGGAAAAGAAGTCAGTTTTTTTGAGGATATACTTCAGTTGTTTAGCCGTGGCGAGAGGATATAGTCCCACGACGTCTATTCCCATGATGGAAAATATCCAGGAGTACTTGGCCTAATAGAGTAACTCCGGGGGTTGGTGAATAAAGTTGGAATGAATTTGATAGGAGTGGCATTTTGCGGTAAATTTCTTGCAATCTTGTGCCACGATGGGCCAATAGTACCCAAGCCTTCGAACCTAATGGGAAAGCTTAGACCCTGACTGATGTGATCCACATACTCCGACATGTACTTCATTTATGAAAATAGCAGTTTCTTCTCCATAAATGCTTCTGAGGAGGACTCTACTGAGGCCTCATTTTTAGAGGACCTCTTGCTGACCCGTGCCACCATATAAGACAAATCTCATTGTTCATCTCGGTATTTGCTCTCATTGACCCCTGTCTGATGGAAGTTCTCCCTATTAAAGGTAGTTTGCAATGGGGGTCATCTAGCCGGTGGCAGGAGCATATGGATCAGGGATAGGACTGAATTCATTTATTTCTTCTGTCTTAGTCTGAAAAAATGGTTGGACCATTTAATGATGAGCAATACTGATAATTGTTTCATCCTGGTCTAGATTAGCTAGGGTTGTGGCCACATTAGCTAATGCATCAACCTGGGCATTCTGAGACTGGGGGATATAGGTCAATGTTGGTTCTTTGGATAATTCCACCATTATCCCTCAAACATGTTCAGATAGGGGAATCAGCTCCTCCTTTGTAATAGCATAGTCACCATTGACTTGATTGATGACTAGTTTCGAGTCACCTTTTACCTTAAGGTGTCTTAATTGTTCCTAGAGTGCGAGATCCAGGCCTGCAATGAGGGATTGATACTCCGCTTCATTGTTCGTACATCCTTCTAACAGGAGGAAGGAATATGGAAAGACTTCCTTTTCTGGGGACATGAGTATGATCCCCAGCCCCACTTTGTTAAATTTTGGATCCTCCATCCTCTTACTTGTCGAGCATTGGTATGCGCCATCGAAATACATCGCCCATGTTGGGAACTCCTCTTGAACCGAGAAGATGTCTTCATCAGGTAGCTCGATGTCCGATGCGGTTGTCCCTGTCGAGGGGTGCTCTGCCATAAAATCTTCTAATGCATAGCCTTTGATGGCTTTCTGAGGCACAAACTAGATGTCAAACTATTACAGGATGACTTCCCATCAGGATAGGCGCCAGGCCAGCATCGGGCGGCTGAGGATGTACTTGAGCGGGTTACTACGCGAGACCAAATGGAATTCATGTTTCCGTAGATAATGTCTCAATTTTTGAACTGCGAAGTCCAAGGAAAAAAACTCTTCTTGATGTTTGAGTATCATGTTTTAGCATCGATCATGGTTCTTTTGAGGTAATATAGACTTTTTTCACTGCCGATATCATTTTTCTGTGTGAGGAAGGCTCCCAGTGATTGCTCTAGGTACGTCACATATACGATAAGAGGAATTCCTTCAACTGGGGGCATTAGCACTAATGGGCTTAATAGGTAATTCTTTAGGCTGTCGAATGCCTCTTGGAAATCATATGTCCAATGGTACGTAACCCCTTTTTCATTAACCTAGTGAAGGGAAAACATTTACCTATCAGGTTGGCTATGAACCACCTAATGTAGGCCAGGTGTCCTTGAAATCCTCTCAACTCAGTGAGATTTCAGGGAGGTGGTAAACCAAGGATAGCCTTTGTCTTTTTAGGTTTGACTTTGATGCCACAATAGCATACGACGAAGCCAAGAAATTTCTATGAGGTAACCCCAAAGGTGAATTTTAAAAGGTTCATCTTCAGGCTATGTTGTCGAAGTTTGTTGAATATGGTTTTAAGGTATGATAGGTGATCTGAGCGCTGTCTTGATTTGACCAACAATTCATCCACGTAGCATTCAACAGATCTCACTAGGAATGGTTTAAAGATACGTTTCATGGCACTTTGATATGTGGCGCCAGCGTTCTTGAGACCAAAGGGCATGACCCTATAACATAATACTTCTTGAGGGGGCCTGAAGGTAGTGGATTCTTTGTATTCTCAGTCCATTCTGATTTTATTATACTCAGAATAACCTTCCATGAAGAAGAGAGCCCCATACCCGGCCATTGTGTCGATTAATAACTTGGTGATCGGGACCGGGAAATCATCTTTTGAGAAATGCCGATTGAGATCTCAGAAATCGATGCAAACATGGATTTGTCCATTCTTTTTCTTGACTGGGACAATGTTGGCTAGCCATATGGCGTATTGGACCTCCCGAATGAAGCCGGATTTAATAGGATTATTGACTTCAGCCTTTATCATGGCAGCATGTGTGGGGTACATCATTCTGGTGGATTGTTTATAACCTCGATGGTCTTCTGGAAGACCTAAGTGGTGCGTCACCACTTCAGGATCGAGTCCCAGAATTTCTATTTAATTCTAGGAAAAAAATCTTGATGTTGTTTTTGGAAATAGGTATATACCTCGTGCTCCTCAGGAGACATGGATATACTAATGAGAGTGGGCCTCAAGTCTTCCTCTATACCCAGGTTTATTTCCTTGAGCTTGTCCATAGTGGTGGAGATACCTTCCTCGAATACGGGAGGTGCATCCCTAATATCTTCCTCTTTTTATTCCCCCACATTTTCATCTTCTTGATCCGACAGGGGGAGAGTTCTCGTCACGGGCTCTTGGGAGTCCGGAGGCAAGGAATTGTGGGCTTCCTTGCTCAAGTATTCGCCCCCAATTTGAGGGTTAGCGATTGTTTCTGCACTTCTATGCTTGGGCGTCATGGATGACATCATGAGGATAGCTAAGTACGTGTTCAGACTTGAACTCCCGCTCTAAACATGGTTGATGGGAAGTATGTAGTTCTCAACGAGCTGCTTGAGAGGGTTATCAGGAACCATTTCTAGACTGTTTGGAGTGGAGATCCAGTTGATACCATTGATCGAAGGCTTCTTCTTCTTTTTCTCATAAATCCCAGCGTCAATGTAGTGTGACCCAGAGAGCTCTAAAGGGGTCTTGTCAGTGTGCAATGTTCCACCTTGTATATTGACATAATACTTAATACATTGGTGGTAGGATGAAGGAATGGCCATGTGCTTATGGAGCCATGGCCTTCCCAGCCGAGCATTGAATGCTGTGTTCTGTCGGACCACCAAGAATTCTGAGTTGGCCACAAGGTCGCCAAAATTGATTTTTAGCTTGATTTTTCCCATTGGCTTCTGTTTACTCTTGTCGTAATCCAATAGAGTTGGGGATGAGGGTATTAGATCATCATCACTATATCCCAACTTACGAAGTGTCCCTAGGGGAAGGAGGTCAACACCAGATCCATTGTCAATAATGACTTTCTGGATGCCAACATCATTTAGTGTACTTGACACATAGAGTGGTTTGATGTGTCCTTGCATGATGGCATCTTCATCCTGATCGATGATGGAAATAACCGTATTGCATTTAGCCAGGCCAATCTCCATCCAGTAAATCTCGGTGGTGGCTACATTGAATTGAAACTCCTGGGGGCTGAGCAAGGCCTGTATAAGCACCTCCCTGAGATCTGCTGACAAACTCAGGGCATCCAGGATTGACAATTTGGCTAGTACCGACGCCAGATGCTTAAGGATATCATATTTCTGCTCCAGCGGCTAGCGCTTCCCTTTTGGAGAGAGAGTTTTAGCAGGAACTTTGGTTTCTAGAGTATGTGATGAGGAGGGACCAGCCACGGGGTCAGATGTCGGCGGTGTTCCCACATTCTAGGAACTCGACCCGGCTGGTCTGTTGATGTGCACTAGGCGGCTAAACACTTGTTCCTCCTCTAATGGGTACCGTAGAATAACGAGGCTAGAGTGGATGCTTTTGGAGGTGGAGGGATATTATTTCTTCAGCTGAGTCCGTTGAAGGGCTCTTCGATGGGTTTCCATGATATTAACGGTTTGGGTTGGGGTAAAAACATAGGGTTGGTTTCGGCCACGACTACGCCTCCCCTGGTATCCCCTGCCTCTGCGATTTCTCCTCTCTACCCCTTGTGTTGGGAACTCGGGTTCGTAACCATACCCTTTGTTAGGAATAGATTCCATTATATGGATGACGTTGATGGAACCAAAGATTAGCTCCTCATCCATTGACAGGTCAACCTGGTCGGTTGTCCCTGATGGTGCCATTTGGTGGGTCGGTGCCCATTGTGCCAAGTTTGAGGGCATAAAAGCCAACAGTGTCAGGGCTAACTTCAGCCTCATTGTAGACTGCTCATCTTGAACTTGTCTCCTCCCATTTCTATTATTCTTGGATGACTGGCTTGTGGAGGGTTGTGAGGCCGATATTGTCGGTTGTGCGGCATTAGGGGCTGTTGGCGGCAACACTGACTGTTGTAGTTGATCTCGGAGTATGCCCTGAGCTCGATTGATAGTCTTCCAAGTCATACAACCATCAAATTTATGCCCCTTCTTTTTAGTGACTTCCTGCCACCCCTCCCCTTTATCGGAGTCAGTGGTAGAAATATACGTCACATGTGCTGGGCTGGTCCCAGCTCGACTTGCCCGGAGTCTACCATCCTTTGTAGGAGGTCATTGAAGATGAAGAATTCCTGGATATTGTGCCCCAAAATTCGATGGTAGGGACAGTAATCTGGCCTTTCATCACAGACAACTTCTTTGGGCTTCATTGGCTCCAAGAGGTGGATCAAATTTCAATTCATGGCGACGATGAAGTAGTCACGGAATTGGTCCTCTCGGAACAAGTATACTTTGTGTCTTCATTCCTCGAACTGGTTCCGCTTCGACCCTCTCTGATCGTCCCGCTTGGGCGGAGGTGGCCCCTGATATAAATGGGGCCTTTGATTATTTGGGGGAGGCCTAGGCAGTGGAGCAGGCGCAGGGGATGGCATGAGTGTGACAGAGGGAGATTTAGCTCTAATTGCTCTCTTTGCAGAAGCCTGAGAGGCTACTCGGGACATCTGATTAGTCTGCTGCAGGGAGTCTTCAATTCTTTGGGCAATGTCAGAGAGATTACAGAAGCCAGTGGTGCAATCCAATAGTATGAGCGGTGTTTGCATCTCATCTCAAAGGTTATTGATGCATATGGAAAGCATCTCATCTTGGGGTATTGGCCTATTCCGAGAGTAGGTCAGACCCTTCCATATGGCAATGAAATATGAGACCCTATCATTCTCCCTCTGTTTGCAATTCATGAGGTTGGTGACCATTGTTTTCGGCAACATTGAGAAGAAGTGGAACATGAACTGCTGCTAAAGATCTTCCCATATTTTGATTGACTAAGCTGGTAGACTCATATACCAGACGAATGTAGATCCTTGCAAGGTCCACATGAAGCATATGAGTTTCACTGCTTCTTGTTGTTCTAGAGTTCCATTCATAGGGTCACAATAAGACGCGTAGTGCATCAAATGTTGTTCCGAATCACTTGATCCATTGAAAATAAGGAATACAGGGCTCCCAAAATTGGGTGGAGGAGGCGTGTTGCTCACCCAATCTGGGTAGGACTTTTTCTCTAGCTGTACCAGAGCGCGCTGAGCTTCTATTTCTTTTAATCGAGCTGTCAGTGCCTCGATGGTGTTGGCGATACCTAGGTTCACATCCTGTTGGGCCCGGTCTTGGGAAGGTGTATCCCGAGGCGTTGCTTTAGGATCTGGCTCAGCCAAAACCAAGGGTGTGTATGCCGTTTGTGACACCTTCAGAGTTTTTAGACGTACTCGCTCTAGTTTCTTCTTGAGTGGGGGGAAGTCTTGGTATTCATCCTAATCAATGTTCATGTAGTTGGATGGGCCGGATGCCACATTTGGCGGGAGCCCTAACCGTGCTTCGTTTTCCCGGGAAAACCTTGGTCTTTGAGGCTCACTTGATGGGAGTACAATGTGTGGCTCTTCTTGGGAAGCGATTTCAATAAGATGGTTCCTCTGGAGTAGCTTGGCATTAATTCGCCTCAATTATTTCATTTCCTCTTCCTGCTGAGCAAATCTCTCTTCGAGCATAAGTGGCTTGTTTTTATTGAGAGAAAGAGGCAGGTTAAGGGTAACCGGTCCTTTACTATTATCCCTATTGGAAGCTCGCAGGGTAAGCGGAGGAGGTTTAGCTGGAGGGGAGGCCATATTTAGGGTGGCCCTATGGTTTCAGGTGTCTACACCTGATGGTTCATTGTGAATCACAGCCTGATCGGAACCTTCGTCCCCCGATCCATATGGATTTCCATCATCTCCGGTGTTACCCGTGGGGTTAAACTCTATGGAATTGATGGATGCATATCATGGGGTGGAGGAGATGTTATCTTCCAAATTGGAAGAGGATCTCCCTCACCTTTTACTGGTCATCCCCTTCCTGTCCCAGGATTACTTTTAGACTCCCTGAAGGAGGGTGACACAGAGAATTCATTGATGTGACCTTACGGTACGCCTCCCTCTTGAAGGGGATGATGATTTAAAGGATGGGATAGGGAAGGAACCTCTTCTTCTGACTGTCCCCCCTAGATGGGAGAATACTGATTCTCATGGGGGAGGTTGTTGTTGAGGTGGTAAAAATGACCCCAGCTCTGAGGGCTGGGGTTGGATCCATTCCTTGGACGTTGAGTCTCTTCCAGTTTTTATTGGTCTTATGGGGGCATTTGTTGTTAAAAATGCCCCCATCCCTACAGGCTGGGGTTGACTCTGGATTACGGCAGTGGCTACTGCCATCGCTACCTGCCTGATCTTGAGTCCCCCCATTTGGGGGTAAACTGGATCCGATGTCGATTTCACCTTTGAATCAGTCCCCTATGGGGAGCCAAGCGATGACTGCTGATTGACCTATCTTAGGCATGAGGCCTGTCTTATGATTTCGGTGGCCTGATTCAAGAGTCTGTGAATGGCTTGTTCCCATCAGGCTTGACACTTCTGGGACTTACTCAAGGCATGTCTCTATAGGGTGTGTCGCCTTTCCTGAACGGGGACACCACTTGATTGCTGTCTTGATGTGATGATGTTGCAAGACATTATATCGAATGGGTTCCTCTGGGCAGGGAGCGGAGTGAAATGCAGAGCTCCATGTTCTCCGCATCCTCTGATATGGACTTCCGTCAGAACGTTATCAATGAGGCGGTGCAACTGGTCCAGTGCACTGAGGCAGGCTAACTCAAGGATTCCTTTATGCCTCTCAGGTCGCAGTTGCCGCACCGAAGGAAGAGAATCCAGATCTATGTGGTGTAGGAGGTCTCCTATTGTCTTGAACTTGTCTACATACCCATCGTAGGGAAGGAAGATTGATTGCAGCCGGCGGAGGGTTGTCCATATATTGGAACGGATGTTGTGCACACATTCTTCTAATAACTTTCTGGGTATGTCGAATTGAGAGGTGGTCGTGGGCCAAAACATAACTGGTACTTCATCTCTAGCTAGTCATTTCCTCAGGTGAAACATGTCGGCATACTCCTCCGCTAGTGATTCCTCTACCTGGTCGGCCCAACTGAGATGCTGACTGATAGTGTGGTTGGGGGTGGTGAGGCCAATAGGTAATGGATTATCATGTGGGTGATTCCGAGGTGGTTCAAAAGATGAATGTGGCCCCGTACCATCTCTTGATTGAAGAAGGGTGTCGTTGGAGACTAGCTGGGAATCTGACATGCTTGATCACATCCTTCTGAGTGACTCTGCATATTAGGGATTTTCTATGCCTGATTTGGCAGGGGTAGGACCTTCCTATCGATATGATATGTCACTACATGGAGGACCTTCGAAATAACTGCCATCATGGTGAGGATGAACATCATGGTTTGATGTTCGATGTGTATCCTGGGGAGGACCTTCAAGACACACTGCGATAAGGGGAGGACCTTCTTGTTTCTTGGGGCCATTGCAGGGAGGACCTTCGCAATGGCGGCCATGGTGGCGAGGACTACCATAACAGCTGCCACAATGGCAAGGAATACCATCACAGCTGCCGCAGGGAGAATGTCTTCAGGGTACATCATGGGGAGGGCCTTCAGAATTTACCACAATGAGGGGAGGTCCTTCTCGTTGCTTGACATATCTAAGGGGAGGACCTCCATTATCAGAGTGGCGAGGACTACCATCGTGCTCTGATGCCTGGCTACATGGAGTGTTGTTGCAGCATAACCCCTGGGGAGAACATTCAGGGTAGGACACGACAAGGGGAGGCCCTTCTTGTTGTAATGAGATGTCACTATGGGGAGGGCCTCTGTAGTTGCAACTACGATAGTGATAACTACCATCATAATCTATGGTCCCACTACACGGAGAGTTTTTGCAATGTATACCCCGGGGAGGACCTTCAGGGTGGACCGCAGTAAGTGGAGGGCCTTCTTCCTGCTCGATATTTTGGTCATGCAGAGGGATTCTATTACTCGCATCAAAAGATAAGATCTCATGATTGATCTTTATATGCCCATGGGGGAGGCCCCCGTGGGTGCTATAGGGAGTACCTTCAGAGCTACTGGTAGAGACATTGTGGGGAGGACCTTCACAACGTCTACTGGCACTCCTATAATATGGTAATGGGTGGGTTGGGTTATGAGCCTTGGATATGTTCTTAGAGGCATTGGGAACCCCAGCCTCTAGCAGAGTGGAGTCATGAACCCACTCTTTATTTTCTGGCTGCCTTCGACGCGTTTGGGGCACTTTTTTGCGGGCAGCGGGGACCGTCTACTGTTGATAACAACTTTCACCTTTAGGTCCCTTTCTCGTTGGGTCCCGGGATGCAGTCGAGATATGCCAACGAACATCTTGACTTTTAGCAGGGATATATGAATGCTCTGGAGCATCCACCGTGATGCATGGGTGTCCCCCAGTTGGAATGAGTGAAGCTGCTCAATTCGGTTTCTCTTGTATCAAGGAACATGGCCGATGACCCTACTAGGAAGAATCAGGGATGCATATCTACTCCAAGTAGGCTATCTCATCTCTTATATGAGTCACCACAATTGGGGAGATGGGCTCACGGGTCCGAGTCCTTGCTGTCTCTGCTAATGCAATTACATTCTGGAAAGTCTGCAAGATATGATCTGGGATTGATACCTTCTCCTCCATCATTTCCAGGATATGAAGAGAGACATATTTGGCTTGAACGGGTATGAAGACCCATTATAGTGTTGGAGTAGGAATATCCTGCTTTGGTCCTCCAGTGGTCAGTGGGTACTGACAATTATCTTGTGTCAGGGAAGGTGAACGAGTCTTCCCCTATGCTGGGATATGCCAGTTTATCTCTCCGTTTTCCGCCACATCAAGATGGTAGACTTTACTTGAATCCATAGGGAGTTGTCCCTGCATATGTTGGTTCCCCACCGTATCGAGTCGGTGGCCTTTGTTGGAAGGGAGACGTGCCCACCTATTAATTGCTGCAACATCTAGATGGCGGGCTTTGTTGATCGCCACCACATCGGGATGGTTGGCATCAAGAGCATCTTCTAGGAGATGGTCCTACAGGTGCTAGGTTTCCACCATGTCTGGTTGGTGAGCTTCATGACCCCAGGCAGGGAGAGGTGCTTGCCAGGTAGGTGTCATCCTGTGTGAGTGATGTGCTTGATGGAGCTCGGTGGGGATGCACGCCTGCTCGTATGATGCCGCCATGTCTGGATGGGGGGATTTGGAGGAGCGGAAAAGTGTATGTACCTGCTCAAAATACGTATCCATGACTGGGCAGTGGAGCTCCTCCTCAGAGACAATGGTAATGACCGGTCCCTGGTTGTACATTTTCCACCCTCTTCGGGCAGTCTGAGGGGTCGAAGCTCGGGGAGATTGGGCCTGGATCCTTGGGGTGACATCCTCCTTAGCATGAGGATATTGACTCGCGCATAACTGCATTGACATCTTCCGGTGGGGGCCTTAGAGCAGAACCCACATTTAGTGGGGATGAAGTCCTTGGTGTCAACCTCATCCTTATCCCTAAGATAAGGGAGGTACACATTGGCTCATTCTGGGGATAGACTCTCGAAATGGTTTGATACGGCAACAGGAGCCGTTTGGATCTGCTTTTGTGGCTGCTGCTTGGAAGGCGACTAGTGGGTCTTGGTGGTTTGGATGGCATGCATGGCCGTCTCTACCATTGGGAGAGTACTATTCAAGTGGTACTCTCGGATCAATGCATCTGAGACCCAGCGTTGAAGATGTTGAGTAGGTGATGAGGTCCTTCATTGGTGAGGATGTCCGGTCATTGTGTTGCTCGATGTACGTGTTTGTGAGTTCCTCCGTGATGCCATTGGATCGAAGGGAGTTCTGATTGGTTTCTGTAAAATATTTTCAACAAATACAAACATCAAACCCATGAAAGCAGCATCTCATAATCCTATGCGTAATTAATGACCTTGCTTGGCCCTCCTTGTGAGTATAAGGGGGAACAAAGTGGGATTAGGTTAAATCCTTCATGCTTGGTTAAAGATTCATATCGGGTTCACCATTTTTGTTTCGACCGTGGGTGGGAAGATGTGTGCTTCCCGACGTTTGATTAGAGAAGGTTGGGTTCTTCTTAATCACTCACATCAGGTGCACAACATTCATTTCGAAACGCCCAACGGTTCCATATCCAACGATACGTGGACTTACTTTCTAAATGTAGGCATTCGCTGGGTGATTTGGCCAGTGATACTTAAGAACTCACATTACTCAAGAGGATAGGAAGTCGGGATCATCACACCATTTTGGGGAGAGTTATCGCCAGTTCCAGGACTCTATTATAGATTTAAGACGTACTCATATGTTTGCGAATCTTTGGTTTATACCCAAGCATAGTATCCAAGGATTACTCCTAGTTGGAAATAGTCAGATGAACGCAGGGATTCATAATCATTTAGGCATGAGGTTTACTATCCCTCATTGGATTAATGAGTTCGAGGAGTTTGGACTCATTGAGAAATCACTGTTTTGAAGCCTCATAACTAGGTGCACTAAAGTTTATTGTCATCCATGGGGGAAATATAACGACTTGAGAATTTGGATCGAACCGATGATATGTGATTCCTACGTATCCTCATGAGAGGAATCAGAATCAACATAGTTCTGTGCCACTTGACGGGACACATCACCTTTTAAGGTCGTGTGACAAGGACCCACCCGTACTGTTTAACATCATGTGGCAAGGACCTCCGGGTGAGAGATGCACGGTCAAAGTTGGTGCATGACTTATTCCGAACCGGCCATGAAGTCCCAAGGGAAGTGATTTACTGGGCCTGAAGATGGTTCTTCTAGAGTATTAGGACATATTCTGATAGGGACAGATGTGTATCAGACCTAGATATCGGGCTTTCACCTCGAGGATGTTTCCTACGTATCCTGGTTGGTCGGGAATCGAAGTCCACGTAGTTCTTTGAATATTAGGGCTTACACGTGAGAGTTTCTTGTTATTGGTATTGAACCTCGAGGAGGCATCCTATGTACCCCAATTAGGATATAGGGATCAAAACCCACGTAGTTCGTTGATTCGTTGCCATCGTGCGAATTCTGTGACCATCACAAATATCTAAGCCCATGTGAGTCATGCTCGGTGTGAGAAACAAGAGAGTGAGACAGACTTGGAAAGCCTCACACATTCTTCTTACCGAGGGAAGGGGAGGAAGATGATGAGGGGAAGAGGAGGCCAGGACTATTGGAATCTCCTTCTCTCTGATGTTGGAGAAAGTTAGGAGTCGCACAGTGGAGCAATGGACCTTTCATGATAAGAGGGGAAGGGCCATTGGCTTCCGGTGAGGATGGTGTGTAGATTACTCTAGGAGGGATTCCCAACCACTCCCAGGAGAGGGGAGAAGCACTCACCACTGGCGCTTGTCAAAAGGGAAACGTGAGAGGGGTACCTCAATCCTGGAAATTGAAGAGGTAGAAAGAGGATTCCCAGGCTCGGACCCTGCACTACCATGGGAATGTGTACCCGAGAATGCCTCGGGAATCCGCTCAAGGGCCAGGGAAACCCCTTTGTCCTCGCCTACCTTGGGTATGTGAACTCAAAGTGGCGTGATGGTGCACTTGTAGGTTTCATCATATGGGTCCGGTGGCTTCGGTAGAGGCCTTAGCTCGGGGCCGATGAATATGCCAATGAAGGGATTACAAAGGATCGGTCCAGGTTGGAAGGGTTTTTTCTGTCTTGGGGAATGGGAACACCGAAGGAGTTGGTGGGCCGCATGGGTGCATGAGGAGTGGCGCCCTTCACGCAGGGGGTGATATGTGGCTGGAGAGGCTGTACGTGTACCAGGTGGGTACGCAGACTGATAGGCATCCCATGTACCATGACGATATGCCGCTTTGGGTTCAGCCCGCGTACCAGGTTGGTACGCGGTGGAGTCTGCACGAGCAGCAGTGGCCAGGGGCGACGCCGGTTAGGGGTTCACTGGTCAGGCCTTTTCCCACGTAGGAGGGTTCTACGTGGTTCCTTAGATAAAAAAATGGGCATAAACTCCCCGGTCCGTGGGTAGTACATCCGCGTAGGGGCCATGGCCCGCATGTTTTATTTTAAGTTCGCGGTTCACCAATTTCTTATGAATTTTTTGGTTCCTTATTAATTTTTTTCCAGTTTCATACGTATTCTGGTTCGCGAATTGGAACTTCACTATTCATGAAATCATAAGCTCCTTCCTCTGGAATTCTTCCACCTGAATCAGATCGATCCCCTTATTATCCCCCTCAAAGACATTTTATAGAGGGGGGGGTAAGAGATGTATCTGTGGTAATGCGACACCTTTTGCAGAGGCCCATGATCAAAAACCAGTTTTACGGAAGACATGGTTAATCCACAACTTGCAGGGGTATTAAATGCACCTCATCTGCGAACCAAATCGGTGCATTACAGCCACGCAGGCCTCCGCCTTTGTTCCGCGAATGACAGAGTATGCAGTCTGGGCTAGTTGGCGTGTCTCACAGCTGGGGCATTTCGTGAGGGCGGACCGGCCTATCACCCATCCTGCTTCACGCCTGCGGAGGAGTTTCCGCCTCCCTTTCGTGAAAGACGCTGGTCTGCGGAGGGGGCGACTTGTTGAACCGATCTCGTACCATCGATGTTGAACCAGTACGCGGACTGGTCAGTCCTTTGCCAATTTGGGTATTATCTATATTTTTGCCCAATTCTTTGAGGGAAACTGGGTATAATCTTTTATCAAATTAAAGGGGATTCCCATTATCCTTGGAAGAATTTTCAAGACCCTACAGTAACTTTTTGAATTAAAATGTCAATTTTAATTTGATAATGGGAACATTGAGTCATATCGGGCACATCTTGTACCAAATTGAGGTGTGACTGATTCATTAACATAAAAAATATCTTATTTATTGTTTTAAAAAAGTATCAAATCAATATTAATGTGTTTTCTTTATTTTGAGTATGTCAGTTTTCTTTTTTATTAAAATTAATTTTAATTAAAATTAAATAACGCACTTGGAGTCTTACCAGTTACTCCGTACATCAGATTGAGGTACGGTTTATTCCTACACATCCTAAATGAATTATGGATAATTTTTCTAAAGTATAAAAACAATATAAATGCATTTTTATTTTTTTAGTACATCATTTGTATTTTTTACAAAAAATTCATTTTAAACTAGAAACACACACTTTGACCCATATCAGTCACATAATGCGTCAGTTAGATGTGAGTATGATTTTTAAACATCCCAAATGAATTATGAATCATTTTACTAAATTATCAACACAATCCGAGCATATTTTTTAGTGAGTGACACTTTTTGAACTACAATATTAATTTTAAAATGATAATGAACACTTGGAGTCATAATAGGAACATCATGTGTTAGATTTATATGAAACTGATTCCAATACATAAAAAATGATATATGGATCATTTTACTAAAGTATAAAAATAATCTAAATGTTCTGTCTTGGTTTTGTGTATGTAAAATGTCTTTTTAACTAAAATTAATGTAAATTTTAAATGAAAAGATGTAATTGGAGTCAAACTGATCAAGCTATGTGTCAGATTGAGGTGTGGACAATTCTTACATGTCCAAAATGACTTATGGATCCTTTTACTAATTTATCAAAACAAACATAATATGTTTTCTCATTTTTGAGTGCGTCACTTACCATATTTACAAAAATGTCACTTTAAAATGGAAACATGCACTTTGACTCATACTGGTCACATCATGTGTTGATTTTATTTGATACTTATTACTACACATCAAAAATAACTTATGAATAATTGTCCGAATTATAAAGATAACATGAGTGTGTTTTATCAGTTTTTAGTGAGTGACAAATTTTGAACTCAAATATTAATTTTAAACTGATAACAGACACTTTAAGTCATATCGAGCACATTCTGGATAATATTGAGGTAAAGTTGATTCATACACATCAAAAATGACTTATGGATAATTGTACTATATTATAAAAACAATATGAATGTGTTTTCTTAGTTTTGAGTAGGTTAATTTTCTCTTTTACTAGAATTAAAGTCATGTTTTAATAAAAAGACACACTTGGACTAATACCGGTCACATCGTGTGTTGTATCGATGTGTGGAAAATTCCTAGAAGTCATAAATGACTTATGGAATGTTTTATTAATAATAATAACAATTTGAATGTGTTTTCTTGGTTTTGAGTATGTTAGTTGTATTTTTCTATAAAATGTCCTTTTAAAGAGGAGACACACACATTGAGTCATACCAGTTACATTGTGTGTTGATTTGACATGAGACTGATTCATACACATCAAAAATGACTTATGAATCATTGTAATCAATTATAAAGATAATCTGAGTTTTTTTCTTGGTTTTAATTAAGCCACTTGTCTTTTATACTAAAATTAACGTCAATTTTAAATAAGAACACACATTTGGAGTCATAACATCCACACCATGCATCATATTGAGGTGTGACTATTCCATACACATTGAAAATGACTTATGGATTGTTTTCCTAAAGAATCAAAATAATATAAATTTGATTTATTAGTTTTTGAGTATATGATTTGTTTTTTAAACTAAAATGTAAATTATAAACTAAAAACATACAGTCTACGTCATACCGAGTACACTGGGTTTTGGATTGACATGCAGATTATTGATTATTCAATAAGGGGTTTTCTTTAAACTATCTAAAAAAATACATAAATGAGAGAACATGTTCCATTTTAATGGAAGAGAAACTCCATGATCCCTAAAACACTTCACGTTTTAGGTGGCATGGGGTTTATTATTCCATAAAAAAAGAACATGTTATCTCGTTTCTAGCTTATTGTGGATAGTTGAAAGAAAAATATAACTTCCCAAAAGATATGTGAAAAAAATATTTATGAGATAAAAATTATAAGTAAATAAACTTACAAATAGTAAATAACATGATGAAAAAACTAATTAAACAAGTAATATGAATTCAACTTTTCTTTATGGTTATATACATTCTTGACCAATTTCCTTATTGTCATTATCAGAGTTACAACCTCGAAATCCAATATACCATGATCATGAGGAGGATCGAACAAACCACCCTAACCCAAACAAAAGAATTCAACTATATAAGAAAACAATTATTATGTGATTAATACTATAAATAAATAAATTAAACAGAAATATGAAACAATTAATTATTTATACAGATAATGATTTTACTATGAAAACATCAAGATTGTCTTTATTATTGAGTAGATAAAGAGTCATAGCTCTTCATGAAAATGTACTGGAAGGAACTTTAAGGAAAGTGATAAATTCCAACACTAAAGGGGTGAAAATGTTTTGTGGGAGAAGAAGTATGTGGATGTTTTGGTGTAAAAAGGCATGAAATATGGAATTTTTTTTTCTAAAAAATAAACTATACAAGGAATAATGAAAATTAAATAAAGGTTTCATTATATAATTTTTCAGAGAAATAGAGAAAGTATATCATAACATTACCTTTATATTTTCACAAAGGGTTTCCTTTGTTATAGTATGTTCTTCTGTAGGATTGGTAACATCATCGTGTGTAGAAGATATTATTTCTATGAGTAGTAAAACATTTAATTTAGATTATGTTAATGAAGTAGAGAACATTTAAAATTATGAAGAAAAACAAAATATATTAAAAAACACTTTTACCTTCTCATTGGACTCTATTTATTTAAAGGTTTTCAGAATTTGGATCCTCTATTGAGAATCTAAATCCCCAATTTTGGTACCCCTATAAGGTAAAATACATTGTCTACATTAGGACAAGCATGAACTTATTGTGATCTCCCAATTAAGGGGTCACCCTTGATTTTATTTTCATATTCCCCTATAGTTGTTTTAGTTTCTAGTAGTATGATAAACCAATTATTGTTTTTAGGATCTGTGACATAAAATAATTTCACTTCATGTGATACCATTATGAATGGATTATATTTTCCCCCTTCCACACTCAAATTCACCTTCATGAAGCTCATTTCCTAAACTTTCTCTACACTCATATTTTCAACTTATTTGCATTGGAAATTTAGGATTTAAAATAATTTATAATCCAACTTGTATATCTATTAAATAATGAAAAAATATGACATATTTTCATAAATTGGATTTCTATACTTGGAACCAAATATGTGAATGTATTCCTCCACAAGAGTAACTCCACTTTTTTTCATTATATATCAGTCATCATGTTATTTTTTATAGAATATATAACCATTTATTACAAAATCTGTGTAAGATATAAATTTTGAATTTGGTCCCCTAGCTAGCTATTGAATTTATTAGGAAATTGTATTTAGGTTTTCATATAACTCCTTATAAATTTGATCTCAAAAACATCTTATAACCTTTTTATTATATGTATTTCATATCTATCCTTCATCCCTTGATAGATTAAAATTTATAAGAATATATTTGTGGGATTCAACGTATGGATCAACATATTCACTATTATGTAAAATGTAAAGGTGTACTTGATCCTTCTCTATGATGGTAATTGTAATGAAATATATTCTATAAATCCCTTTTCCAATAAGGCATCTGCTTTGATGATAAATTGAGAGGCTGACATTGTAAACTTATGATAGGCAATCAGTATAGAATTCAAAAGATTCTTCAACATTATATCATTCAACATTATATCATTCTACAATACAACAATCTAGAAAAATTCAATTCATGACATACCCTTTCAAAATATTCATATACTGTTCAATGGGGTACATCAATTGATAATGTAAGGGACCATGTAATTAAACTTCTATAACCAAGTGAACCATCATGTGTTCTATTATATCAAAGAATAATGGTGGGAAGAACATCTATAATTCACATAATATGAAAGAAAACTCTTTATTAATGATTGGAAACTTCTCCATATCTATAAAATTACTTCATATGGATTCAAAAAATAGGAAGAGTCTGGTTAATGTATTCCATACATTTTTAAGAAGAATAAAATTGAAAGAAATAGATATAGAATCTTGCATCAAAATATAAATGTTGTGTGATTTTATCCCTTGTTACTTTAAATTAGTTATTGACATGACATTCTTGATATTTTATGAATACCCCTACAAAAAATTTTCACCATTAAGAAAAAAAGAAAACTAAAATTTTTCCTATCTAGATAGAGTGTAAGATCCTAAGGAAAGAGAAGTCTTACCTTTACCCTCAACTAGTGAAAACTCTTCCCATATCCCCGTGTCAATCATTTCCAACCTATATATAATTCCATATTTTATTTTTCTAGGAACATTTTGTAATGTTCCAATAAAACTAACAATTTTATTCTATACATTCAAGAAATGGAGAAAATGTATGACATAGAAAAAATTCCAATATGGTAATTCAAAGAAAATCAATCCATTTTTTCAACCTGATTTTGTATGGTTTTTAGAAAATGGTTTAACAAAAATAGTGTCAACATATTTTACACTATTGAATAGTTAATCACCCATTGGTGTATAAGGTGATGTACCTTGTTTGGTATTCCCATGTAATGTTATCATCTAAGATCAGTATTTATGTTGTCGAGGTAAAAATTTATGATGTCCCAAAAACACAGTCTTTGAGGAATGTTTCAACTGAACTGAGTGTATGCACTCTTCACAAATGGGAAACCCCAACATTTATTTAATGTTTTATCCCGACATATTTTCATAATAAATAATGTCATTTATCATCCCATAAAACATGGGCCTCAATTTAAATTCTCCACTTCAATGAGACTCATATATTTTAACACATTTATCCCACATCAATTTCAGATCTTCGATCAAAGGATTTAAATAGACCTCAATATCATTACCTGGTTGCTTTGGTCTAAATATATGAAGGTACAACATGTTGTATTTATGCTTTATTCATAACCATAGCATCAAGATATAATTTACCAACATAATGGGCCATGTAATTTGAGTAATACTCTATAAACCAAAAGGATTTATTACATCTATAGGTATTACAAGATGAATGTTTCTCGACTCATTTCCAAATTCAAGATACACATAATCAATTTTATTCCACTGAAGAGAATCTGCTGGATTATGTAGGTTCCCATATTTAATTCTTATATCTGCATTCCACATTAATTATATTGAGGTTTTCTGACATCCATATAGTCTTCTAAACTGTGTAATGATAGGAAAGTACCATACATATTTCGAAGGACTTTATTTATTTTTCATGTATCGGTTTGCGCCACACATAGATAATTTTATGAGTGATTCATAGTCATTGTGAAATAATATAAAATCATTTGTACAAGCATGTATTTTTTATAGATCATTCCCATTTAACATATAATTTGTTTTGTGTCATATGTTTGGCATGTAAGTTCATTTCTTTCTGGTAGAATATCATTTAAGAGACCATGTAGTCATGTAAAGTTGGCATCACTCTATCCATTTCAATCCTTCAAATTATATAACTTCAATACAGCTTTCAATGTTGTTTATTTATTATAACCGGTTTATAATGGTCTCTTGAAATAACTATTTAATTTCTTAAACAACTCTGTACAATCATGAAGGCCATATTCAAGTGCCATTTTCGTTTCTTCAATGTGAAATCCATCATCATTTACACTGGTATTCAAATAAAATTCCCCATAAACCGTAGTATCATCCCAATCGGTATGAAAATTCAGTTTTTTATCATGTTTAGTCCAACATTTATAGATATGATCTATTTTAGAACAAATAAAATGTTTTTCCAACTATTCCAAACTATTTTTTCTTGAATAACCACAATTTAAACACGCACAATGGATTTAAGAAGGGTTTTATTCATACTCTATTACAAACTTGATGAACTCTTTAACAGCATCTTCAAACTATTTTATCAACTGATTAGCGTGCATCGATTTTTTATTCTTACACATCCTATTAGGTTTATAAACTAATCATTTTTAAAATAAAAAAAATAAATACACATAATATATTCATTATCCATGGTGAATGTTATAAATAATTCCACTAAAGGAACCCCAAATTTTATTATTTCAAATAATTTCAGTATTCTTTGAAGGAAATGGGTAATTGAATTTAAGAAAATAATTAATCTAATATGGTTGGTATTATACTTTGAATTCATCCAAAGGTGAAGGTTATAGACAACTGCCATCCTCAACTGGTTCATCACCCAAATATTTATTATTGTATTTTGTTTCTTGAGAATTATCCCCCATATCTTGTGGAAATTCACCTATGTTGCTTGAACTAAACTGAGTACTAGTCATCTGATATCAGCTACCAATGATAATTTTGGATGACTACTACTCAGAGTAGTTCAATAAACATATAAGAGATGGTGGATGAGTCTAAAGTAACAAAATGCAACAATAACTGCTCAGGAAATGAAGTTGATGAGGATGAAAATTGTACTCCCTTATGTTCTATAAAAAGGGTAATGCTTCCCATTTGTAATAATTACCCCATTGGAACTAGTAATTAACTCATGGACTATTGAAGTTGAGATTGGGGGGGGAATTCATGTTCGTGTATGTGATTCAAGGGTTCTCAGTGTGGATATGTTATGATATATGACATGACCATCTTGCACATGCCAATTTTAATTCACTAAAAGTAATGAATAAATCACATTTAAATAATTTAAAAGTAAATTTAAATAAATATGAAGCATGAATAGAATCTAAAAAATTAAAAAAATCATGGTGTTTCATGAATTTACGAATATTTTAATTATTTCATTCTAATATATTTTAATTAAATAGTATATTAATTGGTGGAGGTAAAAAATACTTTATTACTCTTACCAGTGACTGTAGTAAGTATTTAAAATGAATAAAATTATAATAATAGATAATATATAAATTATTAAAGTAATAATATATAGTGGGGTTATTATTTATGTCACTGTCATTATATTGTGAATGTATTTAGTACATTTTATTTTATCGGTTTCAAAGATGAAAACACTCTATTTGACTCTACAATTATTATTTATATTAATGCAGACAAAACCATTTCACAACATGATAATTATAGGGTTATTTATTATTTAATATATGTGATATAATATAATAAACCCAATATCACATTTGTAGGTTTTCAAATACATTTATATTCTATTAATGATTGCATGAGTCATTGGGAATATATAATTATAATCATTTTATGCTTAAAGAAGGCTAAAAAATTTGCGTTTATTTTATAATGAGTAATTGACTACATTACGTATGTATTAATTCAAGTTGAAATACAATAATGGGACATTATCAATCCAAATTTTGATTGATATTTACTCATACAGATTGTGTCATTTTTGTGGTGGGAATTAAATAAAATAGCATTTCACATTCAAAATTTGAGTCCTAATTTAATAATTTAACAACTTGTAGATCAGAAAAAAACGAACCATAAACTTATCAATGGAATTAATGTTATGTAATATTCCAATGCCTCATTTCTCCATAAATTATGGTAGTGAAGCAACAATGTCAAAAGATTATAGTTTCATGTGTAATCTAAATTCTAAATATATTACTTTTAGACATGATATGTGAGACAATTATTACAAAATGCACCATAATAATTTATTATGTAAAATTATGTAAGAACCATGTATATTTATTTATAAAATATATATCCAGGGATATTGTTGAACAAATTAATAGATAAAATGGGATAAAACTCTTAAAATGCACTATTTAGGGAAATGAATGATCATACACTAGTGAAATACTCATCCCTGTATCTTTCACCATGCTACCCAAGGTTTCCCATGACATGTATGTGGAGTCAAACAACACAATATAACACATCTCAATACAATAAAAATAATTAATATTATAGTTAAATAAACATAAAATCACTCACACCTTCAAACACATTTTAATGAAGAACCCCATTCATAAAAACATAAACAATATAATGATATCAATGATCCATGATCAAACCATATTACAATAACAAACAACGTTTCACTTAAGAATCAACATTGGGATTAAATTTAAGGGTGTATATAACAAAATATATTAATCTAATAGGGAAAAAATATCAAACATAGCTTACTACCTTTGAAAATTTGATAAAAGACATCAAACATTCCATTTGAAACCCATCCAAATCATTTAAAATAATGAAAAGAGAAAATACTTCCATGTTCTTTGTTAACGTAAAAAGTAACTTGTAAAATACCAAACATGGTCTAATTCATAGAAATCCTTAATTAAAACATAATGGTAATTCATTATAATTTATCATAAATATAGAAATATATGATAATATATTTATATATCAAATGTATTAATGACTAATTATGTAAAAATACCATTAAAAATGAATAATACATTAAAATGTTTTAATTATTAAATTTTATTCAATTTTTATATTTATATTTAATATATATTATTTATTATTATTTATAATTAATATATATATATAAATATATATATTAAACCCTTTCATTTTTATTAATAAAATTTTTATTAATAAAATTTTAATAAAATTTTAATAAATTATTATTATTTTTTATTTTTTACTATTTATTCATTTTTAGTTTTTTTGTTTAATGATTAAAATTTATTCATTATTAATTTTTTGTTTAATTATTAAAATTTATTCATTTTATATATCTATATTTAATATGTACTATTTATTAATATTTTTAATCTCTATAAATGTGTATTAAATTTTTTCATTTTTATCAGTAATTATTTAATTAATAAAATGTTTAATATCTTTCTTAATTTACACATTTTTCATTATCTTTTTTAATTATTCATCTTACATATCTATATATTTAATATATACTATATGTATTAGTACTAATAATTTATATATATAATAAATTTATACATTTTTTATCAATAATTATTTAATTGATAAAAATTTCAATAGTTTGTTGGATTTACACATTTTTAATTTTTATTTGTTTAATGATTTAATTTTATTCCAGAAATTTATGAGTGAGAAAAATAAATCATTGATAAAGGGTTCCATTTATCAATGATAAAAAACATTGATAAAAGTTGTCCTTTATCTGTGCTAAAAAAAGCACTGATAAAGGGAATCATTTATCAATGCTAAAAAAAGAGCTAATAAAAGGTATCCTTTATAAGTGATTTTTTAGTGCGGATAACGGTAACCTTTATCATAGTTTTTTTTCTAGCTTTGGTAAAGATCATCTATATTAATGGTCTATTTTTTAGTAGTACACATAGCTTCTTCAAAACCGATGGTTTCGCCATGATACTTTAATAGGTTAGTGGTCTTGATTCAAAGAAATCTCTCTATACAATCAAGAATCTCACTAGTTTTCCTTATAAGAAATATCATGCCCCAGTGTTATGACCTCTGAGTTCAGTACATGTGAAGGATCATGTATGTACTTCCTCGGGAGGGATATATATAACACATCATGGACTTGATCGAGGTTTAGTGGAAGTGCCATCAATAAGTTATCATCCCAATACAATCAATAATTTCAAAGGCATTGATATACATAGGGCTTAGTTTCGCTTTCTTCTAAAATCTTATAACCTTCTTCTATGGAGAAATTTTTAGAAAAACCTTGTCACTTACATCGATTTCCAGTTTAGACTGACCATTATCAGCATAACATTTATGCCTACTTTGTGCTTCTATTATATGTTGTTGAATGACTCTAAACTTCTCATCCATTTCTTCACCTAGCTCATATCACAATAGATTTATTTTCCCAAATTCATCCTAGTTATTTGGTTTTGTACACTTATTTCTATAAATGGATTTATAAGGATCCATATAAATTCTTGAGTGAAATCTATTGAGGTATAAAAACATTACTAGTTGAAGGTGTTGATCCCAAACACCTTTGAAATCCATAGAATAAGATCTTAGAATACTGTATAGGTTTTGAATTGTTAACTCAAACAGATTATCTATATAGGGATTATACACAAAGTTAAAACACAACTCCATATCAATAGCTTGCTGAAGACTTCTTCAAAACATTAAGGTACACCTTAGATCCCAATCAGATACAATTGAATCTGGTAATCCATGAATCCTTATCACTTACTTAATGTATACTTAGGAAATCTAATCCAGAGAGAAATATTGTTTGATAGTTATGAAGTGTTTATACTTTTTATGGTGATAGCCTATAACCAATATAGCATTATGCCCTTTAAATGTTTTGGGGAGTCCAATGACAAAATCTATGGTGATTTTTTCCATTTCCATTTGGGTATGGGTAATGGTTATACCATACCATTATACTTTTCCTCTCAATATTCAATTATTAAAATCCCATTCACTAAGATACAAACTCTAGAATATATCTTTTCATGTCATCTCACTAGAAATATTCTTTCAGATCAATATACATATTTTTACTTCTAGGATGAATTGAGGATGAATAACTATGAGCTTCCTATAACAACTCTTTCATCAAATATGGTATGGATAGAATACATAAATGGTTTCTGTACCATATCACTCCACCATGATCAAGGATAAACTCATGAATATTTATTACTATCTTTGGTAGCTCCATATTGGAAATCTATTCCACTTTTATCCTCACAAGGGTATATGGTTGAAAAATTAGTTGAGAAAGAAAATACTTCTCCCCTTCCTTAAATATTTCAAGATCAATCAACTAAAAATCCATAATTGTTTGATATTTTGGGACCCTCATCATAGATAAGATAATATGATCCTTTCAACTCAAATCATTGACCACCTTGTTTCTTTTCTCATGGCGGTAATGTAATGTGTAGTCATAATCTTTAATCATCTCCAACCATCTTCTCTAGTGAATATTCAATTTATTATGTGTGAATATATACTTTAAACTATTATTATCAATATATATATCACACTTTTATCTATAAATTTAATACATCCATATATTTAATGAATAATTTACCGTAGCTAACTCCAAATCATGATTTGTGGAATTTTTATTATACAACTTAAATTTCCCTAAGGAATAATCTATAATCATGTAATTATATATTATAAGGAATCCTAATCCCTTCATGGATGTATAACTATAGATTAAATACCCTTATCCACTGTAGGGTAATGTAAACACAATTATACTGACTAATGTTCTCTTATGTTCTTTGAAATTTCTCTCACATTCATCTATCTAAAGGAACTTGGATCTTTTCCAAGTTAAATTGGTAAGTGGATTTGATAGTCATAAAAAATTCTCCACAAACCATTGATAATTTACAACTAAACCAAGAAAAATATGGATCTCATTCACCACATTTGGTCTGGGGAAACGGTTAATAGCCTGCATCTTTTATAGATCTACAAATATACCCTCTATTTATATTATATGACCAAAAAATGAAATGTTTTATATCCAAAATTAAAACTTTGTAAAATTTTCAAACATTTTCTACTTACATAGGTTCTTTAGTACAATTACCAAGTTATATTCATTGAATAAATGTGAATATTGTCTATGAAGACTACCAAAAACTAATCAAGGTAATCACTAAGGACTATATTCATTAAATCCTTAAAGATAATAGGGGAATTAGTAATATTAAATCACATCACTATATAATCATAGTGCCTGTACCTTGTACGAAATATTTTCATCGGTATATCCTCCCTCTTTGACCTCAATTGATGATATCCATAATGAAGGTCAATATCAGAAAAGTATTGATCTTTACATAGTTGATCAAAAAAGTCATCAATATGTTGTAGAGGATATTTCTTTTTGATTTTGCTCTTGTTCAGTTCCCGATAATCAATGAAGATCCTCATTGATCCACCATTCTTTTTAACAAGATGAGCCAGGGTACTCTAGGTTGACACACATGGCTAAATGAATCTATTTTTAAGATTCTCCAAGAGTTTCTCCTTTAATTCCTATAACTCAATAGGGGATATTTTATAGGGAGTTTGTGAAATAGGTGTGGAACCATGTATGAGTTATATTGAGAACTCAACTTTAAATTTTAGTGGAATACTAGGAAACTCTTCAAGAATGAAATCAATAAACTCAAACACAATAGGAATATCATTGATGTTGAGTTTCTCCCCAACTCTATATTATAAATTCCCTTTTTAATGGGAATCAAGACCTATAAAATGGATTTTATCTCCATAATAAGTTCATATCTATCACCACACTGATAAATGATCATAGTTTAGAATATCAAATGCAACTTAACATACTTGGAAATTGATGTGGGATTTATGTAGAGAAATATAATGCAAGCCCAAGATAACATAAAATTTATCTAGAGGAAGAATAATTATGTTTAAAATAACCACACTCCAAAAAACATTAATAGGATAAGAATTAGAGAATTGAGATGTGATTGTTGTACCATTAATATTTTTCACTTCTAATTTAACATATAATCCTTGAGGTGGTACTGTGATACCCTTATAAAATAATTAAGATATAAATGAGCGGGTATATCTATAATCAAATAAGATATTAGTAGTTCTAGAATGTATGGTAAGTATAACTTTTACCATTAGTTATAATACTCACCATCAGAAATAGTCATCACATGATATTTCCATTTGTCTCTTGGATTAGTATTTTTGTGAAATTTATCAACATCATTAACCTTCATATTTGGTCACTGGTTATCACAATTCTCACAATCCTTGCTTTTGAAACACTGGAATGTGGGTGGTATATTCTATTGAAATCTCTCTCCATTCATTTCACTAACTGGTGTCTTCACACAACTTCTACATTATTATTCTTATTGGTCATGCTTCCCACAATTTAAACACCTTCTTGTTCCTTTTAAGAACTAACTTGAGTGATCCTTCCTATGGTTTTGGTAGGTAAAAGTTTGAAACTTTTTCTCCCATCAATGTGTTATATAATGGATACATTCATATAACCTTGTATTCCTTTTATTGTGAGCATTACCAAGAGGATTTACAGCTACCATTTCCAGTTTTACTGAAAATTAAAAATTTATTTATAGCTTACAATGTCTGTTATAGTTAACACCCTTTGTATATTTGGTATAAATCCACTAAATAATAGATCAACCTTAAATTCATGCTGGATGATAATAACATAATATTACCTAAAATGTCTTGTAAAATTTGATTCATAGGTACCAACAAATTTATGAACCTTCAAATTAATATTGAGGAATTCCTTCTCCATTTTACCATGATGAATATGAGGAAATTACTTTTTGAAACATAATATCTTAAACTCATCCCATTATATAGATTCTATTTATTCTTGTTTCCTAGTATTCTTAATAAGATTCTACCATTGATCTGCCTCACCTTTTAAATGATAGAAAACCAAAATTATTTTTTCATGCTCCAAACATAAGAGAATGAAAAATATATTTTCAGTGGTACTGATCCCTTTCTTAGAAACTAGTGGATCAGTGGAACCACTAAAAATGGTGGAATTTAGACCATGAATGACTCAATGAGGTATTGTTCCTTACCTTTTTTACGTGGAATTTTAGTATGATTCATACCTTGAGAAATTTGTGTGAACATATAAATGGTATTTTCCATTCTAGATCCCATAAGATTTGATTTCTTAGGAAGAAAATCATCAAATTTTCCATTACATTCAACATTAACATGATTTATTCAAGTTCCAACCATCGATTAAAAACAAAAATCATAGTGTATGGAATAACGATCATAGTGGGAAAACACATTGTCATAAAAACTTATTTATTGTATTTTTAAATCATGACACCTTCTTTTTCGATCAGTGAATCCTTAGGATAAACATTAGTCATTCATGGTAATTATTAAAATCCTTCATTATGGTTCATAAATTGAATATGAATTGAGCAACACATATCCTTAGGGAGTGGTGAACTAGATGCATAGTAAGGATCATTGTCATGTACTATGTAACACTCAAGTTATGCTTGACACGATTTTTTCATAGTTATTACCCATAGATACATCTGTGCTAGAACCAAATCCACTTGTACAATCCATATAGGGATTTATTGTTAGGTAAACCACATAACCTTTTTCTTACCAAAACATTAGGATGTTATATTATACTCAGGGTCATCATAAGGGTTATCACTAATTGTTTCCCATCCTAGTTTCAAAAGGTCTGACTAATTTTTTTAATACCAAATATAGTGACCCACACTTTTCATACATAGTTATTAATTTTTAATAAATTTATATTTGTTAAATAATATAATGATCCATGAGAAGATCATTTAGGTAAAGTTCCTTTGTATATTTAGAAAAATAAAAAAACTGGTTCATAGGTGAACAATATCTTCTCCCACTAATGTCTTCATATCTAGAACCCTTCTTAGACTTATCATACATAATACTTTTCATCATAACCTGGGGAAAGGAAAAATAAAAATGGAGACTTTAAATGATTAGTAAACGTAAATATGGGAGATTTTAACATAACATGAGTATAAGGTTATGTGAACATTAGAATAACATTTGAAAATCATACGCCTCATATCACAGATCATAAACACGATTCATGGAATAAATATTAGAAATTCATAAGAAATGGATCATAATGGAATAAAATAAAATGATCCATGAGTGAATTACATTTTAATAAGACACAGAATTGGGGAATACAAATAATCTTAAAACATTGTGAACATGTTTAAATAGAGATAGGTTCACTCATTAAGTTACTAAAATGAAATTAGGACCCTGCATAAACTTATAGACATTAAATCTGGTTAATGAAAGAAATTATGGACTTGAAATAAAGTATACGTATAGACTTATAGAACTTAAAGAAAATCAACAAATGATATTATGGACATGAAAAGAGGTCTATGAATAACATTGGGAACATGAAATCAGGTTCACACATTAGATAATTAACTTATAAGTTATCCATCATTACCTAAATAATTGGAGGGAGATATAGGTACCACCCATCACATAATGAAAATCATATATATTTGTGCCACAAAATTAAAGAAATTCATCATATCAAAACCCATGAAAATAAATAGGTTTCATAAACATTTCATCATAGTATAACCCATGGAAAAGAAATAAATTTCATAAAAATATTGTTATCATAAACATAAACCATCAAAAGAAATAATAATGATGGTATCGTTAGATCAAATCCCCATTAAATATTAAATAACATGAAAGAATGTTGTATTACATGGAAAATGATTTTTAAAATAAAATCACATGGAACATGTGATGAGGAAAATAGCCTATCCACATTGAAAATATTTAAAAATAATAATAAAACATTTTCAAAATTATATTATTTAGAATTAATATTAGAAACATATAAATGAATCATTAAATCACTGATTGGTTTTTCTGGTGGAAAATTCTATTCATTCCGTATACATTTGAAACAAAGCTTCCATTTTCATTTTCCGTAATATCCAGACAATCCATATATAGAAAATGACATAAATATTACTTTTAATTTTCTTTTATAAATATTAAAAAAATCTTATAAATAAATTTAAAAAGTAACTGAGGAATATTAAAATATTATTGAAAACCTTTTTAAAAAACATAGATATATAAGAAAAAGGGTATTTTACTTAAGTGAGATATAAAGTCGATTTTCTATAAAAACCTTTTTTTAGAATCATGAGTAAATAAAGAGAGTAAAATATAGGTAAAATATTTATTAAAAAAATATAATGATTCATGGGTTTCTTGAGGTATAGATCATAATATGTCATCATCCTAATCTTAATCATAAACAATCCTGTTAAACAATGAGATTGTAACATAAAATTGTTACCATTTGGAAACATTTGAATCATAAAACCCATTAAAGAATAAAATGAAACAATAAATGTTATATCATTAGAAAAAATAATTTCTTGATATAACATATCAAATTAGAAGCATATACACCATATAAAATAATATAGGTTCATAACATTACTTACATCCCAAAGAAGGTAATTTGAGACAAAAGTCCCTTACCATAAGTATCGACTTCCTTCATACACATTTGAAAATCATTTATAATAAATATTAGTTTATTATAAATATACTAAAGAACCATACTCATATGTATCATACCATATATGATTTAATTAATTTCGTTTATCACCCATTTATTAATAATTCCTTGATGAAATTATGTTTCAGGTAATAATTGTTTCATTTTTCATAAATGTTTTGGTTTGGAATTCTTTATAATTAACATTGATCATGGTTCAATCATATAAAAAATGTTAACCATGATATAAATATCATATATATTAATTATATATGAATTTATAGGAATCATTTAATGTTTGAGATAGAAACAAATTACACCATTCATGGAGACAGTAGGTCGCACATACGCATGGACGATGTTTCCATTTTATATACAGATTAAATGGAAGAAAGTATAATAATATATTAACATTATAGAATAAATAATATGTCATATATATCACATATTTTCATTAAAAATATCCTTATTAATTTCCATGTAAAGCGTAAGTTAAGAAAGATTCATATCGCTACATAATGTGGTAGTTCATTGTACACACAAGCGGAGCTATCGTATTCCTACGAAATGGAAAGCAAGAAGTTATATGTGATATTATAATTATAGAATTATAATTATGTAATAAATATAATATAAATATGTTAAATAAATTATTATATTCATCAATGAGAGGTGTTTATGGAAAATGAATTACAACGGTTCGTGAGTTGGTAGTCTGTCGTACAAATGAGAAAACGTTTTTTTACATTTTATGTAAGAGGAGGTGAATATATGTTATTACATTACCATAATAACATATTAGTACATGGAATATAATTTTTTTATAATATTATCACAATTTAATAATATTTTAAGGAGTTATAAGAATAAATAAAATATAAGCGCTTGTTTAAGAAGGATATATCTTCTTTGGATAACTTCATTATGTTTTCACCAAAATCCTTCATAGGTTGGATTCTTAATCCAAATAAGGCCTCTGGGACGTGATTAGGTAATTAAGGAAAGGATTATGGATGGGATTTTTTGAACTAAAGGCTTTTGGAATTTTGAATAAGAGAGGATAAGGGTTTCCCATTTATGAGTGGGGGAGAAGAAACACATGATTTTTTTGAAAATAATAAAATGTAACCATGTTTTTTACATGTTAAAAGGATAAAACATTGGTCATTCTCAAAACATAGTGTTTATAATGTAAAAAAATGTCTATAATGGGATTTAGAAAAGTTGTTTTAGTCGTTTAGCCCATATCTTTTTAGTATAACCCTCGGTAATCCCGTTTTAACCTTAATGATGATAATTAAACTACACTATTTTTACTATTCATTTTGACCAAAAATTAAGTTGAAATTCTTATATAATATTAATTATTATGATTCCAAATTCAATATGAAAAATATTTCAATTTACTAATTTGGTTTAATAAATATATAATTTGCCTAATTTTACATTTAAAACAATTTTAAAATAAAATGTAACCTATAAATTCTTTAAACAAAAATGAAGTTTTCAATAAAAAATAGTATTTTTTTATTCATTGATTAATTAATATTTTCTGAAAATTATCAAAAATTCACTCAAGGAAAAATTTGAAATATAGATTTAAAAAATAAAATTTAACTTTCCAAATACGTTTTCTAAAAGTAGAAAAAATAATTTTATTATTTTTTCACAAAAAACAATAAAAACCTTTTTTGAGAAAATAGTATTCCAAAACATATATTGAATTCAATAAAAATTAAGTACTTTTTATCAATATTTATTTTTTATATAAAACTATTATACATAATATTTGAAAGTAATTTATTTTTATTCATACATAAAAGTTTAATAGCTAGGTTATAATGGTCAGGTTTAAATAATTTTATAAATAGTATATTGTGGGTTTTTAAAACTCGGTGTTGGATGTAAAGAAAGTTATCGAGGAAATTAAATTTATTTGAATAAAAATTTATAAAAAATTGACGTATTAAAATTTATATATGGTTTAATTTAAATGATTAATTATAATTTTTTATAATTAATTATTTATGTTGTATGGCATGATATAGGAGCTTGAGTGGCGGTACAAGTTAGGACAAGGCATGGAAAGGCATGATTGTGGTAGTGAGGATCATAGCTTGGATGGTAACTCCTTAATGGAAGTAGGTGGTCTCTTTAATACTATATTATACACATTTTTATGAATAATTTCTTATTTTAAGCATGTTTCATGGGTTCACATATAGGAATTACTGATCAATAGTGCCCAGGTTGAAGAGATAGGATAATGTTGGGCCTCTTTGGTTCTAGAAATATTTATATTAACACATTTATGGTTTTGTGATCACCTGGTGATGATGTAACCAAGTGTAAAGTGTGTTATTTATGATTACATGAGGCCTTGGGTAGGTCTTAGAGACTAATATGAAACATGGTTAGCCATTTTTTGTTTACCTAGGGCTAGTTGGGTAGGTATGAGAGGCTTAGAACAAGTGAAAATGGAAGAGATGAACATTAATATCATGCCTAGTAAGTTTCACCATCATGAGGGTGGTATCATCCTTGGTGATTGTTATGAGTAAGTTGAGTCCTCTAGTACTAGATGAGATTTGACTGAGAAGGTTTTCATTTGGGTAATGAAATTATACACCACACCTCAGAGATGCGAGATGGGACCCATAAGTGGTTAGTTGGAGGTTATTTGGGACATGTAATTTGGATTAAAAATGGGGTTTGGATGGGTTTTGGATTGAGCCTTATGTCCTAGGTTAATATGGGATTGTGGGAGGTTTTGTTAGTAATGGAAGAATAATGTAATAAGGTATCGATGAGAAGAGACTATGGAAAGTCTGGAGGACCATGTGGACACCCTAGAGGGTGAGATAAGTTGTTCTTCATAGTGAGGGTTAGGTCCAAGTCACTAGTGCCCTGGTGGATAGATAATGATATATATGATGAGATATAGTCCATGTTTTCTATTTCAGGTGTGTTTCCAAATATGTGTTTTTGATAGGAGATGAACCTAGTGGGGAAAATAATCATAAGGCTCAGTCCCACCATCAGTGAGATGGTGCTGGAAGGACTATCATGTGTGAGGAAAATACCTCATATACATGATGTGTACCTTTCCTTGAGAGGTCTGGGACATGTTATTTGACCTTTCCTTTAGTGTTCTTGGGTTGTGGAAGTATACTACCTTGGGTGGGAGGGTTGGGTTGTACTATGATGTGAGATGTGGACAATGGACCCTACCTTGAGTGATGAGGTAGTGGGTAGATATTTTGAAATATAATTTACCTTGTTCCTCTTAATAGTAGTTAGAGGTATTGGATTATGTTGACCCTAAATATTTTGGAATAATATGGATAATATGTTTGATAACACGAGGTGAAGAGGTTGATTTTGGAATGGATTCAAAGTATGTGAGATTGGGTGTCATGGTGTTTTGGTTAGAACATGGTGAACTAACATGTATGGATTTGTGGAGTCCTAATTAGCACATAACATCCAAGTAACTCATGTGACATGTTTCATTCTATGTGTATTCATGTATATGATGGCGTATACTAAGGTTTATTGGTGATACCATAGTGGGATGTTTTTCTAACACCATATATAGTATCTCTCATGCATGTGTAGACCTTATGTCTACTTTCAAGTTTAGAACATGATGTGTAATTGACTAGGATGGGGTAGATCGATAGGTATTTGGAGAAAGGGTGTATAGAGTAGCTTGGGGATGTCACTAGGGACTTTATTTTTTCATTTCTTTTATTTTTATGTTTGATCAGACTGATGGATGAGCAGTTGATGTTTATTATGTGACTGTGGGTCTACATGATTGTATGCTTCTACATATTTCTTTTGATATATCATTTTAGTTAATTTATTTTGTATACTATGCTGTTTTTAGGGGTTATTTTTTATTTTATTATTCTGATTCAAGTTCATAGTCTCATCAGTTGTATGGATTAGGTCATCGTCACTAGTTAGCAGTCTCTGGTGTATGTGCAGGTGCACTTAAGACCATGTAGCACTCCATATCAGATAAGAATTATGGTTTGGGGCATCACACAAATATATATTAATGTACATATTTTGATTAGTACTCAATATTGTCTTGGGTATTGGTACATCACAATCTTTACTAATTATAATAGTCTATACTATTATGTGTTTGAAATGATATATGTTTTTAAACCATTGAAAAGGTATATAAATCCCCAAAAAAACATAATAAATTTGAAAATTATATTAAAATTTTACAATTAGATCATGGCGGTGAATACATGAGTTATAAATTCACTAATCATCTGATATATTATGTTTTTTTAATAACTCAATCCTCCTAAACAATATAGTGGAATTTTTCACTTGATGATGAGTTGGTGTTTCCTTAATTTATCATTATATGTATATACTCTAGAAAGTAACATATTTATACTTAGCCACATTCCATATAAATAAATCTTAAAGTCACCATATGTGATATGGATGGATAAATATCATTATTTTTTATAATTATTTGGGTTTTTAAGTATATAGAAGTTTTTTGTGTTACATAAAACTTATTTATAATGATAAAAATACTTATTTTTTTGTTATATTAAGGATACATTGTGATATTATTTTTGTAAAATTTCAATGAATAACTCTTGTGTCTATTGATACTATGTTTTCCACATGAAGAATCCCTTGAATTGAGGTGTTATTTGTGTGAAATTTTAACATATAGAGGTTTAAGAGAAAAACAATTGAAGTGTTGTTGAGTTGGAAAATGAGTTGGTTCTATAAGATGTTTTAGATGTTGGACTAACTCAAGTTACATGAGAACCTCAATTTTTTGGTATGATACATAATTATTTTTAAATATATGGATTTCCTTGAGTAACTAATGATGTGTTGATGATTACAGATGATGAAAAAATTGAGAGTCAAGATTTTAAGATATATTTAGAGAACATGATACTTGTTATATACGACTAAAAAGTAGAGGACCATATTTTGTAGGTGAGTTTTCTAGTTGTAAAAAAATATATTATATAGTTTCCACTTATAAATAATATCTACCAGAAAAATAAAATTATCTTTAAAAATTATAAAGAACAAATTCCTCTATATTAAATGATAAATTCAATTCTGATATATATTACCATTTTATCCCATTAAATTAATAATATATATGAAATGGAGACAAAAATATATTTCCTTAGTATAAATGTAACATCCTGAGTTATTAAATGGAAACACAATGTTCGACAGCATACATGATACCCCAAATCGAGCTTAAATGAACAACTAAATATTATTATTTAATATGGTAGTTATCACCTAAATATTAAAATGGATGGAATGAACAATGTTATCTAAATTATGAAAATATGGTTTAAACATGTTTATATAATGATTCATTGGTTACAAAATTAACCTGAAATGAAACAAATAACCAGTTGAATATAAATGATGTATTTTTATGGAAAAATATTTAAATGTGAATAATTGTGATTATAAAATAATAAAATAACTCTTGTTGGATTATAATAATGAAATATTAATTCAATATATTTTTTAAAATTCATATTATGTGTTTTATATACATTATATAAGAATAAATACAATTTTACAGATAAAATGAGTGTTTTTATAAAAATACAATTTTACTTCCTTTTGATGAAGAACCCATTTTAAATATAGTTGTTGAAGATTTTATACATTTTATTTTTCAAAATAAATTTCATCTTTAGAAGAGGGACATCAAAATTTTCTTTGGTATAAATGTTGGTATTTTTCTAATAAAATTCATATTTTAATTAATAGTGACAAAACTGATTGAAAGATGGAATTTTTTATTATTAGACCAAGGAGGGGAGATAAACGGCAAGGTGTCCTAAAATGGTGGAGGCCCATGGCATAACCCCTAACAATAAAATTACAATACTTTAGCAAATACTTAATACTGAATTTTTTTTGAAAGGAATCCTCAAGAACAACTTGGTTGGCTAAAGCATCTGCCGAAAAATTTCATTGTCTCCATATGTGGCCAAACCTCATAACCTAATCAAAAAGATTCCTCGCTTTCCTAATCATATAATCCAACCCCCAAGGAGTCTGGTCCCTTCCATACATCATCCCATCCAGAACATTAGAATTTGTTTCCACTTCCTTCGTACCAATGTTATATAGCTTTCATAATTACAGTCCACTGATGTGAATGTCATTATGTTTCAACCCAGATTTAGGTAGGTTCTAGAAAATCCACATCCCCCTACTATTTCTTGAACTACTTTCTTCTATAGAGACCACTCTAGGTATAATTTTCTTAAGGGAGTGAGAGACATACACGTGAGAAAAGAGACCCCCAAGCTTGACCACTGATGATCTAATTTATTTATATTGTTAGATTATATCTTTAATTGGTTATAAAATATAATTAGATTAATTTTTATCAGTTAATATAATCCTGGAAATTGGAAGTAATTTCATATTGAAATTATATATAAACACATGTCATTATTTTTATGGTCATTACTTTTATAAAACCTGTTTTCTCGTTTTGACAATGGGGAATAATTTTCAATTAATTAATAGAATTTATGTGTTTTTAATTTTGAAAAATGGATTCTATATTTTGAATTATAATAACCAAATTATGTAAAATCTTCCATTTTATTTTTAGACATTATAAATAGTGACTTTAATAATTATTTTTATTGGCAAGGTTGAAGGTAAATCAAATAATTAAAGGTAAAAATAATATTATAACAATATAAAACTATCCTAACACTTGTACAAATTTAATTGGATTAGTGTATTCATACCATGAGAATCCTTGGGTGTATTTTAGGACCACTTGTAAGACATTGACGCATTTATAATATTATATTCAATGAATAGTCATTTTTGTTACACTTTTGTCTTCAAAAGGTAATGTATTTTAATATGGAGTTATACAGGGGATTTATTTGACTATCAATAGTAATTTGAAATATAAAAATATTACCTAAATCATGGTAATTTATGTATAATTTTTATAAGATATATAATTTCATTTAATAATGACACAAAGATCATGCAATAATTTCTTAATTAATGAAAGAATAAAATAAATGATTTTATAAATATTAAAATAAATATTATTTGACATAATATATTACATAAATGAATTTTATGGATATATTTTATTTTTTGGTGATGATTTGAATGAGTTTTTTCGAAATTATCTTGCTGTTATGATATTCTTTTAAAAGTTATCTAATAAATAGTGTCAGAATTGACACTATTGGTATTTTAAAATATAAAATAGTTTATTAATTGTTATAAATTTCATCAAAAATATAAGATGAATACAAATGGTTATTATAAGTCTAAATAGGTCATAAATGGTACTTTTTTGGTCGTTTTACATGTTATGGTAATTATATTAACCCACAAAGTGTAAAAAACGTGATATCACATTAAGATTAAAAAGGGTAAAATAAGGGTAAAAAAAGATAATAGTTAAAAAATATTAAAAACAAGTATAATTTTAATTTGATGAACGGTATTAGACCTAAAATAATTTTATATTATAAATAAACTAGTTTGGGACCATTTAGACTGTAAATTTAATTTATATTAATTTAATAATTCTGACAATTCCAGAAGTACCCCTAACCTCAATTTTAAAAGGGCCCCTCCTCCCTCAAATCATCACTCCCCTTTGAGCACTAAAGCTCTAAAAAAATATACCCATATCTATTATAAACACACCTAGTCAAATTATAGAGGTTCTATTATTCTCAAAAGACCAACTCTAGTGTTCCTATGAAGATATTTAGAGAGTGATCGTTGAAGAAGAGGTTACTTCCTTACCGACTATTCAGAATCATTTCTTCTTCTACTTCCTCTTATTATGTGGTTTACATTATAATATAATGAATTCAGTATTAACTATACTCTAAGATATTATTATGGTTATGTAAAAACCATATTCCACCTTCTATCCATCCAATTAAAAAATCGAATCACTATACGTGTGTAGGTACGGCCTACAATCTCCATGCATTGGTGTAATTTATTTTTAGTCACCACTTTATTTAGAAGGGTATAATGATAGAATAAATAGAAATATATAATAATTATAACATGATATTTATTATTTAAACAACATATATACCATTCACTTCCATAATTATTACTATTAAGGAAATGATATTATCGCTTGAGCGTATGTACAGACTACCGTCTCAACAATATGATGAGATTCATATTTCTTATTCACCATTCATGACTAATTAAATAAATGTATGTAATGAATAAATATTATATATACTACCTTAATTATATTATATAAATGATATAACTATAACCTATGAATAATCTGTTGGACTTATATGACAAAACATGCTTAGAAAAATGAAACAATTAACACCTGAAAGAAGAGTAATAATGAAATATAATTAAACAGGTGATAATATAATCATATATAATATCATAAATATAAATATGGTTATATATTAACATAATAACATTATTTAATCAATTATACAAGAGTGTTTGATACATAAAAATAAACTCCAACTAAGGTAAGGAAATTTCATATCACTTTTTATTTCTTTGGGACACTTGCCTTATTCACGACTCATTTCTTTTGTGTGGTGTACATAATACCCATGAATGTATTCTATGACTTTTCTAATTTAATTTTTGGGTGTTTATATATCAATTTTATGATCTCTATTTCATGGGGTTTTATGGTTCAAAAGTTACCAAATGATTAAGGTATTTTTTGTCTCAACTTTCCTTCTTTGAGACACATGTTTTATTATGCACCTATGTTCTTATATGAGGTGTATATACTGACATTTGAAAATTTATATCAATAATAACATCATTTTCATGATATTATATGATTTTTTTATTATTTCATGGTGATTTTTATTCAAATGCTTCAATGTGGCATGGGACACTTTAAAATGTTTGATGATTATTTTCCTCAAGAAATGTTTTTAAAAGATATATTCAACAAATTTTCAAGGAAAATGATTATAAAGAAATATTTTATGTTATAAAATGTTCCATTATAAATATCTAAATATATTTTTAAATATAAAGGGTTTGAAAATTTTTTTATTTTCAAAAAATCATTTTTCAATGAAAAAGGGATATTTTCTTCAAGAACTATTTTCAAAAGTTATCTCAAAATTATTTTCCATATTATACCATGTTATTTATTGTTACTTATGTTTTATTATTGATATGAACCAATGATACTGATATTTTTATTTCATTTAATTGATTAAATTTATTATGGATTGGCACTTATGATTTTTTTCTATGAGCTATGCTATGATGATGTGTTTTATGAAACCCATTTCTTTTCATGGGTTATGAATGATCTATGTTCTTGTGTCACACATAAGAGAGATTTAATTATGAGATGGTTGGGAAATATATATCCCTTCAATGTATTGGGTAATGATTTATATCTCATGAAATATATATGAAAGGAAGGAAACATAAATATGGTTTAGTAATACAAGGTTAGAATGAAGAGAGAACTCTATTCAGTATAAGACTTTGTCTACTATGATGGTATTGGAAGTGATTCTTTGGATACTATGGAAATCATATTATATGCTTATTTTTTTTCAAAAAATTCCATTTCTTATTAATATGTTATGATTTCATGTCTTATCTTATTCATTTCCTTATGATTCATTTCTTATAAACGTCCAATATTTATTCCATGACTCCTATTTATGATCTTTGATATGTAGGGTATGATCTTATACTATTATTATCATGTTCTCATACCATTATGTTCATGTTTATGATTAATTATCTCTCTTGATTTACCTTACTGAGTATTTGATATCACCCTTTCATATGTTTCGTTTCCCCAGGTTAAGAGGAAAGATGTTAAATGAGTTTTTTCTAGAAGTATTTCACATGGATTATGTTGATGACCTAATGTGAAAGAAATAAAATATTTATATAGTAGGAGATATTGTGTTTTTATTTATGAACCAATTGTTTATGAACATAAGTTTCTACGATTTTGTCATAATTATCTAAAAATATAAACCTAAAAGGTCCTTAGTTATGTAAGTGATCCATTAGTTCCTTTTTATGTTTTAAGTTTTTATGGAAAAAATGGGGTCACATTGGTAAATTTTATGTCTTTAGTGCTGAACCCGGATGTGTTGATCTTGGGCTATTAAATTTGGTATCAGATCAGAGTTTAGAAAACATTAGAGATTAAGATATTTACTTTAGATTTATTCATTCCATCATGGGATTATAATTTTAGGGTTTGACATAAGATCAATGCCTTATAATCCACTTTCGAGACTTTAGGTTATGACATTTTAAGGTGACTAATGATATTTTGGAGACATTTAGTTATGAGTTAATTAATTGTTATTTAATTTTTGGGATGTAAAATTATAGGTATCACCCAAAATTTACGGTTATAATATATTAAGGTTATTTTTGAGTATTTTATAAAATTTTCAGAATGTTATAATAATTATTTAGTTTTAGAAAAAATGTAATCTCACAGAAAGGGTGATAACCCGTCGCGTCCGATAAGCCTGCGGAAATCTAACCCACAACCGAAGAGAGACCAAAATTTATCACCTACCACTGGCCTATGTGAAGTACTGGGTTAGTATGACTTTTTTTGAAATGATTTGATCGAATAATAATAAGTTTATTTTGGGAACTTCTATATTATAAAATGGACATCCTTGGTATTGGAACATGATTTGGGGATTAAGTAATAAATTTTATTTTAGAAGATGTTCACTATTTTGGGAACATTATATTTTTAAGGTAAATAAGATACTAGGTAATTTTAGTTGAGGAGTAATGGTTTATTTATATTTTGGAAGAATCTTTTATTTTTATTATAGAATTATGGGGAATTAAGTTTTTTACATAATGGATTAACCTATCATGGAGAAAATCTGATTATGATAATTAGTTTGAGGGTGGTTGATGTTATTTGGAGATACTTAATATAATTAATCTAGGAAGAGAATGTGTTCAATCCTTCCGATTTTAGGGTTTCAATATTATTTTGGATTAATATGAATAATTTTAAGGATAGTTATTGGTTGAATGATATATTATGAACTTTGTGTATTACTATTGAATTTTAGAGATTAAAATTAGTTTTTCATCATCTAAAAATTTATTATATTTGTAAAATTATTTTATATTATCAAAACTATATTTGTTTTGGTTAATGTTTCAAGATAGAATAAATGGATAGTTAATATTTTAAAGATTATGTTATTCTATAGAAGTTAATTCATCTTGAATACTCATCATTTGGGAAAAAGATGATTTTATCGTGGAAATTTGTTAAAGGATGAAACTACACTTATCAAGTAAGTATGTTTATTTATGTTATTATTCAAGGAAGTAAATTAATTCCTCAAATTTATGATAAGTATCTTAAAAAATGTTTTTTGTTTACTATTCCTACTATGATGTAAAAGTCTGTTTAACCCATCAAAATTTATAGCTTTTTGATTGTAATTTTTTTTCCCATTTCCAAAATAATGCTTTCTAACACTCTCCATTAGAACAAAATGGTTAATTTTTATTTCATATCCATTTTTACTAAATGGAATCCTAGTATGTTTTATCTTAGGTGACCTTCATACTATCTTTATTTATTTTAAAGTATACATTTTATAAATCCTTTTTTCTGATTTGGGAATTAAATAAAGATTTTTTGAAGAGTAATACAATAGTTACTAACACCAAACTCAAATTGTGAAGATGCAACATACAAGGGAGGGGGAGGAGAATGTAATATCTCAAGTTTTTAAAAGGAAACACAATGTTTGATAGCGTACATGATACACCACATCAAGCTTAAACAAATAACTAATTATTATTATTTAATATTGTAGTTATCACCTAAACATTAGATTAAAGGGATGCAATAGCGTTAACTGAATTTTGAAAATATCGTTTACACATTTTTATATAATTATTCATTGATTACCAAATTAAATTGAAGTGAAACTAAATGCCAATTGAATATAAAGGATGTATTTTTAACTATTTAAATGTGAATAATTATTTTTATAAAATAATAAAATCACAATTTTTGGATAATATTGATGAAATATAAATTAAATATAATGTTTAAAATTAATTGTACGTTTTTTCTAGACATTATATAAGAAAAAATAAAATTTTATTAATAAATTGGGATTTTTTTTAAAAATATAGTTTTACCACACTTTCTTGGAGAACCCATTTTAAATATAGTTTTTGGCACTTTTATATGTTCTATTTGTCAAAATAAACCTCTTATTTGGAAGAGGGACATAAAAATTTAATTTTTTTTTGAAAGTTTTGTATTTTTCTGATAAAATTCATATTTTAATAAATCATGAAAACACTCTATTTTAATTAAAATATTATTTTTATCTTATTTATTTATATTGTTAGATTATATTTTTAATTGGTTTTAAAGTATAATTATATTAATGTTTTATAATTTAATCCAAATTTTGTCATTGGAAGTAATTTCACATTGAAATCGGATGTAAACGCATGTCATCATTTTGATGGTTTTTTACTTTTAAATAACCTATTTTCTCGTTTTGACAACATGGAATAATTTTAAATTAATTACGAAAATTTATGTGTTATTAATTTGGAAAAATATATTACATATTTTGAATCATAAGGCCCAAATTATTTAAATATTCTACTTTTATTTTTAGGCATTTTGAGTAGTAACTTTAGTAATTATTTTTATTACCACAATTGAAGGTAAATCAGGTAATTAAAGGTAAAAATAATACTATAATAATATAAAATTACATGAAAACTTTCCCTAATTTAATTGGATGAGTTTATTTTGATCATGATAATCCATGGTTAGATTTTTGGACCACTTGAATCCACATGGATGACTTTAATACA
This sequence comes from Viscum album, assembly GCA_963277665.1. NCBI lineage: Eukaryota > Viridiplantae > Streptophyta > Magnoliopsida > Santalales > Viscaceae > Viscum > Viscum album. The sequence goes on from OY728119.1 coordinate 233,029,078, forward strand.
TTTATAATATAATATTCAATGAATAGTCATTATTGTTACAGTTTTGTTTTTAAAAAGTAATGTATTTTAATATGGAGTTATACATGAAATATCTTATACTATAACTATTTATTGGAAATCTAAAAATATAACCTACATTATGGGAATTTATTTATAATTTTTAGAAATTAAATAATTGAACATAATTACGACACAAAGATGATTTAGTAATTACTTAATTAATGAAAGAATAAGATAAATGATTTTATAAATATTAAAATAAAATTTATATGACATAATTTATGCCATCCAATAATTTTATTAATATATTTGACTTGTTGATGATGACTTAAAGGAGTTTTCTTGAACCTGTCTTGCTGTTATGATATTTTTAAAAGTCAACTAATAAATAGTGTCAGAATTGACACTATTGGTATTTTTAAATATAAAATAGTTTATTAACTATAATAAAATTATTAAAAATATAATATTAATTTATATGTTTAGTGAAATTCATAATATGTCATAAATAAAACATTTTTTTGTCATTTAAACATATTATGGTAATTACATTAACCCACAAAGGTTAAATGACATGATATCACGGTAAGATTAAAAATAGTAAAACAGGGGTTAAAACAAAAAGATGTGGATTTAAAAATATTCAAAATATAAATAATTTAAACTGGATGGTATATATTCTACCCAAAACAATAATATCCTCAAAATAAATTATTTTGGGACTATATTTAATTGAAATTGAAATTATATTAATTTAATACTTTTTGTAATTCCAAAAGTACCCCTCACCTAAATTATAAAAAAGAACCTCCTCTCTCAAATCTTCGCACTCCTTTGAGCCTTTAATAAGGATAAAAATCTTCACATATACATTCTAAACATCCCTAGTCTCATTCAAGAAATTTTGGTATTCTCAAAAGACCAAATCTAGTGTTTCTAAGAGGAGATTTAGAGAGTGATTGTCGAAGAAGAGGTAACTTCCTTACCGACTTTTCAAAATCATTTATTTTTATACTTCATATCATCATGTTTTTTGAATTATAACATTATAAATAAAATATAAATTGTATTATTATATGTTATTATGGTTATGAAAAAAAATCATATTCCACCTTTTATCCATCCAATGAAAAAATGAAATCATTACACTTGTATGAAAATGACCTATCGGCTCCACACTGTAGTGTAATATTTTTTTCATCCCCACTTTATTGGTATTGGTAAAATTATTGAAGTAATAGAATTATATAATAATTATAACATGATATTTATTCTGGAAATAACATATATACTATTCACATCCATAATTATTACTATTAAGGAAATGATACTATCGCTTGTGCTTACGTATAGACTACCGTGTCCACGATGTGATGAGATTCATTTTATTTATTCACCAATCATGAATGACTAAATAAATTTATATAATGAATAAATATGATATATACTACCTTGATTCTATAATATTAATGATATAACTATAACATATGAATAATATGTTGTACATATACAATGAAACATTCTTCGAAAAGATGAAACGATTATCACCTGAGAGAAGAGTAATAATGAAATATTTTTAAATGAGTGATAATATGATCATATATGATATAATAAATATAAACATGGTTTAGTAATAATATAATAACATTATTTAATCAATTATAAAATATTTTTTGATACGTACAAAGGAACCCCGACCTAAGGTAAGGAAATTTCATATCACTTTTTATTTCTTTGAGATTCTTACCTTATTCACCCCTCATTTATTTTGTGTTGTGTACATACTAACCATGAGGGTATTATATTAATTTTTTAATTTACTTTTTGTTTATTTATATGTCCATTTTATGATCTCTATTTCATGGGGTTTTATAGTTCAAAATTTAATAACTGAGTAAGGTAGATTCTGTCTTAATTTTCTTTCTTCGAGACACATGTTTTGTTACACACCTATGTTTTTATAAGAGGTGTATATAATACTATATTAAATGTTATATCAGAAATATAATTCTATTCATGATATTTTATTATTATATTTTTATTTTTATTTCATAGGGATTGTGATTCAAATGTTTCAAAGTGTTATAGGACACTTTGGAAATTTTGAATATTATTTTCCTCAAGAATTTCTTTTAAAAGATATTTTCAGCTAATTTTCCAGGAAAATGATTTTAACGAAATGTTATATGTTATAAATTTTTTCTATAAAAAAAATTCCAAGCTATTTTTGATGAAAAGGATTTTAAAAAAGGTTTTATGTTCTGGAAATAATTTTTCAAATAAAAAGGTATATTTTCGTCAAGAACTGTTTTCAAGAGTTCTCTCAAAATTATTTTCCATCTAAAATCATGTTATTTGATATTACTTGTGTTTTATTGTTGAAATGAAAATATGATACCATTATTATTATTTCATTGAATGGTTTACATTTATTATGGATTAGTATATATTAATTTTGTTTCTTTTCCATGAGTTATGCTATGATGAAGTGTTTTATTAAACCCATTTATCTTTATGGGTTATTAATTATCTATGTTCTTGTAGAACACATAATAATGATTTAATTATGATATGGTTTGGATATATATCTACCTCTAATTCATTGGGTGAATATTTATATCTTATTAGATATACATGAATATAATCTCAAGTAAATATGGTTTAGTAATGCATGGCTAGAATGAAGAGTGAAATCAGTTCAGTATAGGACTTTGTCCACTATGATGGTCTTGGATAAAATTACTTGTATACTATGGAAATCATATTATGTGATTATTTCTATGCCACAAATTCCATTTTTTTCATATGTTATGATTTCATGTCTTATGTTTTTTATTTCTTTATGATTCATGTCAAATAAAAATCCAATATTTATTCCATGACATCTGTTAATGATATTTTATATGAAGGTTTTGATCTTATACTCTTTTGATCATGTTCTCATACCCTTATGTTAACGTTTATGCTTACATATCTCTCTTGTTTTCCCTTACTGATCATTTTATCTCACCCTTTCTTATGTTTATTTTCCCCATGTTAAGAGAAAATATGTTAAATGAGTTTTTTCTATAATTATTTCGCATGGATGATGTTGATTACATAATGTGTAATAAGAAAAGATTAATATCAGGGGAGATAGTGTATTTTTATTTATAAACTAGTTGTTTACGAACCAATGTTTCTATGAGTTTTTTATAAGTCTATGAAAATCTAAACCTAAAAGGTCCATGGGTATGTAAGTGATCCATTATTTCATTTTGATGTATTATGTTTTGATGGAAACAATTTGGTCACATTTGTAAATTTTATGTCTTTAGTACTTAATCTAGAACAATGGATCTTGGTCTATTGCATTTGGTATTAGAGGAGGGTTTAGAAAACATTGGATATTATGATGTTTTCGTCTGAGTTATTCATACCATCATGAGATTATAATTTTAGGGTTGAATATAAGATCAATGTCCTAGAACCCCCTTTTGAGGCTCTCGGTTATTAAAATTTAAGGTGACTAACAGTATTTGGGAGACATCTAGTTTTGAGTTAATTAAGGGTTATTGCATTTTTGGTATGCAAAAAGACAAGTATGACCCAACCTCTGTCGTTAAAATATGTTATGGTTATTTATGAGGATTTTATCTCATTTATATAATTTTTAAGAATTATTTAGTTTTAGAAAATTAAAAACCCATAGAAAGGGTGACAACCTACCGCATCAGACAAGGCTACAGGAATCGAACCCACAACTGGTGGGGGACAAGGCTTTATCACCTACCACTATCCTACATTAAGTACCTGGTTAATATTATTTTTTATCTTTCATTAAACTAGTTTATGCAATAATAATAAGTTTATTTTGGGAACTTTTATTTTATAAAATGGATATCCTTGGTATTGGAAAATTATTTGGGGATTAATTAATAAATTTTATTTTAGAAGACATCACTATTTTGGGAACATTATATAATTATGTTAAATAGATTACTTTGTGATTTTAATTGAGAAGTAATGGTTTATTTATATTTTAAAAGATTATATGATTTTCATTGTGGAATTATAGAGAATTAGGTTATTTGTTGAAATGATTAACATATCATGAAGAATATGTGATTATGGTAATTAATTTAATAGTGGTTGATATTATTTGGAAATAATTCATAAAATTTATCTTGGAAGACTATGTGACCAGTATTTCTGATTTACGGGTTTCAATATTAGTTTGGATTATTTTGAGGAATTTTAAGGATAATTATTTGTTGAATGGTCTATGCTGATCATTGGGTATTACAGTTGAATTCTGAAGATTAAAAGCAGTTTTTCATCATCCAATAATTTATTCTTTTTGGATAATTGTTTTATATTATCCTAAATATATTGTTTTTGGTAAATGTCTCATTATTGGAGAAATGGATAGTTAATCTTTTTTGGATTATGTGATTCTATAGAAGTTGATTCATCCTGAATACTCATCATATGGAGAAAAAGATGAGTTTTTGTTGGAGATTGATTAAAGGATGAAACTCTAATTATCCAGTAAGTATGTTTCATTATGTTATTATTTAAGGAAGTAAATTAATTCATCAACTTTATGAAAAGTATATTTAAACAAAAACGTTTCTGTTTACTATTCCTGCTACGAATTCAAATACCGTTTAACATATCACAAATTTTTAGCTTTGTGATTGTTAACATTTTTCCTGAAAATGTTTTCAATCACTCTCTATCATAACATGATGGTTAATTTTTCTTCCATATACATGTTTTCCTATATGTAATATTAGTATGTTTTATCTCAGTTGAACTTCATAATGTCCTTTTTTTATTTAAAAGAAAAAGTTTTATTAATCCTTTTTCTGATGTGGGAATGAAATAAAGATATTTTTAAGATTCATACCTGGGTTACCAACCCCAAATTTAAAGTTCAAGGATGAAATTTCCAAAGGGGGGGGGAGATAATGTAACATACTGAGTTTTTAAAAGGAAACACAATGATCGAGAGCATATATGATACACCACATCGAGCTTAAATGAATAACTAAATATTATTATTTAATATGGTAGTTATCACCTAGCCATTAGAATGGAGGGAATGAAAAATGTTAACTAAATTATGAAAATATGGTTTACACATGTTTATATAATGATTCATTGGTTACTAAATTAACATCAAATGAAACTAAAAACTAATTGTATATAAAGGATGTATTTTTATGAAAAAACTATTTAAATGTGAATAATGGTGTTTATAATATAATTTAATCACCCTTGTTGGATTATAATAATGAAATATTAATTCAATATAATTTTTAAATTCATCTTATGTGTTTTTTAGACATTATATAAGGGAAAATAAAATTTTACTGATAAAATAAGTGTTTTTCTGAAAATACAATTTTGCCGCCTTTTGATGGAGATCCCATTTTAATTATAGTTTTTGAAACTTTTATACGTTATATTTATCAAAATAAAATTCTTATTTGTAAGAGAGTCATAAAAATTTACTTTGGTTGAAATTTTGGTATTTTTTTGATAATATTCATATATTAATGAATAAAGAAAAATACTATATTTTAATTCTAAACTGTTTTTTCATCTAATTTAGTTATATTGTTAGATTATCATTTAATTAGTTTAAAAGTTTAATTAGATTAAGTTTTTATCATTTAATATAATTTTTTTCATTAGAATTAATTTCACATAGAAATTAGATATAAACTCATATCAATATTTTGTTGGGGTTACTATTAAAAAACCCTTTTTCTCATTTTGAAAATAATGATTAATTTTAAATTAATTAGTGAAACATTTTTGTTCTGAATTTTGAAAAATTTATTTGATATTTCGAATCAGATGGTAAAAATTATTTATGTAGTTCCATTTTATTTTTAGTCATTGTAAATAGCAACTTTAGTAATTATTTTAATTACCATAGTTAAAGGTAAGTCGTGTAATTAAAGGTAAAAAAGATTATAATAATATAGAAGAACCCTAACACTTGTACTAACTTATATATGTTTATTATGACCATTAGCATCATTGTTTTGACTTTAGAACCACTTGATGCCACTTATATGACTTTCATACATTTATAATATTATATTCAATGAATAGTCATTTTTGTTATAATTTTGTTTTTAAAATTCAAAGTATTTTAATATGGTGTTATATAGGGTATATCATTGACTATAAATAGCAAGTGGAAATATAAAAAGATTACCTAAATTAAAATTATTTATTTATAATTTTTAAAAATTAAATAATTCAATTTAATTGTGACACAAAGATGATTTAGACATTTCTTATTTAATGAATGAATCAAATAAATGATTTTATAAACATTAAAAGAAATATTTTTTGACATAATTTATTCGATAAATTAATTTTATGTATATATTTTTCGTGTTGGTGATGATTTAAAGGAGTTGGTTTGAGATTATCTTACGTTTATGATATTTTTTAAATGTCAATTGATGAATAGTGAGAGAATTGAATCTATTGATATTTTAAAAGAAAAAATATTTTATTAAATGTAATAAAAATACTAAAATTATATGACTTGGAAAAATGGTTATTATAATCCCTAATATGTCATAAATGACACTTTTGTTGGTCGTTTTACATTTAATGGTAATTACATTAACCGACAAAGTGTAAATAACATGATATTACAGTAAGATTGAAAAGGGTAAAATAAGGGTTAAAACAAAAAGATAAGGATTAAAAAATATTCAAAAAATGTCTAATTTTACTTGGATGATGGGTATTAGACTCAAAATTATATTATATTTGAAAAAAATTATTTTGGGACCATTTGGAATCAAAATTGAATTTATATTTATTTAATACTTTTAATAATTCTAAAAATGCCCCTCACCTAAATTGTAAAAGGGAACATCCTCCCTCAAATATTCACATCCCCTTGGGCCTCTATGTGGAATAAAACTCTATCATTTTTACTTATACACATCCCTAGTCACATTCTAGAGGTTCTAGTATTGTCAAAAGACCAACTCTAGTATTCTTAAGAGGAGATTTAGAGAGTGATCGCCGAAGAAGAGGTAACATCCTTACTAACTCTTCAAAATAATTTCTTCTTATACTGATTATTCTTATGTTGTTTCCATTATAATATAATAATTATAGTATTAAATATATTATTATATGTTATTATGTTTATTTAACAAAAATATTCCACCTTCTATCCATCCAATGAAAAAATGAAATCATTACATGTGCGTACTTACAGTCTAACATCTCCACATCATGGTGTAATATGTTTTTAGTCACCAAATTATTTTTATGGGTATAATGATAGTATTAATTGATATATATAATAATGATAAAATTATATCTACTATTATAGAAATGATATTATCACTTGTGTGTACATACGGACTACCGTCTCCATAACGCGATGAGATTAATTTTACTTATTCACAATTATGCAAGATTAAATAAATTTATATAATGAATAAATATTATATATAATACCTTAATTCCATTATTTAAATGATATAACTATAATAGATGAGTAATATGTTGGACTTATACAAAAAAACATGCTTATAAAAGATGAAACAATTAACACTCGAAATAAGAGTAATAATGAAATATTATTAGTCCGGTGATATTATGATCATATATGATATCAAAAATATAAATATGGTTCTAGAATAGGATAATAACATTATTTAATCAATTATATAGTATTTTTTGATATCTACAAATGAACCTAAACCTAAGGTATTGGAATTTTGTATCACTTTTTATTTCTTTGTGATACATGCCTTATTCACCACTCATTTCTCTTGGGAGGTGTACAAAAAGAACTGGAATGTATTCTAATATTTTTTTAATTTAATATTTGTGTATCTATATATCCATTTCATGATATCTATTTCATGTGGTCTTAGGGTTCAAAAGTTACCAAATGTGTACGGAAGTTTTGTCTAAATTTACCTTCATTGAGACACATGTTTTGTTATGCACATATGTTCTTATACGAGATGTATATACATCCATTTGACATGTTATATCAATAATATAATTATCTTAATGATATTATAAGATTCATTTATTGTTATTATTTCATAGGTATTGTTCTTAAAATGTTTCAAAGTTGTATGAGACACTTTGAAATGTTTGAAGATTATTTTCTTCAAGAAATGTTTTTAAAATCTTAAGATAATTTTAGAGAAAAATGATTTTTAAAGAAATGTATTATGTTACAAAGTGTTCTATTATAATTTTTCAAAGACATTTTCAAATAAAAAGTTTTTCATGATTTTTTTATTTTCTAAAAATTATTTTTCAAATATAAAGAGATATTTTCCACCATAATTGTTTTCAAGAGTTCTCTCAAAATTAGTTTCCATATAAGATCATGTTTTTTTAAGTTACATATGTTTAATTTTTTATAAGAACCAATCATACAATTATTATTCTTTAATTTATTTTTTAAAATTTATTATGGATTGGTACTTATGAATTTTGTTTTTTTTCTATGAGTTATGCTATGATGAAGTGTTTTATGAAACATATTTATTTTTATGGGTTATGAATGATATATGTTCTTGTGGAACACATAGTAATTATTTCATTATGATATGATTGGGACCTATATCTGCCTTCAATTATTTTGGTAAATATTTATATCTAATTATATAGACATGACTAGAATGGAAAGTAAATTTGGTTTAGTAATACATGGATGGAACGAAGAGTGAACTCGGTTCAATATAGTACTTTGTCCACTATGATGGTCCTGGTAGTGATTACTTAGATACCATGGAAATCATATAATGTTCTTATTTTAATAACACAAATTCCATGTCTTATTAAATTTTATGATTTTATGGATTATGTTCTTCATTTTTCTTATGATTCATGTCTTATAAACTTCTAATATTTACTCCATGACTCCTATTTATGATATTTGATTTGTAGGGTAGGATCTTATACTGTTATGATCATGTTATCATACTTTTATGTTCATGTTTATGCTTACATGTCTCTCTTGGTTACCCTTACTCATCATTTGAGATCAAACTTTCATATGTTTTTTTCTTGTTAAAAGGAATGATGTTAAATGAGTTTTGTTTAGAAGTATTTCACATGGATGATGTTGATGACCTAATATAAAATAATAAAAGATTGAAATAGTGAGATATAGTGTGTTTTTATTTATGAACCAGTTGTTTTAAACCAAAGTTTCTAATATTTGTTCCTAATTATCTAAATCTATAGTCTTAAAAGGTCCTTGAGTATGTAAGTTATCCATTATTTCCTTTTTATGTTGTACGTTTTTATGGAAAAAATTAGGTCACATTTGTAAATTTTATGTCTTTAGTGATGAATTCAGAAGTGTGGATCTTTGGTTATTACAATAGATTTGGTTAATTTTGTATATATGATATATCATGATTTATTTTATGTACCAACTGAGGATGATAAGTATTTAATGTGAAAATAGTTAATTCATTCATTGAATCATGTCTCTCAGAGTTGAAAATTTTAGTTTTATGATGCAATCAAAGAGTTTTTTCATCAAGAATACATATAATTATTGTGTATACTATAGGGTTAGAGTGAGTGTTGTGGTATTTTAGATATTATATATTGATGATATACTACTTATTAGAAATGATATCGCAACATAATTTTATTAATGGGGTGGTTTTTAATAGCTTCTGGATGAAATACCTGAGTGAAGTATCCTATATAATATATATTTATATCAATAGAGATATATTGAATAGGTTTCATAGACAATGTAAAAAAACATATTTTTCATGATGTTATAAATTTTTTTTTCTTAATAACTAAATGAAGGGACCGTTAATTGGGTTATTTATTTATGATGAGTTGGAAAGGATAATTTGGATTGCTTATTTGTCCTCTATAGGAACTATTATGTATTCCCTATTATATATCTTATTCAATGTCATTTATGTTTTGAGTACACAATGACAAAACCATTACAATGCACCCATGATTCATAAAATTTCAGTTTAGTATATCCTTAAGTACGTGATAATAATTAAGGATATTCCATTAGTATTTGGACACGAGTAAAGGGTTAGAGTATTTATAGTTTATACTCCAATAATGGTTATTAGAGAGATCAATCTAGTTTCATGTTTTTCCTCAATAATTGATCTATTAGTTGGAGGAGTTTTAAATAATGCACTATATTGTAATTTATAATTGATGTATAGTGTATCACTACCTAAAATATTTTAACGTTAGTTGTTGGATAATGAAATTCATCCTTAGGATTTGGAAGGTTCATATAATTGAGGGAAATATTGAGATTTATTGTGAAAAAATGAAGCTATATCTCAAGATAAGGTACCCTACTATACATAAAGAAGAAAAAATATACTAAAAAAATACCATCTCATTTGTTAAATAATTGAGATAGGTAAGGTAATTATATATTGGGTGGTTATAAATAAATATTATGCTAATCATTCAAATAATCCATTAATTCATCCAACTATTTTGGGTTATGTTGAATATTTATTTTTTATTTTTATAATACATTTAATATAATTGTTTAAAAATATATCATGGTTTTATATGAAATAAAATTTTCATGTATCATAAATTCATGTGGGTGGAGAATATTACATAGACAATGGAATGAAATAACACCATCAAAGTATGACATTTATTTTTACTAAATTTATTATCACCATAATGTATTATGGGTTATGATAATATGTTAAAATTAGCTCGAATACAATTTGGAATATGATAATGAGTGGATTGATAACATAAAAAGTGAATATTTTTTAATTTAACTGGTCTGCAAAAATATTTCAAATCAAATTTCATATGACCATTTATTTACTTAGTAAAAAATCCTTAATATAAATACGAATTACATAGGTATTAAAATACGATTATCTTTTGAACCATCAAACATTTATAACATTATTACAATATACATAATGTAGAGATAATCCTAGGGTTTTTGGGTACAGTGTTGATCATGTTCTTAGTTGATTTTAACAAAGATAATTTTTTCCCATTATTTAACAGGTTCTTCATTTTGTCCGATGATATAATTAGCCTAATGAATTTCATTTATTTTCATATTTGTGTGACATGTGATGTGATAAAACACATGGAAAATTTATATGTGGTTTATTCATGCAAATTGATCTATCTATTTACGATAATTATGAGCATATGAGATACTATTAACTAGATTGATATGTTCCATTAATATTGGTCCCATGATGTCTTGGTCCGAGGTATTATATAATTATTTAAATTATTTATAATTATACATATTATGAGGGACTGATTTATATAGAGATATGAGTGTACTTGATCATAATCACACTAGACCCATTTGTATCTTTAAAACCAATGACATTTATCTTCAGGTTTCTCTTAGAATACAATTATAAATTAGAGAATTCATAAATTTTTCCAATATTAAAATAATCCAGAAGGTCACACTTAAGGTCCTATAATAAGTATTGAATATCATTAAAATTTTTTATTTCTACAATTCAAGATATATTATAATAATAACATGGAAATGAAATTGGATAGATTCAAAAATAGTTTTATAGTTTTACTATAGAATGTGAGGAATTAGTGCAAGTATACAATTGCTGAGAATTTTTCACCAAAAAACAAACCATGACATTGGAAAAAGTCACTATTCTTATTCTATGTGTCATAAAAATATATTATATTGTCTCATGGTGTATATAGATAATAATATATAGTAATGTGTGGCCAAATTTCCAATGTTTTTTTTCAGATTCATTTTAGCTGTATATAAATCAAATAATGTTTTCTTGGATAAATAAATCTTAAAATGAGTTTACACATTTCAATTAATCATTTAGGTGGAATATATAAACGTGATGGTATCCCAATGATTTTTTATTGAATAAATGAATATAGAAAGTATTTAAAACATTTAAATTAATCTAGAGGGATGGGTTTCACTTATGAGGTAGAACTATTTAGTGCATATATGTGTTATGATCCTTTTGGATGTGAATTTTCATGTGTGTGCATGAATAACATGGGTGAACTTTATGGTTTGAGTTATTATCAATACTTATGTGTATTTCTATCTTAAATATAAATTTTATATTTACCGATCCTATTTTGTATTAAATATTAGCTAACTTTTTCTGGTTCTAGACGAATATGGGGATGTTAGAGGGATTAACTAATGTATTGTAGACTCACCTCCTTCATATAAAACTTAATGATTCTTTATATGTTGTTTATTATGATATAGGTAATGGTAAGGTGTCATAATTTTCTAGTATATAACCATGATATTACCATCTTGTCATTTGTGATTTTGATCCATGAGATTTATTGTGGTGGAGTTGGTCATGGTTCCACATCATTTCCTTGGTTTCTCTTTGTGTATTTGGGTCTTTGGTTGATGGAACATTGTTTGTGTATGTTCTAATACTTCAACTCTGATTATGTTGTTTTTTTCTTATTTCATTGTATTTGTGTTGGTTTTTATATCATGCATCATGTTCATTTTATACTATTGAGTTTTTCTATTATAGGTTTTATTATTTTAGGGTAACATTTACATAAAATATTATATATACCCTTAACATTTATTTCCATCCTTTAGTTTCGAGGAGATATTAACTAAGGTTTGTGGGACTTCTATCCTTCGTAAACCAATGGGTTGGTTCAGGGTGTTACTAGTGTAACACCCCTAATTTGAGGTAATTTACCAATTTATATTATATATTCAAGTTTTATTTTGTTTAATTAAATTTAGGGAGTTTCTTGAGAGTTTTTTGATGTTTTTGAAGGATTTAGGGGGATACATGGTTATATTATTATTATAAGAAATCATGTGAAACATTATAGAAATCCATATGGAAGGGTTTGGAGGTAACTAGAAAGGTGTATGGTTAGTGATTGATTTTTACAAAACACTGTTACAAACAATTAAAATTTAGATATTTAAGGATAGAAGATAATTTAACAATTAGAACATGTTTTTACAAACTATGCTTCCAAACCATACAACCCTGGATGTTTTTTAGTAACACCTATATGGTTGGTTCACATTTTTCGAATTTTTTTAGCCCAACCATGAGATGTATTTAATAAAGTATGACTATTAGTTTTCCTAATCTAGTTTAAACAATAAAAACCTAATTAATTTTTATGTTATTATTAATCTTGACTACCAAGGTTCCTTCAAGAGATTTTTTGTATGCACTTCACTTTAGAGGCTAATTAGAGTTGATCGTTAGGAGTTTGACCAAGGAAATCAGTGTTAAGGGTTATGTTTCCACCTCAATGTTGGAATATTCCCATTCTCTATTATAAGTAACCTGGGACTAGGATTTATTTTTCAAGATGTATGGGTTAGGATGGATTGGCATATGATTTATCATTTATTATATAAAGGTAATGTGAGAGGAGTCAGGATTGGTGAGGTCACGAAACAATTCCAAGAAACAAAGATTTTGAGGTAAGAGGATTCTCTCCCTCCCCACCTTTATTATAACATGATGGATTCCGTTTCTAAAAAAACAAGATAAATTATTTCCTTTCTTAATAAAACCCTATTATGATTCTCTTTATTTGTCTTCCTTTGAAACAATTGTTTTTGGTCCTCTCTCACAACACGGTAGATGAAATTCTTATATGATAAAATATTTTCAAATAAATGTTTTGTGTGTGGGAACTTGAAATGACATGGATAACAGGTGTTCATATGAATATTAGGGACTTTTTATTTTAACTTCGTTGTCATAATGATTTTGGGCCACTTATATTGTACCACCAAGTAATGAATTGGTTTTAAATTGATGGGTTCCACTCAAAAGTTAGGAATTTTTAGTGAACATATGGGATTGGATCCCATTTGTTTGAATATTTTTTTGTCACTGGTGGAAAAAAAATTTATGCATCAACATTTTACTGTTGGTTTTTTAAAAATTATGTTATAATTCATGTAGAAGGACTTCTAACATTTTTATTCCGTTAAATTTATGATACAATTATTTCTAATATACTTCTGATTTTGGTTTTTAGTAAAACTAATTCTTAGTGTTTTTCAACTTTTAATGCCAATTTTAATAAAAATTTTGTCAAAATAATTTAAGAAAAATATATATGCATGGGTTCTCCCTTAAAAATTCATCAATATTTGTTCACAAACCCTAAATGGTATGACCTGTGACTCCAGAACATACTTCATCTACCTTAATCTAATTCATTTGATCAATTTTTTACTTTATTTTCATCATTTTTCTTCTTTGATGCCTCCTTCTCCCCCTTCATTGGATTCATTCAGCTGACCAATTATCATTCCATTAATCTTATAAAAGTTTCACAATCATCAATTTTAATATCTATTTTAACACATGTTACTTCATTTCATACAATATAGTGTCTCACAACCCCCTCCCACCAAGGATACTACAATGAAGGGAGAGAGATAGTGGCCCCTAAGTCCAACCTCTCGTAGGTCCTAGGTTGTTGACTAGAAGTGAGAAATAAAAAATTTCACAATATGGGAGAAATTTCCCTCTATAATTAAACAAGATTGGGATATTGAATGGTGCATACAAAAATAAGTCTAATTAATAATATTAAATAATTCCAAAACCATCCCACATGAATGTATAAATAGAACTAATACAGATAAAATTCTCTAACATAAATCCCCAAAAGTAAAGCTAATGCAGTGACACAAAAACTGTCAAAAGCTCGTAGCTAGTAATGTCCATCATGGTCTACGTTTCCCTCCTGAAATTGTGAAAATATATTTATATATGTAGGGTGAGCATAGAATTATACTCATTAGGAAAACAAAAGTCTCTCATGCCCATGTGAATAAAGCATGCTAATGCACCTATGCAAAAAAAACCGAAAAAATAACACCTATAAAGGTATACTATCTATCCCAACATCACCAAGGCATTATCATCAAATAATTAAAACCAAGTAAAATAAAATAATATGAATCACATCGATAAGGGTACCCCACACCAATTTCTTACTAGTATGTCACTCTCACACCCAATGTTGACTGTTTAGGCTCTCCCATATCTTCTGTATACCACACCACCCCACAAGAACTGTCACAAAACACCTCTCCCATAAACACTTGGTCTCATTGCCCCACAAGCATGGTAACAACACATCTTGCCTAAAAAAACCTAGTCTACCACCCCACAAGCACTGTCACGTCTCGACCGAAAACACATGGGTCATCACACCTCGCCTAAAGACTTTTGGGGTATCATAACCACCATCTAATGAACTAACAGACCTCTATCCATCAAATGTTGTGCAATTCCTACCTCACCTAAAAGAGAGAGAGAGAGAGAGAGATAGAGAGGGAAAAAGTAGGTACCCATCAATCCATACTATTCACTGGATGTCGGAAAAAAAAACCCCTGTGTGACTATGTGGGTGTCAGTACATAGTGCTTGATGTGGGTGGGGTGCATATAGAAATCAGAAGAATATAAAAGTACATATGTTTAGTATCAAACAATCAATCCCAACCAATGGGTTCATAAATTAACTAACCAACACACTACACCACCACCTTTACTTCCACCTTTAAATTCATAACACCACACAAAAATCCACAACCACATTTCAATTTCCAACCAATTTAATTTAATCACCCCCATTTATATAATTATTTAGCATCAATCACATCTACCCACACATCCCATCATTTATTTCTTCATTATCAATTTCCATTCCATTAACCAAACCAACCCAAGCCATTCCATGAATTATTAAACAATTATTTATTTTTTCCATCACAACTCAAGAATCCAGAACAAAGAATCCACCACCATCCCACCCCAAAATAAATGGATACACAAACCACATTATCCCCCCAAAATCATGACCACTAAACTATCTCGTCGCCCCAAAAGCACGACCAAAACAACCACCTCACTGCCCCAAAATCACAGCACACAAACCATCATCCCCATATTCCCCAACCACACATTGTCATCCCCTATGTACGACCACACATCACAACACATCAAGATAATTTTATAGATCTAAAATGGGGATTTTATCACATTTCACTTTATTTTAATGACGTATCACAGAATTCATTATCCTTGGGAAACAATTTAATTTTCCAAATATAAGTGGTTAACAAACTTCTATTTTAGGGTGATATCTCACAAATCACAACCAAAGCATCAATCTCAAAACATATATCCATCAAAAACAAATCCCCCAACTAACATAATTTTAAATGGAGCATCAATCACATAAAATCCACAATAACACATATAACATCAAAGATATAAAATCATGTGAATCAAACACTATTTACACCATTTAATTTAATTAACTAATTATTTATCTTTGACTAATCAGGAACAAACATAAACAATAGGTAAAAAAATAAAAACCCTCCCTCATGATACATAAATAATGAGAATTGAGGGATTATCTACATCAGAGAAGCTTTCCAACTCATTGTGCACCGCAGGGTGAAGAAGAACACTTGTGAACGACAACCGAACCATAAAAATCATGGATTAACCTACACCACACCCAAAGACCATAAAAATGAAACCCAAAACACACCCAAAACCATAACTACATCACTGAAATGAATCATTGGGAGAAAAATGTAAGAAAACCTACCAAGAATAAGGAAGGTCTTACCACTGATTTCTAATGAACAACCACGAGGACCGTTGAATCAAAGAGGGAGGAAGGGGGATTGATGAATTCCTTGGGGTGCCTATAGTTTTCCCAAAATATATGGAAGAAGAATACATGGATGAATTAATGAAGATTTGAATGGAAAGAAATTCTAAAACCACACTACATTGGGGATTTACTAGATGTGTAATCCCCTTTCACATAGTGTAATTCTCAGAGTTTGGTTTCACTAAAAAATTCATTGCCTTTTTATTATTTAACTCCAAAAATCTACACATCATGAACCATCCTCACACAATATGTGAACCACAATTACACATTGTGTAATACACTTCCACGATGTGTATTTATTGTAGTAGTTCTGATGCACCCCAACATCCACTGAAAACTCCCGAAACCTCCCCCAAACACCTCCAACAACCAAAAAATGGAATGTAACGTACTGAGAGAGGATGAATCATTACATAAGATACCTCTCAAATAATTAACACCATTGAGAATCCAAAACCAAGACCAAATGAAAATAGGTTTTGAACAACAACCCTGTGAGATACCTCTCAAGGGTCTCATCATTCCTCAAATTCCACCACCAGTCAAACACACCACCAAAAAAGACCACAAAACACACTAAACAACCACATCACCACAACCACAAGACAAATCCTTTAACACAACCACAAAACCACACTAAAACTACACAACCATATCAAACTACATGCATTTGAAACCAATAACCACTACACCTAATGAACCACACCAACCCGAACACACAAATCGGGGAATTCCATCTTCCACGTCAAGATACTATCTAATCTGGGTAGCAATAACTCACCCACATAGGATTAGTCACATCATAGTTAATTCCTCTCGATTAGGAATCAGTTCCTCCCACTTTTTTATGTCTGTGATCTATCATACATCCACCTAACACATTACAATGCAAGGCAAATAGCCCATATCATAAATGAAAAAGGACCCAAACATGATATTATAAATAAAAAATTGAGAAAAAAACTCATAATAACTCTTGGTACTAGGCCTGAATTTGTCTCTTACTCCCTAGTACTCTCCTCAATGACACCATGCCTCCAAAACACATGAACTAATGAAATGGGTTTTCTATGAAATGACTTATCTTAATGGTCTTGGATCTCCACTAGATTCCCTACAAATGTCGTGTCATCATCAATATCTAACTCTACCCAACAAACAAAATGGTGTTCATCATGAAGATACTAATAAAGTTGGGAGATGGGTAAGACATCATGGATCTGGTCCAAATGAGGTAGAAATAGAAACTGGTAATCTACCTCGCCAATATGCCCCATCAGCTCAAAGGGCCCAAAAAACCTAGGAGAAAGCTTGCTCCATCTATCAAACCTCCCCTTCTCACGTCGATTGTAATATTTTGAAAACACATGGACCCCAACCATGAAATCCAAGGGCCTTCTCTTATGAATGGAATATGACATATTTTGGTCCTACATTGCTTTCATCCTCTCCCAAACAAGATGAACATTCTATATCATGATTTGCACCACATCAGGACCAAGAACAGTTGTCTCTCAAACCTATGTCCTACACAATGGTGAATGAAATGGTCTCCCATACAAATCCTAAAATAAGGTCATGCCAATAGAAGAATGATTTCTATTATTATAAGAATACTATACCAAAGGTATGTGTCACACCCAAGATCCACCAAAGTATAAGATACATGTCCTCAACATATCCTCAAATGTTTGGATAGTCCTTTCAGTCTACCCATATATCTAAGAGAGGAACATTGTTTTGAGGCATAAATAAGTGAAAAAATCCTGCTATAATCCCCTACAGACTCATGAGGTAAAATGTACATACTAGTCCAAGACAATAGAACTCAAAAATCCATGAAAATACACCACATAATCTACATAACTCTTAGCCAAAGAATCTAATACTCTCAGCTCTATGATCGCTAAGAAGTAGGATAATTTCATCAACTGATCCACGATCACCCAAATAACATTACATCCTCCCTGAGCTCTAGGTATCCTAGTGACAAAATCCATCGATATGTCATCCCATTTACACTAAGGAACATCTAAGGGAAACAAAAAACCAACAGAAAATGATTATTGGCCTATAACTGCTTGAAAACCAATCACTTTTCCACGAATTCTTCCACATACCATTTCATATCGTGCCACCAAAAATATATCTTCATGCTACAATATGTCTAGGAAATTCTTGGGTGTACCTACAATGGTGAGTTATGAAATTCACGGAGGACTCCCCCATGAATTACTGCCATAAAAAATAAAATCCTATGAAATAAAACCTGTTTAAAACAATCCTATGACCATACCTCCTAAGTATCACCATGGACAACACAATCACACAACACCTCTGCCTCTATGTCTCCCTAATGAGACTCCTCCACCTATTATATTAGAGAGGAATGAACTATTATATGAAACAAACAACCTCTACCCCAATCCACTCTTGCATCTAAGAAAAAATCTACAAACTCCTCTATTTCTCTCCAAGAATCTCCAAAATCCTGAACAAAACCCTTCCATGAATACCTTCTCAAAGAATCATCCTCAGAATTCCATTTTCTCGTGGTGTAGGATATCTTAAAATCATAATCCTAGAGAAAATACTCCCAAAATCACCACCAAATACTCATATGACTGTAATAAAATATATAACCCAAACTCTTTTGATCTGTGAAGACCAAAAAGTGCTTCCCAATGAGGTAATTTCATCACAACTTCAGTGAAAACACAACTGCTACTAGCTCTAGATCATGGGTGGAATAGTTTCATTTGTGAGGGTATAAATTCATAGGCCCATATGAGATCATGGTCTTTTACTACATCAATATGAACTCTAATCCCATACGGGAAACATCATAGAAATATTCAAAAAACACACCCTCCTTCGGCAACTGAAGCAATAGAGCACTTACCAACTTCCCCTTTAGTAAAAAAACACATCCTGACACTGATCACTCCAAAAAAAGCGTGGTCCTTCCAATTAAAAACTATAAAAAGGACTGTAACTCAAGATAAATCATGTAAAAACCATCAATAATATCCCACAAGACTAAGGAAACTGAAAACCTTTTCCACATTTTTTTCTACTACCCAAAAAACAACCACATGAATATTTGATGGGTCTACTACCACACGTGGATGAGACACCACATGCCTGGGGAAATTCACCTCATGTTTCTAGAACTTACACTTGGAAACATTCCAAATAGTTTGTGTAATTTAAGATACCACAAGACAGATATAAGATGCTTGACATAATCCTCCTCTTACTTTAAGTATATTAAGATATCATTGATTATTATAAATATAAAACAATATAGAAACTCATGGAACACATAGTTCATAATCCACATGAACATGAATGGTGCGTTCATAACACCAAATAAAATGACAAAAAACTCAATGTTTTGATACCTTCATCTAAAGGTATTCTTTGAGATATCGACCTCTTTCACACTCAACTATTGATATAAAAACTTTAAATTGATCATATAAACCCAAATACCCCCTCTCAAATAGTCAAAAAGATCTTCTATCCTTGGGAGAGGGTGACTGTTTTTGACTATCTCCTGATTCAACCTCTGGTAGTCTATGAAAAACCTCAGACCACCATCTGCCTTCTTAATGAACAACACTAGGGTACTGCACAATGACACACTAGTCTGAATAAAACCCTTCTACATCAGATCATATACAGGAATTCTCAACTCCATAAACTCATTATGTGCCATCTGATAAGGATCCATTGAAATCAGAGAAGCATTGAGCTACATGTCTATCTTGAACTCAACATAATATTGAGAGGGTAGCATCAAATCCTATGTAGGAATAATATATAATAAATCCCCAACTACAATAGGTTCCTATACCATCATAGTTTCCACTGATTCCACCTAAAACGCATCCAAGAAATAAATAAGGGGATCTGCATGCTGGTTACCAACTTGAAAACACTGCTCACCAATGAACCCACATGTTGGACATAAACATCCTAAAATATGACCCTACTCCGGATGCATTCGATAAAAACACATATAGAATATTACCATTGGATTCTAATGATGACATTTTATTGTTGTATCTGTAGCAAGAAAAAAACCACATGGGATTGATGTGGCCCCATCATCAGTCTACACCCTGGACCACAACAGAAATGATGGTCTGTTCTCGGACTGGTGTATTCAGCACTAGGAGCACATGAATCCTATCTACATCTAGTCCCAAAGGGTGGGATAGAGTGGGTGAAAAAAAGTATTTTGAAGCTCCTGAATCATAAAAATCACAAATAAGAGTACTAAAAAAATTATCGTACCTCTGATGATATCAAGCACCTCTAGAACTAATACCTCCACTATGTGAAACTAACCATGACCAAATCTTCTACCTATATAATGAAAACTAACTCCATGTAAATGCTTTGGTTTTAGTCCTTGAACATGAGGAATATCCTAAGGTTTGATTTTACATGGTCAATTTCCACTTGGAGAAGAAAAAACCACATACCCCTATAGCTGAGATGATCTCAATGGAAACTGCTATTGGGATTGGCACTAAATCTATCCACCTCTAGCAAACTGATCTCGAGGAAACACTGGGAACATTTTCTAGAAATGGACATGAAACTGAGAACCAAAACACATTGGAACAAAGCTCCCAATAAAACAAAGAAACCATTGGCCTCAGAAGGATTGAAAAGAAGCTACTATGGCCGAATCCCTACAGGTCCAAATGTCGAAGGTCCTAGTACCTGAGACCTACCACTAACAACTATTATCCTTGATGAAACTTGCTGGTTATCCTCACACAAAAATCCTCCTTTCAAGTGCATCCAGTCGATCACCTTTGACTTCTTCTAAACCTCAAGATACGTCGACAATGTAAAAGGATTAACTGCATACTAGATTGAAGGATAACGTTCCTCTTCAAGACATCTTGCATGATACTACTCATCTAGAAAAATATATGGGTAAAATGAAGAATTTAATTGAACTTGATTAATAAATCCTACACTTACATGCTTCTCTACTGAATGGAAAGAATATTTTTCCACTTTACTACCTTCAAGGTCAACGAAAGGAACTCTTCACAGAACTCCTTTAGGAAGTCGACCCGAAAAATGTCTCCTTACTTCCACACTCCAAGATACATCTTCCACCACTGAGTAAAAGTTCCCCACATATGAATTACTACCAAAGGGACATAATACTATTTCATGAACTGAATTAAACTAAAAGTGAACTTCATTTCCTCTATCCAAATCTCTATCTCCACATTTAAAACAATTTTCTCAAACTTTACCAAAGCCAGTCACTGGAAATCACACAATGTCATCTTTTATTGATCATCCTACTCAACTAGATCAACCCTATGATGATCAACCAGTTAATCCTATTGATACTCATCTACCTAAGAAAAATGAGATCAATGAACATGATCCATCGCTAAAAGGTGATAAAAATAACTTCCTGTTCCCTGTAGTGTAGAATTTTATTAAGATTAATTTTAACTCATTTAATTCATTTTTTTATCCATTTGAACAATCCCAAAAACCCAATTAAAATAAGAAAACAAGTCCTCATGATCCACCTCACTAGTTCATTTAATAATATCAGATCCTATGCACTAGATCATGGGGGGATAAAATCCCATGTCACAACTAGTCTCCTTGAACTATGTGACGCACCAAGGTCAAGTGGCACTATTTCCATACCAACCTGTGCATTCCTCACTATTCCTAACTCTGAAATCCACTATATCTCATAAAAATCACCTCTAATACAACAGTATCATGACCCCTCCCACCAATGATACCACAATGAAGAGAGAGAGAGAGGTAATGACCCCCTGAGTCCCGCCTTTAATAGGCCCTGGGTTGACGACTCGCACCGAGGGTATACAAATCTCATAATATGGGATACATTTCCCTATATAAGAAAACAAGATTAGGAGATAGGATGGATTATCCACAGAAAATTAGAAGATATAATATAAAATAAATCCCAAACCATCTCATATGAATTTATAAATAGAACAGATACAGATAAAATTCTCCAAAGTAAATACCCAATAGTAAAGAAAAAGAAGTGACACAAAAACTGTCAAAAGGTCCAAGATAGTCATGTCTAACATAGCCCACATAGTACTCTGGGAAACCTAAAAATTGTTTTATATACATAGGGTGAGAATACAAGTATACATTGTAGGAATACCAAAATCTCTCGTGCATATGTGAAAGAAGCATACTAATGCACGTTTGAGAAAATAGAAGAACCAAACATCTACTATAAAGGTATACTAACCATCTTAACCTCACCAAGGCATGCTCACAAAATAATACAAAATAAGTAATATAATATAATAGGTATCACATCGATAAGCTTACCCCGAACCGCTTTCCCACCAGCATTCCACTCTCATATCCAAAATCATATGTCTTAGCGCTCCCATATCTTTCATATACCACACCACCTCTTAAGCATGGTCACAACACACCCTTTCCTAGGAAACCTGGGATTTTTTCCCCACATGCACGACCACAACACATATCACCTAAAACCACTTAGGCAACCACCCCCAAGCATGGTCATGTCTCACCCGAAAACACCTGAGATGTCATACCTCACTCAAAGACACCTGTTCTATCACAACCACTATCTAATTAACTAACATGCCTCCATCCGTCACATCTTATGCAATACCTACCTCACCTAGAAGAGGGAGTCAGAGGGAGTGGGTACCCATCCATCCATACTTCTTAATAGATGTCGATAAAAACAACCTCATGTGACTATGTGGGTGTCATCACTTATTTCTCAACATGGGTGGGGTGTGTATAGAAATTAAAAGAATACACAAGTATATATATTTAGTATCAAACACTCAAGCCCAACCCATGGGTTCACAAAATAACTAACCAACTCACAACACCATCAACTTTGTTGCCACCTTTAATTGAATAAAACCACACAACAAGCCACAGCCCTATTTCAAATTCTAACCAATTTCATTCAATCACCCCATTCATTTAATTATATAGCATCAGTCATATTTAACCACACAACCCATCATTTATTTATCCATTAACCATTTTCATTCCATTAACCAGACCCGCCCAATCCATTCCAAATAATTTTAAATAATTATTTATTTATTCCGTCACCACTCAGGAATCTAGAACAAAGAAATCACCACCTCACCACCCCAAAAGTTTAGCCACACAAACCACCATATCACCACAAAATCATGACCACAAAACCATCTCGCTACTCCAAAATCATGCCAAAAAACCACCTCACCACCCCAAAAGCACGACACAACACTACTGAAAATAAGGCCATTAGCGACCGCCATTGGCGGTCGCTAAAGGCCTTCAGCGGCCGCTCAGCGACCGCCAATGGCGGTCGCTATAGAAGGCTGGCAGATCGGCCTTCAGCGACCGCTTGGCGGTCGCTGAAGCCCCCTGCCGGGCACCCTATAGCGACCGCCTATGGCGGTCGCTATTCTAAAAAAAAAAAAATTTTTAAATTTTTTTTATTGAATTGAATATATAAATATAAATATATATATATATATAAATATTCATATATATAATATTAAATACAATATTTTAAATATATATATATATATATATAATATTTTAAATGTTTTAATATATATTTAATATATATATAATATCAAATCATTGTGCTATAATAATTTAAAAACTTCGATTCAAGAAATAATCTCATTTCAGGTCTTTCGGAGCACGTTTGCTCCGAATGGGACCGCCGCACGCCGTTTTGGTGTTTTATGGCGCCAGAAACGCGTTTCCGGCCGCCGTGGTCACACGGCACCTCCGAATGAGGTGCCGTCTGGCCGACCATTTCACAATTCACGCCCCGGATGTTGTCGTACGGTTTCTTGGCATTCGGAGGTCGTTCGGGTGGTTTTGACCCCCCAATGCGCCATTTCAGCGCGCGCCGCGCTGCTGAAAACGACACAATCAGACGTTCCGCGTGCACCGCATGTCCGATGGACGTGCGGCCTCCTCCTGCATCTCAGGAATAATATTTCTATCGTTCCCGTGCGGTTTCAGGTCGTTCGGAGCACGTTTGCTCCGAATTGGACCGCCGCACGCCGTTTTGGTGTTTTAGGGCGCCAGAAATGCGTTTCCGGCCGCCGCGGTCAAACGGCACCTACGAATGAGGTTCCGTCTGGCCGACCATTTCAAAATTCATGCCCCGGATGTTGTCGTATGGTTTCGTGGCATTCGGAGGTCGTTCGGGTGGTTTTGACCCCCCAACGCGCCATTTCAGCGCGCGCCGCGCTGCTGAAAAGGACACAATCGGACGTGCCACGCGCACCGCACGTCCGATGGACGTGAGGCCTCCTCCTGCATCTCAGGAATAATATTTCTATCGTTCCCGTGCAGTTTCAGGTCGTTCGGAGCACGTTTTCTCCGAATTGGACCGCCGCACGCCGTTTTGGTGTTTTAGGGCGTCGAAAACGCGTTTCCGGCCGCCGCGGTCAAACGGCACCTCCGAATGAGGTGCCGTCTGGCCGACCATTTCACAATTCACGCCCCGGATGTTTTCCTACGGTTTTGTGGCATTTGAAGGTCGTTCGAGTGGTTTTGACCCCCCAACGCGCCATTTCAGTGCGCGCCGCGCTGCTGAAAACGACACAATCCGACGTGCCGCGCGCACCGCAAGTCCGATGGACGTGCGGCCTCCTCTTGAATCTCAGGAATAATATTTCTATCATTCCCGTGTGGTTTCAGGTCGTTCGGAGCACGTTTTCTCCGAATTGGACCGCCGCACGCCGTTTTGGTGTTTTAGGGCGCCGGAAACGCGTTTCCGGCCGCCACGGTCAAACGGCACCTCCGAATGAGGTGCCGTCTGGCCGAACATTTCACAATTCACGCCCCGGATGTTGTCGTACGGTTTCGTGGCATTCGGAAGTCGTTCGGGTGGTTTTGACCCCCCAACGCGCCATTTCAGCGCGCGCCACGCTGCTGAAAAGGACACAATTGGACGTGGCGCGCGCACCGCACGTCCGATGGACATGCGGCCTCCTCCTGCATCTCAGGAAAAATATTTCTATCATTCCCGTGAGGTTTCAGGTCGTTCGGAGCACGTTTTCTCCGAATTGGACCGCCTCACGCCGTTTTGGTGTTTTAGGGAGCCGGAAACGCGTTTCCGGCCGCCGCGGACACACGGCACCTCCGAATGAGGTGCCGTCTGGCCGAACATTTCACAATTCACGCCCCGGATGTTGTCGTACGGTTTCGTGGCATTCAGAGGTCGTTCGGGAGGTTTTGACCCCCCAACGTGCCATTTCAGCGCGCGCCGCGCTACTGAAAACGACACAATCCGACGTGCCGCGCGCACCGCACATCCGATGGACGTGCGGCCTCCTCCTACATCTCAGGAATAATATTTCTATCGTTCCCGTGCGGTTTCAGGTCGTTCGGAGCACGTTTGCTCCGAATTGGACCGTTGCACGCCGTTTTGGTGTTTTAGGGCGCCAGAAACGCGTTTCCGGCCGCAGCGGTCAAACGGAACCTCCGAATGAGGTGCCGTCTGGCCGAGCATTTCACAATTCACCCCTCGGATGTTTTTTTACGGTTTCGTGGCATTCGGAGGTCGTTCGGGTGGTTTTGACCCCCCAACGCGCCATTTCAGCGCGCGCCGCGCTGCTGAAAAGGACACAATCGGATGTGCCGCGTGCACCGCACGTCCGATGGACGTGCGGCCTCCTCCTACATCTCAGGAATAATATTTCTATCGTTCCCATGCGGTTTCAGGTCGTTCAGAGCACGTTTGCTCCGAATTGGACCGCCGCACGCCGTTTTGGTGTTTTAGGGCGCCGGAAACGCGTTTCCGGCCGCCGCGGTCAAACGGCACCTACGAATGAGGTGCCGTCTGGCCGACCATTTCACAATTCATGCCCCGGATGTTGTCGTACGGTTTCGTGGCATTCGGAGGTCGTTCGGGTGGTTTTGACCCCCCAACGCGCCATTTCAGCGTGCGCCGCGCTGCTGAAAAGGACACAATCGGACGTGCCGCGCGCACCGCATGTCCGATGGACGTGCGGCCTCCTCCTGCATCTCAGGAATAATATTTCTATCGTTCTCGTGCGGTTTCAGGTCGTTCGGAGCACGTTTGCTCTGAATTGGACCGCCGCACGCCGTTTTGGTGTTTTATGGCGCCGAAAACGCGTTTCCGGCCGCCGCGGTCACACGGCACCTCCGAATGAGGTTCCGTCTAGCCAACCATTTTAAAATTCACGCCCCGGATGTTGTTGTACGGTTTCGTGGCATTCGGAGGTCGTTCGGATGGTTTTGACCCCCCAACGCGCCATTTCAGCGCGCGCCGCGCTGCTGAAAAGGACACAATCGGACGTGCCGCGCGCACCGCACTTCCGATGGACGTGCAGCCTCCTCCTGCATCTCAGGAATAATATTTCTATCGTTCTCGTGCGGTTTCAGGTCGTTCGGAGCACGTTTTCTCCGAATTGGACCGCCGCACGCCGTTTTGGTGTTTTAGGGCGCCGGAAACGCGTTTCCGGCCGCCACGGTTAAAAGGCACCTCCGAATGAGGTTCCGTCTAGCCGACCCTTTCACAATTCACGGCCCGGATGTTGTCGTACGGTTTCGTGGCATTCGGAGGTCGTTCGGGTGGTTTTGACCCCCCAACGCGCCATTTCAGCGCGCGCCGCGCTGTTGAAAAGGACACAATCGGACGTGCCGCGCGCACCGCACGTCCGATGGACGTGCCGCCTCCTCCTGCATCTCAGCAATAATATTTCTATCGTTCTCGTGCGGTTTCAGGTCGTTCGGAGCACGTTTTCTCCGAATTGGACCGCCGCACGCCGTTTTGGTGTTTTAGGGCGCCAGAAACGCGTTTCCGGCCGCCGCGGTCAAACGGCACCTATGAATGAGGTGCCGTATAGCCGACCATTTCACAATTCATGCCCAGATGTTGTCGTACGGTTTCGTGGCATTCAGAGGTCGTTCGGGTGGTTTTGACCCCCCAACGCGCCATTTCAGCGCGCGCCGCGCTGCTGAAAACGACACAATCCGACGTGCCGCGCGCACCGCACGTCCGATGGACGTGCGGCCTCCTCCTGCATCTCAGGAATAATATTTCTATCGTTCCCGTGCGGTTTCAGGTCGTTCGGAGATGGTTTGCTCCGAATTGGACCGCCGCACGCCGTTTTGGTGTTTAATGGCGCCAGAAACGCGTTTCCGGCCGCCACGGTCACACGGCACCTTCGAATGAGGTGCCGTCTTGCCTACCATTTCAGAATTCACGCCCCGGATGTTTTCGTACGGTTTCGTGGCATTCGGAGGTCCTTCGGGTGGTTTTGACCCCCAACGCGCCATTTCAGCGCGCGCCGCGCTGCTGAAAACGACACAATCGGACGTGCCGCGCGCACCGCACGTTCGATGGACGCGCGGCCTCCTCCTGCATCTCATGAATAATATTTCTATCGTTCCCGTGGGGTTTCAGGTCGTTCGGAGCACGTTTGCTCCGAATTGGACCACCGCACGCCGTTTTGGTGTTTTATGGCGCCAGAAATGCGTTTCCGGCCGCCGCGGTCACACGGCACCTTCGAATGAGGTGCCGTCTGGCCGACCATTTCACAATTCACGCCCCGGATGATGTCGTACGGTTTCGTGGCATTCGGAGGTCGTTCGGGTGGTTTTGACCCCCCCAACGCGCCATTTCAGCGTGCGCCGCGCTGCTGAAAAGCACACAATCGGGGGGCTGTACGGGGGTGCGGGGGGCTGTACGGGGGTGGCGGCGGGCTGTACGGGGGTGCGGGGGGTTGTACGGGGGTGCGGGGGGGGGGGGGGGGGGGGGGCTGTACGGGGGTGCAGGGGGCTGTACGGGGGTGGCGGGGGGCTGTACGGGGGTGGCGGGGGGCAGTACGGGGGTGCTGGGGGGGGGGGTGTACGGGGGTGCGGGGGGCTGTACGGGGGTGGCGGGGGGCTGTACGGAGGTGGCAGGGGTTGTACGGGGGTGCGGGGGGGCTGTACGGGGGTGCGGGGGTTGTACAAGGGTGCGGGGGGGCTTGTACGGGGGTGCGGGGGGCTGTACGGGGGTGCGGGGGGGGGGGGGGGGGGGCTGTACGGGGGTGGCGGGGGCCTGTACGGGGGTGGAGGGGGGCAGTACGGGGGTGCGGGGGGCTGTACGGGGGTGGCAGGGGGGCTGTACGGGGGTGGCGGGGGCCTGTACGGGGGTGGCGGGGGGCAGTACGGGGGTGCGGGGGGGCTGTACGGGGGTGGCGGGGGGCTGTACGGGGGTACGGGGGGGGGGGGGGGGGGGGGCTGTACGGGGGTGCGGGGGGCCATGTGCTATGAATAAGAGTGGAAAGTAATATAAATTGTTGCTTCATAGAAAGCCACGGAGGAAGATTATATGGAACCAACACCACAGGCCATGTGCTATGAGTTGCACCAACCATAGACTTGAATGGATTGAAACCATCTGCTGCCAATCCCAATCGGACATTACGAACATCTTTAGCAAAGTCGGGATGTCTCTTATCAAAATCCTTCCATGCATGAGAGTCTGCCGGGTGGGTTAACATGTCACTTTCATGAACTCTTTCTGCATGCCATCTCATTAAATTAGAAACTTTAGATGACATAAAAAATCTTTTCAACCTCGGTTTAAGGGGAAAGTAATGAATTTGCTTTACGGCAATCAGTTTCCCCTGTATCGCAATCTGACTTTGATGAGTCTTATTTCCCCTGTTCTCTTTCCACCTGGAAGCGCCACAAACCGTACAAATATCTAAATGAGCAGTTTCATTTCTAAACAACATACAGTTGTTTGCACATGCATCTATAGTCTCATATGTAAAACCTAAGTTCTCTGTCAACTTACGAGCATAGTAATACGACTCAGGAATCTTAGCGTCGACAAGAAGAACTTTTTTCAATAAAACCAAAAGCATGTCGAATGATGTGTCTGACCAATTATTCAAAGTCTTCAAATGCAACAACTCCACGATAAACGATAGTTTATTGTAAGAAGTACATCCAGGATATAATTCTGTTTTCGCTTCATCAAGTACTTCATAAAACCTCCTCGAATCACGATCTGCACCAGAGCGAAGATTTATCTCACCGGTCTCATGATTCTGGATGTCAATGCCTTCAGGATCAAACCCACATACCATTTCAGTAAGCATTTCATGCATTGGATCAGTCGTCCTTACATCAACATCCATCTGAGCTGCATCTGTATTTTGACAACGAACATATTCTTCTCCATGACGAGTCCAACTCTTATAATTTTTCAGAAATCCATTAAAGAAAAGGTGCTCCCTCACAGTATCTCATGTGAATTGATATCTGTTAGCACATTTTCTACATGGACAACTAATATAGTCACTTTCAAATCCTCTCGTGAAGTCAATAAACTGCATAATGCCATTGAAATATTCTCTAGACGTTCGATTTGGAAGATCAATCCAACTCTTATCCATAATAATATCTGTATAACAAACATTTACACAATACTTATTACATTTACATTTTTCAAATCAACTATATTCAAAATAAATATTAACAATTTGTTTATGAACCATTGATAAAATAATAATGTAACTGAAAGCTCATGTTACCTGATTGAGCTACAAACCTGAAAGGGAGGGGATCCGAAGGCGGTGCTGCGAGGGAGAGGAGGCAGCGAAGGGGAGCCGGAGCCAAAGGCGGTGCGGCAAGGGAGGGGACGGGGCGGCAGCGGCGGCGGGGAGCTGGAGGAGAGAAGGCGGTGAGGGGACGGGGGATGGGCAGCGAGGGGGGGGGGGGGTGTCCGGGGTCCGGGGGGGGGGGGGGGGGGGGGGGGGCTGTCCGAGGTGCGGGGAGGGGTGTCCGGGGTGTCGGGGGCCTGTGAGGGGTGTTCGGGGTGCGGGGGTGTCTGGGGTGCGGGGGAGGGGGGGGCTGTCTGGGGTGCAGGGGGGCTGTCGGGGGTGCGGGGTGGGGTGTCCGGGGTGCGGGGGGCCTGTCCAGGGTGCGGGGGGGGGGGGGGGGGTTGTCCGGGTTCGGAGGGGGGTGTCCGAGTGCGGGGGGGGGGGGGGGGGGCTGTCCGGGGTGCGGGGGCGGTTCGGAGTGCGCGGGGGGGTGTTGTCCGGGGTGCGGGGAGGCGTCCGGGGTGCGGGGGGGCGGTCCGGAGTTCGCGGCGGGGGCTGTCCGGGGTGCAGGTGCCGTCCGGGGTGGGGGGGGGGGGGAGGGCGGAGAGGCCGGAGGGCGGCGGCCGGAGGGCAGGCGGCGGGGGAGGGCGGGCGGCGGGGGAGGGCGGGCGGCGGGGGAGGCCGGGCGGCGGGGGAGGGGGAGGGCGGCGAGGGAGGGCGGTGAGGGAGGGAGGGGGTTAGGGCACCGATGGAGGGGGCGCGAGGGGGGGGGGGGTGGGCGCAGAAGCCCCCCGTTTTTTTTATGTAGGTTAGCGACCGCCATTGGCGGTCGCTATTGGTTAGCTTTAGCGACCGCCAATGGCGGTCGCCCGAGTCTGGGGGGCTCCAATGCCCCCTTTTCTAGTAGTGCATGAACAATCATCCCCACATTCCCCAACCGCACAACATCATACCATAAGAATAGTTACACACCACAATGCATCAAGATCATTTTAAAGATTAAAAAATAGATTTTATTACATTCCACTTTATTTTAGGAATGCTATCACACAAGTCATTATCCTAGGAAAACTGTTTTATTAGCTAAATATAAGTGGTTAACCAATTTCAATTTTAGGGTGATATCACAACGATCATAAAAAAATTATAAATCTCAACTCACCTATCTTGGACAAACAAATTCCCACAATGACCAAAAGTTTTAGTAGGGCATCAAGCCTGTACAAGCTAAAATATCAAAAATAATATAAAAGACGTAAAAGCATTTGAATGATACCCCATTTACACCTTTCGATTCAATTTACCAATCATTTATATTTTATTAATCCAACAAAACCATAAAACATAGGTAAAATAAAGAAAACACCTCTTGCATGATACACAAATTAATAGAAACGAGAGATTACCTACCTTAAAGAAGCTTTCCTACTTATTACACACCACGTGCCAAAGAAGAATGCTTGTGAACTACAACCTCACTACGAGAACCATATATCAATATAAAACACACCCAAATTCCATCAAAACACAACCTAACACACACCCCAAACCATAAGAACATTTCTACAGCGAATCCTCAAGAGAAGAATTAAATAAAAATAAGAAAGAAGAAGGAAGGGTTTATCAAGGATTGCCAACGAACTACCACCAGGTCCATCATATCAAAGAGGGAGGAAGAGTGCTTGAAGAAATTCTTGGTCACTTAGGGTTTTCCAAAAACTATCCATAGCTAAATAAATTAAGATTCAGCTAGAAAGAAATTTTAAAACAACACTGCATCGAGGATTTACAGGACGTGTAACCCCTTTCACATCGTGTAATCCTTAGGGTTTGGTTTCGTTGAAAAGCACATCAGTTTTTTATTATTTAACCTCAAAATATATAAAAATCATGAAATAGACATTAAAATGTTGTGAAACACCATTACACATTGTGTAATACACTTATACGATGTGTATTTCCTACAGAAGTTCAGGTGCAACTTGGCTTCCACCGAAAACACCTGGAACCTCCCATGAACACCTCCAACAACCAAAAATGGAAAAGTAATGGACCCGAAGGGCATGGATCATTAAATGAAGGCCATAAATCATTATTATGGATCTATTTGTCACATATTTGGATACTGAATATCTATATTTTTTTCGTTCATTTTTTATTTTTTATTTTTAAAATGTATTTTAAGTATTTTTTTTAATTATTAATTATATTGTTTTATTTATTTTCTTTTATATAAATCATTTTCAATTGAATTTTTTTGTTTTTATAATTAGTTTTAGATTGTAATTTCATTTTGATTAATTTTTTTTATCATTCTGATATAATTTCATTGTATTTAGAATTTTTTATATTTATATTTTTTTAAATTTATAAAATTTTTATCATTAATTTTTTAATATTTAACCTTATTGATAATTAGAAAACGAATAATATATATATTAAAGGTGATATATATTTATTTATAATAAGGATTGGTATATCATCATTATAAATAATATACTGCTAATGAGGGGTATATTATTTATGATTGAATTGGATGTTTTGATATTACAGATTGGAATATCATCTTGATAACTAAGATCATTTTAATCACACCTTTATCTTTCAAAAACTCATCTAAGGTAGATGTATCTAAACATTTCCTATTATTTTGTATAATTGTTTATTTTTATTAAATAGTTATTATTAAATGATGGATTTATTTTTTTATTAAATGTTAATAGGTTTTAAATTTTTATATTTATATATATTTTAAAATGATTATATGTTTTAATATATTCACATTTTATATTATGGTTTTTGGTATTTAATGATTCAAAATTGGATAAATTTATATAGAATCAATTATTAATATAGAAAAGGAGTTGATGATTTCCTAGAATCTTTAAAATGAAATATTGGAAACAAATATCTATTTTTCATTCCATGCATGGAGTGTTTGAATATGTGAAGTGCCCAGATTAATGTGAATCACTGCGAGGGGGAGGGGGTGAATCAGTGATCCCTTTAAATATTTTTACTAATTGATTCTTTTCAATTAATCTTATATGGCTGGTTAAAGCCTCAATCCACTCTTCTTGTGTATCTCAGGATTCCCTTGTATGTCACTATAAATGTAAAGGCATTGAACATAAGGATTTACAAGGTTTGGTTCAAAGACCTACTCCTTCCTATGTTAGTTATTTTACCCAACACAGATTCTCCACTATAATTCAGTTAGTAATTAAAATGGTTGATATTGAGTCCCACTATATCTCCCTTGAGTCCCACATAAGGTTCTTTATACTGCTTCACACAATGTTACTAGAGTCCCAATGGTCTTCTTTAGAGTCCCACTGAAGACTTCTTATCCTCCCTGAATCTCACAAGGGACTTCTAGCTCTCAAGTCACACGAGAAGATTCCTTATTTAAGTTTTTATTTGATTCAATGTAGATGATAGTATACTCTTCCCACACAGGCTTTCTGAATCAAACTTTCTTTTGTATCTCTTCAAGAATCTTCAACAACCTTTGTTAAGGTCTATTGTCCTTGCTCAATAATTTTGATAACTTTCTTGATCAATGCTCAATTAAACAATGCTCAGGAAATTATTTTTTCTTCAGATGAAGACTTGGCCTAACTAAGATGTGTTCCAATGGTGCAAACAACTTCTTCAAGAATATAATATGAATGAATGATCTTTCTCAATATCAGTACCATCTTTCTTCTTGGATTCTCTAACACTGTAAACATAGATGGAAGTTATTCTTTTACTCTATCTTGCTTCAGTCTCAGTTCTCATTCACTTCATGCATGGATTTTATAGGATCCAAACATCTAATATTAGATATCTTAGTGATTTTCACACATTCATGTGTTCATGCCTGTGTAATATATAGCTTGTAAACCCAAACTCTCCCAGTTTTCTTGTATCAATAGTTTAGGTTTGGCCTCATACACTTTCTTCTTTCTCAATATGCACACATTCGCTATCCTTTTGTTTTGATATTTTTTACACACACATATTATTTTGTTTTGGGTTTAATGTATTTTATGAATGTGCATGTATTCTCTTCTCGGTGCAACTCACTATCTCTTGTTTATCTTTTATCTTCCTATCTCTTTGCATGCACATGGTTTGGGTTACTTTTTGTTATATATATATATATATTTTTCTTCAAACATGAATGGGTGTGTGAGATCTTCTCCTCAATAGAGAAGTGTGTATGCACACTGTCATTCTCTCCTCCTTCAAATTACGTGCATGGGTGCACGTGCTAAATTCATGTTTGTACATGTTTCACCATTTTATGAAAACACCTAAACCCTCAGGTTTCTCTAAATCAATCACACACAAATTGGATGAATCTTACAATCAGGTAGGAGTTATCACCTATCCTTGGTGAAAAACAGAAATCATGAATGCTATTCTTCATGAAAACCAGGGAGTATAAGTTATCATCCTTCTCACTTCAGATGCGCTAGAGTCTCCTTCACATAACCAAGGAGGTTCTTGGTTCTGTCTTCTCAAGGGCACAACAAGGGTGAAAGTGCATAATTTGTTTTACCCATGGGTTACTCCTCACAAAGACACAACGAGGGTTCAACGAACCTAATACGTTCTTGTGGAAACTTTAAATAGAGGTGTGAGTTATTTCACAAACTAGGGAGTTCATGGTTCTTCTTTTCACATAAGGGATGCACAAAACTTCTTTACATAGAAGGGATACACAAAAACTATCTCTCCACGGTGATCTTTTCTTTCGAGAATGAGAGATTTCTCAATTTTCTCAACACTTGAGCCTTGGTCGAGGGATCTCTCATTATTGGTGAGGAACAACATTTCCCCGTGTTCAAATCTTGTGAGATATTCTAAGAGTTTAAAATCTTTAAATGGGAAAGATATTTTACATTGAAAAACATCAAACACGGGTTAAAAGATAAGTTGATAATTGTGGGCATTTCTTCTGAATGTTAACTTATTCATTGTATCATGATCCTCATCTCTATGTGTTTAAGAATGCATAGAGATTATTTCCCCCAAGGCTTCAAGAATTATTATGTGGCCTCAAAAATCCGTTTTCTTCAGCCACGTTTGGATTATTCATCTCAATGTATACATGAAAATTTTAATGCATGCATGAGTTCAGTTATTTTGGACGATCACCATACACTAATTTTGACCTTCAATGGTGGATGGAGTGATGATATTGGTGCTCATCTTAAATACTGGTTTGCAAGTGGAGCTCAGATGTTAAGAGGTTGAAGAAAACTTCAGTAGAGAGATCGAACGACACTCATTTATACCTAAACCATAGAGATCAGATGAAAAAACTATATTAGAACTCTAGAAGCGGGATAGAGCATGAAACTTTGATTGGTCACATGATTAGATGAGCGGCGAGGATTGCATCCGTATTTTTAAAAAAATTTCCCACATAAAAACATTCCTCTTGTATCAACTTCTTTAAATAATAATACATGGTAGCATATCGCCATAATTATCCTCTCTCCCTCCACAGTACCGCCCCGTACTGTATTCCCCCTACGGGCATGATCTTAACGCCCACTTTTCTCCTCGGTCACGAACCTAGATCTCATGATGAATGGTTTCATCACCATGTGGTACTTGCGGGCTTATACATAGCCCGCACAACACCCTACCTCATATGGGGCTGTCCTTGGGGATTCCCTCGAGCACGGTTGACCCACAAGTACCGTATGTTCTTGAGATGAGGACCTCGACTGGTCTCCATGGTTGGCCTAATTTTTTGGTATAAAGGCATAATAGAATAACTACTTAGTGAAAAATAAGTATTCACAAATATAAAATGAAAAACCAAAATTCCACTTTTCTTCTTCTTTTATCTTTGGAATGATAATTCCAACAATATTCTCCAAAACGTCATCTTCCTTTTCTTTTTAGATCATGAATCCAAATGAGTTGCCATATGTTGTTTATCCAATCATGGATTATGCATGGACAATTTCTTCATTCTTCATGCATTAAGGAATAATGCATGGAATCTCCTTGTTGTGAGGGATGGATTCTCCATTATCACATGTCTGGGACTTTGAGGACTAGCTCAAAAAATCATATGATATTTAGACTTCATCCATTTAGATTCAATGAATGGATCATCTTCACCCATTTCCTCATGTAGTTGAGTGTTTTGTGGACTTCTTCAAGTGTTGTAACAATGTATCACCTTGATATAAGTCTTGTAACTTAAGACAAGTTATTCAATATTAATCCATTATTAAAGTGGGATCTTTACTAAATTAATAACTTCACCACTTAAATCATTGGGAAAACTTCCATTATCACCTTTTCATGTACATATTGACAACTGACTCCTTATTGACTTATTATTGACAAAAAATGCAACACCGTGCTGAACAATACCCCCCTTTGTATTTTGTTTTCAATTTTACTTAACCACACTTTGAATAAGTCAATATGTGTGCCAATATTTTCTCCAACTTATTGGAAACCAAATTCAAAGATATTAGTGGGTTCCCTTAAAAAATAAGCCATCCTCCCTTTGAATAATATCTTTTGGAATATTTCTGATAGAGGGATTATGTCACATGGTTCGATTAGAAAATAGCCTTTTTAATCAACTATAAGTCTACTTGGTATAATGCAGTGTAGAAATAAGAGAGATATGACTAAGGTTTTTAGTGTTTTCCATAAACAACCATACGAGTGATATCATGCTCAGAATGGTTCAATTCTTGACCAAGGGATTAGAGATAATATGACTTATCAATGAAATGCTAAATCCTAAAAATACTACACCAAAATTTTTAAAATGTTCAAGTGAAAAGATAAATCCTCCCCTTTCATCCCATCTTGTCATCAATCAAGAAATCCCCCTTAATTTACATGATAAATACAATTATGAACAATGTATGAAAGTCTGATTGGAATACCATTGTTTCAACTTCTTGAGATGATATGAATTTCAAGATTTATGTTAACATAATCCTTTATATCATATCCTTCATGTTTTCTCCCCCTCAAGGGGTGAAATCCATTTGATTCATTAAGGTGGAAAATATCAGCATATATTCTTCAAGATATTCATGCTGATAATCTTCCACTGTGGACCACTTCAAATAATTTTCAAATCATGAATAATGACTACAACTTGTATTTCTTCACTTTTCTCATCCAATTTTCATCATGAGGATGACCTTAACCATTAATTCCCTAAAATGTAAGCACATGTATATAACAAAAATATAAGGTAATAAGATGGAACACTTATGAGATTATTAATAGAAGCACTGGGGCTGATAATTTTATCTCAACCCAAGAAATCCTTTCCTTGCTGCTCTAAAGTGTCTGGTACTCTTCATGCTAGTGTTTCCTCTCCATTTGAAATTTTGATCTTTCTTTGTCAGCATTTACCATTCACTTCCATTTACCTTTAACATGTGTGCATTATTTGACTTTACTTCTACCAGTAGTGAAGTAGTTTGCACTGGTTCATATTCTTCAATTTTCATCATCTCTATTTTTCCTGGTAAAGTAGTTATACATTTTTTGCATGATGTCAAGCCTTCTTGATCCTTCCACAAAGTAGTTGTGAAACACTTGGGATGTCATGTGATTACAACCTCTCATGAAATTATAATTCTTTTTCATATGGAATAATCTGTTTTCCATTTGCCTTAGCTTTAGCTAGTAATTAATCTTCAAATTTGTGTAGTTCTCTAGAAATTTGTAATTGATTAGGCCAAATAACTAAACAATCCTTATCAACATTTTCTTAATGGGATCTTCCACATTGATTCTACATTGGTTTCAAGTTACATATCTTAGGAAACTTATTATCTTTCGGATTGTATTCAGTCAATCCCATCTTCTAATCGATTGATTATCCTTTTACTTTTAGGTTTCTTCCATTCATTTCTATATCTTGTTTGTAGTGATCCATGGTATGAACCTTCATTCTATAGTAGAACCATATTTTCTCAGTTGATATGACATTCTTGGAATTTAGTTTGAACTTCTTCTTGGGAATAGTCTATTTCACAGTTTTCTTAACTTCAGTGTTTTGCATATTCCTAATTAACAATTTTCTATTCTTTTCACTTTCTTCTACCTTTGTAATGGTATATGTTTCTTATAAACATATGCCTGAGGCATGGTAGGACTCAACCATCACTCATCATAATTGTGACCACTTCTATTGCAATTATCACTGAGTCTTCAACATATTCATATATGTTTTTGATAGACATATTCTAATTAATCTGTGTTTTCTTCTTTTGATATGTAGGATGATTCATTTATTCACATCTACTTTACATGAATTTATTCCTTTAAAAATGTTCATATTCTAAAAAATTATTACAACAATCATTGGCTTAATGCCCAAAATTCCAATAATAACATCAATAGAAAACAAATCTCCTTCTTTTACTTGTAGTATCAGTCTGGAAAGATTTAGTGCCTTGTTGTTTCTGGAATTGTCTTTCTTTCTTTAGAGCATCAATTTGGGAGTTTCTCTTCTTAATCATTCCAATATCCACCCTTGAAGTTTTGATGGATGTATTGACATTTTTATAAATACACATCTTCCCATATTTTAACATTGAACCTGTACTTGTAGATGAAACTGCATGAGTAGAAACATAAATAAATGGGTTATGAGATACCTTCATCTTAGAGGATGTTTTCATTGGATTATAGGATGACCAGATGTTCCTTTTAGAATCATATTACTCAATACAAACTTGTATGGAAAAATTTCTTCTTTCATATATTTGGGATGTTCCATCATGGAGTGATTGTTTATTCTTCAATTTCACCTCTAGCTCTAAACACTTCATGTTGAGGGAGTTCTTATCATCCTCAAATTATCTCATCATGCTTTGCCAATTATACTTCATCTTTTTCATTTGTTCTTAATGCACATTTTTTAATTATTGCAAATAGATGTTAATATCCTTTACATTGTTGTCTTTTTCTTCTAGTTGAGTAGCTTTGACAACCATAGAAACTTTTTGAAACTTTTCAAATGCATGGAATGATTCAACAAACACAGTCCAAAATAATTTCATCTCAAAAATAATTACTTGTAATTATTCAGTAAGTTCATCAATTATTTCATTGCAAAGATAAATTGTTTCTTTCTTTTCTTTCACATTTTTTTTGAGAGTGTTGGATATGCCAACCCTTTTAGCCAATGCTTCTTCGATGACACTAATTTCTTCTACCAGCTGTAATTTTTCATCTTTAAGAGCAATAATTCTTGTGGAAATATGTCTTTACACTTCTCTAGGGACTTTATTCAGATGATATTTGAGTACAGATTGAAGATCAATAACTAATCTATCATCATCATACCTTGAACAAGATTCATTAGAAGAATAATAAGTATTGTTACATGTTGTACCTTTCAGATTAACTTCAGTAGAAGGTGTCTCCACAGTAGTAGTAAGATTCTTCTTCATCTTCCTTGAATGTTTCTTCTTTCTATTTTTTTGTGTCTTGGAAGTTATCTCTATTTGAGTTTGTTCACTCATCTCCTCAAATATACACTTCATAAAGACTCCTTTATATCTTTTAGTGGTGACATTCCCTATGATACCAATTGAAGTTCCCAGATCAGTGTGAATCACTGAGAGGGGCAGGGGGTGAATCAGTAATCCCTTTAAATCTTTTTACTAACTGATTTTTTTCAATTAAACCTCTATGGATGCTTAAACCGTTTATCTACTCTTCTTGTGTCTCTCATCTTGTCCTTGAATGATGATATAAATGTAAAGGAACTGAACACAAGGATTTACAAGGTTCAGTTCAAAGAACTACTCCTTTTTTGTTGGTTATTCGCCCCATCACAGATTCTCTGCTATAATTTGGTTAGTAATTACAATGGTAGATACAGAGTCCCACTATATCTCTACTGAGTCCCACAAGAGGATCTTTATACTACTTCACATAGTGTTACCAGAGTCCCACTAAATAATTCTTCTCCACCCTGAATCTCACAGGGTTCTTCTAGATCTCGTGTCACATGAGTAACTTACTTCTTTAAGTTCTTCTTTTATTCACTATATATGATCTTATGATATTCACACATAGGCTTGTTGAATCAAATGTTCTTGTGTAGATCTTCAAAAATCTTCAACAGCCTTTGGTAAGGTCTGTTGGACTTGTTCAATAATTATGATCTCTTTCTTGATCAGTGCTCAGTTCAACAATGCCCAGGAAATTCTTTCTTCTTCTGATGAAGACCTGGCCTCACTAAGATGTGTTCCAATAGTGCACAAAAATTCTTCAATAATATAATATGTAATGCCGACCGGGGTTGTCTTAGTGGTACCATGTAAGGAGGCCACTCCCCGACAATGGAATTGGTGTAGGTGCAAGTCTCGCCATGCTCGAATTTAGCTAGGGATGAGCGGCGCGCAATTGGTGAATGGGGCCCAAAATAAAAATGGTCTGGAAATCACCTATACCTCGTTACCCACAAATCGTTTGGGGGATGCAAACAACGGGGGAGGTGGGTGAAAAACCCAAACCTAGGGATCCGGGGGAATCTCTGGTGGTTGTTTCAAGTGTAATTGTAACTGCAGATCCTCATTCGGTTTCATCTTCGGAATGCATCGGCCATAAAGAGATGTTTTCCCTTACAAAGAAACCACTTGGGGTGCTAGGTTCTTCTCCTCCCGAGGCCGCTGACCTGGGGCAGAAATTTGTGGATTTTGTGAGGGAGGATTCTGGGCCAGCCTTCTCCTTTGATGCACCTCCAATTGGTCGGGTGATTAAGAAGGGGAGGGTTGGTCACGTGTTGGCCAATCAAGAGGTGGTTGAAGAGAGGGCTAACCTATGTCGGTACTCAATCATTTCCCGTGTCCTGATTCCTATGGGTGAGAGCCTCTAGAAATTCAATGATCTGACTAAAAGGATTGCAGAGGTGTGGGGTTTTGAGGATTGGATTATGACTGCAATGGTAAGAAGGTATTATCATGTTGTATTCCCATCAGATGAGTGTAAAAGAAGGGCGTGGAGCCAGGGTACCATCACACTGATGCCCGGTTTTTTGAATATTCAGGAGTGGGATCGAAACTTTGATCCCATGACTATTCGGAACATGTATGCACAAATATGGGTTCAGGTATGTTGGATGAATTGGTTCTAGTGGATCCCAAGGTTATTATGGGACATTGCCTCAGCTGTTGGTAATACAATTCGACTGGATCAGTAGACAATCAACCCGAGGTTTCGAATTTTTCTTGGGTATTGGTGGAAGTGGATATCTCCGCCACTCTTGTGGCGGAGGTTGTTCTCACAACATAGGATGATAGTATGAAGCTGGACATTTTCTATGAATGGAAGCCGAAATTCTGCTCAGGTTTCTTGCTGTTTGGTTATATAATGGTTTAATGTAAAAGGAATAAGGAATGCAGTGTGTGTAAATTGAAGGGGCATGATTATGCCACATGTAGGAGGAGGAAAGGC
This sequence comes from Viscum album, assembly GCA_963277665.1. NCBI lineage: Eukaryota > Viridiplantae > Streptophyta > Magnoliopsida > Santalales > Viscaceae > Viscum > Viscum album. The sequence goes on from OY728119.1 coordinate 233,070,878, forward strand.
AAGGGCAAGGATTCACATGAATCCCAGGCTGAGGAAGATGTCAATCCAAGGGTGATGGTGGGACTTCCTCAACTGTGCACTCGGACCAGATTTTGAAGGAAGGGTATGCTTCTAGACAACCATTTGAGCCTCCAGAAGGGCAGTAATTGGTGGTTATCCGGGATTCAGGTGTGGTGGAGGGGCCTGCGATGGTAGCTGGGGTGACCAGTGATGTTGTCCCTAGTGAGACTGCTGCACAGGATGCTCTTGTGGTGCAAGTAACACCTCAATTAGTAGAGGGTGTGGTGATTTCTAATGTGTAAGGGTCTGTGTTGGAAGTTGGGGTGATTAGTGTTGCAGCTGTTGCATAGGATGCTTCTATGGCGCATGGTACACCTCAGATTATTGTGGTTGTCATAATTCTGTCATCTCCTATTGGCAATGGTGGTGGGCATGCTGAGGCCTTTGCTATATCTGATCCGGGGGGGAGTTCATTCAGAAATTTCCATTCAATGCTTCCAGGATAAAATCACAAATGTGTAGTGACCCTTCTCACCTAAATGATCGTAATAAATTTACACCCTTGAATGGTATTTTATGGTCTGATGATGTTGATGAACCTCAATCCTTTGACCCAGTTGTTACCACTCCTGGTATTGCAGTTGATTTTCTTGTGGCTAGATCACCTGTGCAAGCTGTGCCTTATAGCACAGGGGTTGCCACTGCTCAAGAGCCTCAACAAGTTGGGAACACTATTCAAGTTGTGTCAAGATCACATGGGAAAGCTGAACCATCCATCACAAGGGATGAAACCTATGACCAGGAACCTTAACACATTGGGGACACTGAGGATACTGACACTGCTATAGTGTAGGGTGTTGGGGATTTGATCAGCAAGCCTGGAGCTACTTCCAACCTGCAGGGTTCAGGGAAGAAGGGCAAGGGGAGGAAAGGGAAAGGCAACATGCCTTTTGTGATATAGGGTGGCCCCTAGACAAGGGGCAAGACTCATCCTCTATGAAGGTTCTTTTCTGGAAGTTTCAAGGGCTGAAGAATCCCCAAACGGCTAGAGCCCTTAGACATTATATAATGGTCCATAAGCCTATACTGGTTGGAATTTCTAAACCAAATTTTCTCTTTGAAAATTGGAAAGGTTTTAAATGGGATTCCATGGGATAGATGTTTGTGGCACATGACATGAATGAAATTGGGATGGATCATTTGTGGGTGTTTTGGCATTAGTCCGTCTTTATTAACTCCTTCTTGGAAAAGTCTCAAATTATTTTGATATCTTGCAGTGTTGATGATTATGTCTTTTTAGTTTTATTTTTGTATGACTCCAAATCTTATATTAGGTGAATGGAATTATGGGAGGTGCTCAAAGTGACTTCTCGGAAAATGTATCATCCGTGGCTTTCTATGGGATACTTTAACATGGTGTTGAGTCCTAAGGAAAAAACTAGTGGGAATTTCAATAGGATTACTGCTTCTGATTTTTTCATTTGCATTGATCAATGTAATATTATTGAGGTCCCGATTGCTGGATCCAACTTTACATGGTGTATATAGACTTGGAGTGGGAGGCAAGCTAGCGGGCTTGATATATTCTTTGTTTAGATGTGTGATCAGGATTATTATAATGGGATTTCTAGCTTTACACTCCCTAAACATCACTCGGATCATAACCCGATTATGGTGGACATTAACACACAGGTTGCAAGGTCAGGTCCTCTACCTTTTCGGTTTAATAATGGGTGGATCATGGAGCCTGGATGCAGGGAAAGGGTGTTATAATCTTGGAGGAATGAACCGATTGGAAGTCCTCTTCAGAGGTTTTATAAGAAATTGAAATATCTCAAGGCTAGTCTTAAGTAATGGAGTAGAAATTCTTTCTGTAAATGTGATTCTGATATCAAGGCTGTTGAGGAGGAGCTCTCATGTGCTCAGAATCGTAATCAACATCCGGATAGCCCTTCCCAAGAGGAAATTATGGCCCATAACAAATTGGATGATCTTTTAACAATCAAGGAGTGATTGATTAGAAATCAATTGAATGTTATATGGTTACGAGATGGAGATAGTAACTCTATGTTTTTCTATAGGCTACATCAGGAGAAAATAGCACGACCAAGGGATAAATCAATCAGCATTAATGGTCATTTATATACATCTGAAAATGAGATTTCTTTAGCGGTTGTGGAGCACTTCAAGGGATTGTATTCTGATGATGGACAGGTTAATACACATAGAATGGTGGGGAACATCAACTCATGCATTGGGGATTATGAAAATCAGTTTCTTGCCACCCCCCCTCTCAAGGAGGAAATTCGAACAACTCTTTTACCATTAAATATTGAGAGTGCTCCTGGTCCAGATGGGTTTACTAATAAAGTTTTTGTGTCTCACTGGGATGTCTTGTAAAATGATCTTACCCTATCCATCAATGATTTTTTTACTCATTATTACCTTCCATAAGGGATGAACTCTTGCTTCATTGCCCTTTTACCTAAGAAAGGTAATGATCTTGACATAAAGGATTTTAGGCTAGTGGCTCTGGGAAATACTATCCCTAAGATAATCAGTAAGATCCTTATGAACATGCTAGGTCGGGTGGTTGGTGAGATGATTACTGCAAATCAAATTGGTTTTGTTCCTGGAAGGAATATTTAGGAGTGTCTTTTCACTGCCTCGGAAAGTTTCAATCTCATGAGAAAGAAGGTGAAAGAAGAAATTTTTGCATTGAAAATTGATATATCAAATGCCTTTTACACACTTAAATTGATCTTTCTTTTGGAGGTCCTTGAAACATATGGTTTCGCCAATGATTTTATCAAATTGATCGGCACCATCCTTTGCTCATCAAGGCTGTCCATTCTGATTAAGGGTACACCTAAGGGTTTTTTCCCATGCACTAGAGGTGTGAAACAAGGGGACCCACTCTCTGGTATTTTATTTTCTATTAATGAGGACTATCTTAGCAGATGTATTAATGAACTTTCACACATGGGTATGTATAAGAGAATTTGGGCCAATATGAATGACTTTTCTCTATCTCATTTGTTGTATGCTGATGACATTTGGCTGTTTGGGCAAGCCTCTAGGAAAACGATTTCCTCCATTAAGGCCCTTTTTCAACATTATGAGGAAGTGGCTGGTCAAGCGATAAGTTGGAATAAATCCTTCATTGTTTTTGGCAATGGTGTCATGACTGGGAAGCAGAACAGGATAACTAGAGTCCTTGGGGTTAAAAGGAGTCTTTGTCCTTTCAATACCTTGGGGTTCCCTTATTTTGGGGAAAGGTGAAGATGAAATATTTGGAGGGTACTTATTTTGGTATTCTAAATGAACTTTCCAACTGGAAAGGGAAGGAAATGTCCATGGCTGGGAGGGTATGCCTTGTAAATTCAGTGATAACATCTAAATTTGTTTACTACTTCTCTCTTTATCGGTGGCCCAGGGGACTCATCAAGGAGATATAATGTAACACCCCAAGTAAATAAAGAATATGATATTTTCATATTTATCCATATTTGTGAATAAAATATTAATATGTCTTTAAAGGGGATGCTATTCTTGATGGCATACCCAACACGCAACAACGAGTTTCTTGGGAATCTTACGTTGCACTCTAATAATAAAATAATATTATTTTAAATGGCAGTTAACATGTAGCCGTTGTATTGGCGGGAATGGATAGAAATAACTAAAATATGATTATATATGTTTTTAAATGTTTTTACATTTATCCAATAAAGGATAAAGGCTTAAAATACGGAAAGAATTCAATTTCAGGCGTATATGCCCTAGTTTTCACTAAAGGTTCACTTATCACCTTTTGATGGAGAACCATCATTAAATATAGTTTTGTTCACTCTTATAAATTCTATTGGACCAAATAAAACTCTTCTTAAGAATTGGGACATCAAAATTTACTTTGTGTAAATTTTTGGTATCTTTTTGATAAAGTTCATTTTTTAATGAATAGTGTAAAATGTTGTATTTTAATTCAAAACCACTTTTTAATCTAATTTATTTATATGATTAGATTATATTTTGAATTGGTTTTAAAGTGAAATTAGAATATATTTTTACCATTAAATCCAATAGTGGTCGTTGGAATTAATTTCACTTTGAAATCAGGCTTAAACTAGTGTCAATCTTTTGATACATATTGTTTCATAAAAACACGCTATTTGTCATGACAGCGGGAATTAATTATTAAATTAATTAATGTGACTTATATGTTTTGAATTTTGTAAAATAGACTTCATTTTTGAATTTGTAATATCAAATATAGCTTAGGGTGATTTTTTGGTAATTTTCTGAAAAACTTCAATTTTTGATGAACAGTGAAACCACTAAGTGGTACTTATAAAAAATGATTTTCCGTTTAAATGAAATTTTGCCACCTTTGTGTTTTGAATTTCAAAAATCCGACATACATGGTTGTCATTAAGAAGTAAAATGTGGTTCAATGGGATTAAAATAATTTTTTGGTGAATAGTAACTTATTATGTTTTTAATCGCGTTTAGAGGTAATTAGTGTAGTTTAAGGTAAAAATAATGTTTTAATAATATGAAATGAACTTGACACATGTCCTAACCTCATTGGATGTGTCATGGCAGACCAAGAAAACCCATGGGTCAACTTGGGGACCCCATGAAGCCACTTTGGTTGGAAAATGACATTAATATCTTTTTATTTAAAGTTAAAGTAAAAATGAGACAAACATGAAATGTTTTACTACAACAATTTTTACATGGGTTTATACAAATAATATGTTTGACTATAAATATTCATTGGAAAGCTAAAACGATTTCCTACATCATAGTATTTGTTTTATAATTTTTAGACATTATATAAATTAATTTTTTTATGACATCATGATGATGCAGCGATTGCCTCATTAATAAAGGATTTAAATAAAATGGAAATATAATGTAATATCTAAGACCTAAACATGTCCAAAACCCATTGGATGAGTGTATTTCGAACCCTTATAACCTTATCCTCGAATTTTATCAATGTGGGACCTTATAAATTCGAAACACTTTTGAAAATAAAATAATAGTTTCATGATTTCCAAAAGTGCCCCTCCTATCCTCTTATAAAAGGCCCCCACCTCTACCTCATTTCACACACTCCTCAAGCCTTTGGCTCGGCCATCCCCTGGCCATTTACTCTCTCCACATCCCTCGCCTCATCCTAGAGGATTCCCTTTGGGCATAATCCTTTCAAAGGAATCCTTTAGGCTCAAATCAAAAGTAGTTACACTTTTAAAGGTAATTCATTCTCTCATGTTCATTTGTTTTATTTTGTTTCTCCAACCCCCTAAACTCTTTTTATTTACTTATTTTGTAACACGAAAAGTATATTCAATATACTAGGATGTTGTTATAAGATTTATTCGAGCTACACTCTCACACAACTACATCAAATGGTTAAAGAACATACGGTTTCCGTGGATGGCGAAATTCTGCCTCCCGAAACGATGATTGTTCAATACTCATTTAACACCTTCAAAGGTGGCCATTATGATGTCACTATTTTTATATATGATATATAATATGTTTATTATTTCCTTAAGCTTCTGTATTTTTCATTTATGGCATACCATTATTGTTTCCATTATCGGTAAACACGATATCTTCATTTTAGGAAGTGCGGACTACCGCCCCCTGAAAGTGATTTGATTCGTTAATACCATATGTGGGATGTGTAAAGGATAAAGTTAATGATATTATATATGTTATTATACTTGAATTATAATATACTCTTATATCATTATGATTCCATTCTAGAAAATACGAAATAGAAATGGAAGTAGCGTTCATGCATACGTACGGCTTACCGTCTCCTTGAACGGTGCATTTCATTTCTTACCTCTAAATGATTATGTAATATTATAAATACATGTATATTCTGGATATATATGATATATATGATATCCAAATCATGAATATAATTATGGATATAATGAACATTTGACCACACGAACAAAATGTAATTGTAAGAAGTCCACTTTCGACTTAAGAAACAAATATCGACAAAACAAACATTATTAACTTAAATGACTACATAATATTTATAACATAGAAATAAGTGATCTAAAAGGAATAATGAACTTGAAAATGGTTCTTAATAAAGTTTAAATTAACTCAAGTTTATTATTCAGGACGTTAAAGAACGATCGAGTCAAGTCGGACCCGAGGTAAGGGATCCTACACCTCTCTTTCTTTTTGAGTACACACTTTTATGTCATTCCTTTTAAGCTCATATTTCTTATGATTGGGATGTTATTTTATTACTCTTACTGTACTTATTATATTCATATAATGAGAGACCCTATTTCCTCTCATCAATCAATTTTGTAAGTTTTGAGTGGCGCCGTTAGGTTGCCGAATTTTCGTAAGGGATTTTTCATCTCACTTTTATTCCCGTGAGATTTATGCTACATTTGCCACAATTTCCTTTGAGTGGTGTATGTACTGCCCATTATTTTACTCATTGTGTAATATAATTTCTTTTATGAGTATTTACATCAATGTTGTATTGTCCTTCTTTCACAAGGTGTATGTTTTGAAAGATACCCATGTCGGTAAGGGAACCTTTCACCCTCCTCATTTTAAAAGACTTCGTTTGTTTTGTCTTTTAATTCACATACTATTATGTTGGGATATGTTCTTATATATAATGATTTATGTAAATTTTATGTCCAAGTGATGAGATTCCCTTTTATCTCTCATCAACTCATTTTCTGGATTTTTGAAGTGACGCCGTTTAGGCTGTCGAATTTTACCAAGGGAACGTTTTAACCCAATTTCGATTTCTTTGGGTTCAACATGTAGTTATTGAATATGTCATCCTTTGAATATGTGTGAATGAACTTTTATTGTTTTACACTTAATATCCAATTATATTGGTTGTATTTATATTTTTTACACATAATTTTGAGATTGATTTATCCTTAACTTAAGGATACCTTCTTTATAAGGGATTTCATCACATTTTACATCCCTATTGAGACTTCATTGTTGTTATGCACCAATTCACTCTTATATGGTGTATATACTGTCCTTTGGAATATTTTATCATGAATCCATTTATTCTCATGATATTATAAAGTTCTGATTAAATGTTATTCCTCAATTATTGTATTCAAGTGTCTCTAATTTTGGTAAAAACCCTTTAACCAAAATATCTCTTTAAATGTTGTAATGATTTGTTCTTATTAATATACATGTTTTCAAAATGGTTCTAAGGATTTATTTATATGGATATTAATGGTTTAAAATGTTAAAAGCTTCAAGGTGGTATGGGACACTGTGATTCAAAAATCTCCTTATTAAATATTTTAAATGGTTTTGGAAATGGTTTCTTTTTGAATAGATTCATTATTTCAATATACTAAAATGTTATATTGTGATTGAAATGTGGAAATGTTATGTTTCCTTTATGCATGTTTTATGTGATATGTTTATGTTATGGTTCTTGGGCATTATTATGAAAACGGGTGGTTCCGTGATAAACTAAGGGCGGGTGAGCCTGATATAGCTCTCCAATGCATTGGGTAACGTGAAGGAGTGAAACGTTAAGGTTTCTCCGAAGAGATTTAGGGAATATACTATGATGGGTATTCCAAACGTAACCAAGAGGGTTACTCCCTACTTAAGAATGTTATGAATGCCTCAAGTTACCTTTATGTTTTATGATTTCTATGATTTATTCATGGTTTGATGAGGTATGTTAAAATGCCTATGTTTTATGGGTAAAGTATGATTTCATTCTTATGTATATATGAACTCATGTTTCCTTTCCATATTTGTATAACACTTACTGAGCTTTTTATGCTCATCCCAAGTTTTTGAAATTTTTTTCACAGGTCAAGGGAAAGGTACATGATGTCATGATAGTGTCAAGTATGTGTCAAGAAAGAATCCGTGTTTTATTTTAAATATGTTTCTTTTGATGGGAAGAATGAATATTGTCTTTTATATAACCACTTTGTTTAAATGTGGAATGTAATTCAAGTTTCATGATCTAATTCTCTAAAACTCTAAACCTGAAAAGATCTTCAATTTGTAATCTTGTAATAACTCAAGATTAAGTAAGGTTTAAGGCTGGGGCCTTATAGTTGGTATCAGAGGTCGGTTTAGATAACTTTAGAGGTTAGGGTATTCTTTAAGCATAAGTGAAATTACCATAATGGTTAAGATTTCAGAGAGAGTCCTAGTTTTGGATAAAGTGAATGAGTAAGTATATCTTAGTGTTTATCTTCCTCATTAGTACATGATGGTTTTGTTGATATACTCACACTGACCTTTTTGGTTTTAGTAAATGGCTGGATCTAGCAGGCACCAAAGTAACAGTGGATGTGAAGGAAATTGTGATAGTTTTTTGAGCAAGCAACTGAATGATATGGGAGCTACAATGAGAACTCTTGTGATTATCCTCAACCAACTATCTGGAGTCATTATTGACCACCTAAACCTTGGTGATTTCTCTAAGGAATCATATATGCGAGAAACAAATCCCTAGGGAAGTACAAGTAATAATCATAAAGGTAAGTGTGTTCAAAAACCTATGTGTCAAAGATGTTGAAAGAAACACCTAGGAAAATGTTTCAAAGGGACATAAATATGCTATATATGTGGAAATGAAGGTCATAAAGCAAGAACCTGCCGTGGAAAAAGGAAGCATCCAGTTGACTCGAGGAAAGGGAAAGAAGTTCTTTCCGAGGGATCAATTGAATGTTTTAAATGTGGTGTGCATGGTCATTATGCAAACACATTTCCTATGAAGAAGTTTTGTGAATGGGGTCACCAAGAGCATACAAATGTTCATTTACCAATACCTAATGCCATTCCGATTGAGGATGAAGAAACTGACAATGACCAATCAAAGGTATGTATTATTTCATGACTATTGTTTTCCTATTTTAGAATCTTAGGATATGATTCATGATTTTGTTTGTAGGAAGTAGGTATTTTTGAATAAGTTGGAAAGGAATGGTTAATGGATCATGAAGAATGTTGAATGAGTAAGATGTCAACATATAAGGGCTTCAAGAGTTATGGTGAAATTCGTAAGAGTATTAAGTCTCTTTTGATGATGGGGTTACATTAGAAGACTTTTTATATTATGTGTAACCCTGATGTTTAATATATGCAATTTTATTCAAGGAATAGTTATCATTTCTTCTGTGGACATAGTTATAAAGAACCCTTTGGGTTTATATGATCCTTACTTTTGAGGTAATTATGGGTTATTATATGATATGCTGGAAAATGAAAGGCATGAGATAAACTTGAGGTTAAAATATGTTATGATTATTTTTGAAGATTTTATCTGGTGTTGGGAAATGTTTTGAGAATTATATAGCTTTGGAAAAAGGACAACACACAGACCGTGTGACAACCCGTCGCGTCGGACAATGCTGCGGGAATCGAACCCACAACCAAAGTACGACTGGTATTTATCGCCTACCACTGGACTATGTGAAGTCCCTGGTTAGTTTGACTGATTATTTCTAGTCATATGATTTTATGAATTAAGAGTAAGTTGATTTTGGGTTATTTATGAAAATGATTAACCTACCATGGAGGATATGTGATTAGGTTAGTTACTTTTCAATACGAGACTTTAGGAGCAACTGATGTTGTTTGGAGATAAATGTTACGATTTAACTTGGAAGACTATGTGACTAAATCCTTCAAATATTTGGGTTTCAATCTTAGATTGGTTTACTTTGAAGAATTTTAGGGACAAATTGTTTATCTAATGGTCCTCATTGAACTTTGGGTTTTATGGGACAAATTTTAGAGGTTAAGAATAGATTTTCTTTTTATAAAGGGTTATCCTTTTCTGGATTATCTGATCTTGTACTAGCCTTTTTGGTTTTTGTTTTGGTTAAAGTCTAAGGACATGGGAAGTATATATTTCTCTTTTGTGGATTAGGTGATTCTCTAAAAGTTGATTATAGTACTCTTAATGTGAACAAGTCTTCATAAATACTCTCCTTTTGGAGAAAATATGAGTTTGTGTAAGGAATCTAATAAAACTTGAAAGTCAACATGATAAGTGATTATGTTTCCTTATGAATAAATTCCCCAATAAAAAGTATCTTAATAAAAAAATGTTGTCTATTAACTTTTCCTACTGGGGAATCGAATACCATTTAACCCATCACAAGTTTGTGATTTTCTCATGGTTAACTTTCTCCTAAACATGTTTTCTATCACTCTTCATCAGAACATGACCCTATGTTTTCTCCTCCATGTCCATGTTTTCATACTTGGAATCCTAGTATGGGTTAACTCGGGTGACCTTTGTACTCATCTTTCTTTATTTTAAAGTGATTGTTTTACCGACTCTTGTTCCGATGTGGGACTTTCAAGGATGTTTCCAAGCGCAATTTTAAAATTGCGAGGACGCAATTCCCAAAAGGGGGGAAGGATGTAACACCCCAGGTAAATAAAGAATATGACATTTTTATATTTATCCATATTTTTGAATAAAATATTAATATGACTTTAAAGGGGATGCTATGCTCGATGGTGTACCCAACACGCAACAACGAGTTTCTTGGGAATCTTACGTTGCACTCTAATAATAAAATAATATTATTTTAAATGGCAGTTAACATGTAGCCGTTGTATTGGCGGGAATAGATAGAAATAACTAAAATATGATTATATATGTTTTTAAATGTTTTTACATTTATCCAATAAAGGATAAAGGCTTAAAATACGGAAAGAATTCAATTTTAGGCGTATATGCCCTAGTTTTCACTAAAGGTTCACTTATTGCCTTTTGATGGCGAACCGTCATTAAATATAGTTTTGTTCACTCTTATAAATTATATTGGACCAAATAAAACTCTTCTTATGAATTGGGACATCAAAATTTACTTTGTGTAAATTTTTGGTATCTTTTTGATAAAGTTCATTTTTTAATGAATAGTGTAAAATGTTGTATTTTAATTCAAAACCACTTTTTAATCTAATTTATTTATATGATTAGATTATATTTTTAATTGGTTTTAAAGTGAAATTAGAATATATTTTTACCATTAAATCCAATAGTTGTCATTGGAATTAATTTCACTTTGAAATCAGACTTAAACTAGTGTCAATCTTTTGATACATATTGTTTCATAAAAACACGCTATTAGTCATGACAACGGGAATTAATTATTAAATTAATTAATGTGACTTATATGTTTTGAATTTTGTAAAATAGACTTCATTTTTGAATTTGTAATATCAAATATATCTTAGGGTGAATTTTTGGTAATTTTCTGAAAAACATCAATTTTGATGAATAGTGAAACCACTAAGCGGTATTTATAAAAACTGCTTTTCTGTTTAAATGAAATTTTGCCACCTTTGTGTTTTGAATTTCAAAAATCCGACATACATGGTTGTCATTAAGAAGTAAAATGTGGTTCAATGGGATTAAAACAATTTTTTGGTGAATAGTAACTTATTAAGTTTTTAATCGCGTTTAGAGGTAATTAGTGTAGTTTAAGGTAAAAATAATGTTTTAATAATATGAAATGAACTTTACACATGTCCTAACCTCATTAGATGTGTCATGGCCGACCAAGACAACCCATGGGTCAACTTGGGGACCCCATGAAGCCACTTTGGTTGGAAAATGACATTAATATCTTTTTATTTAAAGTTAAAGTAAAAATGAGACAAAATGTTTTACTACAACAATTTTTACACGGGGTTATACAAATCATATTTTTGACTATAAATATTCATTTGAAATCTAAAACGATTTCCTACATCATAGTAATTTTTTTATAATTTTTAGACATTAAATAAATTAAATTATTTATGACATCATGATGATGCAGCGATTGCCTCATTAATAAAGGATTTAAATAAAATGGAAATATAATGTAATATCTAAGACCTACACATGTAAAAAACCTATTGGATGAGTGTATTTCGAACCCTTATCACCTTATCCTCGAATTTTATCAATGTGGGACCTTTGAAATTCGAAACACTTTTGAAAATAAAATAATCGTTTCATGATTTCTAAAAGTGCCCCTCCTCTCCTCTTATAAAAGGCCCCCACCTCTACCTCATTTCACACACTCCTCAAGCCATTGGCTCGGCCATACCCTGACCAGTTACTCTCTCCACATCCCTCTCCTCATCCTAGAGGATTCCCTTTGGGCATAATCCTTTCAAAGGAAGCCTTTAGGCTCAAATCAAAAGAAGTTACACTTTTAAAGGTAATTCATTCTCTCATGTTAATTTATTTTATTTTGTTTCTCCAACCCGCTAAACTCTTTTTATTTACTTCTTTTGTAACAAAAACAGTATCTTCAATATACTAGGATGTTGTTATAAGATTTATTCGAGCTACACTCTCACACAACTACATAAAATGGTTAAAGAACATACGGTTTCCGTGGATGGTGAAATTCTGCCTCCCGAAACGATGATTGTTCAATACTCATTTAACACATTCAAAGGTGGCCATTATGATGTCACTATTTTTATATATGATATATAATATGTTTATTCTTTCCTTAATCTTCTGTATTTTTCATTTATGGCATACCATTATTGTTTCCATTATGGGTAAACACGATATCTTCATTTTAGGAAGTGCGGACTACCGCCCCCTGAAAGTGATTTGATTCGTTAATACCATATCTGGGATGTGTAAAGGATAAATTTAATGATATTATATATGTTATTATAGTTGAATTATAATATACTCTTATATAATTATGATTCCATTCCATAAAATACGAAATAGAAATGGAAGTAGCATTCATGCGTACGTATGGCTTACCGTCTCCATGAACGGTGCATTTCATTTCTTACCTCTAAATGATTATGTAATATTATAAATACATGTATATTATGGATATATATGATATATATGATATCCAAATCATGAATATAATTCTGGATATAATGAACATTTGACCACACGAACAACATGTAATTGTTAGAAGTCCACTTTCGACTTAAGAACCAAATATCGACAAAACAAACATTATTAACATAAATGATTACATAATGTTTATAACATAGAAATAAGTGATCTAAAAGGAATAATGAACTATAAAAAGGTTCTTAATAAATTGGAAATTAACTCAAGTTTATTATTCAGGACGTTAAAGAACGATCGAGTCAATTCGGACCCGAGGTAAGGGATCCTACACCTCTCTTTCTTTTTGAGTACACTCTTTTATGTTATTCCTTTTAAGCTCATATTTCTTATGATTGGGATGTTATTTTTTTACTCCTACTGTACTTATTATGTTCATATGATGAGAGACCCTATTTCCTCTCATCAATCCATTTTGGATGTTTTGAGTGGCGCCGTTAGGCTGCCGAATTTTCGTAAGGGATTTTCATCTCACTTTTATTCCCGTGAGATTTATGCTACATTTTCCACAATTTCCTTTGAGTGGTGTATGCACTGCCCATTATTTTACTCATTGTGTAATATACTTTATTTTATGAGTATTTACATCAATGTTGTATTGTCCTTCTTTCACGAGGTGTATGTTCTGAAAGATACCCATGTCGGTAAGGGAACCTTTCACCCTCCTCATTTTAAAAGACTTCGTTTGTTATGTCTTTTAATTCACATACTATTATGTTGGGATATGTTCTTATATATACTGATTGATGTAAATTTTATGTCCAAGTGATGAGATTCCCTTTTATCTCTCATCAACTCATTTTCTGAATTTTTTGAAGTGATGCCGTTTAGGCTGTCGAATTTTACCAAGGGAAGGTTTTAACCCAATTTTGATTTCTTTGGGTTCAACATGTAGTTATTGAATATGTCATCCATTGAATATGTGTGAATGAAATTTTATTGTTTTACACTTAATATCCAATTATATTGGGTGTATTTATATTTTTCACCCATAATTTTGAGATTGATTTATCCTTAACTTAAGGATACCTTCTTTATAAGGGATTTCATCACATTTTACATCCCTATTGAGACTTCATTGTTGTTATGCACCAATTAACTCTTATATGGTGTATATACTATCCTTTGGAATATTATATCATGAATCCATTTATTCTCATGATATTATAAAGTTATGATTAAATGTTATTCCTCAATTATTGTATTCAAGTGTCTCTAATTTTGGTAAAAACCCTTTAACCAAAATATCGCTTTACATTTTTTAATGATTTTTTCTTATTAATATCCATGTTTTCAAAATAGTTCTAAGGATTTATTTATATGGATATTAATGGTTTAAAATGTTAAAATCTTCAAGGTGGTATGGGACACTTTGATTCAAAAATCTCCTTATTAAATGTTTTAAATGGTTTTGGAAATGGTTTCTTTTTGAACGGATTCATTATTTCAATATACTAAAATGTTATATTGTGATTGAAATGTGGAAATTTTAGGTTTCCTTTATGCATGTTTTATGTGATACGTTTATGTTATGGTTCTTGGGCATTGTTATGAAAACGGGTGGTTCCGTGATAAACTAAGGGCGGGTGAGCCCGATATAGCTCTCCAATGCATTGGGTAACGCGAAGGAGTGAAACGTTAAGGTTTCTCCAAAGAGATTTAGGGAATATACTGTGATGGGTATTCCAAATGTAACCAAGAGGGTTACTACCTACGTAAGAATGTTATGAATTCCTCAAGTTACCTTTATGTTTTATGATTTCTATGATTTATTCATGGTTTGATGAGGTATGTTAAAATGCCTATGTTTTATGGGTAAAGTATGATTTCATTATTATGTATATATGAACTCATGTTTCCTTTCCATATTTGTATAACCCTTAATAAGCTTTTTATGCTCATCCCAAGTTTTTGAAATGTTTTTCACAGGTCAAGGGAAAGGTACATGATGTGATGATAGTGTCAAGGATGTGTCAATAAAGAATCCGTGTTTTATTTTAAATATGTTTCTGTTGATGGGAAGAATGAATATTGTCTTTTATGTAACCACTTTGTTTAAATGTGGAATGTAATGCAAGTTTCATGATCTAATTCTCTAAAACTCTAAACCTGAAAAGATCCTCAATGTGTAATCTTGTAATAACTCAAGATTAAGTAAGGTTTAAGGATGGGGCCTTATATATAATGTCTAGTCTGAAACATTATCTGGATAGGGTCAATCCATGAGTGCAATCTCAATACTGTTGCTTGGAAAGCGTGTTTCCGAACTATTGAATTTGGGGGTCTTGGGGTCAAGGATCTCTAAAGTTTTATTGATGGGCTCATTGGGAAGTTCACTTGGAGTATGATCTCTAAAGATAATTCTGGTGATTTTTTAGTTAACCAATTCAAAGGTAGGTTAATTAATGGTTATAAATACTACCTTGAATCATCTGTATGGGATGCTCTCAAATGCTCCTTCATGCAGATCATGAATGACACAAAGTGGTTGGTTTGTCATGACTCAAACCTCAATTGTTAGAGCACGACCTGGCTTGATCGGCCGCTTCTGGACAGTATGGATATTCCCTATAGTGTTGGGAATTTCTCCATTTTTGAGTTTTTAACTTATAATCATCTTTTTGAGAGCATGATACCCCCTCAGGTGGAGCTGGAATTTAAATGATATGTTTTTATGGATTGTGACACACTGATATGGAAGCATAATAGTAATGGTCAATTTAATAGTAGAGATCACTATTAGTTGGCTTTTGCGTGTTCTTGTAGTTCACCTGCATGGCTCAAGAAATATAGGTCCTTATTCATTTGGCCCTCTCGCTATTATCTTATATGGAGACTTTGGAAGAACCGTGTTCCCACTCACGACCAGCCTAAGAGTTCTGGTTTTATGTTTTCATCAGCATGTTACCTATGTATGCAAGCTGAAGAAGATATCTAGCACCTGTTTGTGGAGTGGAAATATGACAAGAAACTGTGGGGGTATGTTGGAACTCTGTTCGGAATGCAGGTGAACTAGTTCCAATTTCTGGAGTTTCTTGCAAGAATGGTCGGCTTCTGCTATAGTGAACTGGTGTATAATTTTCTCCTAGTGGCTACTGCAGCTGTGATTGCAGCCATCTGGGCTACTCGGAATGCTGCAGCCTTTGAGGACAAGAAGGTTCCCATTTGGGCTGGAATGATGAAAATTCATCAGGAGGTTTATGCTGCCTCGATGGTCCAATCTGGTGTGATGGATAACTGTGTATCAGACTTGCAGATTTTGCAGTTACTTGGTGTTTCTGGGCAGCCTCGGAAGCCGAAGATGACCAGGTACATTAGTTAGATTCCCCCGATCAGTCCATGGAATAAAGTCAATGTGGATGGAGCAGCTTCTGGTGCACCAGGCCCATCAGGGTGCGGTGTTTTTTTTCATACGTATCGTGGCTTTTTGAAAGGATGTTTTTATCAATTCACAAGTGTTGGTGTTGCTTTTGAAGCTGAGCTTTGGGTGATTGTTCACACAATCAGGTATTCTATTTTGTATAATTGGAACATTATATGGATTGAATCAGATTCTCAACTTTTGGTCCAAGGCTTACAAACAAGAATGCAGAAGGTGCCTTGGCAGATACTTTCAAAGTGGGTTGAATGCCTCAATCAAGTTAGTCATCTAAACTTGATTGTCTCGCATGCTTTCAGAGAGGTCAATCAGGTGGTATATGATTTGTCCAAGAAGGAAATCATGGTGATGGATATGGCATGGTCATTTATGGTACTTGATTACCACTCTTCACCAGTGGAGGAATATATGCGTGATGTTTTGTACTCTCGGTCTTGTAATACTCCCTTTGTTTCCTGAATCTATTATTCTTTTACTTAATAAAAATTTTCTTGGGACCAGTTATGACATGATCCTAGAATTTCTTGGTATAATATGAAATAATTATCTTTCTCAATATCATCACTATCATTCTTCTTTGATTATCAAACACTGTAAACTCAGATGGATGATATTCTTTTACTCTTTCTGGCTTCAGTCTCAGTTCTCATTAACTTTATGCATGGATTTTATGGGATCCAAACTTCTTGTATTGGATAACTCCTTGATTTTCACACATGAATGTGTTCATTCATGTTTAATATATAGCTTGTAAACCCAACAAATCCATGTTTTCTTGTTTCAACAATTTAGGTTTAGCCTCATGCATTTTTTTCTTTCTCAATATGAACACATTCATTTTCCATTTGTTTTGATATTTTTCATAGACACTTAATATTTTTTTTGGGTTCAATGTGTGTTATGTATGTGCATTTATTATATTCTTTGTGAAACTCACTATCTCTTCTTTATATTATTCTCTTCATCTCTCTTTTCATTCACATGGTTCTGGTTACTTCGGGTTATATATATATTTTTCGTCAGACCCAAATGGGTGTGTGAGATCTTCTCCTCAAGAGGAAAGTGTATATGTGCAATATACTCCTCTCCTTCTTCTTCTTCAAATTATGCACATTGGTTCATGTGCTCAACACAAGTATATACATGCTTCAACATTTTATGCAAACACCCAAACCCTCAGGTTTCCTCAAATCAAGCACACACAACTTGAAAGAATCGTGAAATTGGGTGGGAGTTCAAACCTATCCTTATTTGTGAAAAACTAGAAGAACTGATGTTATTCTTCATGAAAATTAGGGAGCACGAGTTCCCATCCTTCGTGCTTTGGGTGCATGAGAGTATCCTTTATAGAATCAAGGAGGTTCTAGGTTCTGTCTTTGTAAGAGCACAACAAGGGTGAAAGTGCACCAGTTGTTTTACCTGCGGGCTGCTCCTCACAAAGACACAATGTGGGTTCAATGAATCTATCATGTGCTTGTGGGATCTTCTTATAGAGGTGCGAGTTCTTTCGCAAACCAGGGGGTTCACAATTCTTCTCTTCGTGCAAGGGATGCATAGAACTCCTTTGTGTTGTAGGGTTGCATGAAAATTGTCTCTCCATGGCACAATGTTCTTTCAAGAACAAGAGATTTCTCAATTTTCTCAACACTTGAGCCTCAATAAAGGGATTTCTATTTATAGGTGAGGAAAAATATTTCCCAATGTTCAAATCCCATGTGATATGTTGAGAGTTTCAAATCTTAAAATGTTCTAGATCTTCGGCATTGAAGAACATCAAATGTGGGTTAAAAGATAAGCTAAGAATCATGGGATATTTCTTTCGAATGCTGAATTATTCATTGTATCATGATCCTCATGTGCATTCATTTAAGAACACAAGCAGATCATTTCCCTTAAGGATTTTGGAATTCTAATGTGGTATTGAAACTCTGTTTTCTTTGTCCATGTTTGAAATCTTCATCTCAATGCATGCACGAAAATTTTAATGCAGGCATGAGTTCGGTTCTTCTAAATAATCACCATGCACCAATTTTGAGATTCACTAGTGGCCTGAGTAATGAGATCGGTGTTCATTTGGAATACTAGTTCATGGGTAGAGATTGAGTGTCCATAGGTTGAAGACAACCTCAGTGGAGAGATCAGATGACACTCGTTTAAACCCGAACTATTGAGATTAGATGAATGAACTTAATTATAACGTGGTACATAGGATGAAGAGTGAAACTTAGATTGACCATGAGATTAGATGAACGGTGAGGATTTCATTCGCATTTTTAAAAACGCATCCCACATTGAAACACACTGCTTGTTTTGGCTTCTTCAAATAACAATATGCGACAATATATAACCAGAATTATCCTCTCTCCCTCTACAGTACCACCCCATTTCATTTTCCCCCTGTGAGCATGATCTTAGCGCCCACTCTTCTCCTTGTTCGTGAACCTAGCGCCCACGATGCATGATTTCATCACCATGCGGCATCTGTGGGCTTATACATGGCCCACACAACACCCTGCCTCATGCGGGGCTAGCCTTGAGGGCCCCCCTCGAGCACAGTTGACCCACAAGTCCCACATGCACTTGAGGTGAGGACCTTGGCCAGCTTCCATGGTTGGCCTAATTTTTTGTTATAAAGGTCTAACACAATAACTACTTAGTACAAACTACGTATTCACAGATATAAAATGCCAAACCACAATTCCACTTTTCTTCTTCTTTGATAATATTTGGAATGAGAATTCCAAATATATTCTGTAAAAAATCATCTTCCTTTTCTTTTTAGATCATAAATCTAAAAGAGCTTCCATAGGTTGTCGATAAAATTATGGATGATGCATGGATCATTTCTATATTCCTCATGAATTAAGGAATAATGCATGTAATTTCCTTATTATTAGTGATGCGTTCTCCATTAACACATGTATTGAACTTTGAGGACTATCTCAAACAATCATATGATATTTAGACTTCATACATTTAGATCTAATAAATGGATCGTCTTCAATTCTTTCCTCATGAAATTGAGTATTTCATGGAATTCATCATGTTTCGTAACAAGGTGTCACCGAGGAACAAGTCTTGGAACATAAGACCAGTTCATCAATATTCATCCATTACTAAATTGGGATATTATCTAAATTAATAACCTTACCACTTAAATCATTAGGAAAACTACAATCACCACCTTTTCATGAACATATTGACAACTGACTCCTTGTTGACTTTTTATTGACAACAAATGCAACACCATGCTCAACAATATGAGATAGTTATATTCATGTTAAATCAAATCCCATCTAATTTTATATGGTTTTAATCATAATTATTTACATTGGATATGGAATGGTTAAATAATAGGAAATTCAACATATATTTTTGATGAAGATATTCATCTTGAGATAGAGGATCTTATTGATGAATTAATTGATGAAGTAGGTTTTGAAACCATTGAAAAAAAACTGCAGATCAATTGTTTGGAGATGATGAGAAACCACTATTAAAAGATTTCACTAAATTTAATGTGTTATCATCCATTTTGAGATTACTTAACTTAAAATAAATAAATGGGTGGAGTGATAAAAGTATCACTAAATTGCATGAACTTTTAAGAGAGATGCTTCCAGAAGACAATGTGCATCCAAATTAAAATTAGGATAAAGAAAAAATATTTTTCCCAATGGAATTTGGGTACAAAAATGTAAATTCTCAAACATAGGACTCTATTATTTGAAAATATATATTATAATATGTGATTGAGGTTTTTACAAATTATTTTTATGAAGTGAAGCATATTTATGACAATCCATGTCTTTAATACATTTTAATTAATGATTTATTCAACAAAGGTACACATAAAACAATAACAAATATCATGAAGGCTATTGTATTTGGGAAATTTTTTACATATCATATCAACCTGACATAAGGATAAAATGACATTTTTGAAAATTTCTTTAACATGATCCTAAAATTCTATTTCTCTTTTAAAACTACACGGGATAACCATGGGACAAACATAGGAAAGGGGTAAGCTATAAATACCAATAAGGGAATAAAATAATAATATCATAAGGTAAATTAATACATGTGGTCTATAAAGTATATTAAGGTAACATAAGAGGGGTGAAAATTAAAATCATAAACAATAATGCATGATATAACAAGATAACATAAAGGCATCATTGGAATGTGGTTACAACATTAACTAATAAATCATAAACATAGGTCAATACTAACCATAATGAAATAATAACATGGTGGAAAAAGTCTTAGAATGTTTTATGTTTAATACCAATCCCAAAAATGATGCCTCATGACACTAAACCATTACCCAATGCATTGGAGCACTATATGGGTGCACCCATCATTTTCATATCATGTACATGCATAAGTGTTACACATGAATAATAGAAAATAAATATTTATTTCATAAATTTTAATCCCATGATAAAGGATTTTGGTTTATATACATGGAAGTTACAAACAAATGAATCATAATTTCATATCAATGAATACTCTTGAGTGTAAATAAGGATGGGTACTCACAACAAAATGATTTCCATGGAAAAATCATAGGATAATTCTGGCAGCATAATAGGGGTACATAAAGATTCATGGGATGGATTAATGAGAGTGAAAAGTGACTCTCATGACTTATAAATAATTATGGTAGAAGTAGGGATGTGTTAAATAATATATCAACATGACTAATTGGAAAATAAAGGAATAATATAAAGGAGGTTCTTGAATAAAGAGGAGAAGTAGAAGATCACTAACCTTGAGATGGTGTTTCCAAAAGTTTGGGAGGATATTATTAAGAGACTGGGGACACCTTAGGGGGATCTATAAAGTTAGGGGTAGATTAATATCATACTAAAATATATTTTTAGTGAATATAAATGAAAGGATGGTGGATTTATATTTCAAAAGGGAGGATAATTCTTTATTAATTTACAAACTTAGGTTTTTAACTTTATTTAATAAATTAATAAAAAAACACAGCATGGTTTTTTTCAATGGCTTCAAACAAATTGAATTGGTTTTAATTATTTGAAATTTTTAAGAACCTATATCACTAATTTAATACCCATAGTGATGTGGAAGTGAGTCATGTTTACAAATAATTTATTTTAAAACTGTAAAATGTAATACAGATTTTGGAGGATTCAATAATGGTTTATAAAATTAATAAAACAACCTCAAAAGATGTTCTATAAAGTGGAAACATATAATAGGTCGTTTATACCTTTTATGGAATATATTACATCACTTTGGGTCATTATGATGTCATAATATACACTATATTTATACCGTATATAATTTTGACCCAAAAATTTGAATGTCTCCAAAAATTATAAAAATATCAATGTTGGATAATTTAAATATGGTGATTTCAAAATTAATATTAATTTTTTCTAAATAATTGTATATGTTTGGGAATTAACAATTTTAAATAAAAAATCCACATTTATTTACAAATACTATTTTTAATTTTTTTTTCGAACCTTATAAAATTATTTTTAACTTTGTAAAATTATATTATAATTATATTTTATAAACATTGATTAACAATAATATTTTATTAAAATATAATTTAATTTATAAATTCTTTAATTATTTAAAATCAAGTGTCTTGATTAAAACTATACATTTCCCAAAAAAAACAATTTGAATTACACCATATCAACATATATTTTTTATCAAACAAGTTATATAATCGTTTTAAAAGTAATATTAAAAAGGGATATGTGAAATCATAGTTTTATTAAAAAATGATATAAAAATTCATACTATTAGTCTATAGATATCCATCACTTTATTACACCAGTGAAATCCCAAATGGTATGGTGTGTGATGGAGATATTGTTTTATGGTGATTTAACATACAAGGTTTGGTACACAATCATGTTGAGGTTGAAATTCACTCATAAACAATTTTTATGCTTTAGTTATTGAATATAAACTTGGGATTGATCAAGTGAAAATCACAGTTATGATATCTCCCCCATAAATTCCATAAATTGGATTCCTAGGGTATGATCCTACTAGACAAGGCCATCACTTCATTCATCTATATTGATTAAAATTTATCATAACCCTTAATATACTAATATTAATGGTCATTTTACAACTTCTATATTAACAATGGTTATAATTCATAATATTCTATTAAATTTGAAATTCTATATAAATTTCAAAAATGGCCAATGTAGTGAATGTGTTTTCTATAACTTCATTACTTAATAAAGATTTTATTTATTCAAAAAAGTAAATTTCATTTATAAAATTTTGGGTCATTAAATTATCCTCCCATCAAAAATTTCACCCCCAAAATTTTCATTTCATAATCTAAAATAGATGAGGGGACTTTCATTTCATCTCCTATTCTTATTCCCATGCCACTTCTTCAAAATATTTCTTCTTTAATAACACTATAACTGGTTGATTTTTCTTGTTTTATAGAACATTGTCTCTATTATCTAATATCTTCACTGGATATCCTTATATCAAATATTATTTTGAAATGGTATTACCTTTGGATTCAATACATGTGGGGGGTCTAGTATGTACTTACTTAAGAGGGATACATTGAACATATAATTTACTTGAGATAGGATAGGTGGTAGTGCTAGTCAGTAATCCACCTATCTTATCTGATCAAGTATCTCAAATGGGTTGATGTATCTAAGACTAAAATTTCCCATCTTCCCAAACCTCATGAATTTCTTCCATGG
This sequence comes from Viscum album, assembly GCA_963277665.1. Classification (NCBI taxonomy): domain Eukaryota; kingdom Viridiplantae; phylum Streptophyta; class Magnoliopsida; order Santalales; family Viscaceae; genus Viscum; species Viscum album. The sequence goes on from OY728119.1 coordinate 233,093,895, forward strand.
CGATATGTGAAGGAACATTATATCTCCAACCTCAAACTCTAGATCATGTCTATGATTTTCTACAAAGATATTATATAGAATTGTGTGTGGATTTTATATGATATTTAATGGTTTGAAACTTCTCTTCCATTTCATAGATATGATCAGGTCCCATCAGCTTTCATTCTTCAACTTCATCATAACATACCGCATCCTGACACCTCTTCCCATATAGAGCCTTATAAGGTTCCATTTGAATTCTAGAGTGGAAATTGTTTTTATATGATAACTCCACTAGGGGAAGCTGTTGGTGCCAACATTCTTGGAAATACATTGAACATGAACTTATCATATCTTCTAAATTTTAAATGGTCTTTTAATATTGACCATATTTATAATGGTGATAAGAAGTGCAGAATCTCATTTATGTATCCAATTCTTACTAAATAATTCTTTAAAACCATGAGGTAAACCTCAGATCTTGATTAGATACTATATTAAGTGGAACTCCATGCAGACTTACTACTTCCCTTATGTATATCTTAGTGAGTTAGTCAAGTGATATATCTTCCTTGATATGAATTTAATAGGATGACTTGGTAGGGTAATCAAATACCACCCAAATGGTGTTATTTAATCTAGGTGTCTTGGGGAGTCCTGTGAAAAAAACATATGTTTATGTTTTCCCATTTCTATAATGGTATAGAAAATGGTTTCATTATACCCTTATACTTATGTCATTCTTACATAACATGTTTTCATATTATGCATTGAGATACAAACTCTACAATATCCATCTTCATGGTATCCCACCTGATTTTTGCTTAAAATCTCTATACATATTAGTGCTTCTTAGATGAATATAAAAGGATTATCTATGTTCATCACAATGAGGTTTCCTCTTCAGCTTTGGTTTTTATGGGACACATATCTGGGCTGTAAAACATTTTACTCTATTTTATGTAAAGTTGAACTCTATAATATTCGCTTCCTTATTCTGTAGTATCTTTTCATCTTTCTAGGCATCCCTAATCCTCTCAAGAATAGGTGGTTGAACAGTTTTTTGAGAAAGGCATGATTATGATCATTTTATTATTCCCATATCCATCCTTTGTATGTCCATGTAGATTGGATCTCTTGTTATCCTCATCATGGATAGGTTCACCTAATCCATTATACTTAGATCAACTGAATCTTTATTTTGTTTAACAATATGGTAATGGATTGAAGAATCCTAATCCATGATTAGCTCTACCCACCTTCATTGGGGCATATTAATCTCATTTTGTGTGAATGTATACTTGAGGATTTTATGATCAGTATATATGTCACACTTTCTTCTATAGAGGTAATATCGATATATATTCAACGTGAAGATCAATGTATCCAATTATAGATCATGAGTTAAAAATTTCTTATCATGGATCTTGAGTTGGTGAGAGGCACAAGCTATCAATTTTTCACCTTTCTTGAGTACACAACCTAAAACCATTTCAGATGCATTATTATATATTACAAATAATTCCCCACTGGTGGGTTATGTGAGAATAAGTGCAGAGATTAGCCTCTTATTCATATATTTAAAAATCTATTCACATTCATCAGTCCATAAAAACTTATCTCCATTATAAGTTATCTTTATTAGTGGGATTTAAATTTTTGAGACGTTTCTCAAAAATTAATGATAGTACCTAGATAATCCAAGGAAACATCTTATCTGTATCATGGATATTGGTCTTATCAATCCTTTAATTATCTTGGTTTTTGAAGGATCCATATATATCCCTTTAATTAGGATAAAATATCCAAAGAAAGTTATTTTCTCCAATTAAAACTCACATTTACTGTACTTCACTAATAACTTTTCCTTTTCTGAAGTCTTCAATAAAAAAAATTAATTGTTCCTCATATTCTTACAATATTTTGGTTTATATGAGAGTATCATCTATAAATACTACCAAAAATTTATCAATATAATCAATATATACTATATTAAATAATTACATGAATATTTTTAGAGCATTAGTGAGTCTAAAAGGAATCATTATCTTAGTGGTCATACCTTCTACAAAAAACAATCTTGGGGACATCCTCCTTCTTTATCTTTACTTAATAGTATCATGAGAGAAGATCCACCTTATAGAAATACTAGTATCTATATAGCTGATTGAAAAATTCATCAATCCATGGTAGAGTATTCTTTTTTACTTATCATGATCTTTTTAGCTCACAATACTCAAATTAGAGGCGCATTACCATATCATTCTTCTCAAAGAAAAGGACTGGTGCACCCCATGAAGAATCACTTGGGTGTATGTACCCTTTATCCAAAATATCATGTATTTACTTATTTATATTCTCATGTTCAAAAATAATGATTATATATAGTTTTGGATATTGGTAAATATCAGGTATAAAATTGATTGAAGATTAAACCTCTCAACTAGGAGGAAAACCATGAAATTTTGGAAAAAAATCAGTGTATTCCCTCATAATGGGAATGCCTTCAAGGTTGATATTTTATTTAGTATCCATCATTTTATCTAGATATTCTTTCTCACATGGAAATAATATCCATGTTTAATATGTTGGTAATAAAGAAGATTCATCCTCCTCCTTGTACTTGTATAGAATCATAGAATGATTCATAATACAAAGGGCGATTTCCTTGTATAAAAAATTTATGTTAGATATATATAATAAAATCCAAATCATTCCAATAATATCATTGAATTAAAATAATGGAAGTATCACATGGTTTTATGGGAAGTTAATCCCAGGAATTTTGATAGGCAAGGATTTATATACAGGAGTGAAATAATTAATCCTTTTTCCATTCACTGATATCACTACTTTTATTCTTTGTGGTGGTGTTTGAAAAGTTATACTAAACTTTTTAGATATAAAATAATGCATATAAATAGAATAAAAAAGAATTTTTTCAATCCTTTCATGAATAACTAGTGCACTGGTCACCAATTATTTTTTAGGATCCATCTTAGTAGTTATAATGGAATAAGCTCACCCATTCTTCCTCATAGGTTGTTGGCATTTCTTGTCTCTGAAAAACCTTAAAATAGGGTATTTCCTTGTATAATTACTTTATAACTTGCAATTGAAGAATTTTACTTGTATCTAAGGCTTAATTTAGGCATCCATTTATTCAATTACATAGGTGGGGTTTCTTTGCCAGCAATTTATAGTTAGGTGACCTTTCTTCCCTCACATAAAGCATTTGTTCATCCACTTTATATAATTTTCTGGGATACTTTTTCTAAACTTATGAAAAGTAGGGTGTTTAGATTTATTTCCACCATTATATTTATCCATATTTCCACTAGAATAAAAATCTATATTTTTCTTATTATCCCTTCAAAAACCTTGAGATCCGCCAATCTCTATTTCAACGTTGAGGTAATATTGAACAATTTCCACATTGATATCAAATTCTGGGATGGATAAGTCTTTTCATAGACTCATCACCATCCCAAAAAAGAATAAATCAACTTTAAATTTTGGTGTAATGACAAAGATAGTGGAATATAATTCAACTACTGTTATGTTCTCCTCATATACCCCAATGGATTCATTATCCTTTTTCTTGAGTCTAAGGATTTCCCTCACCATTTTCAATCAAAGTGTGTAAGGATTTTTTTTCTCAAAATTTTCTTTTACTCCATCACTTTGACCTTCTCCAACTTCCACTATTTATCAGCTTCTTCTTCTAGAAAATAAATAGATAGCATGACCTTATTCTAATCTGATCATTGAAGGATTGAAAATATGTTATTAATGGACTTAATCCATTGTTCCATGACTAAGGGATCAGAATATCCACTGAAAGTTGAAGTCCCCTTTCACATAAATTTCACATTTGAAACTTGTTCTTTATTATGGTGATTTGGGTGTTCCTCATAGTTTATTGTTTTTGTTCAAAACATTAGTTAATTGAGTAATTATTGTCATTACTTTCCAACTCCTTATCTCATGGGGTTAGGTATCTCATTTGGGAAGCCATTATATTTCTCATCACATTGGTTGTTGACTTGGTTTCAATTATTTCCAGCCATTGACTAGAATAAATGGAAAATTGAGGATGAGTATTTTTAAAATATTAAAAATATAAATGGGAAACCAAGAACATTAAAGTTATAACTCATAAATTAAATATATTTTTTAACCTATGAATTTATGGTCTTCAGTATATGTTATCCATGATTTATTTACTAACATAAAATCTTATGGGAATTTTTGTTCCCTTAATAATGGTTCAAAATAAGGTTATGAATTTATCATAGAATATCCCCAAGGGTGTCAAATAGAGTGTATAGAAAGGACCATTTTCATGCACTTTGTAATGATTAATTCCAACTCAATGAACCCTTTTTGAGGTTATTACCCCTATGTACATTTGTGTTAGAGCCACATCCACTTGTAGTATCTATATAAGGATTTATTTTCTAGGAATCCAGTAACTATATACTTTAAAAAAATAGGGATGGTTCCAAATGTTTAGTATTATACCTAATAATTTTACTATATTTTAGTAATCCTAATCCTAAAAATAAGTAGACTTTTCTCATATACCAACTATAACAACCCATGTCTTTAATATAGATAAATTAATTATTTTTTACAAAAAAGTACAAATAAAACAATCCCAAAAGATCAAGAATCCTACTATATTTGGAAAAATGTGTATATATCTTATCAAATTGATACATGGTTAAAACAAAATTAATTAAAATTTCCTTAACATGCTCTTAAAATTCCACTACTCTTTTAAAACTATGTGGGATAACCTGGGTACATATATAGGAAATGGGTGAACTATAAAACCTAGTAAGGGAATAAAAAAACATATAATAATTTAAAGAAGTACATGTGAGACAATAGTACTATCAAGGAACATAATATGGGTAAAAATTTATTATCTTGAACAATAAGGTATGATATAACGTGATAGCATAAAGGAAACATGAGAATGTGGCGACAACATTAAACATGACATCATAAAAATAGGTTAAGGATAACAGATAAAAAAACATGAAATTGTGGAAAATGTAAAATAATGGATTATTTTTACTCACTAATCCCATAAATGATATCTCATGAGACTAAAACATTACCCAATGTATTGAAACACAAATGGTCACACCCATCAATTTCATATCATGTACATGCATAAGTGTGCCACGTGAATCAAACAACATAAAGATGAAAATTTTCATTTTTAATCCCATGATCAAGGAGTTTGATTTATATAAATGTAATTATATAATATATTTAGTATATATATATATATATATATTTCTAGGTGAATACACTTGAGTGGAAATAAGGATGGTTATTCAGAACAAAACTTTTGGCATAGAAAAATTGTATGATAATTATGACTGCATAAAGGGGGTTTGTAGTGGTTTATGAGAGGTGTTCAGGAGAGAAAAAGGGTATATAATCACATGGAAGTCATAATATTATTAATAGGTATGTGAAATCATATATAAACATTAATTATTGGAAAATAAAGGGAACCATATAAAGGATATGCTTGCACATGAGCCTCAGCCCGGTTGGTGAAGACTCCTTAAGTGAATCCTGGTGACCCAGGATCAAATCCAGGTGGATGTATAATTTTTGAATACTGTAGTAGTACTATAGAAGTACTATAGTAAGTACTCTAGTGTGAACTATTTTGTATTATAGCAGGTACTATAGTGGGTAATGTAGCAGGCACTGTTTGGCACTGTAGCAGCCGGGAATATGCCCCCCGTTTGGGCCTTCAGGACACCGATTTGGTCCCCAAGTCCTTTAAGGCCTTTGGGCCACCCAGACCTTCAGGTTAGTAAGGCCTTTGTGCCACCTCAAGGCCTTTTGGTCACCTTAAGCGTAAATGAAAACAAGACAACCTACATGAAATAAGCTCTATAAAGAGGATGACCAAGGAGCTTTCACCACAGCAGAAGCTAAACAGATTATAAGAATGCGAGGGTATGGAACTTTCCATTGGGAAAAGCCTGTGCATGAACGTGAAATCCAAGCCGAACAACCATGCGAAGGTGGAGGTAGGATTTCATGATGAATAAAATGGGGTAGAGCAGTTACAACTAGTTAGTGTGGGTTGTATGTATTATTTGAAGCCTACAAGCAATGAATTCCTCTAAGGCATATAAGCCATGTAATACTTATGCCTACAAGATTTGAAAGGGTTCAACCTAACCCCTTGAAAGGTGATTATCAAAATAAATAAAAATGAAGGCCATCGGGCCATTGGAGGAGGATATAAAGGATTTTCTTGAATAATGAGGAGAGGATACCTTACCTTGGGAGGGTGTTTCCAAAAGCTTAGGAGGAGATTATTATGATCTTTGGGACACCTTGAGAGGGATATATAGAGTGAATGGAGGATTAATTTATTACTAGAAGTCTTTTAAGTGATGTAAAATTGGAGTTTTGGTGTGTTTATATAGAAAAGGGAGGAGAGTTTTTATTAATTTCCAAACTTTTGTTTTGAACTCTATATGATAATGTAATCCAAACCACAAACCCTCGAATATTTTTTCCATGTTTTATAATAAGGTGAAGTTTTATTAATAATTTTATATGTTTAATAACCTTTATTATTAAAATTATACATTTTGTGATGTGCAAGTGAGTCATGTTTACAAATAATCTATTTAAAAAACCTTAAAATATAATATAAGTTTTGGAGGAATCATTAAGGGGTTATAAAATTAATAAAATAGCCTCAAAAACACATTATTATAAATAGTAAATGTATATTTGATCATTTATATCTTTTATGGTATATATTATATCAAATATGATCATTATGATGTCATAATACACACAGTATATTTATACTATATTTAATTTTGACATAAAAATTGAGTATCTCCAAAAATTTAGAAAAAATCACCATTGGATAATTTAGATATACTTATTTAAAAAATAATATTTATTTTATCTAAATAATTATCTATTTATGGTAATATACACATTTAAATTTAAAATCCATATATATTTAAAAATAACGGTTTTTTACAATAATAGTTTTTTGGTCCTTATAAAATAATTTTTGACTTTGTAAAATTATATTATCATTTATATTTTATAAAAATTATTTAATAATATTATTTTATTAAAATATAATATATTTCAAACGGTCATTAATTATTTAAAATAGAGTTTCTTGATTGAAATAATAAATTTCCAAAAAATACTATTTTTGTTTCATCGTATCAAAATCAATTTTTATCAAATTTTTTATCTAATTATTTAAAAAGTACTATTATAAAGGGAGAAATATAAACTTTGTTTTATTTAAATAAAACATACAATTTCATATTTTTTTATTCAAGATACATAGACCTTTATTACTCTAGTAAAATCCATATGGGCAATGCATGTGATGGTGAGATTTTCTTGTGGTGGTTCAACATACATGGTTTGGGATTTGATATTGATGAGATTAAACTTATCACATAAAGGGTATAATTCATGATTTAGTTATTTAAAAGTATCTTATTATTGATCAATATAACATCTTAGTGATGTTATCTACCTCAAAATCTTCGATAAATTGGGTTCATAGGGTAGAATCCTATTTGTCGAGGCCATAACTTATTCCATATGTATCAATTGAAATTTATCATAAATCCTAATAAACTAATATTAATTGTTAATATGAAATGAAAATATTAAAAACAATCATGATTTATAACGGTATTTTAAATTTTAAAGACCATATAATTGTCCAAAATTTCCTAAGTAGTGCATGTGTTTTCTATAACTTCATTAATTAATAAATAATTTATTTATTTAAAAATTGAATTTATTTTATAAAATTTTAGGTCATTAAAATGTTGGTATTATTATATTTCATCATTTAATATTTGACTGTGGAGGTAGTGGGATTTTATGATTAAAGGTCAAGTTAATTCCACATGATAAAGTAATGTAGTAACACTTAAAAATTTTGAACAACATAAATGAGGATCAACTATATATATCATCAAATATTATTGGATTGAATGTATAATATCTAAAAAGAAATGAAAAGTTGTTGATGATTGAAAATTAAATGAATTTATTTTGTGGTTTAAATAAAAATTAAACACTTATTTTTTCGGATCAGAAACATTGGAATTGTTATCATGGGGACTATGTCTTAATGTGATCCCATAGTATACTTTTGATAATAATGGTTACAAATTTTGTACAACAAATAAGGATGAAAATACCACAATTAAAAATAGTGGGGTAATGGTTATCATTGATGCATTGTATTTTATAAGTGTAAAAGATAAAATCTCAATTTATGCATCAATAATATATATTTAAGTTATTGAAGATATATGAAAAATTGGTTAGACTAAATTTTGAGTAAAAATGTGTAAGTGTAAATGGATTGTTAGTAATAGTGGTGTGAAACATGATGATTATATATTTAAACTTATTGATTTGAAAATATTTAGTTGAAAAGATGAACCACTTACCATGAGGACACATGCAAGGGAGATATTTTATTTTACTAACCCATTGAATGATCAATGGTTCGTAGTTTTACAAGGGAAAATAATTGAATTAGGTGATAGTAATGATGTTTGTGTTATGGATTTATATGAGATTTATTCATTTATTATACAATTTCCTGATGATAATAAGGACTAAATTGTGGACATTGTCCATGATATATAAAATGATTATGTTGAATGGATATGGGAAAACACTAATATACTCTCTTAGTTATTCTGGTAAATATAAATATTTTATTTTTTTCTTAAATTCACTCATGTAAAAAATATAAATTTGTAAATATGATTTTTAAATCTATAAATATTGATCATTTATCTTATTTTTGTGTTAAAGTTTAGATTCTATAGTTCCAGTTAAGCATTTTTTGTTTGAAAAAACATGAAATCACTATGTTTTGGTGAAATTTACAGATATCAAAACACATTTTTGTGACCATAATATTTAAATATATAAATATTGATTATTTCAATCACTTTGGAATTATTTTTTATATTTATTAGTTTATGTTACATATTTTTTTGTTAGGTATCATGAAATAATAATGTTTTTGAAACTTACTTGTGTGCTCCCACTATTTATTTACTTGGATATTTTAGCCTTCATTATTTTTATATAATTAATCCTCTAATAATATGTTAGTACTCATAATATCAATATATATATTGAAATTATATACACTTAGGGAGATGAAAATTTATTAATGTAACTATGATTTCTTTTTCATATTAATAAATCATCAATAATTAAAATTTTAATTATTAAGATTTTAAGTTTTCAAAACTACTTATTGGGCTACTAGTGAGCATCCTACAATGGAGTATTATTATTCTCATCCATCTAACATGATTCTTAGACTTTTTAATTGTGTAAATATAGATTTTTTGAAACTTTCCATTTCTCATGGAGAGAAAATGGGTACATATTGAATTTGATGATAATAATATCCCAACAGTCCCAAATTCAATATAGTTTAGGAGTTATATCACTAAGAAAATCCATTAAAGGATTAAAATTTTATAACCTGATTGGAAGTCCACACACAAGAGGATAAAAGAAAAGTTATTGGAGACCTTAGTGGTAAAATATCTCTATTTATTTATTTATTTAAAATTCTTTAATTATTGAATATTTTATATGAATAATATTTAATATATTCAATTACAGATATAATTATACTTTCATGAAAGGAAAGAAAATAAGAAAATCCATCTACCTTTATAAGTATCTTAATGAAAATATTTTAAAACAAATTTACCAAAAAAATCTTTTGGTAATTTATAGAATGAGAAGTCATGCCTAAAGTTTGGGTTGTTAGATGTAGATAAATTGGCTAAATTCTAACCCACTAACATGATGAAGTATTTCTGGTATAATAATTATTTTATATTTTTTAATTTTTTTTCCTTATATGATTAATCAATTATTTATTTTTATGTAACAAGCCTCAGTGAGATATCACAAAGAGATAGAGTTATATAATGTATACCCTCACACTTTATCATGTGGAGGATATCATTTACTAGATGATAGAATTATTTCTAAAAAGTTTGATTCATCTCGATATAAATATAATAGTAGTTTAGATGGGGTCGAATTTTATCCTCCATATCCCCCAATCTCCAAGAAGAAAAGAAAATGGTGAGAATGAAAATTAATGAAATGTTTCTTAAAGATTCATCTAATGATGTTTCTGAAAGAATTATAAGAAAATTAATTTTAATTTTTCTTGAATATTAGCATTTTTAAAATTAATTACACTAATATACCATTTCAGAATGACCCTCATGAGAAAGCAACCTAGGAGACTTTTATCCCTAAGGGTAGGATGTATAATCTAGCTACCACTTTAAGAAATTAAGAACACAGAAGTCATGTAAAATTATATGTGGTAGGTTCAATATTAATATTATTTTTGTCTTCTAAGCACTAAATTGAGTGACTTAGATATAGATTCTTTAAAGGATTGGGTTAAAGTATTAATATAGTATATGAGTGATCAAATTAAATCAATTGTGTGGGCTATATTTGAAAAAATTACAAGACAATCACAGCCTGTGAATCCTATCAACTTAGATCCTCCACTTTTATATCTAAAACTAACTTTTTATTTTGTGTTGAGTACTAGGGATCCCCAAGTACATATTTTAGTGTACATTGTGGTACATGTTTTGTTGAATTACATACATCACCAACCTATTAGTCAGGTTAGCTAAGAGTAATGGTTCATGATATTATTGATCCAAATATCATAGTGTCACTACCTACATAGATGGTTTCTAGAGTCGGAGATTTTGTGAGTCATTTTTTACTCTGGTCAACTGGCCTTATTCATCACCAAAAATATAATATTTATGTTTTGATTTAAAAATTTTAATTTCTTTTGACTGATTAATGCTAATTTTTTAAAATAATTACTTTATATAGTTATATATAAAATTAAAGTAATTAGTGAAAAATAAATAAAATGTTTAAGAACCAACCCCATCAGTCACTTTTGAGATTTTTTATGGGATGAAAATATTATCTTGGATTTATTATTTTTGGGATCCTTTTTTGAGTTTTTTATGATGAATGATATATATAGAATAGAATATAAATAAAAAATATTCAAAAAATGTATCACAATTTTTTTTTATTATTTATTATCTAACATTAAATATATTTCAATTATTTTCCATATATGTAAATCTAAAATTTAGATTATATTTATTTAAGAAAATATGACTTGTCATGACTTAATTTATAATAATATAACTATGTATCTCAACATGCTTTGTATGAAACATTTGAGGATTATAATTTACTATTTTATGGATCCAGAATACATTTCAATAGTTTTTTATGTCTAAATGATGATTCTAGTGTTACATATATATGTAAAATATTAGTAAATATTGAAAATTGGTGCCGGTTTTTTCATTCTATAATGGTTATGAAGACTAATATAATTGTTAACTAATATTAAATATATTTTCATTAATTTTAAATTTTTTATATTGTAATGGTCATTAGATGTTAGGTTTATCCAACCTACATGAATACGTGGTATATTCTCATTAGTGGGTGGGGTTTGTTAAGCATTTGAAAAAATGTTATAAATTAAGCATTATTATTTTTTATATGTTCATTTATCTAAAATATTTTTATTATATATATTTTTAGTTTATATATGAAAATGCAGGTTGTGGGAAAATTTTAATGTTGCTTTCTTATAAATAAAAATAAAAATTAAATTAATTATATGCAATTACAGGTATATAGCATTAATATTTGATAATATTTGAATTGTCATATATATATTAGTTATTATTGTAAATATAATGTTTCATAATCATGGGGTCACCATCAAAAAGAAAAATTTTAATGTTGTTATTATGTTTTAATATTCATTTTTGAGATCATCACAACTAGGATTGTGAATGATTTTAATAAGGACAGTTCTATTAATAATTTTAGTTTTTATATAAAAATATAATATTTTATAATCTTATAATAATAATTTTTTAGGTTTTTAATGATGTTTCATTTTATGGGGATGAAGACCTTACCCAACTTTAATATTTGATTGTAAATAAATTTTTTATGTATGGTTAATTTATAGATTGTGTTTTATGTTTTTATTTTTATATTGATTAAATTTTAGACAATGAGTATTTAGAAAAGTGTTTTCTGGTTGAAGAAGATTTATTTATTTATTTTATTTTAAATACTTTAACATGTTATTATGGAATTTATTTAGAAATAATTACAAAAAAACATTATACTTTCTTTATCGGTTTTGGGTAAAATAGATGTCGAAATCACTTGTAATAATAGATTTTCGGGAAAAATGACATGGAAAACAAGATAATTATTTAAAGATCATTAAACTTCTTTTTTAAGGAAAATGAGCATAAACATACATTTATAATTTTTTTTTTGATAAACTAACATGGAATCATAATAATTTATTTTTATGATCATTTAACGTTGATTTTTACCAAAAAATGACATTTAAAGAACTACTGCACATCGAATTTTTCTAATATCAAACATAGGATGTTGAAAAAATATGGATTTTATATCTTTTAAAATCAATTTTTTGGAACAAATACCATGGAAAACCCAAATAAATTCACTTTTTTCAGAAGTTTCAATGTTATTTCAAAAAATAAATCAAAACTATTATTCATAACATTTACTATATCAACATCAATTAAAAATAAATATTAAAAAATAAAAAAAATGATGTTAAAATGTTATTTTCTAGTAGTGTGTGAGGGTGTGCATAATATGGGTGACCATCAAGTGTGACTTATTAAAACTGTTTACATATATGTATATATTGGATATAAATTTTATAATTATCACTCTTATATTATATTAAAATTTTTCTAACATGTTATTATTAAAGTATCATGTGTGATAAATCTTGGGTATTTCTTATAAGGTTGTATACATATCCCTAATATATACAAATTGTTTCACATATATACACTGTTTATCATGATGTAGTTAAGGGGAACCTCTCATACATAACTAATAGAACACAATGATGCAACAGTCCTATTATTTGGGATTTAGATATTGAGGATTCCTTGTTTTAAAGTTAGTCATGGTTGCATATCAGTTCATTGGTTTCTCTGAGATTCATTAGGTCTTTTATTAATGTTTTCTTATTAGTGAATTTTTACTATTGTGACTCTACTTATGCAACTGGTTTTTTCCTACATTGGATTTGTGTTATTTTTATATCATTCATCATGTTCATTTTTTAATATTGATTTTATCTATTACTAGGTGTATTTTTATGGTAAAATTTCAAGTAAATATTATTCATACCCTTGGAAATTATTATCTACCATTGGAGTCTGGAGAATGTCACATATAGTTGGTGGAACTTTTTCCCTTCCTAAATAAATGGGATAATTTAGTTTGTTACAAGTTTTACATAATAATTTTTTATTATTATAAAACTTTCTATTTTATATTAAAATAATGTTTTGGTTTCATTATGTTTTAAGAGTTTTTGGTGTGTCTTTGGAAGTTTTAGATGGCTGTTAGGGGTTGAAATATTAGATAATGGTTAGAATAAATTATATAAAACATTATAGGTAACCATACGAGGGGGGGGGGGTGAGGCAGCTAGGAATGTTCATGGTTGGTAAATGATTTTCACAAACTAAAGAAAAAACATTGAAATTATAGAAATTTTAGGACAATAGATAATTTAATAGTTATAACATGGTTTTCACGACCGTGTAGCCCTATGTGTTGTCTAAAAAATCCTATATTTTTGGCCCAATATTGTAAAAACCATTAGACCAACCATGAAACATATTTAATTGAATCCACGAATAAGTTTTTTCTAATATACTTTAATAATTGAAACCTGAATTCTTCTTCATGTGATTAGTTTACTCGACTTCAAAAGTTCTTATGGATTACTTTTTGGATTTTATTTACTCTAAAGGCAAATTCTTGTGAATTGTTGGCTATTAGAACTAGGAAATAAATGGTAAGGGTCATATATTCCCCCTATCCTTTTGAATATTCAAATTATATCATGGGAGGAACTCTAAATAGAGGGATTCTTTTTCTTGATGTATGGTTCAGAATATATTTTTATAGGATTTATCTATGATTTATTAAATATATGGAAATGATAATATGAATTAGAGATATCATGAAGTGATTCCTAAAATTTTTTTTGAGGTTTTTTTGATTGTCTCCCTCTTCACTTTTCTTATAACTTGGAGTCTTCTATTTGTGAAAAGAAAGATAAATTCTTATGTGTCTTAATAAAAACCTATTTTTTCTCTCGGTTCTTATTGCTTTGAAACTATTGGTTGTGGGCCTCACTCAAAATATTTTTGATGAAATGGGTAAATGAAAAATTCTTTTTAATGAAGTGATTTTCACATGGGAACTTGGAATAACATATCTAGTGTGTATTAATATGAATATACAGGTGTTTTTAGATTCATACTTTCCCATCATACCAATTTAGAGGCACTCTATATTATAACTCCAAGTGATGAATTGGTTCTAGAGGGATGAGTTCAACTAACAAGTTAAAAATATTCAATGGAAATTTTGGATAGGATCCCAATAGATGATAATTTTCATGTGTCCCAAGTATATAACTATAATTCTATATAGAAATTTTGACATTGGATTTTAAAAAATCGATATTACAATGCACAAAGAGATACATTCAATGTTTTTTAGAAAAATAGGATGTTAAAAATATTTTTTATACTTTTTTTACATAATTTTTTAATGAAATAAAAGTCAAAATCATTTTAAAAAACCATATATGTATGGTTTCTCCCTCAATAATTCCTTGATTTGTTTTTCAAAAAAATGAATAGGTGTGACATGTGACTCTCAACCCCACTTCATTATGTCAAATATTCTTTCTTTAATACATTTTTTAATTCATTTTCATCATTTTTATTCTTTGATGAATCATTCCCCCTCATATTTGGCTTCATTTGTTCCACAAATTTTCTTTCCATTTATATTGTTTGAATTTGAAAATCATCAGATTTTATATCTATTTTGAGTTGAATAATTTTATTTCTTGCAACGTTAAGGTCATAAATCTGTATTTTAGATCTCTTTATCATAGATTTATCTACTAAATATCTATTTTTTATAAGATATATCTTTAAAAAATATTAATTAATTATTTTTTAGGTATAAATTTTATGAAATCATTAAGTTTTCATATATACATCATTTTCAATTATAAAATTTTATGGTTATAATTAGTTTCAAAGTATTATATCTTTGTGATTATAAATATTTTGTTATTATGAAATAATTTCTTTATAATTTGAATTTTTTATTTATAACTATTTGTATTTATAAAATTTTTATCATTATTTATTTAGTTAACCTTATTGATAATTAGATGATGAAGGGTATATATTTCAAGATTAAGTGGGATGTTTTAATATTAGGGATTAGTATATCATCTTGATATATTATATTTAGATAATGAATGATATATATTTTAATATTGAGTTAGTTGTTTTGATATTAAAAATTGGTAGATCATATTGATTGATAAGATCATTTTTATCTCTCCTTTGACTTTCAAAAAACTTATCTAAGGTAGGTGTATTTAAACAATTCATATTTTTTTCTATAATATTTATTTTTATTAAATAGTTATCAATAAATGTTTAAATGACTACTTTGATTACATGTCTATATGTTTTAAAATTTTAAATTTTTACAGATTTATAAATATTTATATAGTTTAATATATTGAACTTTTATATTGTCATCTTAGTTAATTAATGGATCCTAATTTTATAAATTTGTGAAAAACCACTGATGATTATGAAAATTTGGTTGGTGATTTCGTAGAATTAGAAAAAAATTTGGAACAAATTGATCTGATTTCTATCCATGCGTGAAGTGTTATAATATAAGAAAGTTAAATCTTAAAGAAAAAAAATATCATATCATTTCATATGTTCATAATCATAATTATACATGTTATGTTTGGAATAGTTAAATAATAGAAAAGTAAATGTCTAATGTTGATGATGATATTAACCATGAGACCAAGGATCATATCAAATAATTAATTCATTATATAGTTGTGGAAGACATTAAATAAACATAAACTCTTGATTTATTGTATGGAGATATTGAGAAACCACTATTATTAGGTCTCACTAAATTTATAATGTTTTTAGTAGTGTTTAGATTAGTTATCCCGAATAAAAGAAATTGGTGGAGTGATAAAGGTTTCACTAAATTCATTGATATTTTAAAAGAGGTAATTCATTAAGGAAATGGGATTCCAAATTCCAGTTATGTCAAAAAGGAAATATTATACTATAACATATTTGATTTTATGGTATGATCTTTCTATGTTTAATAGTTTTTTAGGTTCAGAAGATTTATGAGATATTATTGGATGTTTTTGTTGAACTTTGTGTGTAGAATACTTTTTGGACACTTTTATATCATAGTTATATCTTATAACATAATTAAATCACTGGGAAATGGTTATAAGATATTTTAAGGCATTTGAATCTTGTAGAATGTAAAACCCATGATACACTATAAATTCATTTTAAACCCTAAGACCCACTTTTACATCAAAAAAATGATCTATTGGGATAAATTTAACTCAAAGAGGCATGCTTTTCAGTGTATATGACTTATGGTATATTTACAAAAAATAACATGTTTATGCTGTAAATCCTTCAATATAGAATGATTTTGTCATGTATCACTTCTGATGTTTCTGATTTATTCAATATAAAGGTTTCTCCCTCAAGCCCTAGGTATCCTTCAAGGTGATTTTGGGTGTATCCTCTACTTCTGAATCATTTCATTCATCATTTTATATCTATGGTGGATGTGTCGCTTCTCCCTAGTATGAATCCTTTATAATTATTAATTTTAATTGGTCACATCACTGGTGTGGAATTGCATTTTGGCTGCATTTACCCTATTGTATTTTTTTGAACATTTCTAGATATGTTGTGTGATCTTCTTTAGGTGTCTAGTCCTTTGTTGGTGGTGGTGTGGAGGGTGTGTTTTCTTTAAGGTATGTGGTGATCTACCCTCTTCAACATATATTTTATTTGCAGAATGTTATTGTAAGATGTTGGAATGGACTTTAAGACCTCCATTGTTGACATTTCATTCCTTTCAGTGTCTTTGGATCCCATTTCAGGTGTGTATGACCAAATATTAAGGTCGGTGGTTTTATATCTATTATATATTGAATAAACCTCAATTTCTCTAGTTTTATAATTTTTTTATAAATGAATTAGCATGATTCTTGTGTGTGTGTAAATGTATTTGTAATAAAATAGGGTTTCCCCTTAGTTTGGTATTGGAAAATGGGTGTTCTCAAAGAATTAGAAAATATAATTTTAAAGACTTTTTGATAAAATAAAATAGTGTCTTGAAATTCATTGTAAAAATCTCTTTTGAAATGATTTGGGAAATATAGGACATGGTAGGCCTTGGATACTTTGGTGGAAGGTGTAGATTGTGGCCATTGTCCATTTTACTATAAAGGGGTTCACTCATGGGGTGTACATCTACTCCCTAGGCCCATTGTTCTAGGGACATGATATTGGAATCCTAGGGTGTTCACTCATGTGGGGTTCCTATCATCCCTAGTCTTATTGTTCAAATGTGTCGAGTGAACACTAGTCATTTATTTTGGTATTATTAGTCTACTATCCTATCATATTTTGATCCTTGGCATGTTCTAAATATCCTTTGGATTATATTGTTCTGGATTTGATATATCTACTTTGACTTTGATAAATTTTTATAGAAATTATGCTTTGAAAATGTTTTTCCTAGCATGATTGTTAAACTATGGAAAAGGGAAATATTTACCATGGTTTTTAAATGAACTTATTTATCATTTAGATTTACATGTTTTCTTTAAAAGTATTATTTTTGGATTTTTTGTATAGATACTTGATATGGAACACCTTGGTGGAATCCTATAGATCCTGTTTAGCTTAAACACTATACACCCCTTTGGTAGTTTTTATACTTGATTATGTATTTTGATGTAAGAAAAAGAAAGGCACTACAATGAGGAAAAAAGGTTTTATATCATCTAGGTATGGATAGCTGGTGGTGAGACAGTAGGACGTTTCCCATGTTATCACATGGATTAGTTAGTTTTTATTAGTTGTCCTTTGTTGTTGGACTTGTACTTTGGGTTTGTTCTGAATGCTTCGAGTTGCATCACTAATTTTTTCATCTTCTAGTAATGAAAGATATTTACTTCTATTTTTCATCCATTTTTTCTTTCCTCTACATATGTATATTTCATGTCATTGACTTTATGTTAGGATAAATTGTTTCCTCTAGTTTTTTTTGATCTCTGGGTGCTAGTCACCTTCCCATAGAGATCATGAATTCCCTTCAAGTATTATTTAAATTTTTTTTAGAGTCTATAGGGCTAGGTTACCTGGTTTGGGATGTGGAAAGATTAGCATCAGATCCATGTTATGCTTAGTATTGAGAAGTTGTATGATTGGATATATGATTGGTAGAAATTGAGAGGTAGGTTACGGTGAGTGCCTAAAAATTTCTTACCATGAAAAGACTCAAGTTACCATAAAATTTTGCGATGTTTGTCTATTGTGTTGAGTTCTTAATCTCAATCTCATTTTTTATCTTATGGTTTTCTAGTTATAACTGAGATTATATTATTATTGGATTATTTCTTCTATTTTTTGTGTGTATTGAAATTGCTTTGAGATGTCTTCCCTAGGTTCCACAAGATGGTGTAACAGATGTTTCTCAAGATAATTCACCTCTAGATCATTATCTTATAGATGATATCATGTGATCAGTTTCATTTGTAGACCAAAATTTACCATAAGTTCCTAAAAGAGTTTTTAATGTATATCTAGAAGTTGGAAGTGAAATGGATAGATATCTTGATTTCATAAAGAATATACCACCATCCTTTAAGGGTATGAATAATACCCAAGAGGCCGAGGACTAGATGATCAAGATAAATATGATCTTTAACTTCCTAGATACACTTGATAATATCAAGGTAAAGTGTGCATAATTTAGACTTAAGGGTCCTAATAGGTGATGGTGAGATTCCATGGTACAAGTAGATAGTAATGTTGTCTTAGATAGAAAAGATTTCAAGACACTATTTTTTTCAAATGATTTACAAAGACTATATGATGATATAAAAGTATCTATAGTTTCTCTTTGGAGTAGGGAAATATCTTGGTGTTGGAATACACCAATCAGTTTGTGGCCATGGTTTATTTTTTTCTATAATGGTTAAAAAATGAACTGTTGAAAGATCAGAATCACTTATAGGTCTTGTGACCAGATATCATAAAATTGGAATTTATGATAAATATTTCTACCTATATGAAAATGGTAGATAAAGATATGATGGAATAGATAGAAATAAAAAGTAAGATTATCTTTTTTTTACATTCGCTTCCACCCAGTGGAAGATTCAGTGGCTGAAGTGTCATGAGCAGCATAGGTGTGGTAGAGGTGATTATCAGCACTAGGCCTCCTTATCACCATAATTTATAGCTATTAGTATTCTCTTGAATTGTTATAAATGGAGAAAGTTTGGGAAAACCATGCATTCTTGTTTGGTTCTTTTAAAGATGTGTGGTAGTTGTGGCTTCTATGGACATCTTCAATGATTCTATCATCACATGTCTACCCCTTGCTATAGTCAAGGATCATCAGCTCCAAAGGCCATTATAGTATAGTTAGAATATTCAATGTCCATAGGGCCCCAAACACAGACCTCAAGAGTGAATTACCTTCATGTATTGGGTGATTTTTTAATTTATTTTTATATGGGTCCAGTGGAAATGAGAGGTGCCATCTTTTTCTAATCCTCTGTTGTGACTAATTTATTTGATACACGTGCCTTTCAATCATTTTTATCTGACATTATTGTTTATGTTTTGAAACTTGTAAAGGATATCATATACATTTTCATGGGGTTAGAAACAGAACTTAAAAATATGAGAGATTTGGTGTGTCACTGTCCTTCATGTTCATTATCAATAGCTAATGTGGAGTTTGTCTGGGATTTACTTATTCTCAATCTAGACCTCTTTGACATCATCATCAGGATGGATTTTTTTATCTCTCAATGTGCTGAGGTTGATTTTTATGAGAATTATATATCTGTTTTTTTATCTGTGGGAGCTCTTGGGTGTTTTAGGGAGAGTGGGATTTGAGATTTAGTCATGTAGGAACTTCCCTCCCAGAGCTCTAAAGTTCATTGTTTGATGTTATTGTTGATCCTGATGTCATTTTCTCTATTAGTGATTTTATCTTGGTTGTTAGGGACTTCCATGATGTTTTTCCTAATGACTTATCCAATATTCTTGTATATAAGGAGGTGGATTAAATGATTGATCTAGTTAGGGGTATAGAGCCAATCTCGATACCCTCTTATCATATGGTACCAATAGAGATGAAATAGCTCTAGATTCAGTTGGATGATCTGATAGAGAACATTTTTTTTCTCCCTAGAACTTCATATGGGATAAACCTAGTGACAATTTACAAGAAGTATGATGGTTCAATTCAATTGTGCATATACTATTAGATGTTAAACTATGTGGAAGTTAAGAATAAGTATCCTCAGTTCTAATTGGTTTTGTTGCTTTTTGGTCTAACGATATCTCTTGTAGTTTTTATGGATCTGATGAATTGGATATTCCACCAGTATATTGACACATTTGTCGTTGTGTTTGTAAATGATATTTTAGTTTATTTGAGGTTTGATTTTGAGCATGAGAACAATATAAGTTTAGTTTTGGAAATCTTGAGAAGAACTACCTCACTCATGATTTAGAGTTTTCCATGGTTATCCATGCGCTTAAATGACGGTGGAACTATCTTTTCAGGGAGATATTCCAAGTATTTTCTATCCATAAGAGTATGAGTTATATATTTTCTCAGAATGACTTGAATCATAAATAGATAAGGTGGGTGGAATACCTTAAAATATTATAATTTTACGTCTCATATTCCACAGGGAATGGAAATATCATCCTAGATCATCATAGA
Organism: Viscum album; assembly: GCA_963277665.1. Lineage (NCBI taxonomy): Eukaryota > Viridiplantae > Streptophyta > Magnoliopsida > Santalales > Viscaceae > Viscum > Viscum album. The sequence continues at coordinate 233,114,973 of OY728119.1, forward strand.
AGGAAAATAACATCACAAGATGTCTCAAAATTGAAGGAAGAGCGGAACATGATGGTACTATTCACTTAGTTGCATCTGGATACTTAATAGGATGGTTCGGGTATGGTTATGAACAACATTTAAATATATTCATCTCTCTTTATGTCTATTATATAGAGTCTGTAAAAGGATGAAAAGTTCATAGGAATCAAAGAAATCATTTATGATGGGGAGACTATTTTTGGTTGTTCTCTCCCTTATGAAGGTATTCTCCACCTTAGAGATCATTTTCTCATCCCAGTATCTAGAAGAGGTAGAATTTTTTCTTGTGGAAATAGTTTTTTGTGGGTTGTTCATCTAGGAAAAATGAATACTTATTAAGACATGAGATAACGTTTTTGGATTTTTTGTACAAAGAGTGACATTGTAGATTATGTGTCCCACTGTTACACATAACAAAGGATAAAGTCAGAGCATCTAAAACCTTCTAGTATGCTCCAAAATATATCAGTGTTGGTTTATAAATGGGATGACATGTCTATGGAATTTGTTATTGGATTACCATGAACTCCCTAAGGGAAGAATACTATCTTAGGGTTGTTTGATCAGTTGATGAAATCCGATCATTATATTCTGGTTAGAAGCATCACTCAGGTTGAATATCTGGGTAAGATGTATGTGAAATAGGTTGTAAGAATATATGGGGTTCCCACTACAATTTTTTTTGATAGGGATCCTAGGTTTACCACCTAGTCTTGTAAGAGTCTCCAAGAGTTGATGGGGGCTCAGTTTTGGTTGAGTATATCTTATCATCCACAGAATGACAGTTAGACAGGGCTTCCCATTTAGATCCTGGATGATATTCTTTGTGAATGTGTGTTGGATTTCAGTGAATAATGGAGTATCCTTCTAGGAATGGCCGATCTTTTGTATAAAGATAGTTATCACTTGTCAATCATAATGAATCATTTCATGGATTTGTATAGTTTTCCATGTATATCTTCTATTTTTTTTAGTAGGAGGTGGGTGGGAGTTCTCTTATTTGACCAAGTCACATTTAGGAGATGTCTGTAATAACTCAGGAAAAACATAAGTGTCTGGATATAGTTCAAAGTTCTTAGAAATCCTATATGTAATGTCAATGATCTCTTTTGTAAATTTATAATTGTGACTAGTTTTTCGTAAAATTTTATTCTCGGTTGGGTAATCCTCAAGTTAAATAATGTTAGATCCAATATATATTGGACCATTTTAGGTAGTAGAGAATCTTGGGGAGGTTTCATATCAATTATTATTATCAAATTAGTTGATAGGTCTCCATGATATTTTCCACATATCTCAATCCATGAAGTATTATCTTAGTCCCTCTCATGTTCTCAGTTGGGAAGATATTGAGTTGGATTCATACATTTTAGTTGTACAGAGACAATAGATATGTTTTATTCTACAATGAATGTCTTACATAAGAATTATATCATATTTTTCAGAGTTTTATAGTGACAGAAATAAGATTCTCATAAGACTCGTGAATGAGAATTTTCAGTGGGGGAGAAGAGGCATTACCTCTTTCTAGAGAGCCTTTATTCCACATAACTTATTGGGGAAGGGAAGTCTTATAGTGGGGAGATTGTAACATTATAGATTTTAATGTATTATCTTTCAGTGTTTAAAATTATTTTTTTAGGTTCAGAAGTCTTAGGAGCTATTTTTGGAGTTTCTAAAGAACCTGGGGTGTATAATTCTTATTGGAAACTTTTACACCATATGTTCTAGCTTACGGTGTAAGAAATTCACTGGGAACCTATTATAACATGGTTTACAACATAATAAACTTACAATATGTAAAATACTTTTCACATTGAAAATTCATTTTAATTTGTACGACTCAATTTTACACTGTAAAATCATTGAACATGATAAATTTAACTTGATGAGAAGGGTTTTTTGTTGAACGTGAGTTATGGGGTATTTACGCCTTAAACAAGGTTCTTATGTTGTAAATCATTTGGACCAATAGGATTTTGTCACATTTCACATATAATGTTTCTCATGTATTCGACATACAGGGTCATCCTTAAAAAAAGTGTCCTTGCAGGGAATTTTGGGTGTCTCATATACTTTTAGATCATTTCATTCGGTGTTTGATCATTATGGTGGTTGCTTCACTTCTCCCTAGTAAGTATCTATTTTTCTTCTTTGCTACCATTATTCATGGAAACAACATGGAATTGTGTTATGGATTCATTGACCATGTGGTGATGTTTTTTATCCTTTCTAGATCCACTGTTTGATATGATTTTGTGGGTTAGTCCTTTGTTGTTTGTAGTATAGTGGGTTCATGTTATTTGAGGTATGTTCCAATTTACCATCTTCACTGTCTGTTTTGTATTTGGAATGTGATTCTATGATATATAATTATATTATAGGGCCTATTTTTTTTATGCGTTCACTCCAGTGTCGGTGGATCCCATTGTGGTTATGTGTGACCCAAGTTTGATGTAGTTGGTTCCATATCAAGCCTTTTTAATGATCTTTGATTACTCTTATTTTATAAATTTTTTTATAAATGAATTGGAATTATTTTTTGTGTGCATGAATGGATTTTCAATAAAAGACAGTTTACCTTTATTTTGGTAAAGGAAAATGGGTGTTTTAAATGCATTATGAAATAGGTTTTCAAAGAAGGTTTGATAAAAGAAAAGGGTTGTTTGAAATTGATTTTAAAAATCCATTTTGCAATTATTTTTAAAAGGAATCACATGGGAGGCCTTGCGTATTAAGGTGGAAGGTGTAGCTTAGGGTCGTCATTCATTTTACTCTATGGGGGTTTACTCATGGAGTGTTGATACACTCCCAAGGTTTGTTTTTTCTAGGGATATGATGTTAACATTATTGGGGGGAGGCGTTCACTGATGTGATGTTCCTCTACTCTATAGGTTTATTGTTTTATGGTATTGAGTGTGCACTAGTCATTTATTGTGGTATGAGTAGTCTTCTAGCATGGTTTGTTATGATCCTTGGTGTGTTTTACCTGTACTTTAGCTTGTATTGTTCTAGATTTGATATACATTCATTAAATTTGATACATTTATTTGGAAATTATTCCTTGAAATTTCATTTCCTAGAATGTTTTTTGAACTATGGAAAAAGGGAAATATTTACCATGCTTTTGATATGAAATGAATTATTATTTATCATGACCAGTTATTTTTAGAAGTACCATAATTAGATTATTTTTATATATAAATGATTTAAAACCCTAAGGGGGATCCTACTGAGTTAGTTTAGCTCACACCCTGTACACTCCTTTGGTTGTGTATAGACATAGATATGTCTTTTGACGTAGGAAAAGATAAGGCATCATAGTTAGGTGATGAGGTTTTCTTTTAGATGGGTATGGGGAGCTGTGGTGAGATGGGAGGATGTTTCCCAAATTTTAACATAGAGTATCCTATTTCTGTTAGTTGTACTTGGTTGTTGGATATATACTTTGGGTTTTTTCTAACTACTTTGATTTTTATCTGTCCTACTATCCTATTTTAATTATGGATTATATTTTCTTTTGGGATTTCTTCCACTATTTCTTTCTTTTATTTATGTATATTTCATGCCTTTTTCTTTAAGTTGGGAAAAATCATTCCCTCTAGTTTTTGTTAATGCTTGGGAGCTATTCTCCATCTCATGGGGATCGAGAACCCCTTTCGAGTATTTAGGAATTTTATTTCAGATCATAGATGGATAGGTTATCCAGGTCGGTATGTGACATATACCCAATGGTATTTGGTTATATAAAGATACATGCTTGACTGAAGGTTTCTATTATTGAAAAATATATATTGAAATAGGTGGTTTAGTTTTATGTTGGTTATTTATATGAATTGTTGCAAATTGGTCTCCTTACATCTCATAATTTTATAGTTGGTAGTGAAGGGAGAGGAATATTTTGCATAAAGATAAATTTAAATCCCAGTGATGAAGTGATAAAGGAGAATTTACAAATTTTAAACAACATATATATAGTTTTACCACAAATATAATAATCTATTCTTGAATTGATGGTTTGATATCCTAAAATAAATGAAAATCTGTGTGTGATTGAACATAAAACAAAATTTATTTCATGGTTTAAGAGGAAATTCAACACTAATTAATCTACATAATTTTTTTTAAATTTTCAGTAGGGGGACCATGTATTAATGTGATCACGTCGTGTAGTTTTGATATTATTGTTACACATTTTACAAAAAAAAATAGGATTACAAGATTAAACTTAAAAATATTTAGCTAATTGTTTTTTTTCTAAAACACTACATTTTTTGATTGCAAAAGATAAAACCTAATTTCTCATTCAATGGTATATTTTGGAGTTATTGAGGTTATATGGGAAATTGATTATAGTTAATTTCATGTAACAATGCAATTATAAATGGGTTGATAGTAGTAGTGGTGTGAAACATGATTATTATGGATGTTCACTCATATATTTGATATATCTAGTTACAATGAGGAACCATTTATCATAGAGAGACATGAAAAGAATATATTTTATGTTATGGGACCATTGAAAGATTAACGTTCTATCATTTTATAAGGGAAAAGAATTCATTTGGTTGATTAGAATGATGATGACTTTTTGGATTTATGGGAGGGTTATTTATCTACTACACGATTTTATGATAAGAATAATGACTATAATGTGGAAATAATTTATGTTATTCGAAATGATCATTTTAAAGGGATATAGGACAATAATCAGTTACTCTCAAAATTATTCAACTAAATATTTATATTTATATTTTATTTTTAAATATACACATGTAGAAACTATTTTTTAAATTTTTTTTTTAAATCCATAGATATTGATCATTTTTGTGTTTTCTTGTTAAATTATTTATTCAACTATTCCATTCTAAATTTTTTTGATAGAAAAAATATAATGTAATTATTTTTTGTGGAAATTTACCCATACAAAACATATTTTGTAACTGTGATATTTAAATATATAAATGTTGATGTTTTTTTTCATTTTTAAAGTAATTTTTATAGTTATTAGTTTAATGTAAATATTTTTTTGTTAATAATCATGAAATCATTATTTTTTTGGGAAAATTACGCATGCATTGACACTATTTTTTATATGGATATTTTTGTATTAATTATTTTTAGATATTCACTATTCAAAAAATATACAGGTATACAGAATGTGTTTATATTCATCTATTTAAATGATAGACACAGAGGAAGATAAATGTTTACCAAGGTTTGTGTAATTTTTTTCATATTAATAGATCTTCAATAATTAGAATTTTAATTTTTAAAAATTATTTGTAGGAATACAGGTCAACCTCTTACAATAGAGTCTACATCTTATTTTTCTTCATTGATCATGATTCTAATAGTTGGTAGACAATGGTTTACACATTTACTAAAACATTCAATTTCTCATTGATATCAGAGGATACAAATTGAATTTGGAGATAATTATAACATAGTACACCCAAATAAAACACAGTTTAAGAGTTATGTCGCCATGTAGATCAATTATAGGATTAACATTTTATATCCTAATTAGTAGTTTCTTGACAAGATAATAAAAGATCTTTTGTGTGAGTCCTTAATATTAAAATATATCAATTGATTTTTTTAAATAATTATTTATATATTATATATTATATTTCACTAATATTTAATATATTCAATTGTAGATGAGGTTCAACTTTCTAGAAATGAAATAAATTAAGAAAAAGTATCTATATTTAGGGTTAGTTAAATAGAGAAATTTTAAAATAAAAATGGAAAAAATTTATTTTGGTATGTGATAGAATGAAAACTAATTCCTTAAGTGTGTGTTTTTAGATGTAGATATATGGGATAAATTTTTCATTAGTCGACATGATGAATCATTTATTATATGTTTATTATTGTATATTGTAAAAAATATATTACTAGATTCCCTGTTGTTTTATTTTTATGCAATATACCTCTAGGATATCTCACCAAGAGATATAGTTATATAATATATATCTTAAAATTTTATCATGTGGAGGGTATCATTTACTAGAGGAGAAAATGATTGTATAAAAATTTGATGCATTAAGAGCTTAATATAGTAATATATCAGATGAGGTCTAGTTTGGTCCCCTATCCCTCCCCACATTCCATGAAAAATGGAAAAGGGAAATAATGAGAAAAACTTACAAATATTGTTATGGATCCATCTAATGAGCTAGTTAGAAGTATTACAATAAATTACCTTTTTCATTTATTTAATTTTAATGTTTTTAAATTAATTTCACTAATACTATTTTAAAATATCATTCTAGGATGGCCATCAGGAGAAACTAACATTGGGGGATTTTAACTCTTATAGTAGGATAGAAAACCTAACTAATATTTTTGCAAATCCAGAAAATCTCATCTGCATACAAGGATATGATTTCAGTATCAGTATTAAGAATGTTTTTGGTTGTCCAAGTAAAAAAATCAAGGGATGCATAAATATATTCCTTAATATATTTGGTGAAATCCCTAAAATAAGATATGTGTGATAAAATTAAATCGGTTATGTAGGATATGTTTGAATAAATGAGGAGGTAGTCATAGCCTGTGCAATATGCTTACACAAATCATCCAATACCTCATTTGAAATTGACCTTATATAGTTAGTTGTGTGATAAGGATCCCCATGTACATATTGTAGTGTACAAAGAATTATATATTTTGGGGGTTTACAAACATCACTAACCTATGAATTTGGGTCATGTAAGAGTAATGGTAAACAATATTATTGATATAAATTCTATAGTTTAATTTCCTACAGAGGAGGTCAAATGAGTTTCAAATTATGTGAGTCAATTTTTACTTTGGCTAGATATCATTCACTATCACTTGACATAGATGGTATGTGATGTTTTTTAAATTAAATTAAATTTTGATTGATTACTTATAATGTTTTCTTATATTTAATTTTTATTATGGTATCTAAAATCAAAATAAATAATAAAAAAAATTAAAGGTCTAGGAACCAACCCCTTTTTATACTTATAGGGTTTATAATATACTATAAAGATTCTCTATATTTCTTATATCTTGGATCCTTTTTATGAGTTTTGACGATTGATGATATACGTTGAAGAAACTATACATTAACATTATTCAAAAATATATATAATGGATCTTTTTATTTTTTATCATCTCACTAAACTTGTGTTTTTTTTCCTTGTTTGAAAAATTTAATTTATGTCTATCATTATTCAAATAAATACGACTTATAGTGACTTAATTTTCTACTTTTATAATTAGGTACCTGAACAAGATTTATATTTAATGAAATTACAATCATTTATGTTTTTATATATCCAAAATACATTTCAATGGTTATTTTATATCTGAATGATGATTCTATAGTTACATATATGTGTAAAAAATTAGTAAATATGGGAATTGGGTGTTCGTTGTTTTCATTACATGATGAATAAGAAGACTAGTATAATTATAAACTAATATTATTTATATTGTAATTAATTTTAAACAATTTATATAATAGTTTTAATTGGATATTAGGCATGTCACAACTTCATGAATGCACAACATATTGGGTTTTCTCATTATTTGGTCGAGTTCATAAAAGTTTTAGAAATTTATTGAAAAAGGAAATTATATTTTTTAAATTTTCTATAATCAAATATAATTTTGTTATATATTTTACGTTAGTTGATATGTGAAAATATAATCCATTGTAAAATTTAAAATATGTTCACTTGTTTATGTAATATCTAAATAAAATAAATTAAGTGAAATCGAAATTAAATAAATTTTATATTAGATAATATATGTTTTCTCTTATATATATTGTTTATTATTTTCAAGTTAATGTTTCATAATCATAGTTTCATCATAAAAAAGAAAATATAGAATGTGGTTATTATATTTTATGATTCATTTTTGAGATCTTCACAACTGGGATGACACATTATTTTATTAAGGTTGGATTTATTTTGAATTTTAGGTTTCATATAAAAATATTATATTTCTTAATCTTATAACATTCATTGTTTTTATGGGTTTTCAATGATTTTCTATTATATAATGATAAAGACCTTACTAATCATCCAAATTTCTTTACGAACTATTTTTTAGTTATGGTTAATTTGTGGATTGGGTATCATGTATGTATTTTTATTTTGAATAATATTAAAACAATGAGTTTTTATAAAATTGTTTATTGGTTTATGTTATATTTTTTTTATTTTTTGTACTTAAATTATTATCATAGTTTTTTAGAGATTTATTTATCTATATTTAAAAAAATATTTTACACACCATTTTATACAAAAAAATATGTTTAATTAAAAAAACATTCTATCGATGTCAGTTAATTAGAAAACCTGATATGGAAAACATGATAAAATGTTTAAGAGAATTTGATGTATTTTCTTAAAAACAATAGATATGGAAATCATGATAAAATTTTAAGAGGTTTTAATGTTGTTTTTTAACCAAAAAAACGTACCTGATAGAACATTTCTACATCATTTTTTCCTAAAAACATATATGGAATTTTATTTATTTTAATTTTTTAGAGATTTTGATGTTGTTTTTTTGAAAACCTAATGTGGAATGGCCAATTTTTTTTCATTTTTAGATGTTTTTATGTCAGTTTTCAAAATATCAGCATCAAAACTATAAATTTTAACATCACATGTATCAACATTGTTTAAAAACGAACAATAAATATTAAAAAAATCAAAATGTTGTTTTCCAATAGTGTTTGCGAGCGTGCATAGAATGGGTGAAGTTCATTTTGTAATATATTATCACTTATTATATATATTTATATCTTACCAAACTTTTTATATTTATCATTCATGTTTTATATTGAATGTTATCTAACATGTTCTTGTTCTAGTAGCTTGTATGATAAATATTATGGATTTCTTATTGGGTAGTATACTTATCTACTTCATGTACACCTTACTGCATATGCAAACACTGTTTATCATGATACAAGTAAAGAGGATGTGTTTTACTTTACTAGTGGAGAATATTTATGTATAAGACTTTTCATATGGGAGTTAGTTCTTAGAGATATATTGTGCTAGAGTTGGTAGTGCTTCTATATCAGTGGCTTCGATTCTCTTGGTGTCTTGTGGTATTTTATTATTATAGACTTGTTGGTATCAGTTTTTCTATTGTGAATCTAATTATACAACTTCTTTATTTTGACCTTGATTTTGTTGGATTTTATATCACAATTCATATTCGTTTTACTTACTGATTTTTTTTCTATTATTGATTATATTATTTTAGCGTAAATCATATCTGAATCATTACCTATACCCTATGAATTTTTTTCCAAACATTTATGATTGAGAATTTCTTTTAATCTTATAGGAACTGTGGTCCTTCTCAAGCCAATGCGTCTAGCTGGTGTATTATAACAGGTATTAGTTTTGTCAGTATACCAATTAAGAATGGAATATAGATAGATGGGATGTGTTAGGACATTAAATGTAAGTATAAAATACATAGATAACCTCTTTATACTAAACTTCATGTGATCAGTTTTTTTTGGGTATAAAAATTATTGTAAAGGACTTATCGGTTTTGATTCACCTCATCATAATGGGTTTAGATTATGAGAGTCCAATATCATACATTATAAAAACATATCCAACTAGGAATAAATCATTTATGTGATATTTTATAATATTTCTTGTTATAATTTGTTATATGTTAATGGATTGGCGATAAAATATTCAGTAATGACTATATAATATTTTTTCTATGGTTATATGAAGATGTATCTAGTCATGATATATAGGAACAACTGAGAGGATGCTACTTAAAGCGTGGTTCTACCTAAGAAACAATAGGTAAACCAAAAACTTTTTGGAAGCATTAGTGAGGTGTTATAACCTGTTAAGAAAGGAAATATACCTAAGGAATCACATTATGTGGATTGATTAATGGAATAACAAAGACAAAACAGACTAATTTTTAATGGAAACTCAAGACAAGAGTAGGGAGAGGCATTGATGGAAGAATGAATATAATATTTGATTCCAGGATAACCTGAATAAAAATTTAAGTAAAAATCACTATGCATTTGCTTGAGGACCTAATATAAAAATGGTTTGAACTATATGTTGAAGGAAAATTCAACCAAGTCCTTAATTTAGATGGATTTAAAGAATTGTTTTTACAAAAAATGTGACCTAAATACCTTATGATTACCTAGAGTAGTGGATTTATTTGAGATAAAAATAACCTTTTTATTATGGAATATGGATCCTAGTAAACATACCTTTATTTATTTTAATTGAAAGTGGAAGCTATTATATAACATATAGAATAGATGTTCGATGTAATAAATGATCGAACATTCACTCTAGGGTGGTGATGTTCTACATAAAAAATGTACATATGTGGTGAAAAATGATATGGTAGCTGAGATATACATCATTAGGAACATTAGTGAATATAATACCATTTTCCTTCTAAAACTGATGGGAACTCCAATTCATGGAAAAAATGAAAAAATGATAGCTACTCTGATTGTACCTGGGAAACAGATAATCAATACACTAATATCGTTTCCATTCAACTATGTGTCACTACCCTACTAGCCTAATTCCAATGTGTTTTAAAGAGGGAATGCATGACACCACTTTGGAACTATATTAACTATAATTGGAAGGAGAATCCTAATTTTTTAATGAAAAATACTTATAAGGGAACTGTTAGTGAAAGTACTACCATGTCACAACTTCTAATTTTAAACCAAGACAATCTCATAAAAATATTTATTATCATAGTAACTAAGGTTCCCAAGGTGATTATATAATTACCTTGGAACCTCATTAGGCACCTCCCGAGTAAGGGAGAAGGAAATCAATTAGGGGGAGTGTTTCGATAACTTTTCAAAGTTAAGAAGATCATTGAAACTGAGGATGTGAGTCCCTCAATGGTGTGAGGTACTATTCTCCTTGACTCTACCTTGATTTGTTTTGTCAATGGTGCTTCCCATTAATTTATTACTTATCATGTAGTAAAATAAATTGAATATTCTATATAAATTATGCCTCACTCTGTGAGCATCAAGAAACCAATTAAGCAATGGGAGAGTAGAGGGTCTAAATGTTTAGCATGTTCTATCACTATTGAATTAGTTTAATTTTTTTGGGGATTTCAATAAATTATACATGGACATCTTCAGCCGCATTTTGAGAATGGATTGACTAGTATCTGTATAGGCCCACATTGACAACTCCTTATGTAAAGTGACTTTCATATATCCTAAAGGAGTTGTTTAGTTATTCAAAGGGGAATAGGATGTGAGTGTAGGTAGAGTAGGACCATTAGTGATTGTGGTTGGGACTATCTCATACTAATTGATAGTAATCACCTTGGGGTATTTTTATATAATTGAAAATGGATATTTTTATTTCATACTAGCTTGATACCTAGACATATTTATGGAATACTTCCCTAGACTACTGCTTAAAAAATATGTGGGATTTTTTATCAACCAATTACTAGTAATGAATCTAATTTCACTTCCATGACATAGAATGGATCTAACAAAATCACAAAAAATAAAAGTATATTTGAAGGAATTTTAAATCAATCGATTCATAAGATCAAGTATTTCACCATAGGTTTTTCTATTTCCTTTATATTAAAAAACAAAATGGAAAACTCTAACTTTGTTTTGATTATCATAATCTAAAGTAAGTTAAGATAAAGAAACAATAACCTATTTATAGAATTGATGATCTATTTGATCAGTTGAAGGGATCTAAGTGGTTATTTAAAATTAATCTTCAATTAGGGCACCACCAATTTCAATTCACCAAAGAGGATATTCTGAAGACATATTTTAGAAGATACAACATCCACTATGATTAATCGGTCATTATTTTTGGTCTCACTAATGCACCCATGGTCATCATGGCATTGATGAAATTTATCTTTCACATATACCAGGATTTGTTTTTCATGGTATTCATTAACAAAATCTTTCTGTATTATAATATGAATAATTACCATAAAATAACCTTAAGATTGTGTGGAGTACATTTTGATACCATCACCTTTATTATATATTCTCTAAGTGTAACATTTAGATACAAGACGTCCACTTCCTTGGGAATATCAAATTTTAAAATTCATATTCGGCAATCCAAATTTAACTGAGTCTTTTATTTCACACTATCCACCTAAGCATGCCTTCGAAATATACACTTTAGAGGGATTAGAAGGCTATTATTATCATTTTGTTCAATATATTTTATTTTTCATTTATCTCATGATTATATTGACAAGGGTATTCTATTCTATGATAATAGTTATTATTAGAGGTTCTTTGAGGAACTCATGTCTCAGATTACTTTAGTAATTATCCTTGAATTAACAAAACTAAGTGAGATATATGTGTTATTTTTTAATTTTTATGGATTGGAATTGGGCTATATTCTCATATAGGGAGATCATGTCATATATTATAACTCCCAAAAATTGAGGATATATGAAAATAACTATCCAAATAATGATCTATAATTAGCTACAATGATCCATGATATAAAATAATGGTTCCACTATCTCTTTAGTGAAATATTCATGGTGTTCAGGGATCACAAAATCTTGAAACACATATTTTCACATTATGACATGAACTTAAGACAATGATATTGGGTGGAATATATTAAGATATTCATCTTTGAATTGGTTTATACAATTGGAAAATTAAATTTAGTAATTTATGCTTTGAGTCGTATGTTATATAATAATTTTTCTTGAGAGGCATAAGAAAAATAATAATTAATGGGGTAATCACTGATACTAACCTAAATCATGTTGAGTAGAAAAATATTGTGGTTTTATATTTTTATCAATACAACTACTAAATGACTTATTTTTTATTTAAAAGAAAAATAAGTAGATACTCATCATGGGGGTCTATAGAAGTGGAGACCAAGGGAATCCCCGATAACCACGTCCACTCCACCTGGGGGGAGGGATACGAGAGTACAGAGAACTGAAAGAGGGTATTCATGGGTAGCCTTGGAGGCCAAGAAGTTAGCTGCATGGTTACCATCACACCACATATATAGGATCTCAGTATTGCTGTAGAGGAGAGCCATGCATTTCCAGATCAGGTATGTGATGGTCCATGGTGGGGGCTGTGTTCCTTTGAGGGAACTCCATAAAATGTTGGAGTCAGTTTCCACAGAGGAGTGGATGATATTCTTGGAGATATAGAGCTCAAGTCCAGTGAGGATAGCCATTGGCTGCACTATCAAAGAGTTTCCCACACCATAAAAAAGCGCATAAGGTGAGGCTTACCAAACCAGATGGGTCAAGAACTATTCCGCCCCACACATACTCCCTTGACTGTAGGCTCTGCCAATGTTGAGCTTAAGGCCATGGGGAGGAGGGGACTATCTCACCCAACATCCCATCGAGCCGGAACTCGGAGGGAGGGGAAACATGTTGTGGCAAACCACCTGAGCGAGGGGGAATCCTCTGGGTGCCTGAGAAGCCTAACGAGGTCCAAAATAAAGAATTTGCCCCGAATGGAAATAGTATGTTTCTAAGGATGGGGTCCGGAGTGCCTATCTTGATTTTGCACCTGCCATAGTGTCCAACAACCCAAATCAAGAAGGAAAATACAATCCTCTTCCTCACACCTATTATCCGCAACAGCAAACCATTGCATGAGGAACTCATCAACAGAAGTCCACCCACCTGCACTGCCACTGAGAGGTCAAACATCAATGGTGGGGAGGTCATTATTTTATGTATAGAAGATGAAAATTCAATATTTAATTTTAATGTTAGTATCACAACTCCTCCATATTTCCAAGACCAATGGATTTCTTCTTATCACCACTCAAAGTGGTATATCCATTGGAGTATTATAAAAATGTTCAAGGAAATGATTGACGATTTTTGGTGGTCGGGTTTAAAGTGGAAGGAATGTGAGTATGTTTTGTAATATAACACCTTTTAATAGGTCAATATTAAAAAACAATGGACATTCTACATTTTACAACCATTTACCATAGAATTATAGAAATGGGATAATATTTCAATGTACTTCATCACTTATCTACATAGAATGCTTTAAAAGCATGACACCATATACATGATTGTATACTGACTCATGAAGGCAGCACACATCATTCCAATCTGAAAGATGAATTCATTATATGAGTTGGAATATATCTATATCTATGAATTCGATATTTTATATGGGCTTCTGATTTATATCATCTCTGACTAACACCCTTTATTCACCTCAAGGTTTTGGTGATCCATACAACATTCACTTTGAAACAATTTTACCATGATCATGGAATATCATATTAAAACAAATGGCTAGTCAGAGCCTACGATACATATATTGAATGACATGATCAAAGCTTGTGTTATGCACTTTCGGGGTTCATGGGAAAACCATTTTCATTTTTTTATTTCTCCAATAAAAATATTTATTGTTAAATAATAAATATGGATTCTTTTGAAGAACTATATGGTCGTCTATTTCATTCTCCACTTTTTTATTTTGAGGCAAGGAAAACATCACTAATTGGACCATGCCTCATACAAAATACTATTGAGAATATTAAAGTGATATGTAAATGTATAGATACAACCAAGAGATGTGAAATTTTCATTTCAAATCATCATCATTCGAATTTTTATTTTGAGGTGGATAATCATGAATTATTGTGATTTTCTCAATGGTTGGAGTATCATCATTTAGTAAAGGATTGGAAGTTTATGACTTGACACATTGATGCTTTTAAAATTCTAGAATTTTTTTTGAGGATACTTACTGGAATGATCTACTAATATGATTCAGTTTGATTCATAGTGTTTCAATGTATTAGAATTCAAGAAATACCAACCATGTCCATACCATGTGATTAGTTCCAAAACATGACTCTTTAGCCTAATGTGACATTTATTCAAACCCTTCTTTTCATTCAAATATGAAACACAAGGTCCTTTATGGAATACATATATCATTGGTGTGAGTATTATGGAAACATAGTTGGATGCATGAAGATATACGGGAACATGAGAATCATATGATGGATTAATAGCCAAATATGTTCTAAAACACTAATTGCCTCAAGCTTCCTAAGGAGAGAAATACCATTGGTTTGGAGAATCTGACACCCTCAGTTTATGGTATTTTACCTCTCTATACTATAATTTCATGATATATTTTGTGTTGGTTAAGTTTTATGTGATTTTGTTGAGTAATTTAAATTTTTATAAGGTTTCGGGGGGATGGATAGTTAGATCAAGATTAGTAGAAATCATGTAGAACATCTCAGGTTACTATGTGGGAGGGTTTGGGGGAAACTAGGTTGGCACACTAATAGTGCACGATATCTGAAAACTATGCATGAAACCACATGTATTTGGAAATATTTAGGTAGTGGTAAATTACTTGGTTATTTAATGGTTTACCAATCATGTATATAAACCATGCATCACAGGGTGTTACATGGAATCACATTCATGATTGGCACATAGTTTTCCAAACTGTATGGTCCAACCACGTGAAGTATTTAATTAATTTCAAAAATTAGTTTTTAATCCATTTTTAGCCTAGAAATACTCATTATTCCTCATTTGATTGGGGACCTCAACTTAAAATGTTCCTTTTGATGATTTTGGGTATTAACATCACTCTTTAAGAAAATTATTGCAGATTTTTGGGCATTAGACCTTGGAAATACAAGGTATGGGTCCTATTTGAACGTCTGCTTTAGGGACATATAATTATCTATTTGAAGGAAACCTAAAATGAAGATATCGTTTTAGGATATATGGGTTAAGAATTATTTTTATAGGATTTCATTATGATTCATTAATGGGAAGGTCATGAGAGTCTATTTAAGAGAGATCAAAAAGTGACTCTTGGAAATAAAATGTTTTGATGTGGGTGGCTTTTTTGCCACTCCAATTTTCTTAGAATATTAAAGCTTCATTTTCTAAAAAAACAATATAAATAGATTTTTTTTCTTTATAAAAACCTATGATGAATCTCTCTATTCTTATAGATTTGAAACTATGGGTGGTTGGCCTTGCCCATAATATATTCGATGGAATTTTTAATTGAGTTTTTTAAATAAATATTTTGTGAGTGGTGACATGAAATGACATGGATGACATGTGTTCAAATGCATATTGGGGATATGTTGGATTTGTGCTTTCTAATCAATCCACATTAGGAGAACAATGTATTGTGTCTCCAAGTGATAGCATGGCTATAGAAAGACAGGTTCCACTCCCAAGCCAGGACTATTCAATGGACATATGGGATGCGATACCATTGGTTGGAAATTTTCATGTGCATGAGTATAAATTACATGGGTGACTTTTATTTGTTCTTTATTATCACTACTTACAAACACACACATTAATATATCTTGTAAAACTATTATATATTTATCACTATTGATATATATTAAATGATAGTTAGCATGTTCTTATTATAGTGGTATGTGTTGGAGGTCTTGGGGATTACTTACTCGGTTATATACTCATAGCATGCATAAGAACCTTTCTGTGTACATAGACAATGTTTGTCATTACATAGGTAAGAGTAATTTATCATACTTTACTAGTATAGTATTGTGATGAAATAGTCATTAATTTGGGAGTTTGAGATCGAAGATGTCTGACACCAGAGTTTTCCATGGTTCCACATCAATGCATTGGTTTTTGTTGGTGTCATTGGGTCTTTTGTTGATGTAGACTTGTAGGTTTTTTTACTATTGTGAATCGTATTAAACTATTGGTTTCTTATTTCATTGGATTTATGTTAATTTTTTTTAATCATGAATAATATTTATTTTATCATGTGTAGTTTATTTATTATAACTTATATTTTTTTATGGTAAATCATCTTCCAATGTTTACATACACCCTTTGAATTTATTGTCAACCTTTCGTGTTTAGGAAATTTCACATAAGGTTTGTGTCAGTTGAATACTTCTAAATACAATGGTTTAGTTCAAGGTGATATAGGCGTGACACCCTCAATTTGAGTTATTTCACAGATTTATTCTATAATTTAATGTTATGTTTGTTTTGGATAAGTTTCAAAAGTTTATAGGGATATTTTGAATGGTTTTAGGGGTTCTAATTTAGAGAACAATTAGTAAAAACTATGAAGATGTTTTT
The DNA here is from genome assembly GCA_963277665.1 of Viscum album. NCBI lineage: Eukaryota > Viridiplantae > Streptophyta > Magnoliopsida > Santalales > Viscaceae > Viscum > Viscum album. Next base: position 233,132,160 of record OY728119.1, read on the forward strand.
CGGTTATCATGTGGGGAGGTAAGGGGAAACTAGACAAGTGCACAGTTGAGGCACGATTTTCACGAGTTGTACAAAAAACCATATGAATTTTGATGTTTTTATACATTAGTAAATTTCATGTTTGGAACATGATTTTACAAACCATGCATCTATACTATATAGATCTATAATTCATTTAGTGTCACTCATAAGGTTGGTGCACAGTTTTCCAAATTGTGCATCCCAACCATGAGACATATTACATTGAGTCTAAAAAATATTTTTTAAATATTCTTTAGGCCCTAAAACCATTATTATTCACCTTTCATCTAGGTATCTATAATTACATGGTAACTTTGTGTGGTTTTGAGGGTTTAATTCACTTAAAAAGTCAATTATAGCAGATCATTGTTCATTGGACCAAAAAAATAAAATGTATGGGTTCTATTTCACTCTCTACTTTGGGATCTTCACATTCTCTCTTAAAAGGAACCCGAGATAAGAGATTATTTTTCTATATCTATGAGTTAGGATTTATTTTTGTTTCATTTATCTGAGAATAAATAAAGGGGAGGTGGGGAGTGTCTTGATTGGTTAGATCGTGACTAAATACATCAAAATGAACATTTTCAAGTAGGTGTATTCTCACCCACTATACTTTTCCAAGAGTGTGAAGGCATGAGTTTATAATAAAATATTACATGTATTTCTTCATAAAAATATATGTTGATTCTCTATATTTTGTTTTCATGGAAACTATGGGTTATGGGTATCTCCCAGAATACATTCGATGAAATTCATAAATGAGAAAAAAAATCAATGAAACTGTTTGGGTGTCGGAACTTGGAATGACATGGCTGGAGTGTGTTTATTTGAATATTTGGGCCTTTTGGGATTCAAAATTGGTTGTCATGCCAATTTGGGGGCACTCTTGATTGTACCGAAAAGTGATGAATTGGTACTAGAGGGATGTGATTCTCCCATGAGTTAAAACTATTCGTTGGACATATGTGATGTGATTGCATTGATTGGGAATTTTAATTTGTGTATGTGTGTGTGTTCATGGAATTGGTGGCCTTTATGGTGTTTGATATTATCACTACTGACGTATATGTATATCATTAATTTTTTTTATATTTATCACTGATGTTTTATATTAAATGTTAGCTAACTTATTCTTATTCTAGTGGCATATGTGGGAAGTATTGGGGATTTCATATAGGTTATATACTCACACACTACATTAGCACCTTTCCATGTATTTGGATGATTTTTATCATGATATGGGTAAGGGGAAGGTCTTGTAATTTTCTATTGGGGAACCATGATATTTTCATCACATAATTTGGGAGTTGGAGCATAGAGTGTCTTATAGTGGAGTTAGTCATAGTTCCATATCAGTGTATTTGTTTCTTTTAGTTTCTTTAATACTTTTGTTGATGTTGAATTTATGGTGTCATTTTTATTATTGTGACTCTGATTATATTACTTTTTTGCTTATATCATTGTATTTATGTTGGTATTTATAACATATACCATATTTATATTATCCTATTTAGGTTTCTATTGATGGTTGTATTTTTTGAGGGTAAAACACCCCACAAAAATTATATATACCCTCAAAATTTACTACCAAATTTTTTTATTCTAGGTATTTTATCAATGTTTAGTGACAAATTGTTGCTTCTTAAGATAATGGATCATGTATGGGTGTTACAAAATTGTTTTTTCAATTTATAACATATAAAATATTTTAACTTTAGGAGGCCCATTCATTCAATAATCAATGACTATATAATAGATATTCTTGGACCTCAAATTACTAAAGGAAAAAATTATATAGTAATTCCTATAAAAACATTCAAAAAATCATTTCCTTGTTTTATATATTTAAAGGAATGAATAAATTGGTTATTGATGAGGGAGATCGACCAAACTCACTACTAGAAAATGTCAAAATATTAGATGGTGGTGTATAATTGTTTTATAGTTTTCTTATTTCTTTTTCTTATTATATTTTTTAACATTTTGTAAACAATTTTCTATTTTCTTACTCTACCTATAGTAATAATTACGAACCATAAAACTCATCAAATATATCAATATATTTGATAAGATATTTACTCAAGTTGAGAAAAAGATAAATATTTTCTAAAATTACTACCAATATTTGAATTAACATATTGAAAATCATATAGGTCTTCTCTAAATAAATCATTTTTAGAGAACCCATGGTGTACATTCGATAAATATATAGGTTCTAAAATATGTGGGGAACATTATGATTATATGATGTGTAAAAGAGTGGAATAAATATCCACCACAATGTGAGGAAAAATATATTAATTAATGAGGTATGAAAGAAAGAATCACTAAAGAACATTACAAAAATGATCTAAGGTAATTATATCAAAGGAAATGAGGAATTATGAAAACAAGATTGGAAAACCTAAATTATAACCCTATTGCATTATTGTAGGGGATGTTCCATGGAAAAATAGAACCATGGTATGCAATGGTTAACAAAATGATTAATATGTGTCATTAAAATGTACCATTTACAAAGTAAATATCATAAATCTCAACATATAAATATTTCTATAAAAGGATATTATTAAATAAGAAAAATATAGAATAATTTTGATTTATATATCTCATTTTGGAATGCTCAACTATTGTAAAATGGAAGATTACCCCAAAATCTTAAGATCTAGGAAGATTCTTTTTATTTTAGGTACTATTAGGACTTACATATACAAAAAATAAATTTCTTAGTTAGGGTTATGTGTTAATATTATACAATATAATGTTTTCAATAAACATGGTCTTTAGAACCCAATTCCCATAATATTATCCTTTATACTTTCATATTGTTTTTTACTACTAAATATTAGCATATATAAAGAAATTCAATTAGAGGTGGATGAATTCATTTTTAGCTCTAATTTATTAATTATAGATACCAATATGGATGAATTTTTCTTGATCATTATTAATTTATCCTTCCTTTATAAAAGGAAATTCCATATATATTTTTATTGATATATAAAAGCTTTAATGTTTCTGAAGAGACAGTGAAATTTAATTTCGTAAAGGAACTGAAAAATAGAAAAAGATTTGAACAATTATTACACCATACATATTAAATATAAAGATGAAATTTTTTATTTTTGTAATGAATATGTGATAAAAATTATTGTTACTCTTGATATATATTTTCATAATAATCTAGAGAAAATAAATAATCATAAAGAAAAAGAAATAGATGAACAAATATTATAAGATTTCTCCTCAGAATTCATTGATGATTTCTTACTAACAAAAAAATTTTATTAACATTTTATCTAAAACCAACTTCTATATACCTTTAGGAAGTAATTATTCAGAGAAGGTTAATATTTTCATACTATTCTCAGTGAAGATCCCACCAAATAAAAGGAATAATAAATCATCCAAGTGATGAAACATATAAAACAATTACTTTTTTTGGATAATTGGGAACATAATATGTTTTATCAATATCTAGAAAAATGTAATGTAAGATTTAAGGAATAAATTAATTCATATAGGCAACCACAATTAAGGTTTACTACTCTAGTGAATGATTCATTGAAGAAGTAAAATTTTAACTCTTTAATATGATAATAATACATGCTATATATAATAATGAGTGAGTGCAACACCTTCAAGTAGCATTGAATAAAGGATAGATGATTGTGATAGTGAAAGCCAATGCACTGATCTCTACTCAGGAAATGATAGGTTAGAGTGTATGAAGAGTCTTATAGAACCATAATAAATATACATAAAAGAGGCAATATTATATTTAATTTATGAAAAAAATTATGGAACCACTGGATTAGAATGGGTATTATTGTTTCCATGATATATAGTTTATATGTAATCAATATACAATCTTTTTAAAATTTTCAAGTATGAAAAATTTTACTTGCCCATACAATACATTCACGTACAAAAATATATAGATTAGCATGTGTAATTTTCCTACCAGTTTTTAACATGTCAAGATTGACATCATCCATGTTATAGTGAAGGAATTTATAGTTTTGTTCATAGATGACATAGTTATTTATAGTTCTTCATTTGACACATATCTCAAACATTTTAGCATGGTTATAGAATTATATATATATAAATGTGTATTTATAAATTAAGAATAGTTAAATTATTTGGTTTTTGATCATATTGTGATAGGCCATTAAGTATCATTGGATGTGATTATAGTAGATCAAAAAAAAAAATATTGATTCAAGAGTGGTTGGTTCATTCTTTGGTAGGGGAGATACAATTAATTTAATAAAATATAGATTTATTACTCTAGGTTTTTTAATTTCTAACAAATTCCTCATCCATACACTCAAATATAGGTGAAATAAACCACATTCTCATGTTACGAAAAGTTAATGTAATTTATTTATTCATTGCATAAGAGGCTGGAAACTTCTCAAATCAAGGACCCACATATTTGGATGGAAACATTATGATTTTATATAAATCTAGTTTTCTTGATTATTAACTACACAAAAAGATACACGTAAATTATCATTTGAGTTATACAATTACTAAAAAAGATTAAATCATTATTGTATATACTTTCAATATGTTTAGAAAATACCTAATATATTACATAGAGTTTATCAACATGGCACATGTGCCCCATAAATTACTCCCAAAGAATTTAAATAAAAAAAAATACTAAGAATAAATATATTTTTACTTTACGTGTTTTGTATTTGGATAAAATATAACGAGGGATTAAAAAACCAATTTATTTACCATATTCTAAAACTTTATTTACCACATATGAATAATGGCGAGGATAATAAAATTAAAGATAAATTCTGAGTTTAAAAACATCTTAATGGGGAGTAATGAACCCATGCCATGTCCATAGACATCCCAAGTTAGTTAGATATATGCATAATATAAATTCAATTTACATATAAATAGAGGATGCAATTCCTAGCTATAGTTTAATATAAATTTTTTATAGATTTAATGATTTTAATTAAATATATAGATATATGGATTCAAAAATGTGTCCCTAAATAATATGATAAATGTGTACTAGAACTCTACATTTTCTCGCTAATAGGTAGTCATCATAGATCATATTGAATGGTGTCAAAATTATATATTAGGCAACCAATAATGGGTCAAAAGTACCTAATATTGTATTTTTTACCTATACTCAAACAAAATGTTTGATATTTGGGGGTTGTATATGATTTTTTACTATTAACTAGAAAAGAATCATGAGAGGTAAAATACGTTTGGTGAACCTATTTTTCAAGCATGGTTATTACATTGATTTTTATAAGAATAACATAATAATAACACATTATAGGAGCAATGAGTTTAGTTTCTTGGTAAAACTAGGTTTATACATCAAATGTACATAATATAATGTAAAAATTATTTAAATTCATCTTATTTATCCTCTTTAATTGGATCAAATTCTCCTTAGTACATCTAATCACTTAAGAATATACATTAAATAAAAGGGGATCCAAAAGCTGAGTAATGGGAGGGATAACATAGAAGGAATAAGATACATGAATCAATAGTATATAGGTGAGCATAATCATCAACATGTTATAAGAATAGTATCATAATCATAATAATGAGGGGAAATCTTGAAAAATTCATGGAATGTGGAATAATCATAATAACTAAACATCATGACATAGTGTTCAAATTGACACATAGTTGTGAATAAAGCTAGCATCATGGTCATGCATAACATTTTATCATAAATTGACACATCATAATTTTGAAAAAAAAAAGATTGAATCATATTCACACACAGTACACATAATATCCTGATACATATTACATTATCCAATGAATTGGATTGATATATAAATCCATTCCCACATGTCACATCGAAAAATAATCATAATCAATCATACCGTATGGATCATGAACAATCATCATAGTGAAATAAACTAATTAAAATTAATGGGTTTCAAATAGGGGTTTTAAATAGTAATTTAATGAATAACATTTAGGTTTCTTAACTGAATAAGGGAAACTATATTTTGAATAAAACATCATCATTATTCAATATAGAAGGAACCACTCAAGATGAGTCAATATGGTGTTTTTGAAAGTAAAGTCTCATTGGAAAAACTATGTATTTAGATTAGAAACAATTTAAACATAGTGAAAACATGAATATAGATATGAAGAGGATGGAAAGAACAATGAAAAGTAATTTTAAAGATATTATAGGAAAATACATACTGAAGATAAAATGAAAGACGATATAACCTAAAAAGATGGCGTTGAGTATAACAATCCCCTAAATTTAAATACCAATTTATTTTTTTACTTTTTACCTCCTATATAATAAACATAAGTTTATTAAAACATGGAAACAAAAGTGAATCGTGTTTATTTTTTTTACTCTTGATTAATTATAATAGTTGGGTAATATTTCTTAATTACAATTATTAAAGGTGAAACATTTTGATATCACATTTTCATGAAAATGTCCTATATTTCATCAATTTAATGATCACACATCATTTCTATTTATACATTTTTAAAAATAACGATTATTAATAAATATATTAATAAACTTATATATTAAAAAATTATTATAATCATCAATATTTTTTTTGGATAATTAGGGAGTTGGAAACATCCTTGTGGGTGGTTAACTGGCCTTAAACGAGACATTATCAACAGAGGAAAGAGAGGTATGAAATATAAAAACATCATAAATTAATCCTTGTATAAGTTTACCATAATTAATATAATTTTAATGTACTACTAAATAAAAATTATTAGTTTTGATTTTGAAAGGAATTTAGAAAAATAAGAAGATAAGTGGAAAATGACAGACAAGGTTATTGGAATGTTAGCCACTTATTATTGTTACTTCTATTCTATGACACTAAAATCCTTAAATTCTTTGAGTTGAATGAATCTAGAACTTCCCTATGAATTTTAATGGGCTTAATAGAACAAATTTTGTTATAATTTGGATTTGGTATGTGCATGTCATGTTTTTCCAAAGGGAGGGAGAGGGGATATGTATAATTGAGGAGAGGTGTATTTTTAGGAGAAAATATTTAATATAATATAATTTCCATGGAAAATACTTTAATAGTTCAATTATTGAAATTTTAAATCATATATAACTAAAATAAAATTATTTTTCGATATTTTATGTCTTTCCAAAACCAAATTAATTATTTTATTAAAAATTAAAGGAGGAAAAAGTCAAATTCTTATTTTAATGGAATACTTTTGACTTTAGACTTCAAAAAATAATATTTAGGTTTGGAAAAAAAGTTTATTGTATTTAAATGCCTCATTTAACTGATTAATTATGTTTTTTTTTCTTGATATAATATTTTTATAATTCCATGGATCATTATTAAATATTGAATAATTTAATTTAAAACATGCAAGTTGTGAAAAAGTTGTATATTTACTATTCACAAAAAATTGATGTATTTTAGAAAATGACTAAAAAATAAGCCCTAAAAAAATTTTATGTGATGATTTTAAAAAATATTTTTATTTTATCAAATTTATTTTTTATCATGGAAGATTTTAATTTTTAATATAAAAAAATATGATTTTTACAAATTAAAATAAAATACAGTCTTTTAAAAAATTTCGTTTAATTTCTTTGAGATTTTAATATTGATATTTATTTTATGGAACTATAATATTTTTATTTTATTAAATCAATCTTGATAAATATTTTTTTATATTTTTTTATTTTATTTTGAGGCCAAATTATGTCTCCATTGCTCAGGTTACTATTCCCAATGGTTATATTACTATTCTTAATGGGCATGTTACAATTATAAGGGCAACATTATGTAACGTCCCAAACTAGCTTACCATCGAACCGGTAGCCAGACTGATCCCCACATGGCCTCAAGAACATATCTATGTATTCCTGAGGCTGCCAACTACCAGTGGGGGTGTCAAAAGATGATAGTGGGGAGAATATACCCCCATATAAGATTTTTCATAGTAATTGTATATAAATAGATGCCAACAGTGGAAGTAGTAAACAGATAACAGAGTAGCAGAAGGATAGTATGTTCAATTTAATAATAATGTCCAATGCTAGTTTATACAATAGATGAATTCAAGACATAGTGAAGATACATAATTGAAATTAGTAAACAATTCAACATTCTTTACAATATAGTACAAAAAATGAAAAAGTCAACAAGGCCCCACAGGCGATCTCCCTAAGCATTCTGAGATCCATCTCAGTCCTTTGCTTCTAACTCTAAATACAAGAAACAAAACAATCAACCTAGGTACTCCAAATATAAGGTCTACTTTGGTACCAAGGGTACCCGAGCAGTGTGTGAGATAGAATCTCAATAAGCTGGCACCCACCGGTGTCTAGCTCAAACTAGGTGGTGAATAATAATTAAATAGTGCACAGATATAGTGAAGTAGTAACATAATTTAATAAATAAACAAAAACCCATCTAGGTTCCTAAGGGACACCAGGTGGAAATACCAGAATCGGATCATTGCCAAAATAAGAGTCCGACTATTTCAATTATGTATATATTTAGTAACAGTGTATGCAGTTGTAAAAATAATAAAACACAGGTAATAATGTAAACAATGTACATTTTTTTAAATATCCTTTATTTGACCACATACACCCCTGGGTTCCCATGGGCACCTATATCTAAATATATTCCTCAGACCGTGCCAAAGTCTAAACCATTTCTCATATTCATTTCACAATCATTATATAACATCATCTATCATTATCATTTTAATTAAATTCATAAATGACCTATTATACCTATAGTCAAATGTCAATAATTGGATGTAGAACATCTTGTCTAGAACCCCGTGAATATTTGGAGAATCAGTACACGTCTCAAAACCCCTTTATCATTAATTAATTCACACACACACACACACACACACATATCATGGGTGTAGAATGTCATGTATAACACCCCATGAGTATTTGGAGCATCAATCCCTGTCTCACAAACCATTCATCAATCACACACACACACACACATACACATATCATCGGTGTAGAATGTCATGCTTAGCACCCCATGAGTATTTGGAGAATTAGTCCCCATCTCAAAACCCATTTATCAATCACACACACACACACACACACATCATGGGTGCATAATGTCGTGTCTAACACCCCATGAGTATTTGGAGAATTAGTCCCTATCTCACAACCTGTTTATTAATAATATATATATATATATATATATTATGGTTATAGAACATTATGTCAAACAACCCATGAGTATTCAGAACATCGATCCCTGTCTCACAACAACCTGATCATCAATAATTCACACACACACACACACACACACATCACAATTTAACATAAAAAACATTGTATGGATTCCCAATTCACATTAGATCGGCATGGTAACATATTCAGTTCAAAGCATGATACATGGCCTCCAAATTTAATCTCATACCATTTTGAATTTTATTTAATAATTTTAATTGACATAAGTAGATTTATGATCATAAAGTAGTGGTATGGACTGAACCATCCTAAATGTGTCAAGTACACTTAATTTATTTCAACTATTATAAGATGTTCTTATTACATTATCCGAAGGCATAGTCCTACCATCCTAATATGTTCCCTTTATTGTTTAACCATTTCATATAAACCATTTAACAAACCAACCCATATGAATATAAACAATCATAATATCCATTCCATTTCATATGAGTATTCCCTCTCATGTTAAGATTTCACATTTAGATACATCCCATGAGTTTACCCACTCATTTAACCATTTTCCATTTGGGGAATATAATGTGTATTTATACTAATTATCCATCACTTGCATCAAAATGCATTCAACTTTTTTATTGAATTTACCCATTAATTAATCCTAATTCAAAATCCATGCATCCAAAGAGTATACTAACTCACTGTTATAGTTGGATTTCATTCCTATCACATGGTAATACCCACCCATTTATTGTAACTCACTTTTATTCATTTCACATGTGTTTACCCACCCATGAATCCAATTCTAGTTCATTAGAACCATTTAATTCATGTGCATCCACATCCAAAGGAGGCAGTTTGTCTCATAGCTAACCAAACAATATTTCTTTAATTAATGTAGATTTCTATAACTAGGAAGTAATATTAAAACCACACACCATAAATCTAATAAAACATAAAAAATCAACTCACTACATTTTTATCTTGAAGGTAGTGCACATCCGATGGAGGGGTTTTATTACAAAACAAGATTGTGTACTCTAAAAAATCATTTCCTCAAGAAGACCATGCCAATGCTTGGAATTCCACACTTTATATCTCAAAAGGTAGCATGATCAAATGCATTCCCTTATATATATATATATACTTAAAATAATTAATGTGTTTCCCACACTATGAGGGAAACTACTCCCAATATATATATATATATATATATTCTTTGGAATATGCATGTGCACCCATTTAATCGATCAAAACACCCTACAATAATTCACCGAGGTCTCTTAAACACCACTAGACTCTAAATGAAGGGTGCACAAAAATTTAGCGATATAAAAAAACACCTCAAATCGACGATAGTGGACCGAACCGACCTGAACCACCTCGTCTTTGGCGGCAATTTCTAGAACACATACTAATGGGTCTTGAGAAACCCTTCACACGACCCTAAATCAAAATAAAACCCCAAATGGGGTTATCCCTAACCATATGGCATTTTGAAAAACTCCACCGGGTGAAAAATTAGCTCGAAAATCAGTTGGAAACATGGATATAAACTCATACATTGATGATCCATAGGAGATCCCACAATAAACCGGCCATAAAAATGAAGATTGGATGGAGCTGGGGTGGAGCGTCGTGCGCTTCCTGGAGGGAGGGGGTGTTGTGCATCCAACAATATTGTAAGGGAGAGGAGGGGTCCTCCCTTTGGGTTTCAAAAAAAAAAAAACAAAAACAACAAAAACAAAAACAACAACAACAAAAACAAAAACAATAATTAATATTATAATTAATGTCATTAAACATTTCATCATTATTTATTATCTTCCCCTTAATCTCATTTATCTAATTTTATTTTTAACTTTTTTTAATTAATTTAAATTTCTTTGAAAGGAAACATCAAAATGTTCTAGCTCTTGAAATAATGATCCAATAATTAGTTTTAATAATTTACTACCTAGTAATGGACAAAAATTTAAAAAACCCTCATAAAAACCACCCGGTCCAAATCATAGGATTCTACAATCTCCCCACCTTAAAACATCTTGTCCCTAAGAATCCTTAGAGATTTATAAAAACATCACCCAACCTCCAAAGTTCTTGAAGATTCATTTGAACAATTGCATTGTGTTTCCAAATACCAAGCACCCGCATAACCATTTCACTATAACAAGGTTATTAAGCCTTTAAAACCCGATCCAAAGGATAAATTCCAACCCAAAACGTCAACACAATTCATAACTGAGCCCACATAACTAGAGACACAATCTCATCATCGTATCTTTAACCATACACCAATTGGTGGTTTCCACCAGTGGTCTTAGAATTTAATGGTCAATACCAATAAACATCTCTTCCACCTTCTAAAATGACTAAAAGGATATGTATTAATAATTCAAGTGATGCTTCCCAAGTGATTTCTTCAACTAGGTGAACCTTCTTGCATCTATGTCCATTACATAGAATTCATTGAAGGAAACATTTGAATTTCAATTTACATACAAAACTAGATGCTCATTATTTCCTAGAAAGAAATCATCAACCCACATACCACACATTCCATTAAACTGATGACATGGCTTTAAAACAATTCCATCACTACACGTATTCTACAAGAAATAAGGGAACAAACCAAGCTAGATCGGCCTATCAATCAATGAAGATTCCATACATAGATTTCCAATGCATCCTGAACAAAACCGCAAAGAGTTACTCACCAATGCATTCATTATTTACCATAATAACATACACTGATGTCCTTAATTTAAATATAGGTACATTCCTAGAACAATACACCACTAGGATATTTTAAAACTGTCATGCCTTTGCATGAATAAATGCATAACCCAAAGAACGACTCATCTTGCATACAACCCCGATAACAACCACTTATAAAAAACCTCTTTTAAAACACTAACATGATGTAAGACCGACACCATCTTAGTGCCTCCAGGATGAGGTCAAGATAGAGGACACACTCACCTCATTTATAAGAGCACACTAAGGGTAAACCAAAGATCATAAGTAAGATTAGTCAAACCATTACTGGCTGAATCTCTACAACAGATTGACTTCACCTATATATGCATCACAACCAAACCCTGATGCCTATTCCACTTAAATAATTTGTGTTGTTTCAGTATTTACCACTGAAGTACTTCAAAAAAAAGCGGAGTTTCAAAATTTATTTTCATAACTCTAACTTCAACGAAGTCGGGCTACCAAACAATCACCAAAACACACACCATAATGTAGAATGATGCTTACTACCCTTGTAGTGTCTACATCATTGAAAGAGGGGATAATCTAGATAGTGAAAAGTGTGATAGGTCAGAACCACCATCAAAGAAAACATTTAAATGATTTTCTTTAAAATCAAAAAACAAACCGACTATCATGTCAAAAACACATGAGTATCAAAAATTCATCTTCAGCATTGGTAAAAAATTGATTTCATTACACCCAGGTCACTCTTCCTCAAAGATGATCAGGACTTTACCCAAAATCACAAGGATCGAAAATACAATCAAAATCAACTGGTTTATTACATAATTAAACACTCGAAGGGAACCACGTACTTGAACACATGCTACCCCGAGGTTCTAATAGCAGGACGACACATCCTGAATACTATCTATATGTTTTACACCTTATGAGTTCAAGCATTATATATCCCATACAATTGATTTAACCCATATTCATATTACCCCATATGACCATTAACATGGATGACACCATACCAAGTCACCCATCCTCAGAGGAGAAGAATAGTCACTAAACCTAAAAAGTAACTGACCATGCCCAAGGCATGTCTAACCTACTAAAACCGAGAATTTCTCAATGTTGACGCCCATATAAAGGGTTAAAGATTGCATGATCACCTGTATAAACAAGGGTATCATTCTAATCAAGGGGTCCAACTAGGGAAAAAAGCCTTCAAACAACACAAAAGGTGAAAAAAATCATGGAATTAGAAAGGTTTTTATGATTTAAGTGTGCTACCAATCGTGGGATAACCCCCTTAAAAAACACAAGAGTCAACCCTATCACTAGGTCACATCAAAAAAAGTCACTTGGCTAAAAATCCAACCATCAAGCCATTTTTAAAAAGAGAGGAATCCAACAAAATATGCCTATGGTTTCATTCCAAGGAAACTTAAAGGAGAAAATCTTAAGCTACCCTTTTTCAAGGGTTAAAAAAAGGGTACCACATAGGTTTCCATTTTTTGGTCATTACATTTATTCACATTTAAATATTTAACCATATAAAATATTCAATTTGAAACATCAAGTACCATTTTAAAACAAAAATACTAGGCACTTGATTTTAACCAATGCCCTAAGGGAAAAACAATAATGTTATTTCAAAGTTCCTTTTTGACATTAAACATTCATAAAAATCCCATTTTTATTATGAAATGAAAAAAAAACAATTTCTTTTTAAGTTATATAATTTATGGGGACCTATGAGTTCCCTATAAGATAACTTGGGTTCATCAGAATGCTAACCAATAGTAGTTTCCTGTTTATTCAAGTTTCAAAACGCCTTTAGAGGGTTATAACATAAGAACCATACCCCAACTGACCTACTTGGGCCCAGTTGATCATTTAGTTGGTGCATGAATTCATTTCAAATTAAAGTTGAACTAAATTTACATTTAAAAACATTTAATAATACAACATGACATGTTCAATTTTCTAGTAATATGGGAAGCCATCTGATAATCCATAAAGCACTCTTACACTTCACAACATGAAAATTGGCTCCCGTTTTAATCATAACAAATTACATATAGACCATTCTATCAATTACATATTTAAAACAAATCAAAACACACCAATAAAAGAAACTAACATAGAGAAACATTTTAAATTCATAAAAGCATGACATACTAAATAAGGAAGGAATGCCAATGAGTCATGAAACATGGAATTAAAATAGCTAAGTATGTTATACAATCAAGCATGACATAACACTCAAATCATACCATCAAAATAGAAAACATCAAACACATGACACTGCATGGCATAAAATATTCATGGAATGAAAATTATCTATGTTCATAACATGATGCATGTAATTATTCATCCTTTTCATACCAGGATGAGAGTAAAATACTATAAATATCATAAATTAGTAGGTAGTGAAAAAAATACACCAATAATTCTAAGTGAAATCATATTCAATTGTAATATCGAACATCATGAACAAAAAACCCAGCCCTGGACACCTAGTCATTTCCCCATATGTGGGGTGACCAGTCCTAAGAATGGCTATTAACCAAGCACTAAAACAATCATAGTCTAATGTATACCCACCCAAACAATAATGTAAAGGGAAATACCTCATTTTATACAACTTTTTAATCTCCCGGCCAGGATTAAAATCAAATTTATTGCCAGACCGGTCACCAAATGGCCTCAAGCGCATATCCCCATATGCAAGAGGTTGTAGACTAGTAGAGAGGGTCCTAGGAGGTGGTAGTGTAGAGATTATATGCACATATCATAGTTTTCAAAAAAGTATTTCAGTATATAAATAGGTTTCAATAGTGGAAGCTGTAAATAGATAATATAACAGTGGAAGAATAGTAGGATCAATTTAATAACAATGGCCAACACAAGTTTATACAACAGATGAATTCATGACATGGTAATGACACATAATTTAAAGTAGTAAAGAATTCAACATGCTTCAAATTACAGTAAAAAATAAGAAACAAATAGTAAATCCCCATGGGCGATCTCCTCAGGCATCCTGAGCTCAATCTCAGTCCTTTTCTCCTAACTCTATATATAAGAAACACATTAATCATCCCAGGTTATGAAAATAAAAGGTCTACTCAGGTTCCAAGGGTACTCGAGAAGGGTGTGAGTTAAAATATTAGTATGCCAAAACCCATCAGTATTTATCCCAAACTTGGTGGTGAATAATAATTAAACATTATGCATACATTGTGAAGTATTAATAGAATTGGATAAATAAACAATAACCAATCATAGTTCCTAAGGGACACCTGATTGCGATACCAACACTGGATCATTTGTGGAAGAAGATTATAATTATTTCAATTATGTATATATATATATAGTAACATTGTATATGGTTGTATAAATAATAAAACATAGGTAATAAAGTTAATAGTTTTACATATATTCAAAAATCCTTTATTTAACTAAATATACCCCCTGAGTTCCCATTGACACCCATATCTCAATACCTTCCTCGGCCCGTGTTGTAGTCTGAACCATTTTTCATATTCAATTTAAAACCATTATATCACATCAGCTTTCATTATACTCTTAATTCAATTCATATATGACCAATTGGACCCATATTCCAATGTCAATAAATGGGTGTAAAATGTCATGTGTAGCACCGCATGAGTATTTAGAGCATCAGTCCCTTTCTCAAAACCCATTTATCAATCACACACACACACACACACATATATATATCATGGGTGTAGAATGTCATTTGAAGAACCCCATGAGTATTTTGAGCAACGATCCCTCTCTCAAAACCCATTTATATATATATATATATATATATTGGATGTATAATGTCTTGTCAAGCACCCCATGAGTATTTGGAGCATCAATACCTATCTCACAACCCATTTATCAATCACACACACATATATATATAACGGTTGTATAACATAATGTCTCTCACCACATGGGTACTTGGAGCACTAGTCCATGTCTCAAAAACCACTGATCAATCATATATATATATATATATATTTATATATATATATATATATCGTGGGTATAGATTGTAATTTCTAACACCCCATGAGTATTTGGAGCTTTAGTCCTCGTCTCACAAAAACCCTTTTATTAATCATATATATATATATATATATATAATACCACATTTTAACATAAGGTAACATCTTTTGGATTCCCAATTCACATTACATCGACATGGTCACATATTTGGTTCAAAGCATGAGGAAAGTCCTCTCATGCATATCACATGCCTTTTCCAAATTTATCAGAACATTCCAATTAACATAAGGAGATTTATGATCATAAACCATATATATGGACTAAACCATCCTAGATGTGTCAAGTTCACTAAATTCATTTCAAATATCATATGTTGTGATTATTATATTGTCCCAAGGTATAGTCACACCATCCTAATCCATTCCCATTCATTTTTAACCATTTCAACTAATCCATTTAAAAAAACCATATGAATATACCCACTCATAAAATACATTTCATCCCATATGAGTATACACTCTCAGGTTAAAATTTCATATTTAAATACACCTCACATGTTTAGCCACTCATTTACCCATTTTACATTCAAGGAATATAATGAGTTTACCCAATCATTATCCCACACTTGCATCAAAATTAATTCAATTTTTGAAATGAATTTAGTGATTAATTAATCCCCACTCACGACCCAAGAAACCAAAGAGTATACCCACTCATTTTTATAGTTCAAATTCAACACTATAACATGGTCATACCCACCCATTTATTTCCACTAACTCTTATTAATTTCAAATGGGTTTACCCACCCATGAATCCAATTCTAGTTCATTAGAACCATTTAATTCAAGTGCGTCAACTTTAAAAGGAGGTCGTACTTCTCCTAGTCAATGAAACCATATTCCTTTAATTAATAAGGATTTTTCTAACTAGGAAATCAAAAGAAAACCACACATCATTAAGTTAAGAAAACATAAATAGTGCACTCACTAAGTTTTTAGCTCGAAGGAAACACACCTCTGATGAAGGGGTTTTATTAAAAAAAACATGATTTTGTAATCTGACAAATCATTTAACACAAATAGGTAGTTCAATACAAAACTTCAGTTCAATTTATCAAAGGCATTAAATAAACAACCAGATCATTTTTAAATTAATGGTAAGGTTAAAGACCTCACCTCAAGTAGAGCCAATACTTGGAATTCAGCACTTTCTAAGTCAAGTAGTAGCCTGCTAGAGGCATGCACTTCCATATATATATATATATATATATATATATATATATATATATTTATATGCATACATGTGAATATGCGTTCCACCCCAATAATCGATCACAACACCCTACAAAAATTCCCCCAGGACTCATAAACACCACTAGACCCTAAATAAATGGTGTAAAACAATTTAGCGGTATAAAACCTTACCTCAAATCGATAACGGTGGATAAAACCAACCCAAAACACGACACCTTTAGTGGCGGTTCTCAGAATATAGACCAAGGGGTCCTGAGACTCCCTCTGAACAACCCTAAAAAAAGGAAAACTAGAAATTTAGTTATCCCCAACCATAGGGAATTCAGAAAAACTCCATCAGGAAATGAATAGCATGAAAATTGGTCGAAAATAGGGAGAGAAATTCATACCATGATTATTCATGGGAGATACCACAAGAAATCAGCTAAAAAAATGTAGATCATAGGGAGATGAGGTGGAGTGTCATGCATGGATTAGAGGGAGGGGGTGTTGTGCGTCACATGACCCAGAAAGGGGGAGGAGAGGGCCTCCCTTTGGTAAATAAAATAAAATAAAAAATTAATAATAATAATAATAATAAATATTTTTTTAATTATTCCAATTAATCACTTCTTTATTATTTATTATCTTCCCCTTAATCTCATTTATCTAATTTTATTTATAAATTTTAATTTAATTAATTTCAATTTATTTGAAAGGATACATCATAGTTTTCTAGATCCTCCAATAAAGATCTAAAACACAGTTTTAATAACGGACCCCCCAATAATTTTCAAAAATTCCAAAAACCCTTATAAAAACCACCAGATCCAATACATGGGATTCAACACATTAATATTTCAATAGTCATATTACCTTTTATAAATACTTATAAATTAATTAATACAACATTTAATAAATTCCTTATTTAGTTATATATTTTATTTTTTGAAAATAATGATTTAATTATTAAAATATTTTATCTTTTACATAGTGTTTTTTCAGGGGAGTGATGATTATAGAAAATTAAGATCATCCAAATTTCCCCATTCTAGTTTTTATATTTTTTTATTTTGGTCCCATTATAATATTTGGAATTTTCATCATTTTTTGACTAATGTAATGATATATATTAGTTAAATATTTTTTTTACTTTTCTATGTATTATATGTATATAATACCATAAAATATAATATTATAAAAATTTATCTATGAAAATATATATTTTCTAAAATTGGGGTTGTTACATTCATCCCAAAGAGTGACTCAATTTTTTCATACATGACTATTACATAATTTTTAAGATAAACACCATAATATAATTTTAAATAAAAGATCTAAAGGTTTAGTGTCTTGGGAAAAATAGGATCATACATCACTAATGCATAATAAAATATAAACATTATTAAAATACTTCTTCTTTATCCACATAAAATCTTATTTTCTACTTGGTACATGTTGTCACCAGAGGATATACACCAAATAAATGGGTGAGATAATATTTGAATAAGAGGTGGAATAAGGGACATGAATCAATATAAGATGGGTGATCATAATAATAATCATCATATCATAAGAATATGATCATCATTATAATATTGAGGGAAATATTAGATAATTTAATTGAATGTTTCATATGCATATAAATTATACATCAGGTTATAGTGGTCAAATACCACAAATATATTTGCACAAAACAAGCTTCATGTTCACGCATTACATTTGTGAATAAATTATAACATCAACATTGTGATAAAATATAGTATCATGTTCATTTGTAATACACATAATCTCATGAGATTCATCACATTACCCAATTAATTGGAGGGCTAAATAATTCTGGGCCCACCTATCACGTCATAATATTCACATAATCATGCTTGCCACATAGAACGTATAATGATTGTAGTCATGAAATAACCCATGAAATGAAGGGGTTTAATAAGAATTTAATAAATCATAATTACATGAATAAAATATTGCTTTCCAAATGAGTAAGGGAAAAAATATCGGGAATAAACATCATCATTATTAAGCAAAGAATAAACAACTCAAGAGGAGTCAAATATGTGTTTTGGAAAGAAATGTTTTTTTACAAAATCTTCATATTTAGCTCACAAATCATGTTGGGAACATGTATGTCTACAAAAAGAAAGTTAATAATAGCAAATAGATATTTATGAAACATTAGAGGAATACCCATAATGAAAATGATGTGAAAGAGGGATAACCCAAAGAATGGGAGTTGGGATCTAGAATCCCATTACCTTAAATCCTACTTTATTTCATCATTTTTCCACCTCTTGAATAATAAAATTAGGTTTATTAAACATTGAGAAATAAGTGAATTATTTTAATTTAGATCATTTTTTATCAATTCTAATAATTTTATTATATTTTTTTAATTTTCCACTATGGATTTTGAATCAATTTGATATCAATTGTTTCCTAAAAGTTTCTTATTTTTCATCGATTTCACTCTTTTTTTCAAGGTCATTTGTATATAAGTAGAATTAATTATATAATAATTGTATATATATATATATTAGTATATCATAAATAATTTATTATGACCTTCCATAGGGATGGTGATAATAAATGAATTGGAAACATCCTCATTGGTAGTTAATTGACCGTTGATGGGATGTTGTCAAAAGAGTGGGAATGGGAAGTGTGAAAGTTTAATATGTTATAAATATAATACATAAAATAGGTTAACAAAATTAATGTAATGTAAAAATACTAATTAATTATCCTTATAACATTTTTTTTGGAATGGGTGGAGGAAAAGAGAAATTAGAGATGACAATGAGAGGGAGGATTGATGGGAACATACCATCTTCATGGTGTTGCTTCTTCTCTATGTCGCTAAACTCCCTTGATGAATGAATTTAGATGAATCCAAAACATCCCAAGATTATTAAGGGATAATATTTAGTTGGATAGTTGCCTTTTTAATTTGTGGGAGGAGTGGTTTTCTAAGGGGATGGAGATGAGTTATTTATACTCGAGGAGAAGGATATTTTTAGAATAAAATATTATATCAAAGGTAAAACTTGTAATAGTGATATTTTTATAATATAAATAATCAATAAATATAGTAGAATAATCTATTTAGGTGGTGGTGTAGTGGTAAAGGAGAGTGGAACATCCACTCTATTCTTTGGGAGGTTCATGGTTCGAATCCTTTTGAGTCCGCTTTCGGGGCGAGCCTCTCCCCCAGGATCCACCCGCCTTGCCGGGTCGTCTGGTCTCTTCTAGGTGGGAAAAACGAGGTACGACCCAATTGATGACAGATTTATTGATGTACCATCGCTACTGGGCCCTCACGCTCTGGGATGTTGTGCTATCTCGGCTAGAAATAACTCCTTCCCCAGTTGGGGCACTACCTCAGCGGAGTGACCTCTTCCTGGGGGAGGAGGGTTTCCATGTGTGGATGGTTCGAAAAGGCCGCACTTGGGAATTCCATTTTAAAAATAAATATAGTAGAATTATTTTATGGAATTAAACCGCTTTAAAATTTGATGTCACTTAGTATATAAAAAAATTAAAGTGGGGAAAAAAGAAAAAAAATTTATTTTAAGGGAACACTCTGGACTTTAGCATTTGAAAAATGCTTTTCATATTTGGAAATTATGTTTATTGTTTTTTAATGAATAATTTATGAAATTAAATTTTTTTCATTAATTATATATTATAAATGATTATTTCATTATTACACCATGAATGAGTTAATTTAAGATACACCAGTTACAAAACAAAATCATTATTTTTTACTATTCACCTAAAAATTTACGCATTTCCTAAAATTACAAAAAACAAACCATTGGAGAATTCTGATGTTTTGGTTTCAAAAATGGAATTAATTTAATCATAATATGTTTATATCATAGGTAATTTTAATTTTTAATAAAAAAATTATGATTTTGATGAAATACTTTAAAATACAGTTTATTAAAAATGTGATTATATTTTCTTTGATTTTTTGAATCATGATATATATTTTATGGTATTAAAATATTTAAATTTACTTAAATAACCCTTGATAAATATTATTAATATTTCATTTTATTATTTTTTGGTCAAATTATTATTCCAACAGTCAGGTTTCTGTTCCCAATGGTCATGTTACTATTCTTAATAGCCAGGTTACTATTCCAATGGTCACATTAATATTAAAATGGTCATATTACCCATTATAAATACTAATTAACTAATTAATTAATTATTCAGATCATCTCCTATTAATAATATATATTTCCATTTTGAATAAAGTCAATTGGTTTATTAATAATTTATTTCATTTCTATAGTGTTGTTCTTGGAAGGGATTATTCTAGCCGATCTGGGTAATCCATATTTTTCCATTATAGTTTTTCAATTCTATATATTTTTCACCATGTAATATTTTTCATTTTAAGGGGTTTAGTCATGGACTAAAGTAATGATTTTATTTATTGAATTAAAGTGTTGTTTGTTTCTCTATGTTCTCTATGTGTATCATATTTATATAATATAATATAACACACTTTTTTAGGAAATAATTATTGTTTAAAAATTATGTGTCTTTACATTGTTACCCCTTTAAAAATTTCCTCCTTAAAATTTCAAATCATATTCTCTATTGAGAATAGATGATGGTACTTATGTTTTATTGTTTCCTCATGTTCCCACATCACCTCTTCATTTTTGTGGTTTTGTCATAATACTTAGACACGGTGAGTTGTCTTCATGTGTTGACCTTTGTCTATTTGTTCTATGACCTTCACAAGATGCCCCTCATATGAATGGTCATTCTTCAGT
The DNA here is from genome assembly GCA_963277665.1 of Viscum album. NCBI lineage: Eukaryota > Viridiplantae > Streptophyta > Magnoliopsida > Santalales > Viscaceae > Viscum > Viscum album. The sequence goes on from OY728119.1 coordinate 233,154,155, forward strand.
TATACCACCTATGGATTTAGTACATGTGAGGGATCATCTATATAATTTCTTAAAAGAGATATATGGAACACATCATGAACTTGATCCATATTTTGTGGAAGTAAAATCCGATAGGTCACTGCTCTTATGCGATCAAGAATCTCAAATGGACCAATGTAACTTGGGTTAAGATTGTATTTTTTTTCAAACCACACGGATCATTTTCATAGTGATATTTTGTGGAAAACATTGTCTTCAACTTCAAACTCCAAGTCCATTTGATGGTTTTTATTATATCACTTTTACCAACATTATGTAGCTTTTATATGTTTTTGATGGTCTAAAACTTCTCTATAATATCTTGCACAATATGAGGTCCAAGTATCTCCCATTCACCAACTCCATCCCAACAAGAAGTAGTTTAACATTTCTTCCCATAAAAAGCTTTATATAGAGCCATTTGAATACTTGGGTGGAGCTATTGTTGTTTGAAAACATAACTAATGGGAGATATTTATCCCATTCACAATGAAATTCCATTATATAGGCTCTAAAAATATCCTCATGTGTATGAATGGTACTTTCATATTGACCATAATTTGGGGGTGTTAGGCCATGCTCTAATTCAATTTAGTATTCAAAGCTTGTTGAATACTCATCTAGAATTTAGAAGTGTACTTTGGATCATGACCCGTGATGATTTAATGTGGTACCCCATGAACCCTCACCAATTACTTTATATATATATACCATAAATTTGTTCAAGTGAGAATTATTAATAAATAGTGATTAAGTGGTCAGTCTTGGTGAGTCGATCAACTATAACCCATATCACATTGTTTCCTTTGGATTTCATCAGAAGACCAGTGAAAAAGTCCATGGTGATATTCTCCCATTTCCACATGGGTATAAGAAATTTTGGCATCATCCTATTGGACTTATGTTACAGTGATTTAACTTGATAACATACAAAGTAATTAGAGGTGCACTCATCGATCTCTTGGTTTACATTTTCTAACCATAAGTTCTCTTAGACAGTATGATACATCTTTGTGTTTACATGATGGATGGAGAAAGATGAGATGTGCAATTTATACAATAGATTATTATTTTTATTAGGTGATGAATACACACCAATACAAGCTATGAACTAAATTAAACCATCTTAAATTATGTGGAACTCATGAAGATTCCCTCCCTTTACTACATTAACCATTTTTTAGAGCTCCAAATCAACCGTTTTTGAATCCTTGATCTTCTCGGGGATAGATAGTTACAAAATCATTTGGGAAAGGTGGTATGTTTTTCCTACCATTATGATTTACAAATACTTTATTCAAATGTACATGACGATTGGGTTTTTTCATTTTTTATCTTGGATAAAGTTTCAGGTTCTTTTATATTAAGAGAATCAACTACCTTATTCTCATTTCCTAGATGGTAGTGAATAGATAAATCATAGTCCATGATTAAATAAAAATATATTATTTGATTCATGTTGATTTACTTCTATTTGAATGTATAAATTAGACTATTATTAAAAGTATATATTTCACACTTCTCACCATAGAGGTTGTTCTTCCAAATCTTGCAATCGATGATCTTAGATATTAAATCTAGATCATGCCTAAGGTTTTTCGGCTCTTGGATTTTTAATTTTTATGAGGTAGAGGATATAAATTTGTCATTATATATGAGTACACAACTCAATAATTTCTTTAAAGTATCCATATATATCAAAAAACCTTCTCCACTTATTGGTAGTGTGAGTACAATCATAATGATTAACCTCTTTTGGATCTCCTTAAATATTTCTTCATATTCTACTGTCTTAAAAATCTACACTCCTTTTCATATTAAATCAGTTATTGGGATATATAATTGTGTGAAATGTTTCACAAAATGTTTGTAATACCTAGTCAACTTAGGAAAACTATGGATTTGTATGATATTTGAGGGTCTATTCTAATCTTCAATTGACTTTTTATTTGAAGGTTCCACATAAATTCCCTCTATTGAGATAACTTTCCCCAAGAATTTGACTTTATGTATACAAAAGTAACACTTTATGAACATATCATACATTTTCTCCATCCTTAATATTTCAAGCACAGTCCTTATATTCCCTTAATGCACCTCCTTTCTCTTATATTAAATAAGAATATTTTCAATAAATAATAATTTTTTTATTAAGGTAGTATCAAAATAATCAATTCGCAAAATACATTAATATTTAGATGAATTTATAAGTTTTATGGTAATCACTATGAATTCATAGTTCCCATACATTTTATGGACAGAAATCTTCTAAATATATTCTTTCTTCACCTTCAACTAATGATATCCAGAACAAATATCATCCATTGAGAAGTAGTGAGCTCCTCATAGTTGATTGAACAAACCATCAATCCTTGTTAAGGGATAATTGTTATTTATGTTTTTTTATCTTCTAGTAATCTATTCACAACCGTATTGATCCATAATTTTTATTTACAATGATCACTGGTTCACCCCAAGGAGGTTCACTAAGTCCTATGATCCATTTTTTAATTGTTCTTCCAGCTGCTTATTTAACTCCTCTAGTTTGATCAAGGCCATATTGTAGAAGAATTTAGAGGTATTATTGGATATAAGTATAAGTTATATTGTGAACTCTAACTCCACATATGGTGGTTATTCATCTAAATCTTCTAGAAATACATCATTATATTCTATAACAATTGGAATTTCTTCAAGTTTGATGATTTAATTTGACTCAACCATTTGGGATAAATATGATTCTTCATAGGTTATAAATACCCACACTATTGAGGGATTTTACAAAGTAGATTCATAATATTTCTTCCATTTTTTTAAGATCATTAGATGGTTTGAAATATAATAAGTGACTTCCTTGTACTTGAAGTTTATTTGTTCTATATATAACAAGAGCCAATAAATTCCCTATATAGCATAAAATTCCATCAGCGGAAGTGATATTCAATTCTCTAGAAGAATCTTCCCACATACACTAATAGGAGAAGATTATAACACTCAGGTTACAATAATTTCAACACTTGGAATTTTTATAGATATCTAGACATCATGGTATCATTGTTTTAATTCGATGATTCCAGAAAAATTCTAATATATAAAGGAATATGTAGAATCATAACAAAAATAAAAATTTTCTATTCTTGAGTGAATAGTAAGTGTGCCTTGAATGAATTCATTTTTATGCTTTACTTCAATAGTACCAATGGATTAATATTTCCCATTATTCTTTTTATACAATAGTGGTTATAGATGATGACAACCCTCAAGTAATCATTATTTAGTAGACTATATTACATAGTCACTTTACTCTCTAAAGTTGAAGAATTGAACCATGTGTTATGAATTAGGAGGTTCCTTCCTTTCATTCATCTTGTTGTTTAGATTCTTATTTCCTATTCAACATTCATGTGGTTGATGGTCTTCTCTCCCACACATGAACCATTTCCCCATCACATTGAGGTAATTCTCATAATGCTTCTTCCCATATTTTTGACATGTGGGTGGTTGGATCCTCTTTCCACATTTTTAATTTGATACAACATCTTGAGACTCCATTATTATCTTATTATCTCTGTAACCATTGTAACAATTTAAAAACTCTATATTTACTTTGAGAGAATATCAAAATACATCTTCCTAACTCCCAAAGTATTAGATAACCATATCCTTTAAAAGATATGTTATTAAACCACTGAATAATCTATCTATTTTACTATCATTTTTATAAAAAATCCCAAGGTGTATCTTGTAAACCTTGTGATGTTCTTCTCATAAGATGTGATAGATTCAACTTCCATTTTCTTCAGCTCTAAGAATTATCTCTCTATATTTGTTGAAAAAGTTTTAGGTAAACACTTATTAGGATATATTTTCTTAAAGTATTCTCACTCCATCACTTCCATTTTATCCTTTTTCTTGGTATTATTTGTCAACACTTGCCATTAATTGGATTATATATCTAAATGATAGATGGATATAGTCACCATCTCATTATTAGAATAATATATCATAGAAAGTATATTCTCTATTGAGTTCGCATACTGTTCCAAAAAAACTTGATCGAAAGTTTCCTTAAACTTAGCGGTCATTACAAAAAAAACTCAATGGTTAGTTGTTACTTCTTTGGGGAAGGAAGATGTTCCAGAAGGTTTAGGTTATTTTTCATAGCCTAAGATAGTTGGGTAATAATCATCATAATTTTTTGAACTGCACCTCCCATGGAATTGGGGATATTGCTTAGAATTGTTTTTTTCCTTTTCCCCTCATATAGGTTGTTGGTCTGGTTTCCCATGGTTCCCATTATTTTCTAAAATTGAAAAGGTTTGAAAAAATGAAAGTAAAAAGAGCTAGAAAAAATAATTTATTTTTCTTTACAATTAACTCTAAGGGCATATATTATGACATCCCTATGTTATCATTTTTCTAAAATTATTCTTCTAGGATGTTTTAATAAATATAGACTTATACTTATTGTTTTTTAAATGTTTTATAATCATAATTCACAAATAAACTAAACTACAGATTAGATACAAATTATAATATCCTAACATTGTCTTATATGACTATTACATCATTTTTATGGTAAAGAACATGATAGTGTTACAAATCTAGGATCCAAAGTTTTAGTGTCTTGGAAAAATTAGGGTCATACATCACTTATAAGAAATAGATCCTAAAAATTATTAAAATAATTCTTCTTTATCCACTTAAAATCTCTAATTTTCATTATTAGATATAGTCACCTAAGGAAATACAACAAAGAAAGAGGTCATGTAATGCCCAATAAGAGGAGGAATAATGGACATGAATCAATATAACATGGGTGATCATAATTATCATCATCATATAATAATGAGAGTATCATCATCATTATTATAATAATGAGTGAAACATTTTATAAAGTCATGGAATTTGGAATACACAGAAAAATTAAACATCATGTCATAGTGTTCAAATACAACACATAGTTGTGAACAAAGTTATTATCATTTTCACGCATAACATATGTGCATAAATCCTAACATAATAATTATGAAAAAATATATAATCATGTACCAAAATAATACACGTAATCTTATGAGATACATTAGATTACTCAATTCATTGAAGGGATATATAATTCCAGGACCACCCATCACATCAAAATATTCATATAATCATGCATGCCACATAGAACATATAACAATCATAATCATTTAATAACCCATGGAATGGAATGGGGTTTATGAGGATTTCATAAATAATAATTTCATGAATAAATTTGGAGTTATAAAATTAATAAGTTATTTTTTTGGCATAAACATCATCATTCTTGAGTTATGAAAAAAAAACTCATGTGTAGATAAAGATATGTTTTGGAAATATTTTTATTAGAATTTTTTTATTTGGATTATAAATCAAGGTGGAAAAATTTATATCCATATAAATAAATTGGAAAAATATTGGAATTATATTTATGGAAAATTATTAGAATATTCAAAACTAAAATGATGCGAAATAGTGATAACCCAAAGAAAGGGAGTTGAGTTCGAGAATCTCCTTACCAAAAAACCCACTTTATCTCATCGACTTTCCACCTCATGAATAATAAAATTAAATTTATGAAATCTTTAAAATAAAATATAATTAAGGCAATTTATGTAACTATTTATACATTATAAAAATTGTATTATATATCTTAATATTCCACTGTTGATGTTGAAGTGTATTAATATTATGTTTTCCTTAAAGATTTACAATCCTCTTTTGATTTCGCTATTTTTTTCATGGTCATGTATATATAAGTAGAATAAATTATATAAAATTAAAATAAACATATTTATACATTTATATACAAAAAAAAAATTTATGATAACCATTCATTGGGTTGGTGATAAGAAACATATTGGAAACATCCTCATTAGTAACAAACTGACCGTTAACAATACAATATCAAAAGAGCGGGAATAGGAAATATGAAAATTTAATATGTTGTAAATATAATAATTAAAATAGGTTAACAACATTAAATTAATATTAGGATTATAATTTATTATAATTAGAAAGATAATTAAATGAAAGTTTTAGAGGGAAGGTGAAATAGGAGAGGAGAATGAGAGGGAGAATTGATGAGAACATACCCTATTCTAGTCGTTGGTTCTTCTCTTTGAAACTAAACTCATTTGATGATTGGAGTTTGATCAATCTATAACAACCCTATAAGTTCTAAGAGTATCAATAGAGATTATTTGGATATATCATTTTTTTTCAAGTGTGGAAGGAGTGGTTTTATAAGGGGGGAGGGGATATTTATACCTGAGGGGAGAGGTATTTTTAGAATAAAAAATTAAAATAAATACCACATCAAATTTAAAACTTTTAAGAGATATTTTTTACAATACAAATAATATATAAATATATTAATAATGTTTTATTATTTTAATCCAATTTATAATTATAATTCACATAGTTTATTAAAAAGAGAAGTGAAAAAATGTTATTTTAAGGGAACACTTATGACTTTACACTTTGGAAAATTATTTAATGCTTTGAGAATTATGTTTATTTTATTTTAATTATTAATATATGAAATTAAATAATTCTTGGATGGGCCTAGAGTTCTAGAAATTATTAGGTACATTTTACATCACGACTAATTTAAATTAGTATACACTAGTGACGAAAAAATTGTATTTTTTTAATTCACATGAAATTTAAAGTATTTCAGAAATTTACCAAAAAACCACCCTTGAAAAATTTTGATATGATAATTTCAAAAATAAGACTTATTTTATTAAGATAATTTTCTATTATATGTAATTTTAATTCTTAATATAAAAATTATGATTTATATGAAATACATTAAAATATTGTTTATTAAAAATGTGCATATATTGTCCTTGAGTTTTTATAATCCTGATGTATATTTTATAGTATTATAATACTTATATTTACTTAAATATATCATTATTAATATTAATAACATTAACCTTTTTTATTTTTTGGTCAAATTATTATTCCAACGATCATGTTACTATGCTCAACAGTCAGATTACTATTTGAACAATTAGATTACTATTACAATGGTCACATTACCTCTTATAAATACTACTATATTAATTAATTATTCCCCTAAATTCCTCTTAATGATCTAAATTTCAATTTACTGTAACATTTATTAGTTTACTAATATTTTATTTCATTTATATAGTGTTTTTGTGGGATAGATTATTCTAGTTGGTCAGGGTGATCCAAAATTTTCCATTTTATTTTTTATATTTTCTATTTTTCCACCCATAATATTTGGAAGATTAATGGGTTCATTAATTGACTAATAAAACAATTATTGATAATTAATTAAAGTATTATTTTTTCTCTATGTGCTCTGTTTGTATAATACTTATATAATATAATACAATGCATATTTATTTATGAAGAAATTATCATTTAAAAATTCTAGGTCGTTACACACCCCGTTTAGAAATTCCTTATCTAAAATATAAACTCATGTTCTCAATTGATAATAGGTGCATATATTTATTTTTTATTATTTCCGTAGGTTCACATGTTGCCTCTTTATATTTACTGTTCTTCCACAACACCATGGCAATGTGAGTTTTTGTGTGTGAAACATTTTCTCTACAGTCCAAAATCTGTTCCATATACTCCTCATAAGAGAGGTATTTCTCTAGTTTCACCATCTATGAATTCAATATTTTTGAGGGATTTAGTGTAATACCCTGAGATTCTAGAAAAGAAAGCTATGTTCGATAGCGTATTCGATACACAACACCAAGCTTAAATGACCAATGAAATATATAACAGTTAATAACTATACATTTAATTCATGGGTATGAATAATATTAACTAATTTTTAATATATATATATATAAGTATTCTACATAATATATATTATTTCTAAATTCTTAGTAAGTAATGATTCTATTTTAAGTAAAGAAATATTATTCTTTACAAAAAATGTTTTCTTTGAAAACGATTTTTATTTCTATTCATGAACAAAATATAATAATTATTTTTTAGAATTTTTAGAAAAATTTATTTTCTATAATTATCTTCTAATTTTAAATCATAAAATAAAAATTTTCTTTGTGTGACATTTTGGGATTTCTATACAATTTTAACATTTTTGTGAATAGTGAAAACAAATTTTTTTCTAAAAATTTAATTTATATTAAATAAATTATGGATTTTATATGACCCATTATGTTTTAAATATTATTTAAAGTAAAATAAGTATTAATTATTTAAATTTAATCCACTTATTTTGTTTTTAATTAACTTAATATTGTATTTTAGTACACCACTATTTTTGTGTTTAAAAAATGGATTTTTTTAGAACAATTTTAAAGTGTATAATGTTTCTCCTTTTTAATTAAATAATAAACCCCTTAATGATGAATGATTTAAATGAAATTAATATTTTATATATAAATAAATATTAATTTGTAATCCTGAAATTATTTTTATTTGTAATAGAGTTTATATAAAATCATTTGTTTCTTGAAAAATACACGTATTGAAACCCCGCTTTTTCATCATATATGCAGTTTTAATTTTATATTAAATCTTGAAAATTATGTGTATTTAATTCGGTAAAGTGGATTTTATATTTTTAATTATAATAATTTATATTATCTAATGAGTTAAAATTGATTATCTACAATGATTAATAGTGAACATAGTAAAAATAAATTTCCACGACTAAGGAGAAACACGATTACTTGGGGGTTAAACTAAAAATATAAAGGTAAAAATAACCTAAAAAAATGTTTAAAAAACTATTATATATACATATTTATATAGCATATTTTCTAAGTCTCAATAATTCTCAATTTGGGATCCTTTTACAATGTGAAAAACATGGTCACTCATTTTTTCCTTTAAAAATTTACAAGTGTGTCACTCAACTCACTTATAAAAGGCCACCCTCTCTCCTATCTTATTCACACCTTAATAAACTTTTGGTTAAACCAAGCCAAGGATAAATCACTTAAAAACTTACATAAAATCATCAAAAAAGATGTTTTTTGGTTATAATGGAATTCTAGGAATACTTATGGTATAATCCTAAAGAGGTGGTATGAGAAGTGGTAAAATTATTAACTATGTGTTTTTGTTTTATTTAATATTCCCACTCATTATAATCTTATAAAACATGATAATATGATAAAAACATTCTCTCTCATATAATGTAATGTTATTTTATTAATTTAATTACCTAAATAAACATCCTCTTCTGTCAAATGTGATACAAAAACATCCTCCATTTGTATGGTGGACTACCGCATCACGAACTGATGTTATTCATTTTCCGTCATCACCTCTCACAAATTGTTGTAAAGATGAATTTAAATTATATATATTATAATTGTAACGTATTCATACTTATATAGTTATTATATAACATATACCTTTTACTTTCCATTTTTTGGGGATACGTTAACAATGGTCGTGTGTACGGTAGGCTACCGCCTCACAAAGTGATGTGATTTTGTTTTTCACCGACAGATTACATGGATGGTAATAAGGCTAAGGATAATTAATATATATATTATACATGAAATAATAATTATATTTATGACATATATATAATTATAAAAAGATAATATATCATTTTTTTCATACATAGAAAAATGAAAACGTCATTCGTGTACGTGTGGACTACCACCTTCGCGAAATGATGCAATTATTTTTCTGTCACCACATCAAATGAATTATATATATAAGTATATTTAAAATAATAATTTGATATTTATAATACTATTATTATAATGGAAATATAAAATAATACATATATTCCTTCCATGATGATCATTGAGAAATGGAAATGTTACTTATTCATATATACGACCTACCGTCTCCACGATCGTAACATAACATATTTTTCATAATAAAAATTCATGATTTGTTTTGAATTTATAATTTATTAATAAATATGTAATTATTTCATTATTATTATTCTTTATATGTTTAAATAATGAACTACTTTACCATGATCAACACACCATGTCCATTTGTAAACAATGAACCGAACGTCCTCAAAACGCCCAATGTGGACATAAATGATTAAGTATTACAATATGACATTATAAATAAATAAAAAAATGATTTAAGTATAATGTGTTAAACTTATAAAATATTATTAATAAATTAAATAATATATTCAATCTTAATATACATGAGTTAAAGGATATACAAGGAAAGTCTGGACTCAAGGTACTAGTTTTCTGATCTCACTTTCTACATCTGTGAGACACATGCCATATTCACAACATGTTTTTATTATGTGGTGTATAAATTTCACTTTTTACATATAATATCATAAATCCATCATAAATAATTTTATTTTAAGTTTCCATTTCAATTATTTCATCCAAGGGTATTTGACTTAACATTTACAAAGATGTAAATAATTTCATAAATCAATTTCTTTTCTTTGGGTTATATTACTTATTTTTTGCCTTTGATATTCTAAGAATATATGTGAAATGAATTTTTAATATCTTATTTTTTATTTACATTTATTATATGTTAATTTTTATTTGATACACATAATCTAATCATTGATTAATTCATACTTCAATGTTATGATCATTGTAAGGTTCATTGTTTCAATTTCATTTTGTTCTGGCATATTTTGATGTTATTAACCAATATTCTTTTCTAAGGTGTATATACAAACCATTTAACATATTATATAACCAATTTATATATTATAATGATATTTAAATTTTTTATTGTTAATATTTCATGTTTATTATGATTAAAATTCTTCCAAAATGGTTAAGGGATTTATTTTAAAAATCCTCTGTTAATGTCCCCTTTTTAACTCATTTAAAATAGAATATATATTGTTTAATAAATATGGAATGAATGAACTTACTAACAATATTAATCCTTAATTATTTGAGGTTTATTTTAAATATTTTCTAGTTTATTATTATATAAATAGGTTTCTTGTTTTTATGTGCAATTTTTAGATTTTAAAAAGTGATTTTTAGAAGAAAACATTTTTAGGAAATTACAACTTCATTTCTCTCTATGTTAGAAAATAATTTTTATTTAAAGTCCATATTTTCTAATTTGTTTTCCTAAACGTGATAATGTGATTGTTTAAAGTCACTTATACCCATAAGTTTCTTTCTAAAATATTTTTTAGATGGAATATTTCAATTGTTTTCCAATCAATACTTGTTTGGATTTAACTGAAAATTTGAAAGGAACATTTGTTTTAATATGTATAGTATGAAGATAGTTTCCCTTCGTCATAACCATTACTTTATTTAAAACATCATTTATAATTATATAAATTTATTTTCAAATAAATGTCTTTTCAAAATATTTTATTAATTTTTAGTTTTTAAATGTTATTTTCAAAGTGAAAACGTTATTTTCTTCAAGAATGATTTTAATGATCTTTTAATGCTATTTTTCATTCATTAGCATCAAAAACCCTTTTTTCACATATCCTCCACTAGGGATATTGTTTTATTGATATCAGATTCATTCTTTCCTTATATGGAATAATATAATTTAAAATACATTTTCATCAAACTCATTCCATTTCCAGAAAAAGAATAATGGTTGTTCTATGAGTTTTATAATGATTTTTGAGACTCCATGTTTTAGGATAATGTTATTTTTATTTGGATTTGATTATATTGATGGGTAGCTCTGTTATAAACAAATTATGGGTGGTTACATTATTAACCAATGAAAAATGATTCCCTGATAAACCAAGGATAGGTGGTTACATTATTAACCAAGGAAATGTGGTTCCATGATAAACCAAGGAAAAGTAGTTATGTTATTAACCAAGTATATGTGGGTTCGTTAAATCCAGCAATGCATTGGGTACTCTATAAATGGAATTTGACAATATTGGTTATTCCATTTGAAATAAGTGATGTGATGATAATGTTACAAGATAATAATACGTTTTATCTATGCTTATTATAGGTTTATATTGTTTAATATGATTAATATTAATATCAAATGGATCATTAATATTGATTCTTATGACTCCTTCCTTTTTAAAGATTTATTCTCTATTTTCTTGTTTTATAATCTAGGTATTTATGGGTATGAATTTTCTAATGTTATACTCATGCATTGTGATTATGTCGTCAAACCCTTATTCTCCCTGATGTCATTCAATTACTGAGGCTTACATTTACCCTTTTTGAGCATTTGAGATCACCCTTCTTGTGTTTATTTTTTCCCATGTTATAAAGATTTAGGTTTAATGGATTATGTCTAGAATGGATTACATATGTATGATGATGATGAATTAATGTAAAATAAAAAAATCTTGGTGTGATGGAAGATATTCTCATTCAAGACATTGTTATTGTTTATGTATGAGTTTTTCATGATTCAATAAAACTCTAAACCAAAAAATGTCTTCGAGAATGTAAGTTATCAAACTATTAAATTTGATTTCTTATGGGTTGGATGTAAAATATTTGACCAGCTTCATTAGTATCAAAGATGAAATGTAAATTTCATGTTTTTAGAACAAGATTTAGGAGTGCATGTTATGGGATATTAGAGATGGTATATAAAGAAAATGTTTAGATTACTTTGGAGATTAGGATGTTTTTATTTGAAGTTATCATGTGTTATGGATAGCATTAAAGTTATATAAGACTATGTTTTATCATATGTTCAATGTATCAAACACCTATTTTTTAGGTTTTATGTAATGAGATCATAAAGAAATTAATGAAACTTGAGGGGACATTTTGTTAGGTTTAAGTATATTTAAAGATTAGGTTTAATGTAGATAATTCCAATATATTTTTTAGACCAAAGATTTAAGGTATTGATAACCTTTAGAGTTTATATTATATTTTATATAGAAGTTATTATGGGAATATAAGTTTTATTGTATAGATAATCGTAGGATTGAAAATTGATTTAGTGACTTGGTGATTAATGTTATTTCAAAATGAGATCACCATATTTTTGTGCCTGTAATCTGAAAGGAATGATATAACCTTTGAGGGTAAAAAATAATTAATGTTGAGATTATTTTAGAGTGTTTTAGTTTGAACATGTTGTATTATAGTTTAATTTTTTAGATTAATATATTATTTAATCATATGATCGTTTACTCATTTTGATAAATATATTACCATGTGCTAACCATTTTGATTTTGGTTAATGTCTATAGAAAGAATGAATATCTTATTATCCATTTTATAGTTATGTGTAATTTATCTTGAATAATTTTTTTTAGAGAAAAATATGTGATTGTGGTAGAAATTGATAATAGGATAAAATTATACTCTTCAGGTATATTTCCTTATTCTCTTAGTCTATATGGAAATGAATTCTTTAACTCTAGTAAAAGGGTCTTGAAACTAAATGTTGTCTTATTACCAACATTTTTTAATGAAATCTATTACATTGTCAGACCTCTTTGGTTTATAGTATTGTGGTTTTTAACTTTATCTTGATCATTAAATTTCTTATGATCAATGATCTTTGTCACTCCATATCATTACTTGGGCATTTTCGTTTTCTTCCATTTTCAAACATTCACTTCCCAACTATGTTCTATTATTTGGAAACATAGTATGTGTTATTAAAAATGAATTTCATAATTCCCTTTATATTTTATCAGGAGTAGGTTTTATTATCCCTTTTTTAAAATTTCGGTTTATAAAAAAATCATTTTCAATCTTCAACCATTTATTATCGAGAAAAAGTTAAAATTGTGAGGATGAAATTTATTAAAGGGGTGTGAAAACCATTGATTTCAAAAAGAAAACTATGTTTGATAGAATATTCGACACGTAACACAAAGATTAATCGACCCATGAAATATACAACTTTAACTAGTATATGTTGTGCCTTTAATAGCGCTAATAATTGGCTTTAATATCACTATAAAAGAGTTTTTAATCTAGGAAATTTTAAACACCTCCCTTTATCAATGATAAAAAATAAATAAAATAGGGTGATTTTATGTGTTTTTTTTCATATGGTGAAAGGAAATATTTATCAAATATATAAAATTGATAATAAATTTCACCTTTATCAGTGCTAAAAAAAACTTATAATGGGGTAAAGTTATTTTTTTGGAGTCCTCATGTCATCGCTTTCCCTCCTCTTTTTAGTGCTTTTCACCCCCTCACCTTCACCCCAACTGTAGACTGATTTTCCACACCCCCACTTTGTCAGCACTCAAAATGGGTATTTTCAGCCCTTTTCCAATGCCCAACCTTCACTTCACCCCACACACATTCCCAGATTAGATCATTGTACCTATGTTTTGAAATTATAACGTCTTTACCACTACAAAAAGATGTTTTATTCTCTATTTTATGATATTCATATTTTTTTATATACATATTTACAGAATATATTTATATAATTATTTTTAAATACATTTATAAAATATATGTTTGTTTGTGGGTGTGATTTGTATATATACTTATATTTATTAAAATATATTATATATTAATATTCCTTTATATATATTATAGTATAAGTAAAAATATATATCTTTTTATTAATACAAACACATATGTATATATAAATATTAAATATATATTTGTATAAGTATATATAAATTCATATATTTTTATAATGTAAAAAATGGAAAAACATTGGTTTATATAAAATTTTAGAATATGTCTATATATTGTATATTTAGATATAAATATTATACATTGAATATATATTTATATTTATATATGTTTATATATATCTATTTATACATATTCACATATAATTATATATTTACATATAATTTTTTTATAATGTATTTATAAATAATTACTATAAATGTAAATTTATATATTGTATTTAATAAAAATGATAATTATTTAATGATATGAATATATTTATATATGGTGCATATATATAATAATGATACACACACATATTTACACAAATAATTATACATTTATATTTCTCTCAAACACATACAAATATTTACATATATTATAATATACATATAAATATATATATTTTTTATTTACACACACATGTTTATATATAAATATTTATTGTATAGGTATATATATACATATTAAAGAACTTTTATAAGGTAAATAAAATGGATAATATTTTATTTTGAATAAAATGAATAATAAGTATTTTTTTTACTTTTGGCTTATATACATTAAAAATAAATTTTCATATAAATATGTTTAAATATGTATTTATGAAATTGATTTATTATAAGTAAATTTAAGAAAATATGCATATATTTAATTATAAATAAAAATACAAGATGAAAAACATTAACATTTCAAAATGATAATATCTATATGAAAGTAAGTCTTGGGAAAATATTCAGTATATACTGAAAATAGATAATAATATTCTCTTTAACGAATCTGAAATACTATCAAATATTAAACAATTAGTGTATTCCAACTAAAAACTCAATCTTTGAGAAATTATGAACCTTTTTTACCACGAAAAAATAGTGATTTTGGTCCCCTAGGTCAACACAACATATATATCTTAACAGATTTTGATTTGATATGAGGTAGATATCAAATAGATACCAGGATAAAAAGTTATGTCCATTTGAAGTTCATGTAATGTTTTCAACTTATCTTAGATTGTTCATTAGTTTATTAAATATTTTATGTCATACAATTGTTATTAAATTACTGTTAATTAATAATAATAAGTAAATTGTTAAATAGAATTTTCAAACTATTTTATTTTCCATTTCTCAATTAATATAATATATATTAAGTTTAAATGTGTATTTAGCCTTTTCTAAATCATATTTAATAAGATAGGTTATATTTATATCAATATAAACATATTTATAAATTAATAAATTATTTTTAATGACAATATTTTTTTTATGAAATATAAAAATTATCAGCGCTAACAAAAAAATACTGATAAATGTGTCATTTATCAATGAATTTATCTAGCACTAATAAAGTATAGGGATGGATAAACCCAAATTTGTAGTAGTGCATTAAAACCTAGATATTAAATTGATGGGTATGAATAGTATTAATTGATTTATGATATATATATACACAGGCACAAAAACACACACACATATATAATTTTTAACTCAATATAAATTATTTATAAATTCTTAGTAAGTAATCAATAAATTTTTAGTAAACCAATTTTATTATTCAAAAATTTGCCTTCTTTAAAAATGTTTTTTATTTTTCAGTAAAGAAAATATCATAATTTTTTTTGTAACTTTTAAAATATTTATTTGATAAAATTCAATTTATTTTAGAAACTGGAATGTCAAAATTTACTTTGTGTGAAATTTTGGGATTTTTTAGAAAATATTAATTTTTTGAAGAATAGTGAAAAATAATGATTTTTCTAAAAATGTCATTTATTTTCAACGAATTAAGAAATTTAAAAGCCTAATTATGTTTTTAATATGAATTAAGTTAAAATAATTATTATTTAGTTACTTTTAATCCACTTAACTAATTATGAATCAACTTGATATTGTATTTTACTCTACTGTTGTCTTTGGGTTTAAAAACATGGTTTTTTCTGAAAATTATTTTAAAGTGCATAAGTTTTTTCCTTTTTAATTAATTAAAAAACTATAATTATGAATTATTTAAATTAATTTCATATATTATTTATAATTAAATTTAATTCAAATTCATATAATTATTATTGTTAGTCATATATTTAATATAAAATTATATATTTTCTTGAAAAATATACTTCTTGGAAAATATAATTCTTGGAAAATATACTTCTTGACCTGTCTATGAATTTTAGTTGGTAAAATGGATTCCATATTTTGAAAAAAATAATTTATATTATCTTATATGGTGAACTAAATGTTTTACCAAATGGATAGGGAAAATAGTAAAAAATAAATTACCACGGTTAAGGTGAAAATAGGTTTACTAGGTGGTTAAACTAAACAGATATAAGTTCAAATGAGCTAAAAACTTTTATAAAAACTATTTTATGACCTTATTTAGACCTTATCTTGACTAATTATCTATAATGATTCATTTTTTAGCCTTTTTCCATATTCAAAACATGGGTACACCATTTTCTTTTCAAAAATTTCAATTGTATCACTCACCTCAATTATAAAATGTCACCCCTCCACTCACTTCTTCACACATTAAAAACCATTTGGTTTTGAGAATAGATAAAAAAAAATCACATCCCAAATTTTAACCCCTCATCCTTGAATCCTTTTTTTGTCAGAAAGTCTTTGTAGGAATACTTTAAGTATAATCCTAAATATGTGGTCTGAGAAGAAGTAAAATTCCAAACTATACATTTCTGTTTTATTTCTTCTTTCACCTTCATTAAATTATCTTCAACTATACTATTATGATAAAAATATTATATCCTATATAAATAGGTATTATTATTATAATATAATAACTTAAATTCATATCCTCTTCCATAAAATGCGATACGAAATCATTATTTGTATGTACGGTGGACTATCACATCGTGAACCGATGCCATTCATTTTCTATCATCACCTCTCACAACTTGTTGTAATTAAGGATTTAAATTAAATATATGATATATTTAAAATATTTATACTTTTTGATTTATGATATCACATATTCATATTTTACTTTCCTTCTTATGGGGGATACAATAACATCACTTGTGTGTATGTCAGATTACTACCTCGCGAAGCGATGTGATTTGTTTTTCACTAATGCTTTACATTGAAATTAATAAGGATAAGATTAATGAATATATGTGATATAAATGACATAATTATTATATTAATGACATATTTATCATTCTAAAAATATAATATGTCATTTTACTTCTTACCATGAAAAATGATAACGTCGTTCATGTGCACGTGGACTACCGCCTCCACGAAGTGATATGATTATTTTTTCATTTTATTGTTATAAGAATGATAAATATATTTATATATATATATTTATATGTGTGTTTATATTTAAAAAAATATTTCATTTATTGTATTATGATAATTATATAAAGATAACATAATACATACCTTCTTTATATAATGATCATTGAAAATCAAAAGGTTATTTATGAGTACATAGGACATACCATCTCCATGTTCGCAAGATAGTTCATTTTTCATAACTATATTCATAATTAATATTAAAATTATAATTTATGAATAACTTTTATAATAATATCATGATTATTATTATATATATGTTGAAATAACAAGTTCTTTGACCACATTCAAACACTAAAGTCATTTCTAAATAATGAACTGAATGTCCTCAAAACACCAGATGTGGACTTAGTTGATTTAATATTAAAATATGTCATTATAATGAAATAAAATAAATTATTTATTTATAATGTGATAAAACAATTAATATTTTATTAAGAAAAAAATAATTTATTTAATCTAATTATAAAGAGTTAAAGTACATATAAGAAATTCTCAACTCGAGGTCATGATTTTCTCAGATCACATTTTATTTCGATGAGACATATGTCATATTCCCCACTTTTTTTGTGTAGTGTATATATAGAACCTTTTACATGTAATATCCTGATTCCCTCATACACAATGGTATTTAAATTTTCAATTTGAATTATTTCATCCAAGGGTATTTTACATGAAAGTTTCCAAGTGGTAAATAATTTCATAACTCAATTTCTTTTCATACAGTTGTATTACTTATTCTTTACCTTCGATATTATAAGATTATGTGTGCAATGAATTATGAGTATATTATGTTTTATTGAAACTTTTATATATGTATTTACATTTTATACAAATAATCTACTCATTGATTAATTCTCACTTAAGTGTTATGGTCATTGTATGGGAGTTGGTCTAAATTTCTCTTTGTTGAGGAATATTTTGATGTTATTCACCTATATTATTTTACGAGGTTTATATACAGCCTCTTAAACTTGTTATATCATTAATTTATCTATTCACATAATATTTAATGTTTCTTTATATTTTTAATATTTCTTTGAGATTATGATTCAAATGTTTCCTAATTGATAAAATTTCTTTTAAAAATACTCTTTTAAAGTTTCATTTTCAAATATTTTCGAATGAAATTTATTTTTTATGAAATACATCATAAATGGAATTGTTTATCATCATGATACATCAATGATTTGATGTTTCCTTAATATGTTTATATTTTCTTTTTAAATTAAATGGTTTTATCTTTATGTTTTCAGTTTTTTTATTTTAAAAAGTGATTTTTTAAAGTATTTTTAAGAAAATATCACCCCATTTCTATCATAGTTAAAAAATACTCTTTCATTAAAATATAAATTTTATAAAAATGTTTTCAAAAATGATTTACTATGCTTTTTTGAAGTATTTGGTACAAATAATTGATTTTTACCAAAAATAAATAAATATAATCTTTATGTCATTTCAAAAAAATTATTATTTATCTTAGACAAAAAATGTAAAAGGAAAATGTGTTTTAACATGTACCACATGAATGGATTTACCCTCCATCATTACAATTATATTCTCCAAATATTCCTTTATAATTATCTAAGGTTATTTTCATTGAAAATGTTTTTCAAAATATTTTATGAATTTTTAGTTTTTAAAATTTACTTCCAAAGTAAAGGTATTTTCCTTAAGAATATTTTTATTGATATTTTAATGGTATTTTACCTTCATAAATGTCAAAAACTATTGGTGTTACTTATCCTCCACTGATGATATTGTATTGACACCATCCTCATTCTATATTCAGATTAAATAATATTTTTTCAATGAAATTGTCATGGAACTCGTTCCTTTTCTATAAGTTAATCACATTACGAAAAGAATAATGGTTGTTTTATGAGTTTTATGATGATTTTTGAGATTCTATATTTCATGTAGATGTTATTGTTATTGAGAATTGATTATGTTGTTTGGGTTATTTTTCTATAAACCAAGTATGGGTAGTTACATTATTTACCAAGGACCGGAGGTCACGTTATTAACCATTGATGGGTGGTTCCGTGATAAAACAAGAACATGCAGTTATATTATTAACCAAGGATGGCTGGTTCTGTGATGAAACAAGTATGGGCGGTTATTTTATTAAAAAAGGACATGTGGGTCTGTTATAACCCTCTAATGCATTAGGTAATTTAGATATGGATATTAACAATATTGTTTATTACATTTGTGAGAAGTGATGTGAAGATATTGTTCTAAGATACCAATACTTTTTATATAGGCTTATTATGGGTTTATAATGTTTCTTTTGATCAATATTGATATCACACGGGTCATGGTTTTTTATTATGTTTAATCCTTCAATTATTAAATACATATGCCATATTTTCATGTTTAATAATACAAGTATTGATGGGTATGAATATTATTATGTTATACCTATGGACTTTGATTATGTCAACATACACTTATGAATTTATTATGACCACTGATGACATTCAATTTTTAATACTTATGTTTACCCTTAATAATTATTTGAGGACACCCTTGTTATATTTCTTTTTTCCATGGTTATAAAGATTGAGGTTGAATAAATTATATATAGAAGGT
This sequence comes from Viscum album, assembly GCA_963277665.1. Taxonomy (NCBI): domain Eukaryota; kingdom Viridiplantae; phylum Streptophyta; class Magnoliopsida; order Santalales; family Viscaceae; genus Viscum; species Viscum album. The sequence continues at coordinate 233,174,652 of OY728119.1, forward strand.
ATTTCTTATGTATGATAGTGATGATGTCTTAATGTGAAATAATAAAAGCTCGGTTAGGTGTGAGATATGATCATTCAAATAAACGTGTATTGTTTATGTATGAGTTTTTTATAATTCTCTAAAAATTTAAAACTAAAAGGTCTTTCAGAATGTAAATGATCCAATTTTTATTTTTTATGTTGTATGTTTTGGATGGAAAAAATTGGGGTATCCTCTTTGGAATCAATGTCAGAAATGTAATGTTTTTGTTTTAAGCACCATATTTGGGAATGGAGGTTCTAGGTTGTTATATCTAGTATATATTTCCTCATGAGATATGTGTGGAATACCTCATTAACCTGAACTAGTTTTTCTAGATGATGGTCCACTTCTCTTATGTGATCGAAGATTTGAAAGGGTTCTATGTACATAGGGTAAAGATTTTATTTATTTCCAAGAAACATGACTCAATTCCATACTAATATTTGAATGTATACATTGTCTCTAACTTTAAACTCTATGTATATTTGAATGTTGTCAGCATAGAAATTTTGATGAAATTGAGTAGATTTTATATACTTCTAGATGGCTTGAACCTTCTATATCATCTCTTGAACAAGATTAGGTCAATGTAGATTTTTTTCACCAACTCTATCCCAGAAAGATTGAGTTGTACACCACTTTTCATATAATGCTTCATATGGGGAAGTAAGATCATGAATATTTTTATGACGTATGAATCAGTTAAATTTTGTTTTAAAACATTATTTATATATCTATGTATGTTTATAAGAGTTTAAGGAAGGTTTTGGGAGACTCTAAGGATTTTTTAGAGACCATAGATCCATTTTTGGTAGAAATAGGCCACACACACAATTAACACATCACTTGGGATAAATAGGCCCCTCGGCTATGCGGAACTTGGAAGGGGTCACACGGTTTCTTAAAACTTACACCCTATGCCACATGCCCGTGTAAATTGGTGTAGGTGTGTTAAGAAAGGTGAATCACACAATATGCACACATTTTTTTTCTAACTATACAAAAACCATGAAAAGGGGGTGTCACCCTTGGCAGTTGGTCTAAATGGTTGACACTTGGTTTGGCCAACCATGTGGCCAAATTGTGATCCCCATAACAAGTTATAAAATTTACAAATTTCTCTAACCTTTATTTAACTCTTATAATCCATTTTCTAATCCCAAATACATAGTCACTACTCCCTCTCATTGGGGACCTCCTCTTCTCCTATAGGATTGGTGATAAATTCCTTGTATAATGTTCAATTCGATCATATTTCTTCTCATTGGATCTATTTGGGTAGGCTCTTCAATAAAAATCTTTTTTTACATGTTTATCATGTCATCTGGAATGTTAAATCCATGTGATCTAATAAGACTTATATTTATATTATTTATATATTTCATTGATTCTTTCCATTATACCTCGAATATGAAGTTGATATCCGATTTGGAGTAATCTTAAGTCATAAGGTACATGGTTTCATTTGTTTCCCAAAATGTTATGATGTTTATATAGTGTGTCATTGTGTCATGAGACAGACCATCTATGTTTCACCTATAAAATATGTTTTTATTCTAATTAAAAGACTACACATTGATGAGATACTCCATTATACCACATACAAGAGTAGACGGTTGATGACATTGAATAAACCACCCCCTTTGGGTGTTATTGTGATGTACCTTGACACTTTAAATATTCTTATACTATCAAACTTCCACATATTGTGGGGTTTTCCTCAAATTCATAATTCAAATTGAAAAATTTAATTAATTTAAATGTTAAATGAAATAAAAGGAATTTTAATGGAAAGGCCATGTCATTTGACAAGTGTAAAATTTTGAATTGTACCTATTGATAAATGGATTTTAATGGTAATGTAAAAGGTATAAATGTAATACATAGTTCTTCTTAAATAATGGAATATGATCATAAAAAAATTCTATTAGATGAAATTTTAATTGTCTTATATTTCACATGTATTTTATTATGACCGTTATATATAGTTATAGGATGGTGTGCCTTTGGAATATACTAGATTCCACTTTGGGTTTTCCATGAATACCCAAAGAATGTGACCTGATTCATGGATGTGTTTCCCAAGAGTTGATACCCCTATTAGACTTTGTCCTTGTCTTATATTGATGAATAACAAAACATATCTCTTCTGGATAATCTTTTACTTCTCTTCAGATTAAGGATTCATTGGATTCAACTCGATGTCTTTAGACGTAGACCACCTCAGGTTTTCCCTTTGGGATCCAATCAAGTATTTCTCAAGGATACCTAGGACATGTTCCTCAGGATTAACAATATTTTATTATATGATTGTAATTTCATGGTTTAATCCCCATATATACCCGTACCCGTAGCTAGAATGCATTAGTTGTTTATATGAGTTGGATCGAACTTCTAATGCCAAAATATCCTTGGTGACACCTTGGGTCCTGTATTATTATTATTAACACATGGTCACTTATCCAGAGACATTCCAACTTAGGATAATGTAGGTATGGTTGAATGGGTGTCCTCTTGGAACATGATTTTACTTGGTTCATTTATTTTGATGAAATTTTATTTTTTATACATGCATAAGGTTTCATTCTATATTAACTGATATGATCATATCATACATTGTTGGTGGTGTCCTATTGAGTTTTACTCACACCATATTTAGCCCACCGATTGGTACCAGAACAGACATCCTGGATGTAGGTAGGTACAAGAGGAAATATATATCTTTGGACACTTGACTTTATTCATGGAATAGAGTATGGGAGCATAAAACCAAATAGGTTCCCATGATGCTATTTTAGACAGTTTTTCCCTTATGGTACACTTTTTCATCGCATGTATTATAATTTATTCCTAATACCATGTATCCATTTTATTCCGTATTTTTTTATAACATCATGAATGTTATAAATTTTTATATGATACTGGGTATTGTTGGATGTTGGTCTTTATCAGGATGATTCATTATCTCATTGTTGTAAATCCATTATACTATTTCATCTACTTATCATTATTTAATCATACCATGATACAATATGATAAAGAGAGTATAATCTATACACTATACCATCATTAAACATCTCTATTAGTTGGTAGACTCTAGCACATGGGGAGGTGTACTAGAGGCCATGTATCTAACCACTTCAGGTTATTTATCAGTGAAACAGGATTATGAAATTACTTGGGATGATTGAATACTCGAGTTGAAGTTGTTATTGTATAAGAACTCAACCAATGCGACATGTTGATCTCATCCTCATTTAACTTCCATTGAGTAAGATCTCAAAATATCCTTGAGTTTGTAAATGGTTCTTTTAGATCTGCAATCATATTGGGGGTGATAATCCATTCTATAATTCAATTCAGCATTCCAAACATGTTGGAGACATCTCTAAAATTTTTAGGTGAACCATAGATCATGATCAAGGACAATCAAAAGTGGTTACCCATAGATACTCACCACTCTATTTATGTTTTTATTTGAATGTTTTTTGAGCATGAAATATTCTTGAATAGAGAAGATGTGGGAAGTCTGTTTAATTTGATATAGCACAACTCATATCATATTTCTTCCTTTGGATGTCTTCGAGAGACCAGTGAAAACGTATATGGTGATGTTTTCCCATTTATAGGTGGGTATAAGAAATTGTTTCATTATCCCCTTTAAATTTTTTCTCTCTTCTTTAACATGTTGACATATCAATCACATTAGTGTGTACTGAACAATAATCTTCTTCATGTTTTCCTACCAGAAGTTCTCTTAATGATCATGGAATATATTGGAACTTCTTGGATAGAAAGATAAAGTGGAGTGATGTGAATTATCCAAAAACTCTTTATTTATATCATATTATTAAGTAATACAAATTTTAGTTTCAATACAAATGATACCATCTTCATTGATTTGGAATTAATGAAGCTTCCCTTAACTAATTTCAAATTATTTTGAATCTCTAAATAATTTCATTACACTTACTTCAATATCTCATAGATAGATGGTTGGGAAATAAGTTGGGAAAGGTAGGATTAATTACCTTCCATTATAATCTCTACACCCATCCTATGTTTATCCATGAACATAGATTCTTTATCAATTTGCATCATGGATAGCGTAGCAAGTTCTTTTCTGTTAAGAGTATCAAATACCTAATTCACCTTTTCAAGAAGTTAGTAAATAGAAAAATCATAATATTTTACCATATATAACCATCTCCATAGATGCATGTTGAGCTCTTTCTAATTGAATATATTCATTATACTCTTGTGATATATATATTTTCCAAACTTATCCCCATATAGGTAGTTCTTCCAATTCATCAAATCAAAAAGGACATATACATACTCTAGATCATGTATTGCGAAATTCTACTCATGGATCATCAATTTTCATGAGGCATAGAAGATCACATTATAATTTTACATGAGTAAAAAAACCAATAATTTCATTTAACTATAACTATAGATCACAATACCTTATTTACTTTATGGTAGTGTGAGTGCAGGTGTAGTGATTCGCCACTACTTGAGCTCCTTAAATCATTACTCACATTATTCTCTCTAGAAATACTCAACCCTTTTCCATGTTATCATAGATATTGGGCTATTAAATAAGGATAATTTTATAAAAACCATCAGTAATATCTTGTTAATACAAGAAAAATATGGATTTACATGACACAAGTAGATCTAGGCCATTCCTCAAATGATGTTTTCTTTTAGGGGTCTATAGAAATTATCTCACATGTGATCACATGCCCCAAGAATATGATTTGATGCATCCAAAAGTTGAACTTGATGGACATAGCATAAAATATCTCCTTTATTAATGACACCATCAAAATTCTTAAATTCTTTTCAAGTTCCTCATTTCTCATGAATTTCATCATAATAACATCAATATAGACTACTGATTTATTTTCAAGGTTGTATATAAAGACTATGTTCATCAAATCCATAAAGATTGTAGGAGAATTAGTAAGTCCGTAGGGAATCCCAATGAACGCATAGTTCCCATAACTCTTATAGAAGGTTGAATTATGAATATATTCTCAAATCACCTATATATGATGATATCCAAAACAACCATCCTCTTTGAGATGTACCGGGATATTTTAAGATGAACAAACAATTCATCAATCCTTAGAAGAAGATAATTTTTATTAATGGAGATCTTATTAAGCTCCTTGTAATTGACACACATTCACATTGATACATCCTTTTTATTGACAAAGAGAATTAGTGCACTCCATGTTGATGCACTGTGGCATATGAACCCTTTGTCTAAATACTCTTATTGATACTTTTTTACATACTCAAATTCCTTTGGGGACATCCTATAGGTGTATTTAGAGATAAGTTATAAGCTATATTAAGAATACTACCTTACGAACCGGGGAAATTCCAAGAATATATTTAATAAATACATTAGTAAATCCCCCACAATGGGAATTTCCTCAAAGTTGATACTTTCATTCGACTAAACCATATAGGAAATACATACTTCTTCACTGGGTATCAACAGACATATCATTGATTTAATTTTCAAAGTAGATTCATGATCCTCCTTGTTTATATATAGGAGAATGTGATGGTTTAAAATATTGAACGATATTTACTTTTATAAATAGTTTATGCAAACTCTATATGACAAGAGTCAATCCATGCCTAGTATAGCATTAAATCATACCAATGAAATGATTATTAGATTTCTTATAATAATTTTCCCACATAGACTATTAATAAAAGATTCCAATACATTGGTTTCATTGGTCACACTATTAGGTATTTTGATAGATATACCTATATCAAGGTATTAATGTTATAATTCAACAAATATATAAAACTTATAGGATATAAAAGATTGAGTAGAGCCAGAATCAAATAAATCATTTTCCATTCTTTAGTGAATAAGAAGTGTACCTTGTATGAATTTATTTTCATGGTCCAGTTCAACAGTGGTAATGAAATATGCTTTCTCTTTCCCTGTTATATTTAGTCATTGCTAACATTGACTACCCTTGATGACTTGTGGTTTAGTTCACTGGAATACATTGATCCATTTCTCCTTAAAGTGGAAGCATCGAACATGGTTGGTGAATTTTGAGGTTCCTTCCTTTCCTCTTTCACATTATCTAGATTATTCATGTCTCACTATCATTCAAGATATTTGTGGCCTTCTCTCCGACTATAAAGCATTTTCATATCCGTTTTGGAAAATTACCATCATGATTATTTCCACATATTTGACTAGTGGGTGATAGGATCTTCTATCCTCCCTTTATTCGATCCACCAGCTCAAAAATTCATTCTTCTCTTTTTATCTCCATATCCATGGGACTATTCTCTAAACTCAATATCTACTTTGAGAGAACATTGAAATTCATCTTTATAACTCGAAATGTCTTTGATATCTAGATATTTCTAAAGGTGTGCTTTGAAACAACTAATGAATATATCTATTTTTCAATCATTGTTGATAAGAAAAAGTGAGTTATATATTGAAATCATTGTGAAATTTTCCTCATAATACACAAAAAAATTCACTCTCATGTTTCTTGAGCTTCAAGAATACTCTCTTTATATTTGTTCAGATGATTTTGATGGAAATATTTGTTATGAAATATATTATTAAAGTTTACTACTCCATTTATTTTATTTTATCTTTTTACTTAAAATTCTTTATTAATGCTAACCATGGATTTGTATCTCCATCTAAACAATAGACATCTATATTAAACTTCTCTTTCTCAAAATAATGGAGAATAGAAAATATTTGTTCCATTTAGATAACCCACTATTCTATGAAAAGTGGGTCAAAATATCTAATAAAAATTGGTGGTTGTTTTTGCCTAAAGAAATCTATAAATAGTTTCTTCTTCATTGGTAAAGGTGGAAATTGAACATGGTTCTGGTTCTTGTATATAACCTAAGACTTCTAGGAATGCATCCCCATTATTTTTTGAAAACCACCTCCCATTTCATTGGGACTGTCATTCTAAAAATCATTTAACTATCCCTCACATGTTTTGTTTGATTGGTTTCTCCTGGTTCCCATCATTTTATAATATAAAATAGTATTTAACAAAAAATAATTCAATAAAGCATGAAAAATTTATTCTCAAGTGAAAGTAAATTCTAAAGTGATATCTTATGGTATTTATATGTATAGTACAGTTTTCTTCTCAAATTATTCTTATAGGATTACTTATGTTATATATCTTTCATTATTTTTTATATATATATTATGATTAAATGAAGAATATCCCCCTAGAGTGTCAAACTATGTGTGTAGTAAGGCATCATTTATGTGTAATAGGTGAGGATCGAGTTAATACCCAATAAACCCTTTTAAGGGTTATTACCCCTAGGTATATATATATTCTAAGGCCACATCCACCTGTATTATCTAGACAATTATTTAATTACTCAAAATCAATGCACTCTTACACTTTACCAAAACTATAGAAAATTTCCCAAAAAACGCAAAGTTATATCTAGGGGTTTCATCAATTTTTTCTTATCCTAATTCCCAAATTAAAAAATTGTGATTTAATACTATAAATCTTGGAACTAGTTCTTACGAATTTAGTACATAAAAACACTGTATCTTTTTTACAAAATACCACTAAAATAATAGATAATATATTTTACATTATTGAAACTATTCTGCTCAAGGTTTTGTAGAATTATAAAAACTATACAATTTATAATAGTCAACAAAAATAATTTGAAAATAAAATAAATATTTTGTTTTTCATGCGTTACTCGAAAAGAAAAGTTCTCTATCTTAAAATATGTAAAACACCTGTGAATTTTTTTTAAAAAAGTGATGAGAATAATATTGAAAAGTAAGGAGTTTTAAAATCACTGATCAATATTTCTGAAATCTCATTTGAAAATAATTGTTGAGAAATACTTTTGAACATATTTTTGGTAATACCTTTGAAAATACATCTAGAAATACCATTTGAGAAAAATCATTGGAATTCATACACTTTGAAAATACAAAAATAATTTGAAAATACTTTGGCTAAAAAATTTCATTAAAAATAATCCATTGATATTTCAGATAAAACTATACATACTTTTCAAAACAAACCATGGGGTCAGTTGAAACATTGAAGGTTGTCTTGGGCCTACTAACTTTCTTAGGGGATTGTTTTACTACCCAATTTCCTACCATGTTTACAAAATTCAAGTGCCTAATTATATATTTTTTTAAGATTTCCTTACATATATATACACCTTTCAATGGAGTTACTACATAAAAATATGAGAAAAAATTACTTACATATATATAAATATATTTTCATATAAAATAATTTTCTAGATTCAGATAACTTGAATGTCATCTCCATTAGACATTGCACAAAAACATGGTTTTTTAATCAATGAATAGTTTACATTTATGTATTAAAATTTCATTAATTAAACTCATATAATCCATTTATAAAGTAGTTTCCCCAAAAAGGATAATTTATTCAATGCATATGAACATAAAACCATGACTCTTGAAAATTAAACAAGTATATGCATGAAATGTCACAAATTATAGATAAAGGTCATACCATTTATTTGTAATGAAATTCATGAATGTTCATGATATTTTCCCACATAAAGTGATAATATGTATTACAAAAAACATACTATAATTTAGAAAATACACACAAAATGATATCTTTCAATAGTATAAAATATAAACATAGTAGTTTTGATAAAATTAGTTACCCTTTAGAATTAAATGTTAAAACTATACAACCTAATATTTTTTGGTTTGTGTCATAGATTAAAAGGAGAAATTATTGAAATAGTATAGTAACTTTTATGAAATCTTTTGTATAATTTTCTATAAATTAAATTCCCTTAATAGGGGTCTTAAAAATATCAATCCAAATAAAAAATAAAACTTATATATAACTAAATTTGAAAACAAAATTTCTTTATAAATTTAAATAACTTGATAATATTATCATAATCATATATTTATTTGAATGATAAATATTCTTATGATAATAAAATAAATATTTGAAAAGAGGAATTGAACTTAAAAATAAAATTTCATAGAATGAAAATATTTGAAAATAAAAATAAGCAATCACTTAACATAACTGATTGACAAACGAGGAAAATGGATTGTCGGTAGTTGGTTCACTGAGAATGAGAGAGTTATATATGTGACATTATTAGAGGTTTTTATTCTATTTATAGGCACACATTTACTCCCACTATGCACTAATATTTAACAATTTGATAAATTATATATATTTTTATCAACTTATCAATGAAAGATATTTTTTTCCATTGGATTTCCAAGTATGATAAGCTATGTCCAACTAAAGATATCATTTTGTTTGAAAATGATAAAAACATCTATATTTTTTATAGAAAATGTCGTGTATATAGGGATATAGATATATCTAGATGGATTTCTATGGAATCAGAAATATAAACTTAAGGAGTATAGATATCCATATTTTATGCAATGATTGAATTATCATCTTAGGGTATATATTGTAAAATATTGTGGTTCATTTGTGGAGTTCATGTTTGAATCGAAATGACATTGTGTGATAGCTGGAACTCATTAATGGGTGCAAGTTAGTAGTTTTTTTATTATACTGATTGAAGATATTGATTTTATTTTTCATTAATCATTTATATCACTGGTCCATTGTTGATTAAGAGTGTTGACCTCTATGGAGGAGAAGGAGTGTTTCATTGAGGGTTTTGGTTGGTCAAATCAGGGTTGAAGAGGACCACATAACCAAATGGATGGTCCATATCATATCCATCTATTGATTTTGATCTCATCCATCAATTTAAGATTTAGATGACCATTGGAAGGGTTGATTGAAGGAAAAAAGAATGGATTTCTCAGATGAGCCTGGTCACAATTGGATGACTGATAATGCATCCCATTTTATACCACATCAAAAAAATGATATTTGGTGACTCTATATAATGAAAAATGAGACTTCTACACTCCAATGACACAAGTACACACACATGAGCCTTACAGACGGGCTCTCTATGAGCTTCGACCTACTCTCTCTACAGACTAACATGGCCCTATACATAGGTCCCACCCATTTCATCTATATCTTTGTCCTTATTAAGGAGTTTTGTACTCCCTTGGGAGGCTTGTGTCAAAGCCTCTCATACTGTGGTTGAACCCTCATGGGACCTCTATGTGGTTGTGGTGTTCCCAAATATAATATGGTTGGCCGATTTTTTAACAAAAGAAAACTACACTAAGTAATATTTTTTAATTTACTAATATCATTCAATTATTTTTGAAGTATTTATTTTTTTAAAAACTATTAAATTTATATAGGTTAAAAATAATTAATTTTTCTTATAACAACTAATATTAAAATATACATTAATCAATTTAAACCAATGTTAAGTACTTTATATATTAACTGTGTGATTATAAATCAAAGCTATCAATTAAAAATTATTTTAATCCTAATATTTTATTCTATCTTAAATTACCTAAACACGTCAACAGATACATGATAAAAGTTAACAAATAAAACCTTATAAATACTTACCCCAAAGTGATATTTCTATAATCTAAATTCCTCAATGTCATTTCTCTTTCTAACAATGAATATTTTCATTCATTTTTCTCTTCGTATTCCATCTATTTTCCCATCATTGTATTTCTATTTATGAAGGATCCTTACTTTAGTATTCTACTATTTGTTGGTGTATTTTCTTTTATACTACTTGTAATAAGTTTCAGAGATCATTACCTTTTCAAGATGTCAGTTTTTCTCTATGAATATAATTTTTAATTCAAAATAGAGTCTAGCACATAACATATTACTAAAATTGGAAAATCAATAAGGCTTCTTGAATCTAAAATTTATATTCTATTTTAATTTTTTTTATGTAGTCTTAATAATGGTTCATATATGTCACTATCACTATAAAAGGAATGGAATGGTTATATTTTTATAAATATAAAAAATAAATGCCGTATAATGGTTGGATTGGTGTAACCCGATCCAATTTATATACTGTTTGGGCCGGAATATTGCGGCCCGTATTGGGCACATTTCCGCATCTTCCATTGGTCGAGATCTATAGTGAGATCATAGAGCGTTAAAGAGGGAAACATGACCCTACTCTAAGGGTCTGGGGACCGAAGGCCCCTATACGAAATTTTGGTTCACTCTAGCAGAACAGACCGAATGACACTGATAGGGCACTATAGTATGGTAGACTTTGGATTCAATAGTATAATAGCTCCTTAGATATCCATTCGCTAGACAATGTAAAACCTATGTCTTCAGTGGACACATTTCACTATATAGATGCAAGCTTCTTATGCGATTAGTGGAACCATGGACCGTATTCCTCCATTTGCAGTCTATTTCCGGATAAGGTTTTGCGTGTTAGAATCTCTGATAAATATCCTGGTAAATTGTGCTACCAAATCATAAGGAATTTATGTCTCTCCATGGATGTAGGGATCACTTCCAAAACCATTTAAATCTCTGTGTCCATGTTATTTTATCCCTTTTACACTTCTATAAATTGTTTCTTTATTTCATTAAAACTCCTAAAATTTCCACATGAATAAATACCTATGTATAAGGGAATTTGGAAAACACAAAAAAACTCCATGAAGTTCATTTCATGCTTTCATAATGGTTCTCTTCTTTCCTCTAGTTCTTTGTATTTTTTCAATTTTACTCTCTATACTCCAATTTTTTTTTTAAAATTACACTTTATGGTTAAGTGGTAACCTCACATACAATTGGATTCAAACCAAAATAGCTTATTTAAAAATTAAAATCAAAGAGAGAAATAAACTCCTTGAAAATCAAAAACACCCATGCATCTTTCCAATCACCACTGAGTCACCTAAAGTCATAAAACTCGAGTAGCGATCCACCTTGAACTGTGCCCAAGAAAACTGATTATTAAAGATTCAAGGAAAATGGTTTACACATTTGATCTTCTTATGTTACTCGGTAGTGACCAAGTAGTGTTATTGTCGTTAATAGTTAGTTTGATGAGTTACCACCTATATGTTAATGATGTATTAGAGTAAATGTATAAATAAAATGTTTAACATTCACAACTTTCTGTTAAGAATATTATTTAATTATTGTATTAATTTAAATGAAAGAATACATAAAAACTCGGGATGTTACAAATATCAACTATAATTCCCCCACATTTTCTTATATGACTATTACATCATTTATGAGATAAATAAAACAATATTAACACATATTAGTATCAAATGCTTACTAATCTTGATGAAATTAGGTTCATACATCACATGCACATAATAAAACATAAACATTATTCAAATACATGTCTTTTATCCTTCTAAAAGCTATAACATTATCCTTAGTATATGTAATAACCAGAGGATATTCCACAATGAAGTGGGTGAGCTAAAATATCAATAAAGGGGAGGGATAAAATAGAATGAATAAGAGACATGAATCAATTGTACATGAGTGAGGATAATCCTCATCATTATATCATAATCATAAAATTGTCATCAAAACATGAGTGAAACAATCGAAAAAGGTGTAAAATTTTTCATATGCATAATAATGAAACATCATAACATTATGGTCAAATACAAAACATAGTTGTGAAAAAAGGTAGAATCTTGTTTATGATTAATAGATGTTTATAAATCATTATCATCATAATCCAAATCAATGTTTTTCATTTTCTAAATAAACGACTTTTATGGTCGAGTGGAAACATCACAAATTACTCGAAACGAAAAATAAAAAAGAACAAAAAACAAAAAATCAACTTAAAAAACACCCACTCCATTAAATTCAAATTCAAATTAAAAAAGACAGCACACATCATCACAAAAAACTACAAGTTACCTAGAGATTCACACCATACCCACCAATCAACATCATCTACATCCACATTCCAATGTCCGTGAGTACCCAACAAAATCTCATCGGTGTCACTGTACATAACCACCAGATAACAAAACGATTAAAGCCACACTAGAACACCTACACTGGAAAACACCATATACATCATGTAATAAAAAACCAAAATCAGTGCTCCTCATCCATCAAGGATCTCCATCAGTAGGGAATGGACCACGAAAACTGGAATAGACCGCAACATCATGGGTGAGACACCATATCCTCCATTCCAATATCAACATAAACACCATCATAATTGTGAATTAAGATAATATCATGTTCATTCATAGTATATATAATATCATGAGATATATTATATTAACCAATGCATTTTATGGATATATAATTTCAGGTCCACCCATCACATCATCAAATGATAATAATCATGCATTTCACATGGATTGAGAATAATTATAGTCATTAAATAAACTCATGGAAATGAATGATTTTTTTAAAGGTTATGTAAAGAATATTTTTAGGAATAACTTTTGGGGTACCCAAATTAATAAGGGAAATAATATAAGGAATAAAACATCATAATTCTTGATTGGAGAAGAAATAGCTCAATAAGAGTCAATGTGGTGTTTTACAAAATATAGTCTCTTTGAAAAATCATTTTATTTATCTCAAAAATAATTTTGATATGGTAGAACCATGTATATACCCATAAAAAGAGGGAAAAATTATTGAATGGACATTTTAAGGATATTATAGGTATTTCTATACTGATGATAAAGTGAAAGAGGAGACAACCCAAAAAGAAGGTAATGGGTCCATGAATTCCCCTACCTTAATTCTTGAATTATTTCTTATCTATTCCACCTCATTTATAATAAACATAGGTTTATTAAAACATGGAACCATAAGTGAAGTTTGTTTTTTCAATTTTAATGAATTAAAATAATTTGGTTATATTTCATAATTATCATTGTTTAGGGTGAAACATTTTTGTATCATATTTTCCTCTAAATATCTTATCTTTCTTCAATTTAATAATATTTATTTCTTTATTATGATACATTTTAAGGATTAAATCTAGAAGATTATAAATAAATATATTTATACATTTATATATTATAAATAATTTATTATAATCATCCATAATGTTGTTGTTAAAACCTTATCATTTTAATGATCACAAATCATGTTTATTATATTTCTAATTAGATTAATGTTTTATGATAGAACATAACTTTTAGGAAAAAAGTAGCTAACCATATATGTCATATTAGTTCAAACAATCTTCCATTAACTGTGAAGATCTACTATTAGTTAAATCAGATCTGCTGGTGGACTACATCTATTTTTAGACTCTATTGTTGATGGATATACCATTGCAACTAACAACCATTAGACTCTGCTGCTAGAGAATCTACCATTGAGGACATCTACCACCTGTTCAATAGATATACTACTGATGATATATATTACTAGAAGATCTATAACTTTCATATCTAACACTGATAAGTTCTACCTATGGTTCATCAGATCTATCATTGACAAATCTTCCACTAGACTTTGCTACTGTAAGACTTTATCTATCACCAGACTTGATCTACTACCATTGTTGATCAACCATTAGAGTTGATCTACCACCAGTATGTTCTACCACTGGGTGGGTCTACTAATAGTAAGGATTTACTGCTAGTATGCTACCTCTTTTTCTATATTCAATCATCAGAATTTAAAACCTCTAATGGAAATTTGGAAGAATTAAATGCTAACAACATGAAATGGATTTAAGAATTATTATTCCTAAACCCCTCCATGGATGATTTTTAGAAAAAACATGACTTTCCTAATCGAGTCATCAGTATGAGGATCCAATAGTTTGTTATTATTATTCTTCAATAGATAATCTGTCCTAGAGAGTTATATATTCTATATAACTCTCTCATACAGGGTAGTAAAACAATCGTGTATGGATTACAAAATTGAACACAAAATTTCATATACTGAATTAGATTAAAATCCTAATAAACATTTGTGTGGAAAGACCATGGGAATTTTCATACATAAAAAAGTATTTTTCTAGACACTAAAATTTCCTATGTTCCTTCACTTTTTGCAGAAACTGTTGGAGCTCCTCACACAAACAAATACAACGACCTTTGAACATATGAATCTTTCCATATCGAGAAACATTATATTTTCTTATCTCTACACATATTTTATCTATTTTTTATCTTTACTACTGAGTAGTGTGTTGCTTTAATCTATTTATTTATACACACTATCTTATGTATAAAACTGAAGTGTGCTTTACATTCTTTCTTAAATTTTCTCTTTTATATACTGACGACAACTGAAGAATAGGTCATGGGTATCCAATTTATTATTTCTATATCGCATATAACTTTGGAAGAGTATTTGATCCTAGATAGACGAATATGCTATTGTTTGTAAATTGTAATATATTTTGGGGATCGAAAGTTTATTATTTAATAAACTACTTGGAATAAGCAGATATTCAGGTTGAAGGGAATAAGACTTAGCTGGAGACTAAACCCCTAGTTTAATTCTATTGTGTGTTTTATTAGTTTCGTATTATTTATTTCAAAGTTATAACTATATCTATTTTCAAAATCTATAAACAAAATTTTTATTTGATAGTTAGTCTAAATTTGTGTTTATATAAAGTGTTTTTATATATAGATTAATTAAAAAAGTTAAAGTTATTTTAAATATTATTTTAACTAAGCATTAATCTTATATTTTTAAAATTATTTAGAATATAAAAATTATATATTTCTACTATTTTTTAACTAGGTGTTTATTTTTAAATTGATTTTTGTTTTTAAAGTGTTTTTAATTGAAATTTGTTTTCCAACTCAATTGATATCCCCTCTTGAGTTACTCACTCAGACCAATATCTGGTATCATATGTGTTTTAAAATATCTTTCAACTGAGATTTAGTTGTCTTTTAATGATATTAAATTTCTATTTTTATAAATTTAATTCTTTATGGATAATAATATACAAGTGTGATCTCCTACTAATCGGATTCCTTATTTTAATATAATGAACTAAGATCAATGGAATATTACAATGAAAATGTATCTTGAAAGAATAGGTTTCGAAATTTGGAATGTAATTGGGGACAAATATGAATTACTCAAAACTACTAGAACTAGATGGAGTGATCATAAAAAATTAGATTATAATATTAATAATAAAGATATAAATGTATTATATTTTCATTAAGAAATAAAGAGACTAATAGATCATCTACTTGTACTACTACATTTGAAATTTGGGATACAATAGTTGTTTATTGATAAGGAACATATCATATAAATGAATTGTGTTTGAATAATTATACTATTAAATATGATACATTTAAAATTAAACATTATGAACCAATTTTTGATATGTATCTAATGTTCAATGAGATCATGACCACAATACATTCACTAGAGAACCTAATTTATAAAAAAGACCATGTGATGCGCCTATTGAGGTGTTTACCAGATAGATGTAGAGGTACTTTAGTGCCAATTCACTTTCCTGTGAAGCACATTTGAATTTCAAAATATTTGAAATGGATGTAAATAGTGAATTCTTAAATGGTTATATTGTTGTGGATATTTTTTATGAACAACCCTAGATTTCCAAATCAGCATTTTCCAATTCATGTTTTTATTTTATCAAAATATTTATAGGATTTAAAGCAATATCCTGGACCATGGTATGATAGGCTTGGATCTTTTTTAATTTTATAAATGTTTTTAAAATGCATTGTTGATCCTACCTTATATATAAAAAAAATTCAAAAGATATTTTAGTTGTAAAAAATTATATTGATGATATAATTTTTAGGATCTTTTAAAATTTCCTTGTGGACCCATTTTTCAAAAAAAAAGTTACAAAGTGAATTTAAAATAACTTTAATGGGTGAGTTATAATTCTTTGTTGGTTTTAAAATATCTCAAAATGAATATGGAATGATTTTAAATCAATGTAAAAAAATGACCTAATACAATTTAGTTTTGATAACACAAAAAGTAAAGATACTTCCATGAGTATAACCTATAAGTTGGATCAAGATAAATCTTATAAATTAGTTGATCAAACCAATTATATAGGTATGCTTGGAATATTGTTATACATAACTGATAGACGATAAGACATATTGTTTAGTTTTTTTATGTGTGCCAATTTTCATGAAAATATTGAACATTATCATTTAGTTTCTATCAAAATAATTTTCAAATACCTCAAGTATACAACCAATTTTAGAATGTTATATCATAGAGTAAAATCATTTGATTTAGTGATTTATTCATATACAAGTTTTGGAGGTTGTAAGATAGATACAAAAACACATTTGGAGTATATCTGTTTTTGGGCAAGTCACTAGTTTCTTGGTTAAGTAATAAAAAAAATTATGTTTCATAGTCTATCGATGAGGCTAAATATTTAGCTTCACGAATTTCTTGTGCACATATGCTTTGGATGAAACAAACTTTACTATATTATGGATATATATTTTGACATGTCCATATTAATTGTAACAAAAAACATGGGATTTTTTTCCAAGAAGCTTATATATAATTCTAGGGCAAAACATATTGATATAAAACATCAATTTTTAAGAGACTATTTCCAAAAAGATGATATAAATCTTGAATTCATTGGAACTGAACATCAGCTGGCTAATATATTTACAATGCCCATGAATTCAGAGAG
Source organism: Viscum album (assembly GCA_963277665.1). Taxonomy (NCBI): domain Eukaryota; kingdom Viridiplantae; phylum Streptophyta; class Magnoliopsida; order Santalales; family Viscaceae; genus Viscum; species Viscum album. The sequence continues at coordinate 233,192,286 of OY728119.1, forward strand.
ACATGTACTTGGAATGATAATATTTAGTTAGTTATTTTTTATTAGAGTGAAATTCTAGGATGATTGACCATTGGAAGGTATACTATTGGTAATTGACTATCGGATAATCAACCATTTGAGATCTACATTTCAAAATCCATAGTTTGAGATCAAATGTTTAGGATCCAACATTGAAAGATCTACCGGTTCTATTTTATATGACTACATTTTTCATTGAATTTTTATTCGATTTATTTATTCATATTTTATTATATTTTAAAATATCAAATCCGTAAATGTAAAATTTATAGTAAATTATAATTTGAGAACCCTCTCTCACTCGTGCATCCTTTTGAACTTCTTGACTCCCATTTTCTCTTGACCTGCAACCCACTTACTTTTCCCTTCTTCCTTAGATTTGGTGCATTGGTGAGAGTAAAATGTGACTTAGAATCATCTTCTAAAGGATATCACCCTTATAAGAAATTGTGAGAAGAAACTAGCCACAATGATGATGTAGTCAAATCGAAGAATTTTCAGTTTTCATCTCGTGTTGTCATTGTTGAAAAAAAAATATTTATTGGTTGATTTTATGAATTTCATTGGTTTCCAGGGTGATTCAGGACCAGGTAAGGATTGAATGGTTCCCAAATAACGATTGATAATTTTATCCAAGATTGGTTCACTAATTCTATCAGTATTTTGAGAATCTTTTTAGGATGAAAAAGGATTTTTTAAACTCTATGATTGATTGTCAAGTCATATCCTTTTTCTCAAAGCAGTGGGAAAGATGACTATATGTTTCTCAAAAGGGTATTTTTAATGACTTTCAGGGTTCCTTTATGAGTGACAGTGAGTTGTTTTTATGTGGAAACACTACTATAATTAACATAAAATTCCACTTTGAGAAGGACTATTACTGATGAAATCAATAAATAATGTTGGATTACGTTTATGTTTATCTAGCACATGCTGTATTCTGGGAAAGGGTATTTCAGCATAATGAGTTATTAGAATGTTTTTCTTTTATTTCATATTAAAGGTGGAGATAAAATAAATGTATGTAGATATTTAATGGTACATATGATGTAGATGAGAAATTATACTTCTAGATCTAATTATTTTATATATCATATTATCATACATCTATGCTGGAAGCCAATGGTTTAGTACCCGAAGATAAGAAAGTATTAGTAGAATGTGGTGGATTTTTTGATCCAATTTTCCCGTAAGAGGGTGAAGGATAATTATAATTCATGGTTAAACAAATGGGTTGCAGAAAATAAAAATTTATAAAATGAATTCAACCATATTCAATACCCTACAGGACCTTAATATATTATTGACCGTGTTTTAAAACCATATGAGGTTGTTTCGTATTCTTGATTTGCAGAAGTTGAAGAAGATATAGAAATTGAAGAAAAAGTAAAATCATTGTTGGTCTATATTGGAAAAAGAAGTGATCCAAATATTTTCAAAAGTGAAAATATATCTTCTGGATATGAAATTACAACTCTTTCCCATCCAAATTGAGAAATTATGTCAAAATAATGAGATGAAACTGAGGAGGCTGAAGTCTCAAATGAAGAAAAAGATGAAAAAATTCTTCTTCTAACTCAAATATGGTAGTTATTGTTCTTAATGATGAGAATGGAGATGATGATAATAATGGTCATGGAGATGATTATTAAAATACTATGAGTCAAGATGATAATGGTTCTTTTGATAGAGAAGTGAAAAAGTACTAGTCATGTTTAGTATGTTTCTGAAAATCGAGAACTTGTTCATGGTTATGTTAAAACACTTTCAGAAGGTAAATAATATATTAGTTATAGAGCTGATCTTAAAAATCCTATTGATGAGACACCTGGTAAAGGTGAACAAAAATCACCTACAAAAGGGGATAATTCTACCAGATGGGTTCAATTTGGACTTGACTACTCATCATTAGATAAAGATGGAGGAAGTTATAATTATCGAAATAGTCCACCAAAGTATGATGGACATGCTATATCAGTTTTTAGAACATATCCAAAGGGATCTCAAATTGAGAGAATTGATGAAGTAGGGAGGTTACAAGACTTACCTACTAATGTGCCTTCAGTCGAACATGGGTATGGAGACGCTGGTCATTCTATCTCGAAGATGATTCAATCTCTAGTTCCTACACCATCTATACCTTAAGGATAAATATAGAAAGATGAATTGGATACAATGATGATAATAATTTTACCAGATTTTAATAGGTTACATAAATCCACATATCGGAGAGTAACCCAGATTAATGAATGAGAAATAAGACATATATTTGAGTTATCTATCTTCCACAATCAACTAAAGATGATGGTAAAAATTTAATGAAAATTGAAAAGAGGAAGTTAACCAACCAGATATATGAAGCGAGATCCATTATGCATGAAATGAAATGAAATTTTGATACCATGAAACTATCTTAATTTGAGAGATTAGAGTCCTTACCTATTTTCTTTTATTTAACCTCTACTACTCCACCTCCAACTGCCCCTTATTTTTATGATGAGATGATCCATTCTATTGTTAGATAAGAGAATAATAATGTATTGAGTGATATTCTTACCTCCCATTAGGAAGAACCTTGGTAGATTGGACAACATGATTAGAACATATATAAATTTGTTAGGTAATGTTTAAATGAAGCTCGATGTGATAGAGAGACTACAACTAAGGAAATATTGTAATACCTCTCCATAATTTTCACGAAACACTAACTCAATTCACATTTTAAATTTCTTTCTGAGATCAATGGAAGCCTCTTCTATCCCTGATGCTAAAAGAATTGGTGAATCATCTCAATGTTTTTTCTCCTCTAATAATGATTTTTATTAAGTTGAAGAATGATTTATTTAGGGAAATGGAGAGAGGTAACAACATAATTATGGATTTTTTGAACTTGATAAATCCTTTTTTGAATGCTTTTCTGACTATAGTAAGATAACTTGAAGTCATTCCTAAGTTTACCATCACCTCTGTACCTTCTATAACACCACTTTATTCTTTATTTCAACCTTTTGAGATATCACCAGTTGAGGTTGTTCATTATATTCGTCTAGTAGTGATCAGAGAGATTCCTAATACTTCTGCAACCTTAGCTTCACCCTTAGTACATCATGTCACTAGAAAATGAAATTATCTAGTCATTCCTATGTTCAATCGATCTAAGAGTGGTTCTAAATCAGATTATACTTTGATAGGGATTTTATTTTTCCCTTTTATTATTTCTTGAGATGTAATTCTTGATATTTGAATCTAATGAAACTCCATTTTAATCATCTTACAATCTTTCATAGTCATTTATTTTATTTTCATATATTTTTTATAATCCCAAAATGGGGAGTATTATAGAGTGAAATTTTAATAATATGAAAAACATAATTATTAAAGTGTTTAAAAATAATGATTAATATATTAATCATGACACTCTTTATTTTCATATATATTTTTCACTTATATGTTTTCATATACATGGCTATAAACTGTCATGATTTGTGATCATCAGGGGGGATTTTGGCGCGTATTTAATTTAATAATCACCAATTAAGTTTTATGTATTTATAAAAAAATTAGTGATTTATAATAGTACATCATTTTTTTGAAAAACATGACTAAGTATAGATCTACCATTATTTCAAACAATATAATTTTAGATATAAATATATACTATTAGTTCAATCAGATCTACTGATTGGATATATCTACCATCACACTCTACTGCAAAAGGACTTACTATTGAAACCATCAACCATCAAACTCTACCGTTAGATCATCTACCATTGTGGGAATATACCACCATTTTAGTAGATCTACCACTTGTTCACTAGATCTACCACTAATCAGATCAATAATTAGATGATCTACCATTTTTAGATTAACCACTGATCAAATCTATAGTTATTTCAGTAGATCTACTATTGATAGATCTATTTCGGGACTATTCTACTTCCAGTATTAATGTACCACCAGGCTTGATCTACTTCCAGATTCAATCTACCACTAGTTTATGCTACCGCTGGGGTGATACAATATTAGTAAGGATCTACCGCTAGCATTCTACCATTGCTATCCAGATTCTCTTATTCAAATTTAAATCCCCCAAAATATAGTTTATGGAAGTAGATACTCATAGTATGATGTGGATTTAAGAATAATTATTTCTAAACCACTCCATGGATTATTTGAAGAGAAAGTCAGACTTTCCTGATATAGTGTACAGTACGAGGATCAATGATTTTATTATTATTGTTCTTCAACTGATAATTTGTTCTATATATTCAATTGAACTCTCTCATGAGAGGTAGGTGAGGAATGACGTGTGTATTATATAGTTGAACCCAAACCATCATATGATGAATCATATACAAATTATAATACACCTTTGTGTGGAAGGACGCTGGAAATCTTCAGAAAAAAAACCTGAGGAATTTTTTCAGACTATATAATACACTATTTTTTTCACTTTTTGAAGAACATGTTCGAGATCAAGAAAAGAAAAATACGAGGACCTTTTAACATCTAAAGATATTCATATCAATCTGCATCATCTTTTATTATCTTTATTCATTCATTGTAATTTTCAGGGCTTTACTTTTGAGTGGTGTGTTTCATTACTTTGTTTATCTATACACCCTATATCCTATACCAAAATAGAGTGTGATTGAAATGCTTTCCCAACTTTTATCTTTTTTATACCCATGGAAACTATGGAATAGGTCATGTCTGACACATGTTTATAGTTTTTATCCCATATATAACTATGTAAGAGGCTTTGATCCTAGACTGTCATGTGTACTATTATTTTTAAAACTCGATATATGTTTTGGATAAAACATTTATTGTATAACAAACCAGTTGGAAGCTGGTAATTTTCATGTATAGGGAAATAAGTCTACGTTTGATTCTGAACCCCTAGTTAAATTATTTTATTTGATTTATTAGTTTTTTTTCAACTTTTAAAAGTTAAACCTATATTTATTTTAAAAATATATAAACTAAAAATTTATTTGATATTTTGTCATAATTTGTGTTTATATAAAGTGTTTGATTATGTAACATAATTTGAAAATTTAAAGCGACTTCAATGATTATTTTAACTGAGTCTTAATCCTACTTTTGAAAAATTATTTAAAAGATCAAACTTATATAATTACACTATTTTAATTAATTGGTTTTTTATTAATTTTACTTTTTCATTAAAGTGTTTTTAATATTAATATTATTCGGAACTCAACTCACACCCCCTCTCGAGTTACTCATTCTAACCAACAATTGTGATAATTAAAGAGTTGTCAACGTCCCATTGGGAAATTAATAGATCATTAATGAGGCATTGTCCAATGTGATGGAGGGAGAAGTTTGAAATATAAATAAACCATAAATATAATCAATAAATTATGATAACATCATTAATATAATGATAACTTACTACATAATTCATATTATAAGATTTTTTTGAATGTAATAGTGAAAAGAGGAGGATATAAAAAATATGATAAAAAATTGATGATAACATACCCTCTTATTAGTGTTTCATCCCTTATATGACACAAAAATTATGAATTCATGGAGTTGAGTGACTCAATAATCTCCAAAAGGTTTCTATGGGGATTTAGAGAAGAAATTTGGGTAGATATTTGGTATTTGTATGTGGAAGTGAAATGGTTTTCTAAGGGGATTGAGATGAGGTATTTATAATTGAAGGGGTGAATATTTTTAGGATAAAATATTGAATAAAATATAAATTACATAAAAAACATTATAATAGTGATATTCATGCCATTTTAAGTTATATTTTAATAAAATAAGATCATTTTTAAAAATTTATGGATTTCCAAAACTGAATTAATTGCGTTATTAAAAAAAAGTGGAAAAGAGGCAAATTGTTATTTTAATGGGATACTTTAGACATTATACTTTGCAAAATAATTTTACGGTTTAGAAAATATTTATTGAATTTTAATTACTAATTAATATCATTTATTATTATTTGGTCTATTAGAAACATCTACATTTTATTATATCATTATTTTATCTATAATGATGTAATTTAACAGAACACTTATGAAAAAAACTATTTTTTACTATTCAACTAAAAAATGAAGCATTTAAAAAAAATACCAAAAAGTAACCCTTAAACAATTTCGATGTGATGATTTAAAAAATAAAGTTAATTTTAACAAAGAAATTAATCACATGTAATTTCATTCTTTAATATAAATAATTATGATTTTTATGAAATATATTACATTACAGTTTATTAAAAAAATCATATAGTTTTGTTGACATTTCAATAATGATACTTATTTCATTTCATTATATATTTACACTTTCTTAAATTACACTTTATAAATAATTTTTATTTTACATTTTAATATTTAGAGACCATATTTCTATTCCAATGGTTAAGTTACTGTTCACAGTGGTAAGGTTGGTATTCCTACCAGACATGTTATTATTATAATGGTCATATTACTATTGAAATAGTCATATTCCCTCTTATAAATTTCACTTTATTCTACTAAAAAAAATTTACAATATTTCCTATGAATGTTCTATGTTTTTCTTTTATAAAATGCTGATTTGTTTACTAATATTTTTTTATAAATTCTCGTTGATCTGAGTTTCCTCATTCTAGTTTTTATATTTTCTATTTTTTTACCATTTTAATTTTTTTGAATTTTCATGAGTATAAATTCTGACTAATGTAACAATTTCTTCTAATAAAATAATGTTTTGTTCATATATCTATGTACTATATGTTAAAAATACTATACAATATAATATAGAATGCATTTAATCAAGAAATAAATGACATTTATATGTTTTGGGTCATTACAATACCATAGTAACTAATCATATAAAACAAATATTCAATGTATAGGGAATTGACTTCATAGGCCCATTACAAATATATTTAAGAAGGAAATATAATTTAGGTTGTGATTATTATATCTCTAAGTGGGTGAAATTTTAATCTAGTTCCACCAATAATGTAATGGTATTAACTAATTTTCAATAGGACATATTCACACTATTCAACATTCTTAAAACAATTATCTTCAATTAAGGTAAAAGTTTTTATAATCTTCCATGGGGAAATTTTATTGGGAGATATATAATACAATGAAAATTAATCATATTACCATACCAACCACAAATGATTAGACATGTGGAAATATCTAATAATAAAATAATAAGTATATCATTGAAAATAGTGATTGGAAGCATGAAGGATTTGTTAATTAATCTTGATGGTGCATTGTTGGTATAACATATAACATAAAAGACACTACTTTTGATTTCACACTTTTAGTTGGTGTATGGGAAACCATGTCACATTTTAGATACACTATTTTCTAAACCATATATGATTTTGAAGGATTTAAAATATATGGATAATGATTCAGGAAGGAAAATACTGATTCAAAATGATGAGACTAAGGGTATATGAAGATGTAATTTTTATTAGGAAACTATTTTCAAAATTAATGTTAAAATTTGATATAACCTAAACACTAAATGGAAATAGCTTCAATATAAAAATACATTATTTTAAATTAATTTAATATTTTCCCCATGAATTCTCATGTCTAGAAGGTTAGTTCCATACAGTGTTATAATATTTCTCTCATGCAACAATGGAAATTCAATGAAGTAATGACACATCATTCAATGTGAATGGACAATTGTTAAAGAATTATATTGAGACTTATTCACCATGATCATTGACTAAAACAAATATGGAGCCTAATGATTCTAACATTTTATATATCAATGAAAATTATGAAACCCATGTTTGTTTCAAGGACATTTGTTTATTTCACCTTACTTTTAAGAGAAATATGATTTGTTTTGTAGACTAAGACTTTATATTTTTCATTAATTATATGGAAATAAATCAAGGAATCTTCAAAATCCCCTAAAACACAAAATATATTAGTGAAATAGAGGATACATAGAAGTTGGGAATCAATAATTTAAAGAAGAATATAGTTTTTGAATATATATAAACTAGAAAATAATTGAACAAAAAAATTCTTGTGTAATTTTTGGATGATGTACCCAATGAAAACATTAGAAATTTCCACAAAAAATGGATTAATTTTCATTCTATAGTGAGCCAAAACTTAACTAATAATTAAAATTAAATCAATTCCATGAATACTTTATCTATTATCAATCTATATTATATTATCCGAACTCATTTATAAAACATTTTCATTGTTAATATTCTGAATCTAAAAATTATTTTTATCAAAAAAGAGATAAATATTCCCCAAAAAACATATCCCATTGATGACGACGTGTCACTTATATAATTATATCTAATTATGAACTAACAACAAAAGAAAAATCCTAACAAAAACCATGTTTTTAAATATTTATTATCATGTATAATGTATAGAGATTATTTTTTAAAATTCCCCCTACCAAGAAACCACATGGTGTCTAAGAATTATCTTACATTTTTATATCAGTGTGAAATCGCAATACCCATTCCTCTGAGATGAAAAAATTGTATTGTGTTGGACCATAACATGTCATGTAAAATATACTTTCATCATGCATTATGGATCATAATCCCCAATTTCATTATTTCAATTTCATTAGGAAAAATTGGTTCAATAGTAAGGGAAACAAAGGTCCAAATTGATTGGAACACCAGTTATAGTATAATCAGTAGAATAGACAGAAAGAATGGCAAGAGAGAAGAATGAAAAGAAGACTCCCCAAGGACACTTCTTGAATAAATCATAAACTATACAATTAAACTTACAAGCATTAATTAAATGTTTTCTCCCCAATATTTCAATCCATTTTAACAATAATAATTTATGTGGTACTTTGGCTAATCCACCTCAGTAATTCTACCATTACACTGAACCTTTACTAATTTCTAAACAACCATCCATATATCATCCCTTTAACCCATTTCCTTAAATCCGCACCCAAAATATCCTTCCCCATTGAAAATACCTTTTATTATTTTTATAGGTAAACCACACTTCTAATCCATCATCAACCCATCTAGAAGAACCCCATATCCTCTATAAACCTACCACTTCATCTAATCGAAATATTAAACCATGTAAATGGCCACTAAAATTACCCTTTCCCAAACCCAAATGATTGCTACAATATATGACTAATGATACTTCCTCTATCTAGACCCCAAAAAATAAACAATCATTTCGAGCCAATTCCTTTCTCAAAGTGGATAAAGTGTTGTCCAACTTCTAATAATGTGTTCACTAAAAAAATGAACCAAATTTTTTTAAAAAAATTTAAAACAATGATGATAAATTAAAAAAATAAAGGATTGTTATATTCTAGTTATGATTGTAATGATGCATCATATTTTTACAGATCTGACAGTGAAATATATAAATTTTATATTACATGTTTGAGATGAGCCCTATATAATGTTCACATATGAATATCATCATATATTTTTGTATCTCCATGGGGAAGTTACCTTCTTATTAGGCTGGGAAAATTCGACAATTTCACTAGTGTAGTGACTTAAATTAGTCTATATAATAGTGATTTTGTAAACAATTTGGATAAATTACACATTATGGATTCGAAAAGCGACTACTCATAAGAGATGTGGGATGAACTAACAAAAGATCTACTTATTACCTATTATAAAGCATCAAATAAAAGTAATGAATTAATTATATTGATGAAAATAATTCTATATTGAATAATAACTCATTCATGGTTTTCTAAGGAAGATAGAAAAGTAGATATTAGATAACATGATATGATTATTTGGCATAACATGTTTAATGGTACTCCATCTGATCTACATTAGTCCATGTTTCTGTGTGCCCCAATGCTCAATATCACTATCGTCATCTCCACCTCATCAGTGAGAACCCTCTATAAATGAACATGCAGTGCAAGATAGAAACAAAAAGTATAAAAAAAAGCCAAAACAAGAAAATGACATAATAAAAAATATTATAGGATACATACAAACCAGAGACCACAATATTAGAATCCAATTCACCAAATTTATATCATCAATGATACGGATGAATGTACACCAATGCACCATCACTAAAATGGAACGAGCATCCAGAAACTACCTCACATCCAAAAAATAACTAGATCACTAGAAATCTCATTATCGGCAGAATCGCACAACGTCCATTCGATGAAGCGCTAGCCTGAGCCACCATCCGGGCTACAACATATCATTCACTAAAGGACTACTTCTCTATAAAAAAAATATAGACTACCTCTCTAGAACATAATTCCACCAATGATAGCCAATCAAACAAATCCATCAAACCCAAACCCATTGCCACTGAAACATAGGGTCAACCCCTCGGGAAGGGAAAAACACATTGAATGTGATACCTCCTCCAGTGAATATGCCTTAAGTAGAACATGTCTAACAAATATTCAAGCTATGTCATAGAAAATTCATTCCCAATGCCGTGATCCAACATTAATAAGCTTAGGAGAGTAAGAGAAACATCATATAACCACTATGGAAATGTATGTGAACTAACACTACTTAGAGTTAGAAGGTTCATCTCCAATACCGAAAATGACTCCCAAGAATGATATCTAAGCATATCTAGATAGAGTCCAATGAATATGTCTTCTGTTCAGAACCACTCCAAAATAAAGGAACCGAATATTGGTGATCCCCATAGAACAAAACAAACTGGAAGAAGAAGAGGATGAGTCGATAATAAAGGAGGAATCGTATAGACCAAACACCAGAAAAGACAAATCGATTAATTGAAGAAAACATAGAAAAAAAAACCTATGAGAACTAAAAAAATAGTGAATAATAATGGTAAGGAAGGTAATTTAGAGTCATTACCGAATAATATACTAAGTTCCCCCTCTGAAATGTCAAATATATCGAGTTTCCCACATTTACAATTATATAAATTTGAAAACAATAATGAAATATTTATGTTTGGAAAGAATCATTTTATATGGATTAATATATATTTGAATAGTCATACCACGATCAATTAAAAAATTATATGACCCTTCCTCGAAAAACATAACTAACAAAATTGAAAATGCAATGTTACACGTTCTTATCCATTTTATTTTCTACATTATGGGAATTATTAAAATATGTTTCTATTTGATGGAAATACCAGTTGACCCAAAACCAATATCACCCCATAAACACATAGAGACCCCTCCATCTACACACTAGGAAGATTATACCACTATAATTTCAACTATTGATCTTAATATTTATATATACCACATAAATACTATTAATTACTATTGGGGTTAAACACTTAAACCCTAAAACATCTATGATCCACTGTCACATTTTGTAAGGATAATTATATGATAAGTAAAATTAATCAATTAGTTACAAATGAATAGAGTAGGTTTCTTCAAAAATTGTGCTACTACAACTAAAAAATATTGAGTGTAGAAAGTTAAATGAAAATATATATAACGTGCTTTAGCTTAGTGTGTTCCTACATGAATAGTGAGAACAACTCTCAGGTAAGGATTTTGTTATAAAGAAATAATGGATGAAAAACAAATTCAGACTCTATGAAAGAAAATAAGAACGATAAAAACTATACAAGGAGGCTGGCCTTGATGAAATAGATGGAAGTGGTGAAATGTATCCTGTAGAGTCAAATTTGTCCACTCCTAGATGAAATCATGCACAAAAAAAGATTCATATCTATAAAAGATAAAAGAAATTGAATTTCTATAGAGCTATGAATCTAAATTGAAACCTAGTTATGATGAAATATAGTTCATGATCTGAAAACTTTTTTGAAGCTCAGTCCTTCAGAATCCAAAAAACAAGTTGATTCTCCACCAAATATTCAGAAGAGAGGTACTCTAGTTGTAGGAGGTGACATGAGCTCGATATAGGGGAGAAAATATGGTCAGAATACCCTAGTACTACATATTAAAACTATGAGAAAAATTATTCTCTATGAAAGAAACTTCACTTAGGGAACTCATAGAGTGAAAAAGATGAAAAAAACTTTCATCGAGAGAACTGATCAGCTCAACCCAAACAACTAGCAGGGTAATGATGGCAGGTGGGGGATATTAATATGGAATAGCTAGAGGCACAAGATAACAACTGTGTGGATGACCCAAATCAAAGTCAGCAGTTTGTGTAACTAAAGAAGGGATAGTGTATAGGATATGTGGTTCAACATGATTGGCATACTGGTGGAACCTCATATCGAAATCGAGTAAAAAAAAACACACCTAAGACAAATCAGGGTTGTTGGATGTCCTTACATCAACGATCCCGATAAAGTCATTATCCCGATGATGAAACCAAATACATGGGTATAGAAATAATTGAGTAACTGAAAATAAAACCATGTGAACAACCCCCCTATAGTCATATAAGCCTAGGAAAATAAACACCTGTAGATTCCAAAAAAGTCAGTAACTCTCAGAGGAAGTTTTGAAATGACAAAAAGAGGTTATATTTCTAATCAGAGGCCCAGTCCGGATGCCCAGGAAGTGGTGCTCGATATAAAGGAGGACTTGCACAAAATAATATTGTGTGCACGAAGCATCCCTGGGATTCGCATAATCGAGCCGATGGAGCATGTTATTTTGCGCGCCCCGGTGCCATGCGGTGAAGCTTTACACGCCAACAGTTCCCAGTGCAGAAGATTTCGCATGCCGCCTGGATTCCACGCCAACCGCTTCCTATAAATAGAAGGTGATCCCAAATGGTTTGGTGTTGAGGAATTCAGAATGGCTCCCGTGCATGCAATTCGGTCTCCCACACACGCAAGATGACTTCCAGGTAATTCCTCTTTTCACACAACTTTTCCCCGGGGTTCACCTTTGCACGAAACTCCACTGGCATAAGTGAATTTTCCCACTCTTCCAGGTTCTTCCCTTCTACGCGATCCATGCCTCATGCACACAATCCCCTTCTGTGCGCGCAGTCCCAATCCTTTGCGTGCAATCATCTCTCTGTGCAATCCTCTGGTTTTATTGCACGCCTTCCCAGTGTTTTGTGCGCAAACCTTCTCATTGAGCGCAACACCCAGGACCCTTTACTTTGAAGCCCCTTGGCTGCCTCTCCACACCGGCTCCTGATGTCTTCCCTGTCGGGCATGCGCGCCATGCGTTGTTTTCCTGTACGGCCTTCTAGGCTTGCACGAAGTAACCTCAAGGTCCCTTGGGTGGTGTTTCCCGTTGCATTTCTTTTCCTTATGCTTCTCCACATAGGCACACTAATGGCTATTGCTTCTTTGCATAGCCACGCTAACGTGGACCCCTCGATGGTTCGCCCTGTGGCCCCCTTTCACTATAGACTTGCTGATTCCTTCCCTCCCACATGGCGTAGAGGGTGTTAGGCATCTAAGCCCTAGGGGTGTGGTGAGAACCCACCTCGTCCAAGATGCAGGACATTAAACTGATAAGCACCTCGTCCTTATCACATGACGTTAAATTGTGGTCCAACTTTATGCTTTGCACGTAGGGTCCCCCTCAGCTCGGACATTCTTTACGTCCACTCGTCTCCATGGTAATGGATTCTTCCTCACATGGAATGAGATCCTCCTTGTTGGAGTGGCATTTTTCCACAGGGGAAGGGCTGCCTCAGAGCGTAAGCCCCTATCCTCTCTTGCGGAAGGTTGCACCCCTGAACCTCCGTACTTCCCCCCTGCCAAGGCCAGTGGAGTCCCTTTCCCACTGCTCGTTGTCACACCACGGGCCTCCAACCTAGAGTAATCCCTGACACCAAGGGCCACCAACCATGCCTAATCCCCTGTTGCTTCTCTGGGCTGCTCAACGCGTAAGCCCCTTTTCGCTTCTCACGGACGCACCCTTTGCGACGTGATCATCTAGTCCCTGCTGCCTCTTGTTTCCCACACCGAGCATGACTCACATGGGCTTAGAGTAAGCATCAACCATGACATCCTCCTATGGGCCACCTCAGAGCATAAGCCCCATCCCAGCGAACTACGTGGACATTGATCCATGCTAACACATGGTACGTAGGAAATCTCCACGAGGTTCAATCCCACCACCTGGTCATTCGGACCTCTTCACATCGGTTCACTGACCACCATGGGCCACCTAAGAGCATAAGACCTATATCCACTTTGGACCACCTCAGAGTGTAAGCCCCATATCCACTTTGGGCCATCTCAGAGCGTAATCCCCATATCTACTTTGGGCCTCCTCAGAGCGTAAGCCCTGTATGCCCTCTTCCCGCATAACGTTAAACTTTATACCCTCGTCCCGCATGGCATTAAACTGTATGCCCTAAACTACGTGGACTTTGATCCATGCTAACGCATGGTATGTAGGAAGACTCCATGAGGTTCAAGCTTGTCACTCAGTTCTTCCGACCCCTTCGCTTCGGTTCACTAGCAACACTACGGGCCGCCTCAGAGCGTAAGCCCTATATTCCCCATCTTGGACCACCTTAGAGTGAAAGCCGCATGCCTCACACCCACATCACATCCTGGCCTCCACCTCGAGCCCACGTGCCTTGGGAAGCTCATGCCCTAGCCCGGAGATCTTACATCATCCAGGATCCAATCCATGCGTCCATTATCACGGGTCGCCTCTTCAGGTGTCCCACCGTATCACCGAACTACACACACATTGATTCCCTGCCATGGGGATACGTAGGAAGCCTCCACGAGGTTCAAGCCCGTCACTCCATCACCCATCCTGCTCCTTACCCAGGCCGCCACATCCCGGTGAGATCATGTGATCTCATTCCTCTCCACAGTATCTAGTAAGCCACCCACGTGTTGGCCCCAACATCAGTATTCCCCCTAGGGGGTCCTTCAATCTGATCCACTCTCAGTATTCTGATCAGTCTGATCCATCTCCGCAAGACATTAAACTAACGGCATACCTTGTGTTAAACATGGAAAGCTTAGGAAAAACTCATATGGCACACAATTCCCCACATTCGATGTGGGATTACTCGGGCTTCCGCACCCTCGAGAATCCCTATAATAAGGGACTGAAGACAGACATTCCAATCCCCAGCATTAAGACATTCCAACAACAGCCCAACGTGACCATTCTCCTCACTAAAGGTTCCTACCCTGACAGGACTCCTTGGAGCGTCTCGATGGAAGCAACGTAATTAACTGGTGTCCATGAAGATATAGTGCCGAGAAAAAGCTTCAAGAACCCACCGTAAATCTATGAGGGATACCTGGACTAGGTGACGACCTCCGAGGCAGAATCCACAGAAGGAAGAACTGAAATCACATCATCCCGGTTTCGATCAAGGAGCAGACGTCCCTGAACAAGGAACGGATGCCTCCCTCCTTTTGAAAGAGGGAATGCGGGGCAACAAGCCGCATGTCCTCCCAAGCGTGACAGACACGTATGTGCACCCCTGCGTAAAAGCATCGGAAACCAAAAATGGTGAACCTGACGTGAAGATCTTCTCCTCAATATGGAGACGGGTAGCGTTCAGTGTGTTGGAAGATTATCATGTCACCAGGTCAGTGTACCTATCACCGGGACGTGAAACCAACTAGGGGTTGAGGCAGTCAGGATGTTAAGCACTCCGTTCTGTGATGTCGTCAACATGGATCTCTCTTGCTGACCATGGAAGACGGAATGATGTTGGGCTATTGGTTGTCGATTTCTTTTCCTGTTAGTACTAATGAGTTTATCTCCCTGCTTCCAAGAATCAGGTCACTGTATCCAGAGCTCGATCTCCACCTGCCCACCGGCGTAGGGGCATGGGAAGTATCGACGTGACTACCCCACGTGGTCTTGCCTTTTCCACAGTCACTCCGACTCCGATTGCTACAAATGTCATGCACTCACGCCCCATCTCCCCGTCAGAGATCATCCAACGAAGGGTGATAAACGACCTGGTTCGTATGTACGATGAGGAAGGGATCATCCCCACCAGGGGCATGGCCCGTTTGGATCTAGAGGCAGCTACACCTCACCATCGTCGCCGCCCCCGAGGGCCGCGCAGGGAGACGCCGCTCCCCACTCCGATTTTCAACCGATTTGGGAGCCTATCCCCGGAGCGCCTTGACACATCCCTCCCCTACGCCAATGAGGTGGGGGATGTCCAGGTCCGCCCAATCGGAGACCCGTCCTGCGGGTTAACGGCAAGAGCCCCCACCAGGCTGCGTCGATGCCGCCGCCCGACTCCCCTAGATGAGGAGCAGGCAATCTTCATGCCCGCACCACTGGATCCAACCCATCGGACCCGACGCCAGCATCGGGCGCGAGCGGAAGAGAATGCCCACCGTGGGGCGCCAACGTCAGCAACCACTATGGCCCAAGCCACTGCTAACTTTTGTTACCAGACCCCCACACATGTTGAGCAGGGGTAGTCACATGCCCGACTGGGATTGAGGTCCCGACCGCCCTGTAGGAAGGTTGGGTCGACTCTCTCAGTCGCAGGCACATGCAATGGCCACCGCGGACCAATCTGCGGTAGTGCGACCCACCGTGAAGGCTCATTCCGTGCCACTGATCTAGAAAGTCGAAGTCTTCTTCACGAAAGCTACGCTCCGGGTATGACTCTTTCCAGTGCCCAATGCACTGGGTATGAGGTCACTCCCCCTACCGCTGGCCGCGAGTATGGAGCCGTTGCGTATCTGGTCACTCACTCACACAGAGGTCCTCCCCATGTCCCTTTTGACATCTTTCCTGGTGCCTCTCACACCCCGGCCTTTAGTCCCCTCTTCCCCAGTGCTATTGAGGCCGAAGGACTCCTTGAAAAAAATCATTCTTACCCTGAGGAGCCACCCAGGGGTAGGAGGGTGAGGCGTCGTCACCGTAAGAGTAATTTCAGGGGAGTCCGGACAGAAATTAGACAAGTCTGTTTCTCAAACTCTAAGGCGGAGTACGACTCAACGATGGAACCTTCCCCCCCAACCCTTTGAGTCGAGGGCGGGGATGGGGGCGTGGTTCATCAGTCTCATACTCACCGAATGCGAGATCTGCATGATTCCCTCCTCCCTCCGAAGGTATATCCAGGAGGACGAGGACTTGGCTTACCCCCAGTGATAGAGCTTGTAGTTACCGTTGCCCTCCCCGGGAGCACCTTCCACATCAGTTAGGGAGGGTGGGGAACTTTTCTGGGGACCAACGGAAGAGACACGTTGTGAAACACCCCCAGCAAGAACCAATACTATGACAGGTGGCCTGTTTGCCAGCCCATCCTATCGTGATGTGGAATCCAGGGCACTGAACCCCTTGGAGGACGACTCAGGGATCGGCGGACAATCGGCCTATTCGCCGTATTCCCCATCGGCCAGCCCACTAGCCCGGAGGCACGCCTTGGCACCATTACTAGCTCCCTGGCCATTCTTAGTTGATGTGCAGGGAAAGCAAGGGCTGGATCCCGAACCAGATTTGTGGAGCTTCTAGATCGTCCTCATAGAGGGCCACTTCCCCGAGAAGTTTTTTCCGGTCGCATGATCAGATTTTGATATGCCAGAGTCACTCACCCAGGAGAGTTTGAATGTTTCTGCCAGACTCTCTGGTTGACTCACACCCGTATTTTTCATCAGCTAGCGCATTATCCCCAGAGTCAAGAACATCTCGAGGATATCAGTGAGCAGTGCCATCAGGTCGACCTCATTGCGCTCCCCGCGTTTCAGCACCCTGAGTCACTTGGCCACCACAGGGCCCTCCAGCAATAATGAGTCCAGAGTTTTCAAGTACTCTGCAAGGTCATCGAGGAAGCTACCCCCCACGAACACATCCGAAGATGGGGGAAGTACGCTGCCCTTCTTTTCTATGCGATTCACCTCTAGCCTGACTCACTGGGAGACCTTGAGGGAATGTCGCCAAGGGTACTGGAAGTCAACATGGATGACCTTTCAGATGAGGGAAACAATGTGGATCTCCTCGATGGGGACTTTACCCCTAATGATAAGACACTACTGGACCCATCTAGGAGGATTACTCGCCAACAGAGGAGCCTCCTAGGTCTCCCTGCACCCACTGAGGCACTAACACTGAGCCAAAACATTGGCAAGGGTAAAGAGCATGTCGGTTATTTCAAGCTTACTGACCCATCAGCCTCGGTATAGAAGGCAGAGGAAGATCCCGAGAAGGCCACACTATTCCAACTGCTTTCTTAGAAAAAGAGGGTTGTTGATGAGCTCTTGGCCGAACGCATTGCAGAGCGGCGGCCTGACTATGGTAACCCTAGGCCAGGACATCAGGGGGAGGAGCAGTTACCCCTTGAAAAGATTCCCTCGGGAAACCGCGACCATGTTGCATTCGCCGATAGGGGAGAGGCCGGAGCCCATTGGAAGAGGGAGAGATATGTTTCGCTGAACCCTCCTAAGCGGCAGGATCACCTGGGGGACCCTGCTCAGTTTCCTCCCGCTGCCCCGAGAGTCACTCTGCCAGCCGTCCCGCGAGCTGCTGAGCTTGACTACCGGATTGAAGAGCCTGACAATGCACTTGTAGTTAAATATCCCTGGAAGGACAGGAATCCGCATCCGGCCGATCTAATGGAAGCACACATCACCCACTTAGAGGACCTGAAAACTCGGCAGGTGGAAATCCCACCAGACGGTAAGCCATACCCAGCGTGGGTGGATGATATGTTGGCCCCGCTGGGATTTGGGGACCCCACTTTATCCCCATTTAACCGGACCGGAGACCCTCCACAGCACTTGGCCCACTTCAACTCAAGGTGCGGGCCTATGTTAGGGACTCCGGCACAGCAGGAGGCTTCCAAGCTCCGTTGCTTCGTTCCGACACTGAAAAGACCAAGATTCGTCTGGTACAGCCAGCTCCCTGTTGGATCTGTGACTAGCTGGGATGACCTTCGCTGGAAATTCCTCTACCAGTTTAGTTCCACAACCCGGAAGACAAACATCTCAAACCTCTTCAGGTGCAAACAAAGGCCCGATGAGCGAGTCGCGAACTTCGTCGCCCGGTGGAAGGGGCTCACGTACTCACTTGACATTCCACTAACTCAGAATCAATTAATGACAATGTGTGTAGGGAACATCAAGGCAGAGTTGTTTCCTTCTCTGATCACCCAGAATTACCTCAGACGGTTCCGAGACTTCTCAGACAAGGCTCAGCACCTCAATGAAGCCCAGTAACAGGCCAGCCAGGCAAGCTCACTGCCTCCTGTAATCCCTGCAAGGAGAGCCGCCAGAGCCGAGCCCGCCGATATGGCCCAGATAAAGGCCCCCATGTAGCTAGAGTTTCTACCAGTGAGGCCAGCTCAGCAGACCCATAGCGGTCCACTCCCACGGGCACAGCCTCCGACCCAGCAGCAACCGCCTGAAACTCGGCAGGTGCCTCCGCGTAACGCACTGCCACCACCTAGGCGAGATAATCAGGCTCCGCCTCTTCGGCATGATCCTCCGGCCCCTGGTCATGGCCAGCCTCCAAGATCCTCCTTTCTAGATAGAAGGAATCATACTTACTCATTTAACGAGGCCCAGATCGCCGGTTATTTCCTTAGCGCCTTGGAGAAGAGGATCGTGCGGCTGCCTGAGTGCTAGAAGCCAGAAGAGGCGCGTCTCACTGATCACCCTAACTACTGCCCTTATCACCGGACCCTGGGGAACACCATCCAGCGATGCTATGTGTTCAACGACTGGCTCTAAGACTATATTGACAACAACATAGTAAGGTTGGGCCCAGCCCCGGCGCAAGTGGCGGGTGTCTTCTTGAGATCAGATGACAGCAGTGGCAACGAGGATGAGTGGTAGCAGGTTTCCAATTGTGGGTCCCAGATGTATAACGACTGGATGGCTTGTAGGATGGTCGCCTGTGCCCGTGGCATCATCCGTGCCCGCCTGATTCAGTCAGAGCCCTCAGAATCTGCGACCACCACTTTGGCATCGTCTTTCTAGCCTACCTATTCCTAGAAGAGAAAGAGGTGGTGCAAGAAGAAAGAACGCGCCCTACCAACGTCTTCATCATCCCGCACGCTTGGCGATTTTATGCCCGCAAATATGGGGATCCCTTCGAGACTCCGTCCGGTAGTGGATGACTCCTCGAGTGAAATCCCAGGGTACTCTTCAGTTAACACCGTAGAGTTGGTAAATCCCTTTTTTACTCCAGATGATGAAGAACGCCTGGAGGACCTTCTAAATGTCCCCAGCCATTGCCAACATCGGTGGAGCCATGGATACGTGAATCGCCAGGGTACGACAGTCGTCACCTCTAGTCAGGACATGTACGCTACTGAGACCAGGCAGTAGGCCCAATATAGAGCTCAACACGAGTGGCCCCTTCAGACGGTGTTGACAGGTTCACCTCCACTACCGTTTGTGTTGCTGGATCAGGCGGGACCACCTTGGCCGTGCCGCGACCAGCCCAACCCTGCCACCATCCGACTACAGCCTTCTGGTCCTATCCTGGCAGTCACCTCCCAGGCTTCGACTAGTGAACAGCGAGACGTGCCTAGTACCAGTCAGTCATCGGTCCAGCCGGTGGGGCACGTCATGCCTCCAATCGCCGAGCGGCCTCCTATAAGTAGAAGCTCATGTTTGGATTGAAAGTATGATTTTATGAAGCACCTGGATGACATTCTGGAAAGGATTTCTATCCTTGAGGCCCTTAGCCTGTAGTCTGAAATGCGTGAGGTGCTCGCCGAGGCTCTAAGGAGCCCCCTACGGTTTGGGACGGAGGTGGAATCCGCAGAAGCCTTCCACACCGAGGAAATTGAGGATGCCGAATGTCAGGCGGTTATCTAATTTTCTGGTAAAGATGTAGACCTTCCCATACAGGGGCACATTCACCCACTGTACATCACCGTCCAGTTCAATGGCGTAGAAGTCTGCCGCTGTCTTGTTGACACAGGTTCTGGGATTAACCTAATCCTAACTCAGACGCTGTGGAAGATGGGCCAGTCTGAGGATGATCTAACTCCCTCCGACCTCAGGATCCAGGGGTATGATAGGACCGAGAAAACTCCACTCGGAAAGATTCATTTGAAGACCCAGTTCGGCAGCCTAATCGCCAATACCTAATTCATGGTTGTCTCTCAGGACACCGCCTACAACACGTTGATGGGCAGGCTGTGCCTCCACCTTTACGCAACGGTCCCCTCATCGTATCACAAGTGCCTCAAATACTCCTTTAAGGGTCGAGTGGGCGTGCTCCAAGGAGATGCGTCTACTTTTGCCTCTTGTGAAGCCTGTTATCTAAACGCTGACTATTAGAAGAGAAAGGACAAGAAGATCCTTACAGGTGAGGTTGAGCCCGCCACTGTCATGAGTGATCCCTGGGCAGGTTTGGATGAAGCATGTGTCTTCCCAATCCATCGGTTGGAGGCCACAACCCCCGACATGGGGCATTTCTTTGTTGTTCGAGTACCATAGGAAGGAATATTTTTGTGTCCAAGAAACGACGAGAAATCACCTCGAATTCTTACACCAACCAGGCTCAGGTGATCCCCGAGCCCCATACCCCTATATGATATCGGGACGTTAGGATCATGGTAACAGCAGTACATCATACATGTCAGTTTCGACGGGCCGGAATTGACCAGCTCAAGCCAACACGCCACTACTTCTTTGATTCCATAAAGCATGGCCCCATGGGCCGAAGGCCAGATGGGATTGGATCAACCTCCTTTGTCGCCATGGTCTACGCCGTGCATGAGTCTCCTGAAGTGACGACCTCTGCCGCCCAAGCTTGAACCATCTTCCCATCCGGGTCTGGCAATCCCGAAACGGCTCCCCCCGTGGATGATCCCTCCACAGGTGGAGAAGAGAACATGGAAGTTTCTCCTCCTGCCTTTGAGGAGGGCGTCTCCACCATGGTCGATGAGTTAGTGCAGGTGAACCTCAGTAGCGAGGCAGACCCGAGACCCACATTGGTCAGTGCCGCTATGCCCCCCGAGGAATGAAAAAAATACCTAGACTTCCTCAGAAAGAACCGTGATGTGTTCACTTAGAGTTATGATGAGATGTCGGGACTAGATCCCCAGGTAGACATCCACCGCCTTGGCCTTCCAGCAAACCATCGTAGGTTCAAGCAGCCTCCCAGAAAGATGCACCCCTCTCATGGTGCCATGGTTGAGGCCGAAGTTGATAAGCTCATCAAAGGCAACTTCATCAAGGAAGTCCAGTACCCCAAGTGGCTAGCCAATATTGTGCCAGTCAGAAAGATGAACGGGAAGATCAGGGTCTGTATCGACTTCCGCGACCTCAATTGCCAGTGTCTGAAGGATGATTTTCCCCTTCTCGTGACAGAGTTTTTGATCGATTCCACGGCCGGGTTCCAATCCCTCTCTTTCATGGATGGGTACTCCAGGTATAACCAAATCCGTATGGCCCCCGAGGATGAAGAGTTCACTACCTTCAGGGCCCCCCAGGGTACCTTCTGCTACCAGGTTATTCCCTTCGGCCTGAAGATTGCGGGTTCCACCTATCAACGGGCTATGCATCGCATATTCAAGACGATTCTCAGGACACTAGTTGAGTGCTACGTGGATGACCTGGTGGTTAAATCTCATCATCACCTGGTCCATATCAAAGACCTTGAGAAAGTGTTCAGCTTCCTCCGTTATCAACACTTGAAGATGAACCCGTTGAAGTGTGCCTTTGGGGTCACCTCCGGAAAGTTTCTTGGCTTCTTTGTTAGATATCGAGGAATCGAGATCGACCCAGATAAGATCAAGGCCATCAGTCAAATGCCTCCATCGAATAATATTTGGGACCTGAGAGGCCTTCAAGGCCACATAGCCTATATACACTGATTCAATGAGAATCTGGCCGGAAAGTGTAATCCCTTTTCTTGGCTCATAAAGAAAGGAGACGCCTATGAATGGGACAAAGAGTGTCAGATCAATTTTGAGGAAATCAAGCAGTATCTGCTCTAATCTCCAGTATTGATGCCACCCATTTCCGTAAAGCTTCTGTTCCATTATGTGACCGCCCTAGAGAAACCCCTCAGCGCACTTCTCGCCCATAAGAACAATGAGGGAACAGAGAATAGCCTCTACTACCTCAACCGCATGCTCCTCGACGCGGAAATTAGATATTCTCTCATCGAGAAGTGCTTACTGGCTCTCGTATTTTCCGTACAGAAATTGCGGCACTACTTTCAGCACCACGAGGTACAGCTTTTCTCTCGAGTAGACCCCTTGAAATACATCCTAAACCGACCTATGTTGACCGACTGATTGGCACGTTGGGCGGTGATCCTCAAGCAGTTCAACATCAGGTTCGTACCTCAGAAGGCCATCAAAGGATATGCATTGGAAGAGTTCTTAGCTGCCCACCCAACCTCAATGAACCAGCCACTAGATCTAGGATTTCCTGATGAGGCAATCCTCTCAGTTGATCACGCCATCCCATGCTGGCAGATGCACTTTGACGGTGCCTCACGGAGCCCCACCGGTAGAAGGCTCAATAATCCTAGGTTCAACAGAGTGGGCCTGGGTATCGTCTTCATCACCCCGGAGAAAGCCAGTCTGCCTTATTCATTCCTGTTGTCAGAAGGTTGCACCAACAGCGAGGCAGAGTATCATTCCCTCATCACTGGCCTCAAGTTGGCTCTCGAGATTGACATACCCCATTTGTATGTAAAAGGGGACTCCGAGCTGGTCATCAAGAAGGTCAATGGTGACTATGATGTCAGAAAGCCAGAAATCGTGCCATTATTGGAGTGCAACCAACGTCTTATGGCTATGTTCCCCTCCTAGCTAGAGGTGGTTCACATTCCCCAGTTGTAGAATAGTCGAGCAGATGCTTTGGATAGCCTGGCTGCATCACTTGCGGAGCCCGAACAGGATGAACTAATTATCCACGTGGCACACCAGAGAGTCATTGCTCCTATTATTCCGGACAGCGATCGTATCCCACGAGTGAACCATATCACCGCTGGTGCCCCTACGTTAGGATCCTCGAGGGCTTCAGGTGCTGTAATCGAGACAGTTCCTGACTGGAGGATGCCCTTGGTTGAATATCTCCAGCAATACAATCTTCCGTTGGACCGAGTCGAGTGAGAGCGAATCTGACGCCGTGTGCTGCAATTCACCCTTCAGAGCGGTCCAATCCATGAGTAGCTTCTTTGCAGGCATGAATTTTATGGTTTTATCCCCCTATTTCCTTCAAGGAGTCGATATCCGACAGGTCATTCAAGAAGTGCATGTTGGTTCCTGTGGCGCCCACCAAGCCGGGTTGAAGTTTTACCACTAGATTCGGAGGCTGGGATACTTCTGGACCTCCATGATCTACGACTGCATCGAGTATGCCAAGAGGTGTCATGCATTCCAAGTTCATGCTAACTTTGTGCATCGGACACCAGAGCCTCTCCGTACTACCAAGTATTCTTGGCCCTTTGCAGTCTGGGGGTTCGATGTCGTAGGACCTTACCCACCGACGACGGCCCGCCAGTGCCCGTTCATCCATACCGCTACAGATTTTTCTCCAAATGGGAAGAGGCAATCCCACTCAAGGAAGTCAAAGCCTGTTCTATCACTAGCTTCGTGAGCTCCAATATCATCTATCGATTCAGACTACCTCACGCTATCCTCATGGATAACAGAACCAACTTCCGAGAAGACGAGCTGAAGAAATTGTACGCCAAGTACAACATTCGCTCTAACCACACATCCCGCTATCATGCGTTGGCGAAGGGACAGATCGAGGAGTTTAACAAAGACCTCTCTAAAATTATAAAAAAGATGGTCTGTCAGAACAAGAAAAGTTGGCTGGACAAGCTCCCCAATGCCCTCTGGGCTTATAGGACGACGACTCGTAACTCCACTCAGGTGAATCCGTATTCTTTGGTATACAGACCTGAGGCCGTTCTGCCCATCGAGATTCAGTTTCCCTCATTTCGCACAGCGGTCTATGACCAGTAAGCACCAGATAGAGTTTCCAAAATCCCTCTATCCTAATTGGAAGCGCTGGATGAAAGTATGCTTCGAACTTTACATAACTTGGAAAGGAATCAGAGCAGGATGGCTCGAGCATTCAATAAGAAGGTTCACCTCCACTCCTTTCTGCAAGGTGACATAGTGCTGGATCTCAGAGCGCCAATGATTCCCAGCAGGAAAACACCCAAGTTGGAGCCCAAATGGGAGGGGCCTTTCATTTTCCAAAAGGTCTATCCCAATGCCGCATATTCCCTGGTGACTATGGATGGAGAGAGTGTCACTCCTCCCATAAACGCCAGGTTCCTCAAATGGTAATTTTCCTGAATCCCTAGTCTGAGTTCTAAGACCTAAAACTTAGATCCTTACACGGTACATCATGACCTTACACTACATTTTTCCCTACATCTGGGCTCCCTAGTCTGAGTTCTAAGACCTAAAAATAAGATCCTTACATGGTCTAGCATGACCTTAAACTACATTTGGCCCTATATCTGGGCTCCCTGGTCCGAGTTCTAAGACCTAAAACTAAGATCCTTACACGGTACAACATGACCTTAAACTACATTTGGCCCTACATCTGGGCTCCCTGGTCCGAGTTCTAAGACCTAAAACTAAGATCCTTACACGACCCAACATGACCTTAAACTACATTTCGCCCTACATCTGGGCTCTTTGGTCCAAGTTCTAAGACCTAAAACTAAGATCCATACACGGTCCAACATGACCGTAAACTACATTTTTCTCTACATCTAGGCTCCCTGTTCGGAGTTCTAAGACCTAAAACTAAGATCTTTAAACGGTCCAGCATGACCTTAAACTACATTTGGCCCTACATCTGGGCTCCTTGGTTTGAGTTCTAAGACCTTAAAACTAAGATCCTTACCCCGTCCAGCATGACGGTAAATTGTATTTCGTCCTACATGAAATTAAACTACATCTATAGAACTACATGTGCCTTTATTACCATCCTTATGGGATATGTAAGAGTTCCTGGACACTTAGATTTCAGGTCTTGCACCATCTGTTAAGAGATCACATGATCTCCCGGTTGCCTCGGTCTTCTGGCATGTCCTTCCCTCGGGAATCCGCCATCTTTTGGTCACTATCAGACTGAGCCCCTAGACCGTTTACAGTGGTCTGGTAATGTGTTTAGAGTACTCTGGTATAGGAACTGGAGTGTGAGGTTCGACTTAGGAAAGTTTTCATCCGCTTGTCATGTTTCGTGTTCCCCTTCATTCTGGACCCACCATCTTTCACACCTGTAGGGACCCCCAAGAACGGCCTAGATACAACGCCTAAGGGCTCTCCTACCATCATGGGCCAACATCCCGGTGGGTTTTAGGCAACAAATTGATACAAATCCTGTGTTGTGAATGTGGTCAGTGGTTGATGCTCATTTGTTTGTCCTACCTCTAGGCTAACACAACAGGATGCTCTGTTGCGAACATGGTCAGCAGTAATCCTCAGTCGTCACGCCGGCTTCTTCGGGCGCTGAATGTTGGTTGTATGATTTACGTTATGTTCCTCCCCACCGTGTCAAGGTGGAATCTCGACACTCCTTGTGCTCACCCTCAGTACACCGCCACACGTCAGATGGACCAAGCTTCCTAACGGTGTCTCCTGGGGCTCCCGCGATCTGAGTGCTAGAGTATGTGCTTGGGTTTCTTCTTTACAAGTTTCATTCAGCATGACCCTCATCCCCATGCGGAATGAGGAGTCACCCAGACATTGCATTTCGGGCCCAGCGTAGCTGGGGGCTAGCATCTCCTGCCCCCCTGATTGTTGAACCCTCGTAGGACCCTTTGGCTTGAGGATCTTCTCTTGGAATAGGATGTGGTGACCTTATGGGATTAATCCCTTCACCCGCATCAGGTATGCTTTATCACATCATGCGTGTTCCCCCAGGTCCAATCCATACGACCTTAAACTATGCTGCCAGGTCCAACCACATGACCATAAACTATGATGATATCATCCTGTTAAGATGATACCTCTCAAGAACTACATATGTCTTGATTCTCATCCTTGTGAGATACGTAGGATCACCTAGGAACTTCCCCACAGGCCCAGCCTAACTTTTCGTATTTGGTCTCTCGGCCTAAACGCGTCCCTAGGAGTATATAGTAAGCAGGGCTTTTCCCCATTCACATTGGGTTTTTCAACCCCTTTACCATGTGTCTCCCATTCCCCTTATCCTTTGGTCCGATTTCTAAGACCTAAAACTAAGATCCTTTCCTTGGATTTCCACGACTTGGTCTCTCTTGGGGGATTGTATGGTGTTGTGCGGGATTATGTCCCCATTCACGTCAGGTTACTCGCCGTACCGTGCCTATCCCCTGATGAGATGTGTCCCTCATCCCACACGATGTTAAACTGTATTTCATCCTACATGACATCAAACTATGCTTCTAGAACTACGTGTGGCATGATTCTCATCTTAATGAGATATGTACGAATGCCCGAACATTTCTTCTTGGATCCAGCCCCAGGGATTACCAAATCTCATCCTTCCTTATTGTCGGCCCCTCGGCCTGACTTCTTGGGAAGTGGTGTAATCGTGACATCTACCCCAAATAAGTTCGAGATGCCCCATAGTAATAATGGGAAGCGACAGTTCTCTCACCAGAGAGGTCCTGTCTGAAAATTGGGACGACCCGTGATCAGGTTGGTATGTTCGCCTAATGCGCCTCCACCACAGTGGCACAATTTTCGGGAGTGTTGGAATCCGTTCGAACAAACCACTAATCCACTTTCCATGCTTTGGGTTACCCTTTATTCAGATCCTCATCCTCTTTAAATTTAGATGGGACCCCTAACAGTTTGGATGATAGACCTATGGACCACCTACTGTCCTGGGCCAACGTTCTGGTGGACTAGTCATGTTTGATGGGACCCCCTAACAGTATGGATGATAGACTTTGGTCTACCTGCTGCCACAATATGGATGATAGACCTTTGGTTTGCCTATTGTAGCAGTATGGATGATAGGCCTATAGTCCGCCTACTGTCCTAGGCTAACGTTCCGGCAGACTGACCGACAATATTTGAGTTAGGCCTCGTGTTGCGAACATGGTCAGCAGTCAGCCCTCATTTATTGTCCCCATTCTAGGCCAACATGATATGGATGCTGCATTTCTTCTACGGTTAATAGTTATCCTCCATCGTCACGCCCCATAGTGTTCCAAATTCGGGTAGCGTGATTCAACTTTCCTCTCCATATCTATATGTTCGAATGAATTTCAATGCCCCCGACATTACCCCACTTGTGTGTCAGAGCACATTGAGAAGGTGATATATCAATTGGTATGAGGTCTTATCCTCTGAAATCCAGGCCCAATTTCGGATGCCTGAAGCTTGGTTAATGCCCCACAGTTGGGTGAAATGATAGAACAAGTATCCTTTGCTTCTCGCATTGGGTGCAACCCACAAGAGCTTAGGGGTTATTTTTTATTCATTTCGGAATTATGGTTGAGCATATAAACCAAAGGTACAAATAAATGGATTTATCCATGTATTGGATTGAGATGATGAGCAGTACAAGCAAGAAGTTCATGAGATGGACAAAATAAATCCCTTAAGGTTCAGCATGCTGAATCGATCTTTCCAGCGCTACTACCCTTTAGCTGGTAGCCTCCAGGACTGCTTCTTTCTCCTTGAAGACTCTCTCCTCATAATCTGCCGCAGAACATAGCTCGCCAACCCTAGCTTGTGCCTGCGCCCACTCCGTTCGAAGTACGGTCATCTGGTGACT
Organism: Viscum album; assembly: GCA_963277665.1. Taxonomy (NCBI): domain Eukaryota; kingdom Viridiplantae; phylum Streptophyta; class Magnoliopsida; order Santalales; family Viscaceae; genus Viscum; species Viscum album. The sequence continues at coordinate 233,220,857 of OY728119.1, forward strand.
CGTCTCCATCAGTTATTCCTACGCATCAGCCAGATGGGATATCAGTTGCTCCACAAGCTCAGAGCATTTTGCAATAAAGGCCTCCTTATATGCCGCCTGCCCATCGAGGTGCTGGACTTCCCGCTTCTCCCTCATCAACGGTCAGGCGCACGCCGATATTTCCAACACTGGGCAACATCGGTACGCCGACTGCTCTCACATATCTTCTCGACAATGTAATCATGGACTATCAAATGAAGGCGTTGAGCGTCAGCCCCTCCGGCGCACAGGAAACGCAGCCAGGTCTGGAGTGATCCCATCCAATTTAGCTAATCCGACTGGGGATGTCTGAGAAAGCACTGGATACACTTCCACCCTTTTCACCGTGTCATCCGGCTGTCCTAGGCTACCTCTGAGTCTGAGTCATCTATCTCCTCAGGGGCAACGGGTCGGTACGTAGGAAAGGCAGCCAGCAGGTCGTTAGAAGGATCTGCCTCAGAGATGTCTTTGTGAGGAATAGGATCCTCGATGTCTGGGTGACCTTCCCCTCTCACCCCGATAGTGATGGTGCCTCCGTCAGCTTCCAGCCTCGCCTCAAGAAAAGCGCCGCTGATGTCCTCTACCCCCTGCTCACCAATTTTCGGGGCCGACTCAGTGTATGGAGCATGTTTGGGATGGGGTGGTATGTCCGCCACTGGTCCGCTCATGGACGGCCCAGGCTCTGCAGCCTGACGAGCCTCAAATGTTGAGATCACTTCGCAGGGCGTACGCTGATTAGTTTGGATCTTCTGATAACAAGCGCCATTAGTGATGCGTGAGATTTATAGGAATCCAGATCGTCGGCCTCCAGTGTTCCGACTGCTGTAGGAGTCGCCATGATGGGAGAACCCTCTACGCTTTTCAATTCAATGATGGGTGTCGGATCCCCATCCTGTCCCATCGGTTCCCCTCCTCCCTCATCTAGTGGAGATTCCTGACCAACACTTAGGATCTCTTTAGTGAGGTAGAGAGATGGTTTGGAAGTTGAAAAGGTGAATGGACGAAGAATGGAAATGAATGAAAAAAGAGACAAACCTCTAGTATCTCGGTTATGTCGCGATCAGAGCCGACAATCTCACCGCTCTCTCAGAGACTCCCTTGGTAGGTCACCCCCTGCGACCCCTCACCTTCGGGTTCTCCTTCTCCTTCATCTTATCCTTCGACTTTGTCTTCTTCGGTCTATTCCGCCCTCTCCGACTCCTCATCACTTTCACCTTCTCCCAGCGGCATCACTTCCAGATCATTCTCCTGGTCGAGTATCACTTTCACTAGGAAAGGTGGCTCCACACGCCGACCCCTTTGGTACGTGTATGTGTCCATGGCCGTCAGAAAAGCATGCTGCCGATGGAATTTTACTCGGTTGGTAACTCGAACGAGCCCGACCTCTGGCAGCTGGATCCCGTTTTGCATTATCTTATGCCAGATGGCTTCAGTGCTCAGCGATTTCCGCAGGGTCATCCATGTTGACCATAGTGGTGGGAGAATTGCATATTAGGAAGGTTCAAGCAGGTATTATATCTACTTCCCAGGCAGCTCCCTGGCTGCCTCATGTGACCCCCCTACGGGCAACAAGGTCGCGGTGGCACTATGTGTTGTTCCCGCTGCTGAAGTCCCGGCCTGCGCAGGCCTCGCTACCTGACGCACCCCTAGTTCCCCCCTTCTAGAAGCACCTTGCCTTCTCCCCTGTCACCCGGTTTCCGCGCGAGTAGCCTCGAGTTGCCGGACTCGCTTGCGTAAAAGCCCCTCAGGGTACGCAATGGTCCAGTGCTTGGCATACTCAGTTTCTAGGCCAGTGTCGACCCCGGTGGGAGGAAGGGAAATGACATCGCCGGAGCCGAAAGTGGTAAATATCAGCCAGATCTGGTGTAGAACGCAAGGATTTTTCTCCTGCCAGACATCCATGAATACCTTCTTCAGCATTCGTTTGAGGCACCCAAATTTCTGGGAGAATTAAGATGGTACGTAAGGCTCGCAGATCACCTTTCCATCGATCCGAGCCACGAGCACCCCACCTCAAATACTCTGGAAATACTCTTGCTACTCTAGTGAGCCTCGCCCATTGTACACCATCTGGCCGACCGAGGTGGGGAACAGGATGAAGTGGAAGTTGGTGTGGTTACCAATGCAGATTCTCACGCCCTCCTTATTGAGCGTCATCGGTTCTACCCCAGCGATGTTCAGCAGGGACGGTCGCAGGCCATTGCCTGGAGGATGGATGAAATTTGGGAAAGAGTACCCGCCAAGATGAGCCGCCACCCAGCTGTGGAAGACCTGGAAGGGGCCACATACTCTCCAGGGCGACCCCCCTCGTGAGATGCATCCCAGGATGGCAACATCTTGTACAAAACGGGGACCCCTAAGTTGAACCGTTTGTTGGCGGCCATGGTTCCCACCATCACCAGTGTTGCTAGACGGATGCTCATCCTCACGTCCCACAACGGTAGGAGCCACCCGCTCAAGAAGGCGGCGAGGAACCCGACATACCGGATGTTCGGGTCTTGGGTCTCAATGATGCAGTAGCCCCATGATTGTATTGCCCCAACTCCAAGGTCCTCCAGTAGGACCCATCCCTGCTCCTCTGAGCTGCGGTTGGGAACCGTTTACCCCATCCCGGTATCTTGATTTCCGGATCCTTCTCGAGGAAATGGCTTAACTGGCCCTTGTAGGCAATGTCCTTCAAGAAGTCCCTGACCCCCAGCCTCTCTTTGGCCAGCTCCAGCAGGTGCCACGTCATCATAGGCGTCCGTGACCTGTCTTCCCAGGTGTTCTTTGGAGGAGCGAAATAGTCATATTGGTAGCCCTCCAGTGGGATACCTCCGATGTAGTGAACGTCCCATAGACTGATGCCAACTTGCCCATGGTGAATGTGGAATGTGTTGGTATCAGGAGACCACCGGGTGAATAACTCCGACCCAAGCTCAGGTTGGCAGTGGAAGTGGAACTGCGATGTCCATACCGCCTTGAACAGGCCAATATGCCACAGTTCATCCCCAAACTGGTCGCAAGTATGGTGAACGCAAAACGCCCAGGTCCAATCGCTGGTGAAGTTTCCCCCGGACCGCAGGTCCCAATCCTTCATCCATCCCTTCATGTCATCCGTGATGCTCTGACGGAGCGTGCTCGCATAGAGGGCCGGAGAATTCTATGCTACAGGCTCGTCCCTGTTAATGGTCTTGGTCCTCGGGTTTAGGACATATACGTCCATATGTCTATTTTCCCTGGCAGGATGGCCATTGTTGGTGATGTTGTATTGAGGAAGCTCATCCTCCCGGGTCACCCATGACCGCGGTGTGTCCACCTTGAAGCCCGGAAGGGGCATCTCCTCCAGGATGCCAATGTTCCAGAGTGGGAGGTTGTCAGACAGGGGATACCTCTTTTGGGTTGGGGTCAGCAGATTGAACAAGGTCAGGTTGTTGGAAACGATCACCTTGCAGCCATAAACCTCCTCATTCACTGCCATTTCTGTCCTACGAGCGGCAGCTTCCCCCTCATCAACTCGGTTTACGGCCATCTAAAATATTTCAGGAGTTGCATGAAATCAGGTTGTAGTGCGCGGAATCGGAGAGTGCTGTGCAAAATCTGAAGTGGCGGCAAGAAACATAGGAGTTGGGCACGCAATCGGAATGCTAGGTGCAGAATATCCCGAGTAGGCGTGCAAGTGCGGCCAAAATTCGGAAGGGCTTACGTGCTGCTAGAGAGTTTTTACGCGCAGCCGCGGGAGCAATTTTGCGCACGAGAGCGGTAAGCCTATCACCCGAAAAATCTTGAGTACGGATACAGGAACCAGTGCCCCTTTTTATAGGCGAGGCCATGGTTCCTTGCCGTGCGGAAAGAGAATTCCACGCCAATTCGTTGTTTTGCGCGACGCGTTCGCTTTGTGCATGCTAAGTGCCTAGGAGGGGCCCTACATCGGTGTTCCGGCGTTTCCCTCAGAATCCGACTGTTGTGACCTCTCGCTGATCCAATTCCAAGTGGGGGCATTTGTAGATGCTAAAAAAGTCCATATCTCTCAGAGGAAGTTTCGAAATGACAATGCGAAGTCATATTCCGAATCAAAGGCCCAGACTGGATGCCCAGGAAGTGGTGCACGAAATAAAGGAGGAATTGCACGAAATAATGTTGTGAAAGCGAAGAATCCACGAGATTCGCGGAATCGAGCCGATGGAGTGCCCTATTTTGCACGCCCTGGTGCCGCGCGATGAAGCTTTACACTCCGACAGTTCCCGGCGTGGAAGATTTCGCGCGCCGCCTGGATTCCGCGCTGACCACTACATATAAATAGAAGGCGACCCCAAATGGTTTGGGGTTGAAAAATTCAGAATGGCTCCCGTGCGTGCAATTCAGACTCCCCCACATGCAAGATTACTTCTAGGTAATTCGTCTTTTCACGCAACTTTTCCCTGGGGTTCGCCTTTGTGCGTAACACCACTGGCTTATGTGAATTTTCCAAATCCTCCGGGTTCTTCCATTGCGCGCAATCCATGCCCGATGCGCGCAATCCCCTTCTGTGCGCGCAATCCCAACCATTTGCGTGCAGTCATCTCTCCACGCAATCCTCTGGTCATATTGCGCTCCTTCCCGGTGCTTTGCGTGCAAACCTTCTCTTTTTACGCAACACCCAGGACACTTTACCTTGACGCCTCTTGGCTGCCTCTTCGCGCTGGCACCTGATGTCTTCCCTGCCGGGCATGCACGCCATGCGTTGTTTTCCCATACGGCCTTCCAGGCTCATACGAAGTAACCTCAATGTCCCTTATGTGGTGTTTCCTGTTGTGTTGCTTTGCCTTATGCTTCTCCTCATAGGCATGATAACGACTATTACTTCTTCACATAGCCACGCTAACGTGGACCCCTCGATGGTTCGCCCTGCAGCCCCCTTTCACTACAGCCTTGCCGATGCATTCCCTCCCACATGGGGTAGAGGGTGTTAGGCATGTAAGCCCAAGGGGTGTGGAGTGAATCCACTTTGTTCAAGCTGCAGGAAGTTAAACTGCTAAGCACCTCATCCTTAACACATGACGTTAAACTATGGTCCATCCCCGTGCGTCACACGTATGGTCCCCCCAGCTTGGACATTCTTTATGCCCACTCGTCTCCATGGGAATGGATTCTTCCTCACATGGAATGAGATCCTACTTGTCGGAGTGGAATTTGTCCATGGGGGATGGGCTGAATCAGAGCGTAAGCCCCTAGCCTCTCTTGCAGAAGGTTGCACCCATGCACCTCCGTACTCCCCCCCTGCCAAGGCCAGTGGAGTCTCTTTCCCACTGCGCTTTGTCGCACCACGGTCCTCCAACCTAGAGTAAGCCTCGACACCAAGGGTTGATAACCATGCCTAAGCCCCTGTTTCCTCTTTGGGCCACTCAACGCGTAAGCCCTTTCCGCTTCTCACGGATGCACCCTTTGCGGCATGATCATCTGGTCCCTGCTGCCTCTGGTTTCCCACACCGAGCATGACTCGCGTGGGCTTAGAATAAACATAGACCATGAAATCCTCCTATGGGCTGCCTCAGAGCGTAAGCCCCATCCCAGCGAACTATGTGGACTTTGATCTGTGCTAACGCATGGTACGTAGGAAGCCTCCACGAGGTTTAAGCCCACCACCCGGTCGTTCCGACCTCATTATGTCGGTTCACCGACCACCATGGGCCGCCTTAGAGCGTAAGCCCCATATCCACTTTGGGCCATCTCAGAGCGTAAGACCCATATACACTTTGGGCCGCCTCCGAGAGTTAGCCCCATATCCACTTTTGGTCCACCTCAGAGCATAAGCCCCGTATGCCCTCGTCCCGCATGACGTTAAACTGTATGCCCTCGTCCCGCATGACGTTAAACTATATGCCCTGAACTACGTGGACTTTGATCCGTGCTAACGCATGGTACGTAGGAAGCCTCCACGAGGTTCAATCCCGTCACTCAGTTGTTCCGACCCCTTCGCGTCAGTTCACCAGCATCATTACGGGCCGCCTCAGATGTGTAAGCCCCGTATTACCCATATTGGGCCGCCTCAGAGCGTAAGCCCCATGCCTCACACCCACATCTCATCCTGACCTCCCCTCGAGCCCACGTGCCTTGGGAAGCTCATTCCCTAGCCCAGAGAGCTTACTTCCTCCTGGAACCAATCCCTGCGTCCATTCTCACGGGTTGCCTCTTCAGGTGTCCCACCGTATCACCGAACTACACGGACTTTGATTCCCTACCATGGGGATACGTAGGAAGCCTCCATGAGGTTCAAGCCCGTCACTCCATCACCCATCCTGATCCTTACCCGGTCCACCACTTCCTGGTGAGATCATGCCATCTCATTCCTCTCCACAGTATCCGGGAATCCACCCATGTGCTGGCCCCAACATCGGTGTTCCCCCTAGGGGGTCCTTCAATATGATCCACTCTCAGTGTTCTAATCAGTCTGATCCATCTCCGCAAGATGTTAAACTCATGGCATACCACGTGTTAAACATGGGAAGCTGAGGAAAACCTCAGATGGCACACAATTCCCTGCATTCGATGTGAGATTCCTCAGGCTTCCGCACCCTCGAGAAGCCCTATAATAAGGGACTGAAGATAGGCATGCCAATCCCCAGTGTCAAGACATGCCAACGACACCCCAACATGACCATTATCCTCACTGAAGGTTGCTGCCATGACAAGACCCCTTGGAGCATCTCGCGGAAGCAATGTAATTAACTGGCGTCCATGCAGATATGGCGCCATAAATGAGCTTCACGAACCTGTCTTAAATCTATGAGGGAGACTCGAACTAGGTGATGAGATCCGTGGAGGAATCCACAGAAGGAAGAACTGACATCCCATCATCCCAGTTTCGTTCAAGGAGTAGACGTCCCTGAACAAGGAATAGATGCCGCCCGCCTTTGGAAAGCGGCAAGCCGTGTGTCCTCCCATGCGTGATGGACATGTGTGCACGCCCCGGCGTAAAAGAGTCAGAAACAACACCCAAAATTTAATATATAAAAATCATATACAAAACTATATTAAATGAATTTAAATGAAATAATGAAGGGTCCGAATACAAAAAATCTCCACCTTATAATTAAATGGAATTTAAGGATGACGTTCACTTAACTTAATTTATGTAATAGGGACTAAATTCATTAATTTAATGCAATTCCGGAATTTGGTCAATGACATGAAATTAATCAAACTATCCGTCAGATTGTCTCAAGTGGGTATCTTAGGGAAACTCATCATCCTAGATTCTATAATATCCATAACAAAATGAATACTAATTTCATTGTTATTTAATCTACAATGACATACATAGTTCTTAGATAAATGCAATTAATATTTTCAATCACATTCGACTACTATGCTCTCAGTAGATAAAAAACTCATAAAGAAAACCTTCAAAACATATAACCTATTTTATGGATTCTTCCAAGGAAATATACTCAGACTTAGTAGTGGATAGTTCAATCATTGATTACATATTGCACTTCTAGGAGATTAGACGTCCATATGAAAGAAATAAAAAAAAATGATAGTATTTTGAGTGTCAACATTTGCAGCTCAATAAGAGTCAAAAAATCCAAATATATCATTATCAAAACTACAATAAATTCCATATCAAATGAATAATTTATCAGACATGGAGAATACCTGAGTATTCATTTCAATTCACTCCAATGAGGCTTATGAGGTTTCTTTATAAACCTTCTCAAACTACAAACATCAACTGCAATGTCTGTCCTAGAATAGACTATAGCATACATAAGACTTCCTACTACATTAGCATCTGGAATCTTACTCATGAAGGTAGCCAAGTAAACATTTCTATGAGATTGGTATATATAAAATTTAAAATGTTATCCTAGAGTAATACTAATAGTTTTAACATTGTCAAATAGATAACTTCTTAATACTTTCTTAACATAAGAATATTGGGATAAGTATAAGGTTCTAGCATTATGTCTCTTATTATGTCCATACCTAATATTTTATTAGCATGTCCTAGGCCTTTCATTTCAGAGTCCTAGTTCAATTGATTCTTAAATGAATTTATAATGCTCATGTTTTTACATATTAAAATCATGTCATCAACATATAATAATAGGTAAAAGGATTCATGTTTAACAATTTTATAAAATACACATGGAACAAATTTACTTCTAGAAAACTAATTTTCAAACATATAAGAGTTAAAAATATTATACCATTATCTTGAAGATTTTTTAAGCCCATATAAATACTTCATATGAATACAAACTTTATTATGTTCGAATAGTTTTGAAAATCCTTCAGGTGGGGTCATATAAATTGTTTCGTCAAGAGTACCATGAAAAACAATTATTTTGTACATCAAATTGTTAAACATGAAAATAAAACAAGGTAGAAAAAGAAAGAATAATTATAATATATTAATGTTTAAAAATTTGAGAGAAAATTTCATTATAATAAATCCATTCACATTGTAGAAATCCTTTAGTAACCTTCCATGCTTTGAATTTGATTTTAGTTTTTCCTAAATTATTTTGTTTCTTCTTATTAATCCATTTAGAACATATGACCTTCTGGTTACTAGGTATAGAAAAAATCAAGTGTTGTTTTTAAGAAGTGGATTTATCACTTCTTGAATTGAACTCAGCCACCTAATGGATTTTTTGTACTTAATATCTTGCTTATAAGTTTGAGTTTAATCATTAAACACATAATATTAAACAATAAATACATAGGAAATAATACCTGTCTGATTGAAACAGGTTGGAGGCCAAATAACTCTCCTATCTCAATCCTGAGTGAGATGATAATTTCTCAGATCATCTGGTTCATCTATACCAGGTTCAAAATTTTAATTAGAATCAGATTCAACATGGTTCTATATAATGGATGGAACATGATCCATCCTGAACTGGGAGTGGCCACTTGATTCATAAGGGACTTCAACACCTAGGGGATTTGGGTCTCTAGAAAGTTCTATAGTTTCATCAAAGGACTCTATAGGTTTACATACCTTATCATTAGAGAAACTAGACTAATGAAACACAAGATATCATCTAATTATAAATTTTTTAGTACTCGGCTTGCCTACCCCCAGATGATACCCCATAACACTCTCTGGGAAACCCAAGAATATACACTTAACAAACCTAGGAACTATCCTATCTATTCATTTATGGGAATAATCTATGGATCTAAAGGTTATGATGTGTTCAAGTCTTTGGGAGTGAACCTTTCCATAGATCTTGAATCATATTAAAATAATTAGCATAAAACAGGAAATAATTAATAAGATAAACTTATATTGAGGCATCCTTGTCCCAGAAGGACCTGAGGAGTTTTTTGTGGGATATCATACACCTCAACCTATCAAGGAAAGTCCTATTCATCCCCTCTAATAACCCATTTGTCTTTTGAGTTTCGAAAATAGTTTGGTATTTGTTAACTTTCTCTGATTCACAAAATTAAATGTATTTTGTGGATAGATACTGTAAACCATTATCAGTTCTTAAGGATTTGGGTTTCCTATTAGACTCTATTTCAACTTCATATTTCCATTTCTTAAAGGTCTAAAAGTATCAGAATTATTTTTGTTTATATGAATACATAATTTAGTAGAGAAGTCAGAAATGAATGTCACAATGTATAACCTCCACTGTAGGAGGCAACCCTAGAAAGACCCCACAAATTTTGAATGAATAGATTTAAGGGGTTATTTATCCTTATACATTGAATTACTAAAGACGAATCTTCTAGATTTCCTATATAGACAATCCTCACAGAATTAAATATTGAGAAGAGTGATGTTATTCAAAAGATCTTATTTTTTTGAGTTCACTAATTACCTTGTCACTAAAGTTCCCTAACCTTCTATGCCAAAGGGTAGTGGGAATATATTCTAAACTACAAGATTTGTTCAACTGACTTCTATGGACCTTACCATCTGACACATAAAGATCATCATGAATAGTTCATTTCATAACTGCAAGGGATCCTTAGGAAACTCTAAGACTTATGGAGTTTGAATTATAATTGAACCCCTTATGGTCAGGGATTCCTAGAGATATTAGGTTTCTTTTTAGAATGCGTACCCACATAACTTATTCAAGAGTATTATAATTCCCATCATGATGCTCTAACGAAACCATGCCTATTCCCATACTATGATAGCTCTTGTTGTTCCCTTAAAATTCATTACCATATTTAATTTCCCTTAACTTTTTAAAAAATCCACTCCTATAAAAAATGTGGAATGAAAATCCTAAATCTAGGGTCCATTAAAAAATGATTGCAATGTCAAATAAATTCAACACATCAACAATGTAAAAGTCATAGTTAATTAATATGGAATGGTAATTACTATTATCTATATAGTAATGTTTCTTATTAGGGTAGTTCCTATTAATGTGTCTAGGTTTCTTGCATTGAAAACACTCAATTAGTTTCCTCTTATACTTATATATTTTCTTCTTAGACTAAACCATTCCTTTATCCTACCCCATAGACCCACTTATACCTCTAGACTCACTTCTACCCCTAGTACTTAATCCCTCATCCTTAGTCATAAGACTACCCTTTCATTGAAGGTTTTTGGATCGTAAAGTAGATTTAACTTATTAAATATTAAGTGTATCTTTCATATACATCATAGTGTCATTAACACAATTAAAGGTATAATATAAATTTGTTAATAGTATAATTTCATTGTCTTGATCATCAAATCTAATGTCTATGTTTTATAGATATAACAAGACCATATAAAATTCATCAATGTGTGTCCTGACTGTAGTTCCAAAGAAACTTTTGAAAGTATATAATATTATTTTCTTATATAGTATACCTACAAGGGACTTAGTCATATAAAGGGATTCAAGAATAGACCATATACCAATAACAGAGGATTCATATAAAACTTCTTGAAGTACGTTATCTAATAAAGATAAAATAATTAAGCTAAGGTCCTTCCTAATATTTTCCTTAGGGACATCAATGTAAGTAGTGGTAGTTTTCCATTTTGAGGTTGTGGTTTGTGATTTTCATTTAGAACCAAAAGGGTGTAAATTAAATCTTCATGGTCCAGTGAAGCTATCATTTTAATTATCCACATAATAATTTTTCACCATCAAATTTTCAATATCAAATTTAGTGGAAATCATTATCAACGTTACACTAGGATATGATACCCATTATTGTGGTTAAACACTTAAACCATAAATCATCAAAGATCCACTATTTCCTAATGTTAAGTTAATTATTTTATGAGTTAATTTAATCAATTGGTGAAAAAATAGAACATGTTTCTCCACAAACTGAGCTAATGGAAGAACAAAATAGAGAGTACAGAAAGGTAAATGAAAATTGATATAACATGCTTCAGATCAACGTGATCCTACATGCATGACGAGAACACTATTCAGGTAAGCATTTTATTACTAAGAAAGAAAGTAAGAAAACGGAATACAGAAAAGATGAATGAAAATAAGACCCAAATAAATTATCTGAGGTGGTGACATTATTGAACTATGTGGATGTGGTGAAACCTATCATGTAGAGTCAATGTCTTTAACTATTAGATGGAATCACGCAAAAAAAAGATATAGATATATATATGATTAAATAAATTTAATCTCTAAGGACCCATGAATCTGAACCAAAACATTATTATGATGAAATATTGGTTCAGATCTAAAACCTTCTTGAAGAGATGTCTTATAGAACCCAAATTCGATTCTCCATTGAATCTCTACTAGAGATGTACTCTAGTTGCATGAGGAGGCACAATCTCAGAATAGGGGATCATGGTTGGAAGAAATATCATAGTTCTCCCTATTCTTCAACAACAGAGAACACCTATGCTCAGTGAAAGGAACTTTTCTTAGGGAAATCATAGAGAGAACGTGATGAAAAGAACCTACATCAAGAGAAATGATTATATTGACCCAAAAAACTAGTGGGGAAATGGTGTAATGCAAGGGATTGTCAGATAGTGTAGTCAAAGGCATAGGATAACAGTCATGTGGATGACCTAGATCAAATATGACAGTTAGTGTAGCTGAAGGCGGGACAACACATGGGACATGTGGCCAGATGGGATTGGCATGATGGTGGAACCTCAGATTGAAACCGAGTGAAAGATACACACCTGGTAAAAATTAAGGCTATTATATCTCCTTTAATAAATGGCCCAACTAAAGAAAATATCTCGGTAAAATACATGAGTATGAAAATAATCTGGCAAATTAAAATAAAACCACATGATCAGTCCCCATGTAGTCATATAAATCCATGAAAATAAACAAATTAAATTAAATATGATAAAATATTATACAAAACTATATTAAATGTATTTAAATTAAATAATTCAGGCGCCAAACATAACAATAATATTCCTACCCCAATCTATAAAATACAAATTCTTACTAATGGAAAACTATCCCTATTTGAGGAAAAGATTTTCATGAGTATTACTTTTAAATTGTCCGTGTAATCATTTAATTAATCCTGGATATTTTAGGTTGTGTCATAGAGAAATGGAAAGTGATAATGACGTAGTCCCAATGTATTCCCATTTATTGATCCATCAATGTTCCACTCTACAATGTACAAAATATCATAGCAATATGACTTAGTTAAAACAACATTGGGTTTACAAATATTTGAGGACATAAACGTAAAAACAATTCACATATTTATATCTTTTTATCATAACATAAATTAGTGTTACAATGGTGTAATGGATACTATAAATAGGTATTTTAGAGAAAATATTGTTTAGAATAATCCACTAGTTCAATAGGATTTGGTATTGAATGATTTCTTATATGATATAGCCAATCCCCAATCCTCATAGGCAAAAGTTTTATTTGTTTATTTTATAATCTTTTTATAAAACATTTTTAAACATCCATGTATTTTTATGTACTTTGGTTTAATGTTTCTATCATATTATTTACTACAAGGAAATATATATTTAGAATGAGGCCTTTTAAATAGAATTTATATTGATATATATTATATGATCTGTTTGACTGAGAGATTCTTTCAAGAACCAAAATATGAAATTTTTTAATGTTGGATAACATTTTAGAAATATTTTCATTATTAATCCATGGGATTACACAATCGTGTTCCCATAGAATCAATATTGTAGATATATAAAATTATAAAGGAAGAAATAAATGGACTAAATCAATTACAATAATTCTAAATCATTTACCATTTTAATTCTCATATCTTTCTAATCTAACTAAAAAAAATAAAAATTCACAAATATAGGTAAATATTTTAAAAAATGTTTATTTATAATGTGGTAGAAGGATATTGGATACACAAATGAATTATTTTGATAAAAATGATCTAAAATAAAAAATCCTTAGGAATAATGATTTTAATTATATAGAAAGTATAAAGATCTTGAGAATAATTTTATTTGATATCAGTGAATTTTATTTAAAAACATATACTTGTTTTATCAAGGACATGTAAATTTTGCAATAGAATGATTTTTTATTGAATGACTAAAATTTAATCTTCAAACATAAAATTTGATATATATAACTAAAGATTAGAAATTTTGGAGTACATATTTCCATTGAATTTTTAGTTTAATCATGGAAAATTAGTTTATTGTTATAAATATAAACATATAAACATGGAATACTTGGGTAAGGAAATAATTTAACCACATTTGGAATGACTAAAATCATGAAAACCTTTCCTATTACTAGCCTAAATTTTAAAAATAGATATAATATGATATTTTTATTGAGTAATGAAATTCTATAATTGTTTTAACCACTAATAGTGCTTTTGATTCTTCTATGTTTTTCCAAATTCACCTGATAATAATTTATTAGTTTTGATAAATAATTTTAGAAGGTGATTAAAATAATGTATAATAGTGAAAATAAATGTTTTTTAGTTGATGATTTCAATAGAAATTTAAAAAATTAATGTAATATAAAAATACTTAAATAGTATGATTTAGTTCTCAAGTATGAATTATAGAGGAAAGTTGTTGAAATTTAGAAATAAATAAATACCTAAATGTGCTAAAATGGTTATTGGGTTATAAATGACATAAAATTAATGTTACTAAAAAATTATATTTGATATTTTGGAATAGAAAAGTTGAGAAGAAGGATATATATTATTTGAAAATTATTTATTGAGCTGCCTCAGACCCACACTCATTGGTCTGGTTCTAAAAACACTTTCTTTAAACATTTTATTTGATAAAAAGTGAGATGACCCATGCTAAACATACATATATTTCACATTATTTTCATATATTAAACAATGCAACTCACAAATAAACACCCAATCCTAGGAACCAATGGTTTAGTGTCTTGAAGAATAATTCACATAACAAACTTATTTTACAACCCTTTTAACATTAATCAATAACATAGCCACACTATAATCTATCATCGAATTTTTATAAGTGATAATTATCTTCATAACTTGGGAAATGTAAACATCAGAATGAGGTGATCTCAAATAGTTAGTAAGGGAAGAATTATAAACATATCATCCAAGGATAGATCACAATCATACGATAAATCTTGAGAAGGAGAAGAATATCTTTTCAAAATAACATGGAATAATAATAGTTTTCCATAAGTCATAGTAGAAGCACATGTATTCCAAAATGAACAAACACATAGCATTGTAAAATAATGTGGAATAACGAGATAATAAATATTATCCATATATCATAATCACAAATAAATGTCATAGAAATGTAACATTCCCATAAAACACAACACAAAACTTAATGTTAGCACATACATAATCATAGGGTATCATCATATTATGAGAATTTCCACTAAGACCCACCCTTTAGATTGTGATCATATCCAATAAGGCTTTCCCTTTGAATTATAAGAATATATAAGAAGGCCCATGATACATTATCTCATAAGATATAAAACCTTAAACAATGCATTAGAGGGTGATATAGAACCCCCCTAATCACTTCCATTCATATGTTTTCTATAAGATATCAATTATTCAATATATCATGAAAACCCATGGTAATTAAATTGGTTCCATATCATTTCTAAATTGTATCAAATAAAATGATATCAAAATTCAATCGACTGATACCAACATTTCAATCACCCGAAAGGTGTATTTCATCATTGAATATAGAAGACGATTTATAAAACACAATGACATAGGAGTTAGGTATTTTCAAGAGGAAAAGGATGAAAAACCATGAAAATAGATTTTAGAGATCATTTCATAACATTTTATTAAAGATAAAAAATTATGAATCACTTTCAAAAAATAATATTCAAGAAGATAACAAGATTTTTAAAACAAAGCATACTATAAAATTAATCCATGTAATAGAGTATTAATAAATACTTAATTGTATTTCATAGGAAATGTTTAGTGGAATAAAAAAATACAAACATAAAAAGGAAATCCTTTTTGATATTTTAAAAATTATTTTATTGAAACCAATGTCCTAAAGAAAGTGATAGATATTTCATTAGAAAATACATAAAATGAATAATAATATAACCATAAATAAAATATATTTTTATTCAAAGATATTAATGGAGAATATTATAGTCAACAGTGAATATGGATAAGAAAGAGAAATATCTTATTTGAAGTGGATGGTAATTATTATTTACATTATTAAATTTTATGGAGAATGATATCCATAAATGTAATTCATTATAAAATAAGGAGTAAAATAATTGTAATATCATTAATGAACATAGAAAATCGATTGTATAAAACCTTAATCAAAGTGGAATAATTATGACTCAAGAAAAGAAGTTGAGGTAAGAAAAACCACTTAACTTTAATCCTTATTTTCCAAACATGATATAACCTAATGTATGATTGAAAATACATATCTTAATCACATATTTAAGAACCGAATTCAAATATAGAGTCTTTTATAAACTCTATTTATAATAATTTATTACAAATAAATTATCTAGTTATATTTTATATTCATCTTCATATGTTGTTAGATTCAATTTTTTAGTACTAGTTTCATAATGGCCATGTTGAATATTGTTTGTAGATTAAAATTAAATAATTATAAGATAATTATAGTTAATTTAATATATGTTTTATATGGAATGAAAATTTTTTAACTTCATTTCATAAAAATTTGGTTATGATTCATTATGATGAAGTTGATAATGATCTTGTTTCAGTAGTTTATAACTAACAAAAATTTTGTATAATAATAATAACCTAAATATAATTATAACCATTAAATAACAATAAAATCATTATTTGATCATTAATTTATAATTATATTAGTTGTTATCTTTCCATAGTCATCCTAATTCAGAATTTTTATGATTTTTCAAGTAGGTGGTTAAACCGATACAAATAAGAACAAACCATAATCTATGGGTGAGTATGGCTAATAATGTCATTCCATTGTAAAGAGATCATTATTATAGAAGAATAATGATGTTGTATAGATTTTTTAAGGTGGGGGAATCACTTTTTAAGAGAGATGGATACATAATAAAAGTCTATAGTGAAAAATAAAATATGTCACTTTCATAGGGGTGATAATTCGCATGTACGAACAGAAAACACATTCATTTTCCATAGATTATGGTAAGATAGAGAATGTATTATAATTTAATAATACTAATATATTTATAAAAAATAATACTTTAAATAAAATTTTATAACATTTCACATAAGGTGATGATTAAAAATCAAGCACGTCATTCATGGAGGTGGTAGTCTTCACCTAAGCATGATGACATCATCATTTTTCAAATGGTTTTAGAGGAATGTAGAAAATGGTTATAACATTAGTATAATAAAATTTAATCATATTAATAATACTGATTTTATCATACAATAATAGACAGAATATGTTTTATGGGGTAAATGCAGGAAACAATTAGGAGGATTTGGTGGAACATTACCTCTCCCTTTGGATGTTCTCCCTTGGGTTACACATTAAGGATCTTTATTGTGGTATTTTGGAAACAAAAAAAGGATACTAGGACATGGGGATGGAGTTTAGGATAGACTAGTTTAGAGTTTTTTTAGATTTAATGATTTATAATTAGTAGAAAAATGGGGTTGCGGTGATCTCCTTTTATAGGCGAAGGAAATGTTTTTTTCAATATAACCTTTTAACACAAATAGATCACATGTTTCTCATAGAATATAGATCTAAAGTATAAAATAATTGATTAGTGGATAAGGTATTTTTGAGAATTTTTTAACATGTTTTTACATATTTTATTATCACATTTTTCTCACTTTTACAATTTTTGGTTTTTATCGTGGTAATTAATATTTACATAAAAAATTTACTTTTAATGAATAAAAATAAAATTGTTTTTATTAAATAACATGTAAATAATAATTACAAAAATGATAATGAATTTATAAAATCTAAATTTCTATGGGTAATAAAAATTAATTTTAATATTAATGTATGTAATGTATAAAACCCATTTTTTTTAAAAAAATTGTATTTTAGAGCATAAGGGTTATGTTTATGAAAAATATATCAATGATATCAATTTTAATATAATTAATAGGATTATTGTCAACTAATTTATATTTATATGTCCTTAAAAAAATCCAAAACCTAATTTCACATTGAGAAAAATTGAATAAATAAATTATAAAAATAGTTTATATTACAAAAATATTCCCCAATATTTGAAATATTAAATATAAGTTTTATAAATTCAAAACTATATTTTTAAACAATTTATTTTTATTTATAAATATATTTTTTATATACATTTTTATTTTTAAAAAATGTTCAAATCATTCTTATATAGTGCAAATTTCATAAAAAAAATAGTATTTTCGGAATCGATATTTTTCACTATTCATCCCAAAATTCAACCTTATTAGAAAAATATAAATAATATATCCTATGATAATTTAGGCATTATTAATTGAAAATTTAAGTTAATTTTATAAAACAATGGATTTCAAATTTATCAATTAATTTTTCAAAAATTGTAAACTATATAATTAAATTTTTTTTATTAAAAAATGAATTTTTTAAGAATTCTTAATATTATTTAATATTAATTTCTAATTTAAAAAATGTTCAAATATTTATTCATGTATAATAACATTTTAAATGTCTTAAATATATTTTATTAGTATAAAATATATGATACTTAAAAACATTTATTTGAGAAAAAACAATCCTTTGAAATGTTAAATCATAAATATTTATCCTCTAAAGGTAACTAATTTTAGTTGAGTAACATAATTTTACATTTTTTATTTTTTATTTTTACAATAATTTTATTAATAATATTCATATAATATTTCATGACTCATTTTAGTTTGGTTTTTTGTGTGGATAAAGCTATTAAACACATTATATTTATTTAAAGGAAAGATATATTGTAAAATCTTTGGGCGTTACATTCTCACCCCTTAATGAAATTTCATCCTCAGAATTTCAATTAATAATCTCTATTAAAAAAGTTAAGGGTGTTTATAATATAACGATGACTCAAGATTTTATTTAAAATAAGATATATAATGTACAATATTATGTACGTCTAAGAAAAGTTTACCTAAAATATACTTATTTAGGAGTTTCTAGATACATACCTTTCACCACTTCAATTTCATGATCATGTTACCATCCAAATAATAAATCCAAAATGATAATAATATTATCAAATAAAATTAGAATAAATGATCTCATGAAAACTCAATAATAAGATTTATCTTCGAATCACACATTCATTCAACCTTTGATACTTTTGGTTCAAAATAGTTTCCTTAAGAAAGGTTCTCTTGTACTAATTAAAATATTATGAAGAATCATTGTCCCAGAATTATCATGAACCTCATACAATATTCTGAACCAAAAAATTGGTAAAATCCATGGTCTAAAAATTCAATTTACACTTTATACAAAAAATCACTTATCAATTAATATATACCTTGACTCTTGAATCTCTATATTTTCATATATGTTGTTCATATACATTTCCTCTTAGGTTTTCTTAAATAATGTTATTAAAATGAAATATAATGGTTCTAAAGGAGCATGTGTATAACCAATGAATATCCCATGGAGTGTCAAGCCATGTTTTCAGTCTTAAGGACACTCATTGTGAATTGAGTGAAGCATGATTCTACACTCAAATAATATTTTTCAAGTAGATCACTCCTAGGTTCATCTATGTCACAACTTTATCCACATTTTAGTATCCATATCTAGATATAATTTCTTAGAAAACTATACAGTCAAAACATTATTAAAAATATTGGATTTTATCTTAAACTTATACTTATCCCAAGTGTTTTTACTAAATTTATCCCTTCATAATCCCAAAAAATAATAAAACTAGTCCTAAAAAATATCAAAACGCTATATTGATACAAACTAAGGCTCTCCAGACCCACACTCCTTTGTCTATTTGTAAAAAAAATTCATTAAAAATTTTATTTGATACCAAGTGAGATGACCCAAGCTAAACCTACATATATTTAACATCAATTTCATATCTTAAACATTCATATCATAAATAAACACCCAATCCCAAGATCTGAAGGTTTTGTGTCTTTGAGAAGTAACTATAAAAGAAATTTATTTTATAACACTTGTTCAACTTTTTCCATAATTAATCCATACTAGTATCATTGAAGTATTCTTACAAGTTATTCTCATCTTCCAAACCAAGCGAAATGAATCATATGAAAGGGGTGAGATCAGATTCCAAGTAAGGGAAAACGTATCAACATTTCATCTAGGGTTATATCCTAAGAATATGATAAAACATGAGTAAGGGAGAAATATATTATAAAAAAACTTGAAAAAATAAAAGTCATCTATAATTCACTTTAAAATTACATGTAAGGTAAAATGAAAAAAATTTAAACTACATAAAAAATCATGAAATCATGAGATAATAAATATGATCCCTAGAGAATAATTATAGTCATATAACATGGAAATTTTCCATACCCTTGAAAAATATCATAATAATAAACATTGAAACATATATAAACTTGAAGTGTCATAATATTGTGACCATATCCAAGAAGTCCCACCCTATAGTTAATGATAATATACAAGAAGGATCATGATTTAATTTTTTGAGAATATACAGGAAGGTCTATGAAACATTATCTTATGAAATATAATATAGAGATAAAAAAATTTAATACATAAATTTTAGTTATTATTAGATGAATATTCATTATAAAAAATTATAATCCATTCCATAATTTTAAAGGATTGTTTTCATTGGAAAATTGGATAAATAAAAAACTAGTACATAATAGATCTACATCATCTCTAACTTAGTTCTTCATAACTAGAAACCTTTTTAGACATATCATACTTACAAACTTTCTCTATATCATGGGGAAAATGGTACATATAAGAGGGTGAGATTAAATGCTCAGTAAGGGTAAACAAGAGATATATTAATGATCTCTCAAGTATAACATGAGAATAAGGGTATGAAAACATCATTATGACATTTTGAAACCATACCTAGTATATCATATATCATAATCATGATTCATGGAATAATTATTTTTAGTTAAAATGAAAAGAATCATAAATGAATCAAATAACATAATACATGACTCTATAACATTGGAATAAGACATTAGTTTGTGTGATAGACATAAGTATAGAAGATAATTTTATTTTTCATGTATCACTACCTATACTATGATATTGGATTGTGTTCTCTCCCCATTCCATCATATAATTAGTAATGGCTCACTAACAAGACTATCACTCTGGACAAAGTCTCTTACTGATATAGGTTCACTTATATTCCACTTCTTATTATATAATGAGATATCCATAATTACTCAATGAAGAGGAGTAAAATTTAATGATAGGAACACTTTTCATATAATCATAATCTATTCATAAGTCTTCCATTGTATCATAAAAAATTAATTATATCATCATATCATAACTTGTGGAAAGAAAACTTATTTCATAAATATTTCGACATAGAATAACCCATGGAAAATAAATGGGTTTCATAAAAAAAATTATCAGAATCATAAAACCTATTAAAAAGAATAAAGATAGTTTCATTGGATCACATACATTTTAAAGTATAATTAACATCGCGATATGTTATTATAAATGAAGAATTCCATTAGTAGAATATTTCTTTTGGAGAATACCCTAATCATTTTGAAATCAATTATTTAAAATTTATAATTTAAAATATATTATGGAAACATTTTATTTGAAACTAAATATGGAAAATTTTATAGTAATATTAATGAATTGTGATATCATGATGGTGGGAAATTTCATTAAGGCTGAGTATGTTAAAACAATGATTCCTTTCAGATTTTCTGTAAAAAGTAAAAAGTACCTTGTTCGAAAAATGAATAGAAGATTAATTTTAAACCATTTTATAAAAATTCAAAAATGGGTAAAAATGAAATAAAAAATGGTTATTACTAAAAACTTTATTGAAAAAATTATAGAATATATGGTTATAGAAGAAAAAGTATTTCTGACCAAAGAGGAAAGAATGTCTATTTTTATTAAAAACATTTTCTTGATAATTTAATGTGAAAAATAGTAGAAAATGATAATATTACATAAAAATATCTTGAATAACCAAATAAGAAAAAAATTAAATGGGTTAATTAGATAAGGATAATATAATTTTCCTTAATAGAAATTCATGTATAAAAAATTCTGGTTAAAATGAGATTGAAACATGAATCTCTTACCTCATGTTAGACATTCATATAAATCCATTTAACCTCATATATAATAAATTAAAATTTATTCTAGTAATATAAAATAATAATTTTAAATATCTATAAAATCATATATTATCCAATTAAAATTTTTAAACACCTATTTATTAATAATTCGTTATTAAAATCACCATTTATGGTTGTTAACCATTTTGTTTTTCATGGATATTTTAGTTAGACAATTCTAGTTCTTTTTCTTTGATCATAGTAAAATAATATAAAAGATATTATGAATGATATATATATCATATATATTCATAATTTATATATTTATAATCATTCATAAAATATAGTGATATAAAAATGATTTACATCGTTCATGGAAAAGGTAAGTCGGGCGTACACATGAAAACTCTTTCCATTTTCTAAAAGAAATAAAGAAAGAAAGAAAAATATTATTTTATAATTAAATAACCATAATTATAAAATAATTACAATATATATGCATTAATTTTATCCTTATTACTATCTATATAAAGTGAAAATGAAAAACGAATCACATCACTTCGTGGAGGTGGTAGTCCACACATGTGCATGAGCAACGCTATTTTCAACCAATGGATGAGATGGTAAGAAGGTAAATATGATAGTATAATTATATAATAATAATCACATAATAAATAAAATATACAAATAGTAAATTCATCATAAAAACCATTCATGGATAATAGTGATGGAAACTGAATTGTATCACTACATGGAGGTGATAGTCCACACGTACGAACGATCGATATTTTCACTTACAAATCGATGAAAAATAGGGAGGATAATGGTGTTATTATATTCATAATAAAATTTAACTATATTAAATATAATAATTTTTTTGATGAATACGAATAATTTAGTGGAGTTATAATACATAAGAAAATGAAAGATGTTGGGTATGCTGATTAACTCTTGGTAAAATGGGTTTAGATCCCTTATATAGGACCTTTATAATTATATTTTAAGAAGAACAGAACATATAATTTGTGTATAGGGAAGTTTAAAATAGAATTATTTAGTTTTTGGAAAATATAGGGGGCTCAATGTGGTGTAAATAAGATGGAGAAGGACTGTCCTTTTATAAGCAAGGGAGAGGACACACATGGAATTTTTGAAAAGATTAAAATATATAAATGTATTACTCAAGAACAATGATTCCAAATGGATAGGCACTAAAACGCAGGATAATAAATGGTCGATATATATTCATAAAATAGGATTCAAACACGTTTAATTGAAAATTTCACCCTCATATCTTGGTTTAACCCCAGGTAAACCTGTTTTAACCTTAACCGTGGTAGAAATTTTTTTATGATTGTACTATTTATTAAGACCAAAAATTAAATCAAACAAATTACCAAATATTAATTATGAAGATTAAAAATATATAATACATTTAGTCAAATTTAATTCATATAATAGGTATAATTTAATTTAAAATTGAACCAACCAAACATGATGAAAGACTATTTTTTGAGAAAATGTTTTCTTAAGTATTATTTTTTTACCAAAATCCAATGTAAAATTGATTATAATAAAATTAAATGGATTATTAATAATATAATTTAGCTAATTTCTCCTTTAAATAATTTTAAAATAAAATTTAACTTTTTAAACGCTTGAAATGAAATGTAAATTTTCAATAAAAATTGGTATTTTACACAATTCCTCAAAATATAAATGTTTTTTTGAAAATTCTCAAAATTTACCTCTATGTTATATTTAATATAGTGATTTAAAAAAATAAGTGAATTTTATAAAATAAATTTTATTAAATTTGTTGACATTATTCCTATAATTTTCATACAAAAAAATAAATCAATTTTTAGCGAAGAATGTATTTTTCAATTATATAATGACATCATTAAAAGAAGAGATCTTATTTAAAAATATATTTGATTTATCTAACTAATTTATGAATACTTATAAAAATAAGGATATTCATATTCATACCAATAATTTAATGACTAGGTTATAACAATATATTATATTATAGTTAATTTAGACTCAGGTTGGCGTGTATGACAAGCTATCAAAGAAATTATTTTTTAAGGAGAAATATATCACAGAATCTAGGGATGTTACCTTATACAACCAATAAAATTAATTTAACCATTTAAATTCTATCACATTATATCAATATAATAAGGATATTGCTGTTCCATCACATCTTTCGGTTCCAAAGTAGCTTATTTGAATTTTTTATTACCCCATTGAACGTTAACTAGGCGAGTAGTCTAATTTTGTAGAACTTTTTCCCTATAATACTAGATATATATTAGATGTTGTTTATATAAAATATCGTCCTCCAATAGTACCACATATGAGTCCATTAAATGTTAATGATATGTTATGTACTTCTGTAGGAGAGATACATAAGACACATTAAGAACATAAGAGAGGTTTGGTTGAAGCGCCAAGTGATAATTTACTATCCTTACTCGATTAAGAATATAAAATGGGCTAATGTACCAAGGGATCAACATTCCATTTTTTAAAAATTAATTATCCTTCTTAGATATATAATTTTATTGGAATACCTTCTCGCCAACTTTTATTTCCATATCTCAATGATGATTGTCAACATAATTTTTTTATCAACTCTAAGCTACCTTGGCGTGACACTGAATGACTCTAACATTCACTGCCATTTCACCAACTAAATAAGGTCCCAATAAATTTCATTCCCTTACTTAATCACAACACATTAGAGTTTTACACTTTTCCCCATATAGGTATTCTTAATGATCCATCTAAATTCATGATTGAAAGATATTTTTGTAAGAAAACTCAACTAGAGTAAGGTGTTTATCCCAACCACCTTTGAAATCCATAAAGAAATATATGAACACATCCAATTGAATTTTAATGGTCCTCTTAGAATGACCACCTATCTGAAGATAAAAAGATTTACTTAAACTGAACTCTATATCTAGTGAATACTGAAGACTTATCAAAAACATCTAGGTAAACCTATGATCTCAGTACAACATAATAGAACACGATTTTCAAAGACACCATACCAGTTTATTAATATATATAATGGATAGATAATCAAGAGATAAATTTTAGTTGATATAAATGATGTTCCCAAAATTTATAAGGTGATTGAATATAACACAAATAGCATTACGACCCTTAGACATTATGGGGAGTCTGAGGACAAAATCCATGGTGGTTTTTTTCCATTTTTATTTTTGTATGGGTAATGGTTTTAACTTTAACATTCTGACCTTTAATAGAGGTATGGAATCAAATGTTAAAATAAAAAACCTATCTTTATATGCTAATAATAAAATATAATGTCTAAGGAGTGGTTTAGTAGATTCCAAGACTTATTTCAAGCCTAGGGTTTTAAATTTAAAGAGGTATACTAAGTCGCATGGTTATCACATGATTGGTGCTAACAATGTGACTCAAACATGTAGGCATATAATGCACAGCAAGAAGCTACAAGGTTTTTATGAAATTGTGTGATCTATCCTACATTACCATGTGGTATTACAGACTTTATTAACTTAGTTATTTTTCATTGGTCGTGTATTGTTATCCAAATCATCCACCCAGCCCGTATGAGGGGGTCCTCTAGGTAGTGGTTATCGCATGGTTAGAACATGGTTTGGTCAACCATGTGGCCAAACTATGTAACCCCAAATTTGAAGGGTAATTTACCCTTTTAACACTATTATGTTTTAAACCCCTAATTATTTCACCCTCCTTCATTTTCTCCAATAGTTCCCATACAGAGATCTCCTTCCACCTCTATATAGGGATTTTGAGAAATACCTCATAGATTTTTGTTTGCTTCTCCATCTGGTACATTGTATTCCTCTTTCTAATCTCTATACTCCACTCCCTTATATTATATGTTTCTCTTCCGATCTCTTGTTATATCATTATGTGATCTCATTTTACCTATTTTATGGAATTTGAATATTCTTCTGATTTCTCCCATTCTAGCTTCATTCATAAGATGTCACTAGACGAGGAGAGCACTACGAACCTATGGTAGGTGGTTTTGTTTATTTCCATTAAGAATTGTTTATTTTATATTATGAACTATCATTACATTCACTATAATTATACAGTAAAGCTTCCCAAAATTTGTAGTAAATTAATTTAGATGCTTCATCATTCTTAATGTGAACTTATCTAATAGTGAATCACATTATAGGCTGTTCACCTTGACATGGTCCATCCCTATGGGTGTAACATTACTTGATATACAAATTAACTACTAGGATATATTGTTATACCATTTTTGAAGGGTGTGTGGTCATGTAATAAATGATATTGTAAGTATGAATGAAATTAAGAATGATGTTGACAATGAGATAGGCCATATTACCTATGCCTCGTTGGATTGTTCAATTAAATATCTAGGCCAACTTGATTAAAATTTTATAAGTACAATGCCTTCTTAAGTGGGTGAATTGTGATATCAAATCCATACCTCATATCCAAACCGATTGTGATACATTGATCTTTATAGGATGCCTTGGATGGGCTAGTCTTTATTTGAAAATTGAATTTGTAAATGGTTTGTAAATACACTGGGGTTGATACTAGGTATGAATAGGGTGGGATAACTGTGCCATTTCCTTTCCTCCATGTGACTGAAACTAGTTCACTAGGGGAGACACCATGTGTCGGCTCAGTTAGTATATGGTTATACGAGGTCACGAGCAATACATTGTCTCCTATCTGAGATACCATAGACAAACTCAGAGGGTTGATTTCTCACCTTGCCTATAATGATACAAGGGATTCCATATATGGATCGCCATGGACATACTCTTACAGCATTGGGAATTTATAGTTCCCATGAAGTGGTACATGGGATTCATTCTAGATCGTTTTATATGGGCTTAGGGTGACTATTATTCATTATAATGATCACCTTGAAATTAAAGAATATGAATGTGTAACTCGATTCATCTTCCAATACAAATCAAATTCTTAGAGAAGATCCACCTTTTTATAGTTTATTAATAACAACACATTTTACTATATTCCATACCTAAAAGTTTTACCTCAATTCAGATAAATACGACTGAGGCTGAAGTAGGTAGAGTCGGCCGGGTATTATATCCGGAACCCAAATCGATGTATTTAATTATTGACATTAATTTATTATTATTGTCACACTAATCATTGTACATGACCAATTTGTATTGATATAGACACCATTGGTGGTGTCCTATTGATTATATATCATACCCTTATTGGGCCTCCTTTGGTACCTAATAATACTTCATGATTGCAGATGTGGATAAAGGGAAGCATCCGATATTGGATGCTTGATTCTGAGTTCGAGGATGGAGTACAAGAGTATATGACTAAACCTATGATCATGATACTAGTAGTAACATTGTTTGGTAATTTTTTATTTTAATAGAATTTGGTTTATATATATTTCCCATGTATACCATTTACTCAATTTGTATAGCTACATGACATCATCATCATCATCATCATTTTGAATCAATTATTAATTAAGTTTCTTCCTGCTATTTATCCTTGGGATGTTTAATATTTATAATTATGCTTCTTGGGATAATTGTATATTACTATTTTGTTACACTTTGACTCATTGAGGTAATAGTCTCCCAATAGACACACCCTAGGCCCTCAGTTCTAGTCAAAAGCCTCTCGTATACAGAGAGGCTCCCTTGAGCTCTTATGGTCGACCATCTATGGCACCGTTAAGTGGCTCCCGGGGTGAAATGCTTGAAATTGGTATAGAGGATTCTTTTCCATTTTTTATTACTATTTGGTAGTTATATACAAGGATATTATTTATCATAATTTGGAAATGATATTGTGTTTGGGAGTATAAAACCCACATACAAGGGAAACAAAAATTGTCTTGGATGGTTTATTGCTGATCTGGTTCTTGATTTTTATAATTATACATATTTGACCATTGGGTGATGGATATGTTTTTTATGTTATATGTTTTAACACTATTTTAATAAAATTTATATACATTATCCTGATTAGGTGAGGATGTTTCGAATCTTGCATCATACTAGGCGTTTTAGAACATAACTGTCATGCATTATGCCATGCTATATCTGTATTTCTATGTAAATTGAAGGTATTGAATGTGATTGTTATGTGTACCTTGACTGTTATATATATTGAAATTCACAAAATCTTATTCTAAATATAACACAATTGTATTAATTAAAGTTACTACATTAATCTAAATGGTTTTTTACTACATAGATTGATGTTAACAGCTTAATAAACAAATTATTCCACATTTGAGTCATGAACCACTGGTTCAATAGGTTGAAATATCATTTGACTTGATTGATTAATTCCAATAGAAATTAATGGAGAAATTACTTATATATGTATGAAATGGTAGTTATTTAAAACGAAACACTATACATGACCTATTACATCTTAAAACCAAATGTAATGATCATATCACAGTTACTTGATGTACTGATTGAAATTTATAAAGAGTATGAAAGATTAAAAATTGGGAATGATGATTCACTTAACAAGATTTATATATCTATATCCACAAAAAATTAAAATTTAATTAAATACATTTCAATTTTAAAATGAAATGGTCACCATTAAATGGGGATTTCAGTAGCTAAGTAAATGGGTTTTTCCCCTATACCTTGTAATGAACACTCTATATACTAGAATCTCTACTATGTTGTATGTGACTTTGACCCTAACCTAAACTTAGAAGTAGGTAGTAGAAGTGTCTCCCAATACTTATGTGACTCCTTAACACCTATACCTAGCTTTAGAATCAAGGTAATAGGTGCGACTTATTATATAAAAGATATGGGCATGTCCTTTCTAGCTTTCATTGTTTCTATCTCATGTTAAATCTTATCTAAGATTTGGGATTGATAATTTTAGACCAATTCCATGGTGATTTATTCACCCTGTATTCCTAGAGGGTGGTGAAAAACATACTCTAGAGGTGGTGGCCCCCTGAGCCACCCATATTACATTATGTAGTTTCACATGAGGCTCCTCCTATTTATCTTTCACTAGGAGATGATGCTTAGTTCTGACATAGATTCTTCTGCTTCATGTAGTCCATACAGGAAGAATTTTTACTTTACCCTACTATTGTAGAGATGACACTATAATTCCTAGAGAAACATCCTCCCACCTTTTTTGGGGGATAATGGTCCTCGACCCGCTAATTCTTTACTAAAGGCCATGTTTTTAGTCTTCGAGCATCTAGATATGACTCTAGAGTGGAGGGCCAAGCTTTCTACCTACATGATATGCGATTCTACTAATCATTGGTGGGATTTCATTACCTATTTTTAATGTCATTAATGTATGGTCTAAGTGGGCTTCTGGACATCCTTCTATGACTAATTTTCGCACTATAAGTTGTGCACATACTATGCTTGGGAGTTTATGCATATAAAAAAGGTTCCATGTGAGCGATGGAGTACTCAACTGATTTTACCTAGTTTCGGAAGTCTGTACTAACTCTTTCCGGTGACAAGATAAACACTACAAAATTTTTTAAGGATGGGCCTACGTACACTATCTAATCGTAGGTGAAAATTTTTGTAATGACCACCATTTTAGATATAGTGAACTAGGCCCTCATCATAGAGAGAAACATAAGGGAAGGTGACAATGTGAGCCATGGTGGTTTAGCTTCCATGTCGGGAGACAGCTTATCTATTGCTAGGAAGTGACATTTTGGGGGACAATATAGATGATTTTTTTCCAAATGACATGTACCAACAACTATGTGGTGTGACACCATTGTGGAATGATAGGCCACATGAATTCTTAGTATACGAGGAACCTGATCAAGTGTCGAGCTTGTGGAATGATAAGTCACCTTCAAGGCCACTCTCAACCATCCCATCCTATATCTAGTGATAAGAGATTTCTGCTCACACTACATTCATGTATAGGATTGGTGGATCCACATCAGGTTGTAAACTATCTACTACCACATGATCAGGCTTATTAGAAGGTCATGGCTGAGGTAGAAAGACCTTAGTGGTTTAGTGTCAGCAGAGAAGACCTACCTAGGTTAGCGAGGTTGCATATTAAGTCTGTGGTTTGGGTCATATCTGTGAGAGTAGAATACACTTGAGGAGTATATTTCTAGGACTTGTACAACATGATATACTATTCTGGTATCCACTACATTAGTTTCCCCTTATTTGATATAGGCACATCTTACTAATTTATATCTGCAACAATCATGGAACTTTTTGGCCTAACAATAGAGTACCTCATCATTGTGATGACTCTAGAAACACCATTATAAGTAAAATCAGAGACGGAATACCTGTTTAAAGAGTCCCCTCTTGAGATAGGTGGGTACCAAATCTTGTGGAATTTATTTTTTCTTAAGATGACGGGTTTAGAAATCATTACTGGAATGGATTGGCTTGGGCCTTGTCATGACCATGATTATTTATATCACTGAATAGTGTCATCAACATCACTCGAGGGTAGTATGCATATTAATATAGAAGAATAAGTTATCCATGAAATTCATTCTAGACCTGAGTTTCATGGGCTAGTTAGGGTGGCAACCCATATAATGGGTCTCTTTATGAAAAATCATAGAATGCATCTAGTGGAATTCCATCCTGTTGTGGATCACTTCTGATATATATTCCCAAATGACTTCTATAGTTTACCTTCTATGAGATAGGTGGAGTTCAACATTTATTTATTTATATGTGCATAACCATTGTACATTCCTCCCAGTAGGATGACACCTAATGAGATCTAGGAAATCAAGAAGTAGCAAGAAGACTTAGAGGAAAATTCGGTTATATGACTGATTACTTCACCTTGGGGTTCACTTGTCTTCTTCCCCAAGATGTCAAATGGTACAATATAGTTATACGAGGTTTACCAATATTTGAACTAGTTTACGGTTAAGAATGGGTATCCAATGCTTTATATAGATGACCTCTTCAACAAGCTCCGTTGAGAGATAGTTTTCTCTAAGATTGATCTATAGTTAGGATACCATCAAATTCATGTGAGACCATCAGACATACCATATAAAATGTATCAAAGTAGATACGTATTATATAAGTATTTGGTTATTCCATTCCACAGTGTGAAAATTACAACCTTTTTCATGGATTTGATGAATCGGGTTTTCCACCCATACAAAAATTTATTTCTGGTAGTCATCATTGATGATATATTTCTGTATTATCACACCAGACATGACCATGAAAACCATATTTAGAACATGTTTAATACAATGAGAGAGAATCAATTATATTATAATATTATAAAATTCCAATTTTGGATCAATAAAGTTCACCTCTTAGTTCATATAATTTTAGAGGCACGTGTATTTGTGGACCTTGAGAAGGTGAACACTACAGTTTCCTAGGATAATCTTATGAATTTATCTAACATACAAAGTTTCTTGGGGTTGTATGGCTATTACAAGAAAATCATTTAAGAATTATCATTTCTAGAAGTGTATATTATGATCTTGAATAAGAAGGGTATGAAGTTTGTATCATCAGAAGCCTCTGAGACATCTTTTTAGGAGTTTAAGGGGAGGCTAACTTCAGTGTAGATCCCAATTCTTCTAGAGATGAGCAGAAGATATACAGTTTATTATTATGTGTTATGAATCTGGATAAGAGAATTTATGATGTAGGTATATCAATTCATAGAATATTGGTCCCACCATCAGAGACCTCATGAGTGGAATTACCCTACACAAAACATCGATCTATCTATTGTGGTCCCTGATATATGTTGTTGGAGGCATTATATTTTTAGTGAGAGATTTTTGGTTTACACATATCACTAAAGTCTAAAATAAAATTCCACATAGTGTGGCTTGAATATTAGGTTGTGATGTTGGGTAGAATACCTACAATCATTCAAATTTAAAATTTCCTATACACCTAGTAAGGGTAATGTAGTAGCTAATTCCTTGAGCCATAATTCTCATACACAAGCCATCTAAGAGGATAGTAGTGAGTGACAACTGATGGCATTATTTTCTGATATGAAACTATAGGTTAAGGACTGTCATGGGAACCCTATTTTCATGGCTTTAGTAGTGGAATACTCTGTTTTAGACTTTGTACTGATGAGATATCTATCAGATCTTGAGGGACATGTCTTAAGGGAGAGTGCCTTTTGTGAGAATCAACTATCTAGTTTGGTTCCTAATGAGAATGAGATTATTAAATTCCATGGATGTATCTAGTTTCGTACTCACATATAGTAAGTATTGATGAAAGAATATCAAGATTCTATTTGGGAAGTTCACCCTGGTCATACTAAGATGTATCGAGACATACATTGTAAGAATTTGTGGCTAGACGTAAAGAGAAAAATTATAGGTTTTATCACTCTGTTGTCCACCTGTCAGCAGGTGAATGATGAGCGCTGGTGACATGATATACTTCTACAACCTCTATCCATTCATAAGTGGAAATGGAATGAAATCACTATAGATTTCATGATGGGATTGTTGAGATCTTTTCGAGGTAGTGATGTGGTACAATTGATCATCAATACGTTGACCAAGGTCACACATTTCCTATTGATCCAAGAGACCTTATCTGTTGATGATCTTGAGAGGATTTATATTTGGGAGGTTATTCACATTTATGGTGTTCCATATTCCATCATATCATACTGATATTCCCAATTTACATCAATGTTTTGGTAGGGGATATATAAATCACATGGTTCATAGGTTCTCTTGAGTGCATTATACCACTCTCAGATCGATGAGAAGTCCGAGAAGATGATACAAGTTTTAAAGGACATGATCCAGGTATGCATTCTTTATTTCATAGGTTCATGGGAGAAACATATACCCCTCATTTTGTTTTCCAACAATAATTATTTTATGAAATGATTTAGATGGATCTATATAAGGCCCTTTAAGGTAGGCAGTGCTATTCCCATCCATGTTGGTTAGAGGTAGGCGAGGAAACACTATTTGGTCCTTATCTTGTTTAGGAGACTTAAGAGAAAGTGAAAGTAATTTAGAAACATATGGCTAAATTTTAGTCCAAGAATAAGCTTTATATTGATTTTTTCCAAAAACCTATATATTTTTAAGTGGGGGCATTGGGTATTTCTATGAGTATCTCCTTGATTGGATCATTGATGGATTCATAGACATGGAAAGATATCACCTCATTATATTGATCCATTCAAGATTGTGGGGAAAGTTAGGCTAGTATATTTTCTATTATAGTTACCTCAGTGGTTCCATTACATTCATGAAGTCTTCTATGTATCAAATATTTTCTAGTATCATGTCGACCCATATAATTAGTTTTGATTCTAAGAATATTGAGTCGGATACTGATGCATCCTTGGAGAAGTATCTGATATGTATAACAGATCTGAGCAGAAAGGATCTCTGAGGTTGGTCATTTCCACTGGCCTGGGTGATATAGAAGTACAACCATGTATAGGACGAGACCTAGGAGTGGAATGATGATGTACATGCCTTGTGGCTGGAACTTTTTTCAAAAGTTACATTACCACCCTCAAAAGAGAAAACTGAGGATGGGTTGTTTTTAGGATGGGAGGTTAAAACATTTTGACATTTCATAGAGGTAAAAATAATAATGTTTCAATTAAAAACCTCTCATTCTATGATAATAATAAACTCTTAAGGCTAGGTAGTGTTTCAAGAAATTCGGGGGATTGTTCAGATCTTGAAGCTCTAGAAAATAAAGATTCAGACTTAGCCACCTGGTTAATATATGATTAGTGTTAACTGTTTGGATCAACCATGAATGATCCCAATTCATAGACTGAAGTTGTATAGTCTGCTAGAAACTGTATAAGCCAAGTCATATTCCCATGCATGATTACCAAATTTCCTGATAGAACAAATTTTCATGGTCTTCACACAGTTAACCAAACCATGTTCAAATCCCATGCATGGGGGTTCTCTAGGAAATGTCCATCTCACGATTGATGCACAGTTTGGACAACCATGAGTCTAAACTGTGTGACCACAAATTTGATGGGGAATTTATCTTTTTTCCCTTGTTATGTTTTAAACCCTGAATTATTTATTTCACCTATATTTTCACCAATATCAGTTACCAGAAGATCTAATTCCTCCTCCAACTATATATTTTGATAAATCCATCATACTATCTTTATTTCATTCTCCATTTGGTATGATTGGTTCCCCTCAGTAATCTCTACACTCACCGCCCTTCCGTTCTTTGTTTCTCTTCCCATCTCTTGTGCAATCTTGATGTGATCTCATTTTCCCTATTTTCAGGGAAGTTGATGATTTTTCTGATTTATCATGTTATTTTTCAATTCTTAGGCCAACACTAGATAAGGATAGTGCTATGAAACTAAGGTAGGTGGTCTAGTTTCATTCCCTAAATTTAATTTAATTTTATATTATGAATTGTCCAGAAATGCACTAGACTTCTCAAAAAATGCTTAAAAATCCTTAGTAAATTAATTTAAAATTTTACTCATGCTTAATGTGATCCTATATTGCAGAAAATAAAAACTGAGGTTGTTTGAAATAACATGAGCCACTCTTATGGGTTTACCTTTCCTTGGAAACCAAATTTCTATCTGAACTAAATTGTTAGACTATCATGTAAGGGTGTTTTGTCCTGTAATAAATTTTTTTGGATGTATGAGTTCAATTAAAGATGATTTTGACCATGAGTTAGGCCCTATTACCTATGCTTAATTGGATTTTAGTTAAATTTCTTGGGAAAATTGAATAAAATGTTAAATGCAATTCCTTTATAAATGGGTTGACTATGATATCTTTTCCATACCTCATATCCAAGAATACAACGATACTTATATCATTATGGGATTCCTTTTATTGGTCATCAAGCATTGAAATTATAATTTTTAAATGATTTGCACATACACTAAGCGTGATAGTAGGTATTCCTAGGATAAGCCCACTATGAATTTGTATTACCTCCATGTTAGTGATATCAGATTCCTAGGGGAGACACTGTAAATGAGATAAGTATCTAGATATTTACACTAGGTCATGAGGGATACTCAGTCCTCTATGTGAGATACAAGGGACGAGATCATAGGGTTGATTGTACAACATGCAGAGAGTGATACTAGGTATTCCATTTATGAATATACCTGGATGAAATCTTATGGTATTGGGCATTTATAGTGCCCATTGAGCGATACCTGGGATTACATTCAGATCTCCTTGGATGGGATCACGGTTCCTCTATTTAATTATAAATATGAATTTTAAATTAAAGAATATGAATGTGTAACTAAGTTACATGGATTCATCTACCAAGCCAAATAACATTATTGGGGATGGTCTACATTATGATTATTTATTAATATCAACCCATTTTACCTTATACCATACTTTCAAAGGATACCTTTCTTAAGAGAAATACAATATTGGTTGTTGTAGATAGAGTCGGTTGGGAATTCCATTAGGAACACATGCTGATTTATTTATTTTTTATTACCTTACATTTATTATTATTGGCACACTTCTAATTGTATAGTCATAAATAGAATTGATGTAGACATCATTGGTGGTGGCCAACTGTGTATATCACATTCCCTTGCTAGCCCTCCATTAGTACCCAAGAAGACATCACAATTATAGGTTTAAATAAACGGAACCCCTAGATTTTCATGAATGATTCTGAGTTCTAGGATGTCGTATGGTAGTAGAGGATTGAGCCTATGCTCATGATTCTAGAATTATTGGATTTTGGTCATTTTTTATTTTGATAGCTTCTGGTATATGTTTGTTTCCCATGTATCCCAAGTACTCATTTTGTATAACTACATGATATTATCATCATCAAGATCATAATCATCATTATATATCCATTATTGATTCAGTTTCTATATATAATTTATCCTTGGATTTTTAATGTTTATTATTTTACCTCTTTAAATTATTATAAATTACAGCTATGTTACACTTTGACTCATGAGGGAGTATTCTCCCGATGGACACACCCTATTCCCCCAGTACTAGTCGTAATCCTATGGAATATGGGTAGGCATTCTAGAGGTCATGTGGTTGACCATCCGAGGGCACATCTAAGTAGCTCTTAGGGAAGGATGCGACAATTACATCCCTTTAGAATTATGTCTCTTAGCCTTAAATTTCTAACATACAAAGCACAAAAATACATACTCTGTAATATATATCTTCACATCATCCCACCAAAAACACTTTTTCAAATCTCTATCTATATTCATAATTCTTGGATGTATATTGAATTTTGAAATATGTGCTTTATATGACATCCCCTTATTTAAATCTAGTATACACATGAAACATGCATGGTTCCTGAAATTTATCATCACATCATAATCAATGTTGAATTAAGAAAATTTCACACATTATTTTTTAGAATTTCATCTTCCACTTCTGACTCTTTAATCTTATCTTGGATAGATGATTGAATAATAATTTGATAAAAATAATATTTCTATTATTCCTTTATGATTTCAAGGTTCATAATTTGGAGATTTTAAAATATTGGATCTTTTTTTATCTTAATCATTGATAATCTGACATGATCCATTCATCTCAATTCATATTCCACCTTATTCACTTTCCCAATGTTGTAATGTATTGAGCAGTTATAATAATTAATGAACTCTAACCAGCTTCTCTGATTCATATTCAAGTCCTTCTGAGTTAATATATACATTAAACATTTATAATCAGTATATATTTTACACATTTCACAATAAAGATAATACCTCTATATTTTTAATGAAAAAAATACTGCAACTAACTCAAAATCAATATTCAGGTAACTTTTCTTAGGAACCTTCAATTATAATGAGGATAAGCTATCATCATATCATACTTCATTAGGATTCTTCCTAGTTAATTCTTCAATTCATCATTATATATCAAAAACCTTTCTCAACTATAGGTTAGTGTAATCAAAGGTGTGCTAACTAACCTTCTATTTGGTTCCTTGAAATTTTCTTCAAATTCATCCATCTAAAATAAATTTACTCCCTTCCAAGTTAACATGCTGAGAGGATTAGATATTCATGAAACATTATACATAAAGAATTAATAATTTCCAATAAACCTGGAAAACTATTGATCTCATTCAGAGTGGTTGGTCTATTCAACCATTTAATAACTTCTATTATTGAAAGATGCACCAATATTCCCTTACTTGATATAATATGAACAAAAAAATGAAACTTTTTTTATCCAAAATTCACACATGGTTAATGTTTCATACAACCTATCCTTAATTTGAGTCATTAGTACAATTTTCAAGTGATATTGATGTTATTATTTTATCTTAGAATTTATAATAATATCAAATAAAACGACTAAAAAATTTATTAATTTAATATATAAAGAATAAATTCATTAACTCAATGAATATAGGTGGGGAATTAGTAAGATCGAATCAAATAACTATAAAATCGTAGTTTCTACACCTCATATAAAATGTTGGATAGTATATATAATCCTTATTAACCCTCAATTGATGATATCCATAATGATGGTCAATCATGGAAGAGTATTTAGCTCCATGATGTGGGTCAAACAAGTCATCAATATAGGGTAAGTGATATTTATTCTTGATAGTGATATTGTTATGTTCATGATATTTTATTGAATGATTCATTGACCCACATTTCATTTTATCAAAAAAATTTACACCCCATGGTGATTCACTAGGCCATATGAATCCCTTATCAATATTATATCGGATTTTCTTCTTTAATTCCTACAACTCAACTAGGGATATTCTATATGAAGGCGTTGAAATAGGTGTAGAACCGTGCATAAAGTATATTTAAAAATAATAATTTTGATTCAGATGAGGACTATGAATCTCATATCGAAAAACATCAGTAAACTTATGTACTATATTAATATCTTTGAAGTTGAGATTCTCCCAAACTATCTAAGATAAACACGACCTTTATGTAGGTATTAACACCCATAAAATAGAAGAAATTTACATTGATAGTTATTATCTATCCTTACAAAAATAGATGATCATATGTTGGTTTGGAATATAACATTTGACTTCCCTTAATCTGTAATTGATATGTAATTTATATAAATAAAACTAATCTATGCCAAAAATAACATCCCATTAAACTAGAGTAAGAATAATGATATTTGTAGGAAGCATATTCCCAAAAACATCAATCGATGAAGAATTATAGACTTGAGATGCGATCATCATACCAATAAGAGTTTTCACCACTAAATCAATATCTAATCATAAAAGATATTAATGAACATCCCTAAATACTTCTCAAGATATAAAGGAATTCATATGAATAATATAAAATAAGACAAGTCAATATTTAAGTGTACCTGTAACAACCTAAAAATTATTATTATATCTTCAATCCCTTACTAAAACCAAAATGTATAGAATAACCATTGAATGTTATTGATTAGGGTGATCAATCATGAAAAATAATTCATTGAATATCTAAATCAAGACACTCTATTTAGAATCTATAACACCTTACATTTAGCCTAGGTCATCCATGATCATCATCTATTCAAATCCTTCATAATGATTTATAACGAAAATCTGAATTAACCTAATCATATTACCTCATAGTGTCCAGATAGGTGTGGAATCTTAATCCCACTCATCATGTATTAGTGAAGATCATTTTTATCACCCAATATTATCTATTCAGAGTAGTTAACCCAAGGTGGATCTGTTTCATAGTCACATGCACATGATAGTATCCATAGAGGGATGCATTTTCTATTAAAAAATAAACTTCTTTATTTAATGTAAATTAGTATATTCTACTATACGTAGTATTATCCTAAGGGTTCTCACTAAAATTTTGTTATCTAAGATCCAAATGTTTATAAAGCATAATCTAATAATAACTATAGTGACCCAAACCTTCTATATATAGAAATTAAATTTTATTAGATGAATATTCATAATATAACATTATGATCCATGCTAGAACTATATTGTTTTAGTGTATTTGGAAACATGGAAACATAACAAACTGGTGCATAAAAGATATATATCATCTCCTACTTAATTCTTCAAATTATCCCCATTCTTAGAAATATCATACTTACAACCTTTATTCATATCTTGGGGAACAAACAAAATATTGGGGGAAAAATCCCAATAAGGTAAAACAAGGAAGATATCAATGATCACTTAATAATATCCTAATCATAAGGGTTTCATAACATTATATTAAAATTTTTACACCATAACCACTGTAACACAGATCATAATCCTGAGTCATGATATAAGGATTGGCAGTTCATGATACATGAATAATAAATGAATCAAAGAACATGATCCATGAGAGCATTATATTGTAAAACTACATATGTTTTTGGAATACACATAAACACATAAAATAATTTTCTTAGTCAATCAACATTAGTAAAACTATCATAGTGTATTGGTTTCACATACCATTCCATCATATCTTAGTCATGGTGTACTCCTAAGACTATCATAATAGACAGTGTCCCATACTGAACAAGGTTCACTTCCCATTCTAGTTATTATTATCTCATGAGGTATACATCATTACATATTGGGTTATAGGGATATATAGAATTTTTTTCCCACAAATCATGTAATCATGATCCATTTAAATGGTTTTTAAAAGATCATAAAACATTAATCATATCATAAATCATTGAAAGGAAATGGGTTTCATAAAAATTTCATCATAGCATAATCTATGGAAAATAAATTGGATTCATAAACAACTAATAAAAACCATAAACAATAAAAAAAGAATAAGAAAAATATAATTGGATAATATCCCTTTAAAATCGTAAATAACATCAATGGATGTTATCATAGATAAAAAAATCCTTCAAATGATCACTAGAATATTTCATGAAGAAAATGACCATTTCATTTTGAAATCAGTTATTTAAAATATAAAAATTTAATAAATATTATGGAAAATGTTTTTATTGAAATAACAATAGAAACATATTAATTAGTCTTAAAATCATTGATCAATCATGATGGCGGGAAATTCTATTTATTCCATGTTTGTTAAAACAATGGTCCGATTATCATTTTCTGTAAAAAGTAAAAGGTAATTGGTTTTGTTAAAAAAAGCTTCATTTTATAAAAAAATTGAAAATTAAGAAATGGGTAATAATGACATTGAAAAATAATTATAGATTATTAAGATAAAATTTTAAAACAAT
This sequence comes from Viscum album, assembly GCA_963277665.1. Classification (NCBI taxonomy): domain Eukaryota; kingdom Viridiplantae; phylum Streptophyta; class Magnoliopsida; order Santalales; family Viscaceae; genus Viscum; species Viscum album. Next base: position 233,260,752 of record OY728119.1, read on the forward strand.
TTCAAAAACTTAGATATGGATGAAAATCTATTACTGAACAAAGAATAAAAAATTCAATTTTCATTAAAACCTTTTTCTCAATAATTTTAAGTTCAATAAAATGGAAAATGGTACTATTATTTAAAAATAACATAAATAACCAGATGAGAATAAAATAAAAGGGATTTATTATATAAGTATATGTGTGTTTAAGAATGGTACAATGTGCTCAATCCTAATAGAGTCTCTAAGTCATTCTGTAAGACCTTCCAAAGTTGTGATGTGAAACATGTTTCTCTAAAAGATATAATTTTCAGGGAAATTATAGGTATGTTTATGATCTCACAAAAATATATTTTTCCCATATTGTCTATTGATTGAGTCTCATGGATTGGTAAGAAATGAGAAAATTTTCATTAACCCAACAACAACAACCCAAATAATTGAATGGATCCTTGGTGTCCTAGGAAACCCAATCACAAAGTACATCATGATGTACTCTTAATTTCACACGCGAACAAAAACTAGTTGCAGTAAACCATAGGGGTGTTGTTGTTATAATTTTATCCATTGGTATGTAAGACATGGGGAAATAAATCCAACAATGCACTTCTTCATCCATGTCCCCCAAAATTTCCACCTAAAGTCAAGGTACATCATTGTTTCTCTAAGATGAAACACCAACATATAGGTATAAAAGTATCTCATAATCTCTACCATAAAAGAATTATGGAGATTAATACTCCCATGTATTAATATCCCATCATCATTATCATCCAACAACCTCCCAAGTATCAGGTCACCTCATATTTGCTGCTTCTGCATCACAAAAATCTCTAGCTAGGATTTATGACTAGACGTATCATAGTATACTAAGGAATATATTATCACTAAAAGGGTATAAATCATTGATCAATGGAACTAAAAATATCCATCCTCCATTCATCTAGTAAGCTCATCAAGCGCCACTATTCCTCCAGAGTCTTTTCACCAAGATCCTGAGCTACCTGCATCTTACGACTAAGAACATATGAAATGATGTTCCCTTTACCTAGAACATAGTATATCTCAAGTTCTAATGTTTTAATAAATAAACCTATTTTCTATACCTAAATTTTTTTTCCTATCATGTGATTAAATAGTGGATTCTCTTATGGTCCATATAGACAAAAACCTCTAACCATTTAGATAGTGTCACCAACCAATCAAATCATGTACCATGAATGCATGCCTCAAGTCATGGGTAGGATATTTATGATCATGGGGTCATATATAATGTGAACTAGAAGATACTAACCACTCCCGTAGTATCACTACATCACCCTAATCCAACTCATAATTCATCCAAAAATATTGCATATCTGATCCTAGACATTAGAAGTATCAACAATTTAGTTTTAGTCAACCTCCTCTTAAAATCAATAAAATTCTATTCACTTTAGTCTAATCACTGAAACATCAACCATTTATTTGTATGCATAGTTATGGGTTTTGATAAATGGGGTAACCCCTTGATAAAACATTGACAGTATCCCACCAAACCCTTAAATCACTTGATCTTAAACACATTGTCGAGGATATTTCCAGTACATCACTACCTATACTTTCTCCAAGTATACTAATATAATGGTCTCATAAACCACATGTCCTTGGAATTTTACCTCTTGAATCTAAAAGTGTCACTCAAATATCAAATAATAATTATAACGTTCTCAAATTGTAATTATGAATTTCTAAAGATGTCTGACATGTTACTCTGGGGTGGGTGAGAGAACTAGGATGTCATTAATGAAAACAATGACAAATGAGTCTATATATACCTAGCATATCTTGTTCATGAGATCCATGAACACTTATAACACATTTTTCACTTCAAAATGCATGACTATGTACTCATATATCCCCCACTAACTACTAAATTCCACCTTCAAAATGCCAACATTTCTAACCACACATAGTGATAACTTGACCATATATGGGCCATAGAGAACCTTCAAGCTCCCTACAACTGGGAAAAGAGATTTTAAATCCTGGTAAAAGGGTACCTATATTCCATTGGCACCTAATTCAACTTCATTTAATATAATAATATTCGAATACTACCTTCTTCCTTTTTGAATAATAAAATAGGTTCACCCCATAGTGATATACTTGGCCAAATAAAACCCTTATGTTCTACTTCCTTCAGTTGTTCCTTGATTTCTTTCATCTTAGTCGGTTCTATAGGATAAAAGGGTATCAAAATTAATTGTGGACCTTCCATAACTTCAATTTCAAACTCAAATCCCTTATCAATTTGAAATCCTACAAATTCATCTAGAGAAAAAATCTAATAAAAATCAACATCTGGTGAAAATTAAAAGGAGACTACCACTAATCTTACTAAAATTTCTAATCCCAAATTCAAAATCTTAATAATTCTATGCTGGTTCATTTTTGTACCCAATATAGTTCCACCTAACTCCCACTCACTGGTCATCATGAACTTCTCTACCTTGGGTGATGTAAATGATACCTGTATCTAATAGTAGTTTATGTGGGATTGAAATATGGCCATTGTGTCCACTCCCAGAATCACATTGAAGCTAGTAATTTCTAGAATCATGATGTCCGATATATGTCGATACCTAAAAATGGATGTAAGAAACTGTGGACATCACTAAAGATTGTCCAATTTCATTAAAAAATACATTTCAAGGGATTGAAATACAGAAGGTAACTTGAACAGAAAATCATGTCTCGAAAACAATTGTGTTTATATACAGTAATAATAAGATACAATATCAAACAATGGAGTACAAAACATAGAGGTGATCCTGAACATAACTTAAAAAATAGATAGCCCCTCACTACCATACGCTAGTGCATAATACAGTACGAAAACTCAGGATGCCTCAACTCCATGCCCTTTACCCCACGTCATCGATATATGAGAAGTCTATATCCTCTGCTAAGGTCCTCCACTCCATGCTTTCCCTAATCTCCAATAACTCATCCTAGAAACTACCAAGTAAAAATAATCTAAATTTTACCATCCACTACACAATAGTGTCACTCTATAGATAGCTTTCAATAAGTTTTTCTATAATACCATAGTTTCCAAAAATTAAAGCACCCACTGGAATCATAAACCATTTAGGAAACTGAGTAGGTCTTACTCTGACCTATCTTCTCAATACCCTACTACTCCAAATCAGCCTTACCATTTCTAATACTAGAAGAAGTTCCTTTATTAGTAAGAGGAGGGTTATTAACTAGTATTCTATGAACTGTAAGAAATCCTTCTACCATGTACTCCTCCATCCCACTCTCAAAATATAGGGACTTGAAAATAACCCATGTGCACTTTTCTAGGTCAAAGACTCTAAAATGACATCTGAGATATGAAAAAAGAACACTATGAAAATTTTAATAATTATGTGCCTCATTAAAATCTAACAAAGTAGAAAAGTGATGTAACTCTATGAATTGATCATAATACATAGATAAAAAAATATACCCCCACTGTTACTCTATGAACTAATTCAATCGGTTCAACTTTAGAATTTCATAGAAAAATCCAATGAAAAAAATTTCCTTGAAGGACTCCTAGGTGAGAACCTCACATCTTCCAACCTGTCCCATCATACCCCACTATCTCCTAGTGGGTCCCTATAACATGAATGCCACCAAAAAAACTTTTATGTATCTAGGCATCTCAAAGAGGTCAGAGGTACCATCGGTGATATCCATCCCATCCTTTTCATATTATGGTCCCCATAAACCTTGAAATACTAGTGGATACAAAAGATGGAAGTCTTTTGAATAGTTTTCTATGGACCTCGGTTCCCATCATCCATGGGAAAGAACAATATAAAGGAAAATTGGATGATTTGGGACTACTGGATATGCCACCAAAGTGGGTGTGAGAGTGTGCTCTAATAAACCCTATTATACAACTGGAATTGTAATGGGGGTATCCTACCTAGTTTGAGTATCTCATTCCATGCCAACTAGTAGTCCCATCATTCTCCTTGAAGGAAGAATATTCTCAAATGTGAATGAAAAAATTGAAATATATAATTTCAAGATAACATATCATAATAATTTTGTGGGCTCATAGAAAGGTTCTCCTAAGAGGTGACCCATAACACATTGTATATACCTCTTAGAAATATCAATGGTTCTCCATCCCTGTACATTAGTCATAAGAACATATATACAAAACATAACACTATACTAATGTTCAAATAATTATGGACTATAGATATATTACAATAGAAAGAAAAAAAGATATATAACGTAACATAGAATTCATGTTTATCTTGAGTAGGTAACACAATTCTAGGAATTATGTTAAAAACTAGTATAAATAACACAATTGATATATATATATGGAATGTGATCCTACATGCCTAATCATAATTTATTAACACACCAAAATCCTATAAAATTTTAACAAAAGACATTTAAATGGTAGCTCAAAGTTCTATCACACCCAATATATCCAAGAACATGGAAACTCTCCTACCTATGTACCATTTATTCTATCTCTATTCTACAATAACCTTGTTTATTAAAAATAAAAGAAGAATTTTTTTCTCTAATACCATTTTTTAAAACCTAAACTAGAACCTCTTGGTCTGAGTCGAACTTCCATAAAACCACATGTGCACCACCCCATGAACAAGAGGTTACAGACTAGAAAAAGAGTCAAATTGACATTAGTGGGGAGATTATACTATCAATATTAATAAATACAAGAAAAACAAATAAAAAAATAATGTTGAAGAATAAATAATTGTGTTATAAGAAATGGAATATTGGGAATCTAATGTCATACATGAAAATAAACTGAGGACCCCAAAAAGTGGTAGGTCATACAATGTAATCAAATGTCGAAAGAAAATAAAATTTTCAACAATAATATAGGGTAATTATTGACATCATCTCCACCCCTTAACTCTATAATATAGAAAATTTTCCCTTCATTGGACACCTATTCATGAAATCTTCATGTTCATCAAGATTCCCATGCATGGTGTGAGTAATAAACTTAATAGGATACCACCAATGTGTCCTTAACATAGGTTAACATAAATATATAATAGATTATGTCATGATATAAATTAAATGATTATGTAAATATATAGACACACTTTTGTTGAGTCATTATGTGCTAACCAGGCCTCCATGAACCATGGACCCTCCTGCTCCACACTATGCTGGCAAGGATATCAATGCATGAAATTAGTCATCACAATACATGACAACAGTCTCCACCTCAGTTGAAACTCTATGAATGTCATCAAAAGTTCTTCCTTAAAGGAAACAACACACACACCTTACCATGTCTGTGGTCATTATCAAGACCACTATACACCCCACCATGACTGTGGTAGTCATCCGTAGATGATGGTAAGTCCCACCTAACATGTTTGATGTAATTGGATAAGCACATCACCCATGGATGAAATTATACCTTTTTGGACCATAGATGATGGATTCTTAATTATCTATCATGCTACACTCTCATGTCAGCAAACATGTTTGTGATCCACTATATACAATTAGATGATACATAGTCTATATCCATCATCATGTCACCACATTTCCATTATAAGGCACCATCAGAATGATATTGAGAAACTTGTTTATCTAGAAACTTTAATAAAGGTTTCACATTCTATGAAAAACCACAGACAACATGTATCATAGTAAGTAAAAAAAATCATACCCAAGATAGCTCTTAAGATGACACACAAAAAACATATGATCACACATCAAGAAAAGTTTTCAATGGTCACTCACTCACCCACATGCAAACATATATAAATCATGGGTAATCAACATCGATAAAATATCATGAAAAAATCATAAACATGTTCCTATATCATAAGAAAATTCCTAACTAATTTTTTTTATAAATAAATCCTACATATGTAAAAGGATCAATGCCCAACTCACATTATACACCCATGAAGATCTAGCTTCCATATAAAGGATTCCTAACTTTGGATCTAGTTAATTAAATAAAAGGTTTTGAAAATCTACAAGTGGATATCATAATCAAAGAATGGTTTCTAGAATCACATACCTCATGGAGTCTGTCAACAGAACTAATTCAATGATATATTGAATGAGAGGATACCAATTCATTGGATTCATCGTCAGTTTAAGAATAGATCATGAATTCACCATTGAATATAGAAGAGGACCACATGTCTAGCCAATGAATATCAATCCATCATTTGAAAAGAGATACAAGAGAAGATTCATAAAGAATAATGTCTCAAGATGATCTATTTAATATGACTTACATGGAAACATCCTATGTTCATGATAAATCTATATTTTCTTCAAAGGAAAGTTATTTACATGTCCAATAAATCATTAATATACAAAAGGATCATTAATCAGACATTATATTTTAAGGTAAATAATATGTTGCCAGTGGATTATGGTTCTATCATTAATCCTACAACAAGAATTGTTCTGGGAGGAATAACAGTATTCACAAACATGTGATATGATCATAGTTAGAGGTAAATCAATATATAATATAGTTATATTTTTGACTTGATAGATACACCACATATCTATGAATAAATGGGGAATAATTCAGCAGATTGATGTAAAAAACATACATCAAAAACCCATGTACATCTCTCCATAAACAAGTGGAATTTGGTGTAGATCTAATTAGAAATTACCATTCTAGTGTCACTGGTTCTATTAAATAACTAAGGGGGGATAAATAGAAGAGTAAAATAGTTGATAGGGTAGGACTAAAATTCAATATTGGAAGTTGATGTTTGGAATAATGAAATTAAGGTGGTAAAAACTGAGTATAATTTAATGTCTGTGGTGATGAATTTAATACACACCTAACCCAACTACAACGACCTAGTGGGCCTCACCAGATTTCTGGTGGAACAAACAGCAAGTCCATGGTTGGCCAATGACTGGTTGGTGTGATATAAAGAACCAAATTAGTTCTTTTAGAACCAATGGTTGGATGGTGGTCTCAACCTATGGGCTGGTGGTAGCTTACAACCACTAATTATCCATTCTTATTCTCACCACTCCATCCATCAATATCTAAACCCCTTTTCACTAAAAACAAACCTCTTAAACACCGAGATCAAATAATTAACAAAATAAAAAATAAATTCTATAAAATCAAAACATATCATATATCAAATTTAGTAAGGACGTTAAAAGAGAGTAGTATTTGTTGGATCTGAATCTACAGATTATACACAAGAGGGGGGGGGGTGAATTGTGTCTTTTGCAATTTTTCGGTATCTCTTTGATTGAATGAGTTCTGTCCTTTATACTTTATAAGATTTGATTGTGTAGCAGAAATAAGTAAAAATAAGAACACAAATATGTATAGTTGTTTGGGGAACAGAAGGCCCCTATTCCACTCTACCAACACTCAAGTCCACGAGCTTAGTGATTTTCACTATCTGGTCCTCATTTCAACAGACTGGTTCACAACTGAGTACAAGTAGTTGACACCTTTACAATCCAAGGCAAAACAAAGCCTTCTGGTTTAAACACGAACTGACACAGCTTAGAACGAGAAGCTGGTTACTCAAGAACAAAAATAATTACAGAAAGAAGTTTTCCAGTTGATCTTCACAATTTCAAAAGAATGCAATTGACATCAGATGGATCGCCGTCTCTAGAAATATTGAATTTCAAAACAAAGCAATTATGAGTCGATCCAGTTGTAGTAGATATAGAGATATAGTTCACAACTTTATAAGTATTAGATCCATAGTAGATATTCGATGCAGAACAAGTGAATCTTCTATAGAGTTCTTACTTCTTAAACAAAGAGAGCTTTGACCCTCCTTTTTGAATTAGCAGATCAACATGAATTTCTATAGTCTATGTTTTCCACCTTTTTAATAATATATTGATCACCACTCTCTCATATGTAGTTTTTGATAAGAGAGAACATATATAATAAGGCTGAGCATATCACCTGTACATTTAGATCCATAAAAGTCACCTTTTTATTCGTGATATTCAAAAATTTGAATTCACAGAGAAGTCATAACATAACTTAAGACCTAGCATAAAAAGCTCCTTTTAATTCGACCTTAAATCCATTGATAAAATTTCTTTGAATCAGTCAAAGTCGTATTTTAAAAACGACTTTAAATCCGGCTTGAAATCCGCCCAATAATCAGATTGCTGATCGCTGCATAAAAATATTGTCTTTTAAATCTTTCCAATGCCAAACGTAATGTTGATGACGTGGCCTCCAAACGTATGGTTGAGAAAGGAAGGTTGAACCTAAATGTAGGGTTGATCATCCATACTTTTTCTTCAACTCTCAAATGTATGGAAAAATATCCATACTTTTACTTGATCTATACTTTTCCAAGAACATATGGTTTTTTACAAAAGTAAGTTGATGAACCATACTTTTGAGAAACAAATGTAACGTTTAGTATTTATGTATGGTTCTCCTTCCATACTTTACTGATAACCAAAATGTAAGGTTACTTCTTAACGTAAGGTTCTTATTCGATACTTTGCTGGAAATGTATGGTTGTTTAACCATACTTTTTGCTTATCTCAAAAAGTATACACGCTTTTCATCCTTATGCTACGTTTATCCATGTAGGGTATGAAAAGTGATTTTAGAACATGCTTAAAGCAGATTCCACGCTACATTTATCCACGTAAGGTATGAATAGTGATTCTAGAACGTTATTAAAGCAGATTTCGAATAAGTAATAAATTCTCATTGTTTCAAGAGTAAAATAAATTAATAAATTCCTGCAAAATACTAAATAAAATCATTAGAAAATAACTAAGGGTATTTGTGAGCATCAAAATTATCATAAAGAGAAAGACTATTATTTTCAATAATCTCCCCCTTTAAATAATAGTTGTATGTATTACTGAAAACAATACTTTGCTCAAAAATCTCCCCCTTTTTTATGATCACAAAACCCATAAAATAATTAAATTTTTAAACAAAATTACCTTTCAAAATTAGTTAGATAAAGTTTTAGAATTTTGAGAGGTTGAAACAATATTTAATTTTAGCAAAATTTCTATTTTTGAATAACATTTATAAGTAACAATAAATATACAAAAAACTATTGAAATAATGTTTTGTAAAATAAAATGTTGTGGTTATCCAAATTTCTCCTTTAATTCTCCCCTAAATAAAATGTTGATGTTTATCCAAATTCTCCCCCTTTTTGTGATATCAAAAAGAATGAAAAATCATGGATTTTAACACATTTAATGTTGCACTGAACTATAGGTAAATGCTTATTATTAACTATTTATCAATAATTAAATCTTGAGTACTGGAATATCAAAACTAAAGTCAGTAAAACAAATAGAGAAAGAAATAAATAAACAATGAAATAAATTTTCATTCAAAAACAGCAGTATATACATGACAATGATATACATAGGAATCAAGGTTTGGGTAAGATATATAACAGGTTCTATCTCCTCTGGATTATAGACTTAATTTCTGTAAACTATTCCTGAAGACTCTTTATCATCCCATCTCCAAGTTTGATAATGATCTCTCTGTTCTCTTGAGTCATTTCAATATCCTCAATTAAATTAACTCTGAAAAAATCATTCATCCTTTCCTCTTTTTCGACAAACACTAAAAGCTTCTTGGATAACTGATTTAACCGGATTCTGATCGGTGGCTCACTAGATGTCAGTTGATCCACTAAAAACTTCTGATTGTCCAACAACACTGGAGCACTGTAATATTGAAGATCTTGTAACCTGTTATTCATGTTTCTCATCACAGTTGTGATATCCTGAAACCTTCTGATTAAATCAGGTGAAATACCTGATCAACTAACAACATTATTTGCAATTGATGCCAATTGGTTCTCCAAAAATGACTTCAGGTCTGATAAATCTAACATCATAACCATTTCAGATTTCAATTGGGTAACTGTAGTCAACATATTCTCTTTAAACCTTTCAACTTCATGCCTTGATACTGTACACTCCTTCAGCTTTTGAAATTTCAAATGTTCTAAGTCTAAGGCATTTCTCAGAATGACATTCTCATATTCCAGCTAAGATATTTTTCTGTATAGTTCTTCAATTTCATCTTTCCTTGAATAAGATGCACCCTGTGCTTGATTAATATTCACATGCTCTGGTTGATGCAGCATACCAAAGGTAATGATTCAGCATCATATTTTTTCTGTTTCTCTGTCCTGAGAAGGTGGGTCCACAGATTTTTCCTTAGAGTTTTCAAACACCTCCATAGAAAAATCCTCTTGAAGTACCTCTGTGTGAGCTTCAGAAGCATGCTCACCAGAAACATCATCATCTTGACCTTCTAATAGGTTTTGAAGAACAATATCATCAGTAGTTTCCTGAGGTCTGGCCACTTCTTCACTAGGAACTACCTGCATCTCTTGTAACTGTTGAAGTGCAACTTCAACATCAGCTACAATCTGTTCCTGATTCTCCCTTTGAGCTTCTTCTTGAGCTCCTGATCCCTCTACTGGTACTTTCCATTCACTAACATCTTCCATGATCTTATCAACAACATCCCCTATTACAAAAGTATAAAAAAAATAATGCTTCTGTTGTTGTTTCCAAAGCAGGGGAAGTAACTTCCTCATTACCAGGTCTCTTTCTTTTTGATTGAAGTCCCTCCTGACTTCTGTCTTCTTCAACATCTTCTATATAAAAGCAAATCCTTATTGCTACATTGCTGACTATGGATTCCGATTTTCCCTCCTTGGACTTAGCAGGTTGAGCCTGGGCACTCTCTGAGTCTTCCTCATCTTCTACTGGCAAACATTTTCCTTTAATTGTGCTCCAGAAATATCCAATCTTCCTTAATGTTCCAGCATTAAACATATTACAATAATTATAGTGTACTCGGGCATCCACTAATCTCACCATGTATTTCTTAAGCAGTAGTTTAGAAATAAGTCGACCGAAAGGGTAGAAATTCATCTAGGCATCGCTTTGAAAATAGTAATTGAGACACCTTACTATGTACCTTGGGAAGTTTAACATAATATCAATTAATAGAAGAAACATTATATACATATCAGGGTACAAAATTTTTCCATCTCTTCCATTCATGGAGCTATTCTAGTCTGAATAAATTTGACCAAAATTTTCTGATCAGGCTCTAAATACATGAAAAACATTACTTTTATAGTCTTAGTACCAAAAAGAAAAGACATTATTTCCTCGGATTTATGCACAGAATATCCAATATTTTTCAAAGAAAAATCAAAAACTCCCTCATGAGGACAGTTGAGAATCTGACCATTCTCTACTAATGAGATTGAGAAATCCCGATCCCTTATCTTATCCATCATACAATCCTTAGTATCCCCTAGGATAAACTGTACAGATTTGAAGAAGTATCTAAGTTCTAACACATACAAGAATTATGTATTTTCACTGTTGAATTTCTGTTCAAGGTTCTGAAACGAGAGCGCTTGTTTCAACATAAGATTTGTCTGAAATAACCAGTCGAGATCGATTACCTTACCCTGTAAGATTTTTCTTCCTTCTGAGCGTTGTCTCTTGGCATTTCTTGGCACAGATTCACTGGCTCTTTTAGTTCTAACCATCTCTGTGAGAATCTCTAAAGGTTTGAAGGTTAGGGTTTTAGAGGTTCAAAGATTAGGGTTTTGGAGTAGAAGTGCGATTTTTGGATTTCGAAAGGGTTTTAATAGAAGTGAAAGGGTTTAGAAGTTGAAAAGGCTCTGAAACCCTTCATTCTCGTGTAATCACTAATCATTACATATATTTAAATAAAATTTTTATATGGAGAAAGAGAGAAAGAAAAAAATCTTAAACAGTATTGAAAAAAATAAAAAAATAAATAAAAGTAAATAAAAATAAAAATTATTTAAAATTAAATAAACCTAGCGCCCCCTTAATAAAATCAAACCTTGCAATGGGAAGTGGTTTTGTAAAAATATCTACTAATTGAATTTATGTATTTATAAATTCTAAAAATATATCCTTTTTATTAATATGATCGCTTAAAAAGTGATGCCTTATATCAATGTTCTTAGTTCTAGAATGACTAATAGTATTTTTTGAAATATTAATTGCACTTGTATTATCACATAAAATAGGTTTATTATTAAAATTTAATCCAAAGTCCATAAGAGTGTTTTTCATCCACAATACTTGTGCACAAAAATTGCCAGCAGAAACATATTCTACCTCAGTTGTTGAAAAGGGAACTTAATGTTGTTTCTTACTAGACCATTACACCAACAACTTTCCCAAAAAGTGACATGTACCTGATGTGCTTTTTCAATATAATCTAAAACTTCCAAATTCAGCATCTGAATATGTAATAAAATTAAAATCAGAAGTTTTAGGATAAAAAAGATAATGAAAATAGCTCCTTTTAAATATCTAAAAATTCTTTTAACAGCAGTTAGATGATATTGTTTAGGATTTGATTGAAATCTAGCACAAAGACATACTGAATACATTATATCTGGCATGATAGCAGTAAGATATAACAAACTACCAATCATACCTCTATATAACTTGTTTTCAAATGATTTCCCAGTTTCATCCAAATCAAGTTTCATATTAGTACACATAGGAGTTGTAAATGGCTTGCTATTTTCAAGTACAAATTTCATAAGTAAATCAGTAATGTATTTGCTTTGATTTAAAACATTTCCAAAATATTTTTGATAAATTTCAAGTCCTAAGAAGATATTTATTTCTCCTATCATACTCATTTCAAATTCTTTTTACATTAACTTTGAAAACTCATGACAAAGGGTTTTATTAGTTGATCCAAAAATACATCATCAACATAAATTTGAACCAATAATTTTTTTTAGAGTTTTCTTAAAGAGTGTTGGGTCTACCATTCCAATAGAAAAATAATTTTTCAAAAGAAAAGAACTTAATATTTCATACCAAGCTCTAGGTGCTTGTTTAAGGCCATAAAGAGCTTTAGTAAGTTTAAAAACAGAATCTGGTTTTTGTGAATTTTTAAAACATGGAGGTTGGTCAACATAAACTTCCTCCATTAAATAACGATTTAAAAAGGCATATTTAACATCCATATGAAATAATTTAAAATTCATATAAGATGCATAGGCTAAAAGCATTATAATAGCTTCTAACCTAGCTACAGGTGCAAAAGTCTCATCATAATCTATTCCTTATTCTTGATTATATCCTTTAGCTACTAATCTTGATTTATTTCTAGTTATTCTGCCTTGGTCATCTTGTTTATTTCTAAAGACCCATTTGGTTCCTATTATAGGATAATTCTTAGGTCTTTCCACTAAATCCCAAACTTCATTTATTTTATACTGATTTAATTCATCTGGCATTTCTATTACCCAACTTTCATCATCCAAAGATTTTTCTATAGTCTTGGGTTCTTGTTGAGATAGGAAGGCATCAAATTCCACTGGGTTTCCTTAGTTTCTTCTAGTTTGAATTCCTGTATCTAGGTCACCTATTACAGTTTCTAAAGGGTGGTTCTTTGGGGTTATAGACTGTCTAGGTAAAACATTTAAAGGTTCTTCAGTATCATGTTCCTTTGAACTAGACTAAATTTCCTTTATATTATTTTCAAAATAATTCTTTATGTTCTCAAGTCTCATGTGATAATTAGAGTCAAGTTCCTCCATTTGATCTGCCCTTTTCTCAAAGGGATCAGATTCATTAAATCTCACATGAACTAATTCTTCAACAATCTTTGACTTCTTATTATAGACTCTATAAGCTTTGGAGGTAGCAGAATATCCTATGAAAATACCTTCATCAGATTCTGGATCGAATTTACCAAGATTATATTTGGTGTTCATGATTTAAACTTTGCATCCAAAAAATAAAAAGTAATTTACTTTAGGTTTTATGTTATTCCATAGTTCATAGGGTGTCTTTTTAAAAATATGTCTAATTAAAACTCTATTAATTATATAGCAAGCTGTATTCACAGCTTCTGCCCAGAAATATATAGGTAGGCTATATTCATTTAACATAGTTATATACATTTCTTGAATTGTTCTATTTCTCCTTTCTACAATCCCATTCTGTTGAGGTGTTCTGGGTGTAGAAAAGTTATGTTTAATACCCGTATTTGAGCAGAAGGAATTAAATTCCAGATTCTCAAATTCTCTACCATGATCACTTCTCAATGAGATTATATGAAAACCTTTTTCATTTGGAACAGATTTACCGAAACTTTCAAATAAATTAAAAGTTTAATTTTTATATTTCAAAAAGAAAATCCATGTAAATCTTCAATAGTCATCAACTAAAATATATACATATAATTTACCTTCTAAGATTTATACTCTTGATAGTCCAAAAAAATCCATATGAATAATTTCTAGAGGATTAGATGTAGCAACCATAATAACATATTTGAAGGATGATTTGTGTTGCTTGCCAGGTTGACATGCATCACAAAATACGTCACTTTCAAATTTGAGACTAGGTAAATCAGAAACTAAATGTTTCGTAGATAACCTATGTAAAACATATACATTGCAATGTCCAAGTCTCCTATGCCATATCCAGGATTCACTTACTTTATCAGTCAAGCAATTTACTTGTTGTTTACACAAGGAATTTAAATTCAAACTATAGAAATTTTCCGTTCTTGGTGCATTAAATTTAAATAGTTTATCTTTAGAAACAATACATCAATTGTTAGTAAAATCAACAGTATATCCATCATCACAGAGTTGAGAGATACTTATCAGGTTGTGTTTTAATCCTTGTACCTAAAGTACTTTGTTGATTGAGACAGTTTTTGGAGATCCAATAGTTCCAATGACAATAATTTTTCGTTTGGCATTGTCACCAAATGTGACAAGTCCTCATTCCTTTTGAGTGAGTGAAGAAAAATTCAATGAGTTTCTGCTCATATTTCTTGAGCATCCACTGTTAATGTACCATATATCTTTTCTTCTTTGGTGGCCTTCTACCTGCAAATACATTCAAACAAATTTCTTTGTTACTCATATTTTGTTGGGTCTAGGGGTATTAGCTAGCAATGATCTGGGTATCCATATTTTCTTTGTTCTATTAAATTTTTTTGAATCATATAAATCTTTTGAAACATAGGATTTCTTAATACCACAAATTTGAGGCTGTCTTATGAAATAGTTTTTTGCTATATGTCCCTTTATCCCACAAAATTTACAATTAACCTTTTTAGAGCTGGGAATAAAATAATTTTTATATGGCTTAGGTTTTTCGCCTTTACTTACAATTCCAAATCTCTCCTTTTTAATGACAATATTCCAAAATTTTCATTTAATAAATTTTCTCCTTTTGTAAAAACCAATGCAGCCTGTTTGTAAGATTCTACTTCATTCTGCAGCGTTTTTATTCTTGATTCAAAATTAATATGGTTACTGTTAATAGGATTGTATTTATCAGTTAATTCCTTATGTTGTTTCAGAATTGTATCTCTTTCATCTGAAATGGCTTTATGTTTATTTTTTAGTGACTTATGTTTCTTAAATAGTGAGTTGTATCTTTTTCAAGCATATTGCAGTAGGCTGCAAGTTTTTCATTTGTATAGCGTGATTCAGAATTTGATTAAGAGGAGTAATATGAGTGTACCTCATCAGTTTCTACCATAAAACACATGTTTTCTTTTAGATTGACTTATTCTTTCTATGATCTTGATTTAGAAGAGCTACTGGAGTCTTCAGATACACTCCCAGTTTTTTTCATATATTTATTGTCTTTCTGCTCATAGTCATTTCTTTTGAAGAATTTCATCTTCTTTGCATCCTTCAATTGTGGGCAATCTGGTCTGATATTCCCTAAATTCTTGCATTCATAACATCTTACTTCTTTATCATCTCTCTTAAAATATTGTTTGAATCATTTTTTCTTGCTTTAGAACTTTTTAAATTTCCTAGCTAGCTGAGCCAGCTTTTCATCTGAGTTTGATGTGTCAGAGATCTCTGATTTACCTTTGACTTCTCTGTTCTTCAGCTTTCTATTCTATTTTTGTGAAGTTACATTCAAGGCAACATCTTCTCTTTTGATAATCACTTTATGTTCATTAGCCTCATCTTGCATTTCAGCTTCACACATCATCAGTGTACCATTCAGCTCTCTCATGGTTAGATCTTTGACAGGTGTTGATTTTCTGATTGCAGCAGAGATACCATTCCATCGAGTAGGAAGTGCCCTCAGTACTTTTAATTCTTGATCAGTCTGTTTGATAGGTTCTCCTAGAACTATTATATTATTTACAATTTCTGTAAATCTTCCATTCATTTGGGTAATGATTTCTCCTTCAAACATTCTGAAAGTATCAAATTTTAGTTTTGCAGTTTCATATCTCATTTTTCTCACATTATCTGTTCCTTCATATGCCACGGCTATTGTTTACCACATATCATATGCTGTCAGGCACTGAGATTCTCTATTTAATTCATTTGGTCCTAGACCGCAGATAATTGCATTCATATCATTTGAATTCATATTGTACTCTACCTCTGTAGCAGCACTCCATGTCTCTGGATTTTTAGGAATTTCATAAGGAGTCAGAATCATTGAATAGACTCTATATCCGAGGTTTTTCAGATATATTTTCATGTGCGATTTCTAGAAACCATAGTTGTCTCCATTAAAATATGGTGCTCTGACCATTGACATCCCTTCTCTTGTATCAGTCATGATGCTCTGTTGTATAATCTTTAATTGCTTCTAGCTTGTAATGGATCTATCAGAATCTCCACCTCTGATACCAATTTTTGGATCTGAATCTACATATTATACACAAGAGGGGGGTGAATTGTTTCTTTTTCAATTTTTCGGTAACTCTTTGATTGAACGAGTTCTGTCCTTTATACATTATCAGATTTGACCGTGTAGTGGAAATAAGTAAAACCAAGAACACAAAGATGTATAGTGGTTTGGGGAACAGATGGCCCCTAGTCCAGTCCACCAACGCTCAACTCCATGAGCTTGGTGATTTTCATTATCTGGTCCTCGTTTCAACAGACCAGTTCACAATTGAGTACAGGCAGTTGACACCTTTACAATCCAAGGACAAACAAAGCCTTATGGTTTAAATACGAACCGACACAGCTTAGAATGAGAATCTGGTTACTCAGGAATAAAAATAATTACAGAAAAGAGTTTTCCAGTTGATCTTCACAATTGCAACAGAATGCAATTAACAGTAGATGGATCACCATCTCTAGAAATATTGATTTTCAAAACAAAGCAATTATGAGTCGATCCAGTTGCAGTAGATATAGAGATATAGTTCACAACTTCAGCAGTAGTAGATCCACAGTAAATATTCGATATAGAACAAGTGAATCTTCTATCGAGTTCCTTCTTCTTAAACAAACAGAGCTTTGAAGCTCCTTTTTGAATTAGCATATCAATGTGAATTTCTGCAGCCTCTGTTTTCCACCTTTTTAATAATAGATTGATCACCACTCTCTCTTAGGTAGTTTTTGATCATGGAGAACAAATATAATAAGGATGAGCATATCTCCTACACATTTAGATCCATAAAAGTCACCTTTTTTATTTGCGATAATCAAAAATTTGAATTTACAGAGAATTTGTAACTTCCCTTAAGACCCGACATAAAAATCTCCTTTTAATTTGATCTTAAATCCATTGATAAAACGGCTGTGGAT
Organism: Viscum album; assembly: GCA_963277665.1. Taxonomy (NCBI): domain Eukaryota; kingdom Viridiplantae; phylum Streptophyta; class Magnoliopsida; order Santalales; family Viscaceae; genus Viscum; species Viscum album. Next base: position 233,278,373 of record OY728119.1, read on the forward strand.
CAGTCAAAGTTGTATTTTAAAAACAACTTTATATCCGGCTTGAAATCCGCCCAATAATCAGCTTGCTGATCGCTGCATAAAAATATCATCTTTCAAACTTTCCGACGCCAAACGTAAGGTTGATGACATGGCCTCTAAATGTATGGTTGACAATGTAAGGTTGATCATCCATACATTTTCTTCAACTCTCAAATGTACGGAAAAAGATCCATACTTTTACTTGATCCATACTTTTCCAAGAACGTGTGGTTGTTTACAAAAGTAAGGTTGATGAACCATACTTTTGAGAAACCAACACAACATTTAGTATTTACATACAGTTCTCCTTCCATACTTTGCTGATAACCAAAAAGTAAGGTGACTTCCTAACGTAAGTTTCTTGTTCCATACTTTGATAGAAACGTATGGATGTTTAACCATACATTTCTCGTATCTCAAAAAGTATACACGCTTTTCATCCTTACGCTACATTTATCCATGTAGGGTAGGAACAGTGATTCTAGAACGTGCTTATAGCAGATTCCACACTACATTTATCCACATATGAAATGAACAGTGATTCCAGAATGCGCTTAAAGCAGATTCCGAATATGTAATAAATTCTCATTAATTCAAGAGGAAAATAAATTAATAAATTCCTAAAAAATACTAAATAAAATCATCAGAAAATAACTAAGGGTATTTATGAGCATGAAAATTATCATGAAGAGACAGAGTATTATTTTCAATAATCGCCCCCTTTAAATAACATTAATATGTATTATTGAAAACAATACTTTTCTCAACAGTATTTATTCACTTAAATGAATATTCCTTGAATATAAATGGTGAAATATAAACAAAAACTATTTAAAAAGGAAAATGGGAATGAGGGTCATTGTTTATAATATAGTTGTGGTTCAAATGAGTTATAAATTAATGGTTTGTGGGTTTATATCAAGTGGGGGTAGTTTAAAAATTTCAGATTTTCAACGAACTTGGAATGTCTAATAGTTTGGACGCATGGTTTTATAAATGATGTGCTAACCATCTGATATATAAATAGACTCACCAAGGCATGTCACATGGTTTGTACTACATGATCATGTAAAACATACACCTATTGTGCAAGGTTCCATTGATAAAACTATCGGTTTTTCATAGTTTGGATACATGGTTGGGTAGACAATGTGCCAACCATATAACTCCCACTACGACCCATAACCGTTAATTTTCAATAGAAGAAGACCCAAACAGAGAATAAAGGTATACATCAATAAACATAATTTTAAAAGTTTAAAATAAAACCATGAATATAATAATTATCCCCATCATATCACCTTCCTTCCACAAAAAATCTTTCTAACTTCCCTTAAGAGTAAGGAATTATTAGAAATTTTTAACAATGAAGGCATTAAATATAATATATCATATTGTTGGATCTCAATAATATACTAAAAACATTCTATAAATAATAAAATCTCAACCCTCATATCATTAAAATAAAACAAGGAGCCATAAAGCTCCACATAATTCAAATATATGAGAACCAAACCATAGAAGTCTACTAACTCCAAAAAACTAAAACCATGATCAATATATAATAGAAAATCCTCAAAATATACTCTTTAAAAAGAATATCAATTTTCCAAATATAACACATAAAATCCATAAAATAAAATCTAGAAATTGTAAAACAAACTAGTAGCATGAAAAAGAAAATTATACTACATTTAGATGAGAGAGATATATATACAAAGAAACATTCATAGAACATCACAATTTAGAATACAAAAACCAAAACACCAACAATAAATGAAGTCCAACTACAAATGATGTTTCACAAGATTATCAAAAAAACGAATCATTCTCCTTCAAAAATTGGAGAGATTTGGTGATTTGAAAATACATTTCAAGACAAAGAATCATAGTGCATGTGAGAATAGATAGTTCCATGAAAATATAGAAATTGAAATAAAATTGAATATAGAAATTTATTAATACCCAAAGAATCTCATTTTGGAACACAAAAAAATGAGATTTGGATTAAATAAATCAATAACAACATTGAAGGGTTATTTATTGATTAGTTTAATAAAAATTGTTGAACATATCTTTAATCAGTAAAAACCATTATGAAAACATGGTAACCATTCATCTAAAATAAAAATTCATAAATCTATGTATTCCAATCACCCTTTGATACATGGGGGAACTACTTATTATAACATCCTATATCAGTGGGTTTCACTATACTATTTACTCCTTTTTCCACTCTAATAAGTAAATTACATTAAGATAATTATCCAAGTGTACAGAAATCTAATAAAAAAACACTTACTATAGAGGAATCAATTTTTTCGAATAGTTAAATATTTTTTAATAAAAACTTTAAATAAAAAAATTCTCAATAAAATTAAAATAATTCTTAAAACAAAATTCATAAAAATATTAACAAAATATCCAAATTAGGGGAATTAAATCTTGTTTCCTTAAAAAACACAAAAGTCAAATAAAATAGTTATATTAAAATTTTACTCATCTTAAAACTAAATATTATAGATCCAAAAAATACATAAGTATATAACTATTAAAATGAGAATTATATTTTAAAATATAATTACCTCAAAATAATAAAATGAATTTAAATTAGTGATATCTCTTAAAACAAATCATGTTTTCAAATTCTATGTTAATATGAAACTTATGTTTAATAAATAATTCAATATATCAAAATAATCACATTAAAAACCATAGAACGACTTCTTCACCCACATCAAAATTTCAAAACCATCAAACCTAATTTAATCAACAATATCCAACCCATAAAAAATCCACTACCTATCAGGTGTCATTTTGGAATATAATAAGTATCATATATCCGAAACCACATTTTTTCTGTCCAAATATGGCTCTAAATTCCCATAATTAAATTATTAATTAATGATGATATAAAACCTTTCAACCCCATATAAATTAATTAAGACCATTTTAATCCATAAAAACATATAAAACAATTTAGTTATAGGCTCATAGAATTCATACAACATGAGAACATCCTATTTATCCTTCAAAAATTAAACACATAAATAAAAAAATAAAAATCCCTCACAAAAAAACTATTTAAACCAATAATTCACTTTTATTTTATATTTTATTAATTTAATTTTTTTTCTAAAAAATCATAATTTTAGATTTCCAAATTTAATAAAAGTAATTACATTCCAGTGCTACTCATTATTCCAAAATTAAATGTTAGGTTTTATAAAACATATCATATCTATTTAAAACTAATTAAAGGTTTTAATTAATTAAATCCATAAATTTTATTTTGATATAAATTAGATAGACTACAATACACATTCAAATTCCATTATTAATTCATTTATTATAGAATGATATTTCAAATTAAATATTTTGTAAGAAATTTAATGCCCATAATTAACCACATGGGCATTAATTTTATTTAAAGAGATCAGAAAGTTATAAAAAAAATAAAATAAATCATTTCAACACTACTTAAAAATAATATACATGAGTTAATAATAATTTATGAATAAAAACTCATAGAAAGAGTTTTTGACCCCTTTCCAATTAGGTTTCTAAAATAATATAACATTTATCCAATGTTATGAAACTTATATATTGATGATTAAATTGATGTTATTCCCATGATATTTTATCTCATTCCACTAAAAACTAAACAACTACCATGTTAACTATAATTATAAATTATTCATTCATAATTAAAATTCCAATAGAAGTACACTCAAATAATTATAGATATAAGATAAAATTTTTAAATAACATAAGAAAATTTCAATAAAAGGACTTTCCAAAGTTACCAAAATGTTCCACACCACTATGAATATCATTAAAATTTAAGGCACCCCATTTAGTATGAATTAATATTTTTTGTCCTACTACTTATTAAATTTCTATTTGAATCCCCATTTTAATTATTATTACATTTTAATAGTATTTAAATAAAGGGGAACATAGTATTTCTATCATTATAAAATTTCTTAATTCTATTTTGTAATCCATTATCCATTCATCAAATATTTATATATATTATACTTACGGAATCATAAATTAAACACTCACAAAATAGAAACCTCTGCTTTTTCATTAAAATTGTTGACTAATTGATCCATCAAACCCCCTATAAAATACTTCTCTATATTTTAACCCAAAATGAAATCAAACACTTATTACCAATTCAATCCAACTGAAAACATTTCTAAATGTTGTACAAACAAAGTAACCATTCACGTTAAATATTTAATAAAATATCATATAATTAATAGATTCAATGTTTTTGGAAAGGTGATCATAAGGTGCCACATCACAGGAGATGATACCATACATAGTAAAAAAATAAAATTTCATGGAAATCATATCCATCCATCTCACACACAAGATTCAATAACATCAATCATGAAAAGTCTATAAAATTAAAGGGAAATGTTTTAAAACATTTAGATAATAAGGGTGATCTCGATTCCCATGGGCTGTAAAATGGTCCATGGGCATCAAGAATGTAAAACACCATATTTTAGGAGGCATTATAACAATAATTATTATTATTTATGTTTATAATTTTAAATAATTTTTATTTATTCATTTGAAATGAAAAAAACATGATTAGAAAATGCGACCTACAAGATATGAACCAAGAAAAAAAATGTTATCCATTCATAAGAAGCTATTACACCAAAAGCACATAAAACTATGTATTGCACACCAATTACTGTTACTCAGCTTGGATGAAGTCCATCCATTAAAAGTACATAAATCAAAAAGGGAAAATATATAGAAAATATGAAATTCTTCACTAATCTATTGGATTATATTCAACCTTGAGGATCACCAATTTATAATCAAAACAAATAATGAGGAAGAGATCCATGAAAGAATAAATCATTATGAAAAACTTATAATATTAAATAAGAACCATTCCATAGAAGTGATACTGGAAATAATGAATTATTTAGTAATTATTTATATAGAAATGAACTATAATCATTATAAATATGATTGTTACATATATGGTCATAGAAAATATGGTCTTTGAAAACATTGAAATTGAAAATATGGTCATTGGTCATATATTCAACAGGTATAATAAATTCATTTTTAAGTAGTAAAGCTAAAATAATGTAAATCATAATGAAATAAAAATTTGACATTTGAATATTATTTATATATATATTTATATTCATTATACATAAATATTTTAGTTATGATTAAAATATTATATGATGTATATGTAAAATACAAATTAAAATTTCAACATAAATGGTGTAGAAAATCTTAAATATTAGATTATGAATAATAAATTAATGATATTTATTTAAGAATATTTAATATAAAAGTAATGATTATTTTCAAATAATTTTTTACCTTCCATTGTATTTTTTTTCTTAATTAATTAAACTGAAACTATTAAAATATTATTATATATTTACATCACATAAATTAGAAATTGATAGGAAATAATATTAAGAACAGATAATGTTTAAAAACTATTTTTATTAGTATATAACTTAAGAGGGGATGGATAGAGTTTCCAATAAAATTTATGTTAAAAAAATTAAAAATTATATCTCCTAATTTGATAAAACACCCAATTAATATAAAATATAGAGTTATATAATATTATATTTAGAAAATATTCTCAAAATATATATCACAGAATAGTTGAATTAATTTTGCAAATAATTTAACATCTAAAACTAATCTAATTGAATAAAACTAAATATATAAAACACTAATTTATGTTAACTATTATTCTAATGTTTTTTTTAGAGTTTTAGACAACTAAAATTGGTTTTATTTAAACTGAGAAAAAAAAACAAGTAAATAAAAAGGAGATAAATTTTCAATAAGGGGTCCAATATCAAGTTGATACTTAATCCCCACCACTTATATATCACCCAATTCCAAGAAGTATATTACAAAATAAATTGATCCATAACCTAGATAAAGTTTTATAAATAACAGTTCACAAGGCTATCTAGGCCCAAAGCCTCATATATAGTTATGCATGGGAAAATCATGTACATATCCTCCATGACCTTTTCTACAATTTTATGTGGGAATAAAAATGATGAAAATTAAGAGAGAGCGTTAAGAACAATCCATTTTAGCACATGAGACTCTGTATTATAGATAAGCTAAGTAAACAAAATGCAACTCAAATAGAATGCACAAATAGAAATAGAAACATATTAGAGATGAGAAAATATAGTGATTCTTAATCTGAATAGCATCAGTTGTTGAAGATCCCTTGAATCTTCCTTTAAAAGTATTTCAAACAATTTTCATAGAAATGTTGTAAAACATTGGGTCATGGAAGTCTAGAAAAGCTTCTAATTTTAGTTTATTATTTTCCAAGATTCTTCCACACAAGTTTCTCTTGTATATTGTTTTTTCAAACATAAGATATCCTATATTTCTAGGTCATTCATATGCCACTATTTTTTACACTATCACACATGCATTAGGAGGATTCTCTGGAATTTATAGAACTCCATATCCCAATATCTATTGTATGATAATAATAAAATAATTAGTTTCCTCATACTTAGAAAAAGAATCTATAGATGTAAGAAAATTTATTTAAGAAATCCTTGGATATTTTTAACAATAATTATTCATTAATCCAAATTCTTATGTCCATCACTATATTCATAAACTAGTTGTTGGAGAAATAAATTTAAAATTATTATAGATAACTACTGTAACTCTCTAGTGGTATCTTCACTAACAATAGATCTTTGGATAGTAGATCTTCATATCAGTAGATTTCTATGATAGTAGCAACACTTGGTGAACTAGCAGTAGCTTCACTGAATGGTAGCACCACTTAGTGAACTCATGGTAACATCACTAAATGGTATAACCATGCATTGGTATATACACCAATAGATAAAAACACTTAACAATATATCTATATAATAGTTTCGTTAGCCTTAACTTGGTTGTTTCTCTGTTAAAAAATTGCTTCATTGATTGGATGAAGTGTCGTGTGACTATAGAAGTGCTTGGTGGTAGTTATGCATAGTGGTAGATTTATTTTCACCGAAAATGGATATAATTGGTTGGAGTTAATAGCTCAGTTCAAATAATGGTTGTTCAATTAGTAGATCATGATATCATGACCTGAACCTAACCAAGACTCAAGCCACAAATACCCTAAGCACACCGCCATAGGTTAGAGGGAGCGAAAAACAAGAAAAATAGTATCCTAAATGGGAGTCTTTTTCAAATGTACCTGCATGCAAACACCTGACCATATCAATGATGAAGTGAAGAATAAAAATAATAAAATGATGTAATATCTTGAAAGTAAACAAATAATTCAAAACCTCTAGGGTTTAATAGATAAATATAGTGCAAACTAAAAAGAAAAGTGAGAAAAAATGCACAACCAGAAAGATATTTCAACCTGAAAACTAGAAAGTAAACAACTGAGAGAGCCCACCTCATGATCTCTATGTTTCGACCACCACACTCGGTCCATGACACACAGTATCCCTAAGCTCCTCTGAAGTCATCATAGACTTATCTATCATCTGTATAAGAAATGACACATGAGGGAAAATCTCTTGTAGGGGTTTGTATATTCATACCCAGTAGAACACCCATAAAATCTAATGGGGGGATAAATAAGAGATATTATTGGAATATAAATATAATTTATAGTAAAAAGGATGTATCTCAGCCCAAAAAAGATAAATTTTAACCTCATAAAATCATAAGGGTATTAACATGGTGTGTAGATGGACTACATGTCAAGTCTTTTCCACCCATAGTAGGAGAGTAACCTCATTCATCTTTGAGAAGCTAAACATGGAAAGAATGTGGAATACCCCATGCATATTCATAACCCATGGAAAGATATTAACAAAACAAAAAGGTATGGATACATACATACATACATTCATATATATATATATTTATAAAAAAATAAATAAATAAATATGCTCAGAAAAGGAATCCCAACCAAGAGAGTAAGGGGATCTCCATATCACAGAACAATACAAGAAAATAGTCTCCATCTGCCCCAAAAGTCAAACAACGATACCTAACATCACACACATCTTACTAGAAGTGACTGTGTGATGGCCCATACATTTCCACTATGTCTCAAAGTTGGGGTAAAAAAATAGGCAAGTAGATGACTTGTTATTTGGTGCATCAGTGTGTCTCCATTCTATAAGTATCCATATAGGTCATGCGTCATGATGCACTAGGAGGGTTCCACTATAAAGGTTGAGGACCTGCACCCAAATGTGAAAGGGGTATTACTCTGTGTAATAAGGAACAACACCCTACCTGATAGGGGGTTCCACTCACTAGACAGGGGACCCACTCCCAACTTGATGGGGTTTCCACCCCATAAGTATCAATAGAGGACCCATGCTATGATGCGTCAGGGGTGATCCACTCTAAAGGTCAAGTACCTACGCCCTGATGTGACAGGGGGGTTCCACTATAGTGTCATGAGGAACTACACCCAAAATTAAAGGAGGGGGGGGGGTTAGTTGGTAGATAGAGGACTCACACCCATGCTGATGGCGGGATCCACCCAATAGGAAGCCTCTGGTGATCCTGTCTAATCACTACCATTCCCGAGCATGGCCTTAATAAGAATCATTCCTTGAACATATCACATCATATCTAGAAATCCACAAGTGAGGGAACCGTTAGGTTTTCTGTGGAAAATTACTAAGGATAGGCTACTCATAGGATAAAAATCCAAGACCAAAAGAAGGAGATATGAAATATTAAAATTTCCTCAAAAGGAACCAAGGGGTACACATCCTATGATGGTACCCACATAGCTTGTGGTCCAACTCCATCACTTGGTCATGTCCTGGAGGTGCATGGATTCCCAACCATGTAGGAATTCATGGAATATTTTGGGAACAACATGGCCTGACAATTCCACTCGAGGTCCTACCCATGTGCTTGGCCATGTCCATGTATCCATGCCATGTCTGTGTACTCAAGTCGTGCCCATGTACTCACCCCATGAAATATGTCATTCCATGTCCATGTACTTCGGTACATGGTGTGCCTCTATCCATCTATTCTAAAATTGTTTATTCCCATGTTCTCCATCACATGAATCTTCCACCCAGGGAAGCGACACATGGCGTTTAGTGAGTATACATAGTGTTCCATCCTTATAAATTACCAAAAACCCTATCAACCACAACATAGGTCCTGACATGTCATGTGTTCTTAGAAATTCTTGGCGTGTAGTCAATATTTTTCTTAAAATCCAAATCCATTATCCATGTTCAAGATCGGTTCTTATGCCTTCAATTTTGTATATGTTTTCACTTGAGATTAGAGGATCTACTGCCAGCCGGAGTATTTCGGCCATTCAGTGGCCAGAAAACCAATCCTGGATACTTCGTATGCACCGTCTCACACCACCCATGCTTGGGTACATACATCATTGAGTATTTTATTTATGATCATCAAAATAATCACTCAAAACCTATAATTAGTCCAAATATTTCACCAATTCATTAATCTAGCCCTCGAAGATGATTATGCTTCAAATTTAGTGGGTCCTCTTGTGATCATACAACATTACAATGTCGAATCAGGACCACGAGGTCCAACTGATGACGAACATGAAGACATTGTTGGATAAAAGCATAATAATAGTAGTATATCAATTGTTTCCAAGTGTTAATGGAAATGTTAAAGAAATTGGATATCCGAAGATAGAATACAGTTGAATAATCAATTTAATCTGCACATATGATCCTATCAAGGATCAGTAATTGGTGTAGATCATAAAAGATATTATTCCTCTCAATTAATTTAATAATAATTTAAAAAATCCATAGTTTTATGGGTCATACCTTGATATAGGATATTTTTTCATCGAAAAATGCACTTGACAATATTTGAAGGATGTTTTTTCATTGGCTGCGCTCCTATATGCTTTGATCCATAGTCTCATGATCGTTCGTTAGGATTCGTCAATTAGATTAAGGAGAAGCTCTCATCGGCCCTATATATATGAGGCTAACCATGATCAAATCGCCCTAATGATATATTTATTGGTAATAAAGAATAGGTTATTCAATTAAATTAATTAAAATAATAATTTATTTAATTCAATGTATGTACCACCAGTGGGAGAGATATACGAACACCCTAAACCATCATATCTTAAGTCAAGTCTAAGGTAAAATAATCTTACAGACCAAACCATGGTCTCATATTTATGATCTAATATTATACTTAAGATTTACCCCATTTTCTTTAAGAAAATAAGTGTGTCTAATATAAAATATATTTAATAAGTTTTGATAAAATTAATTCCAAGAACACTAGGGCTCAGAATCGCACACCATATAAGTTCTTTAATCTGGAAATATATATAGAAATATTTCAATGTTTTACAAGGAAGAAACTATTTCTCTACACAATAATTATTCAATTTTTCATGTTTTATCAATAAAAAAATTTACTATCATAAAACATTGAATCAATTAGAAACATAAAAAACATGAATTATGGTCATTAATATAAGGAGGTACACAATAATCTCCCCCTTTTCATTCATCAAAAATCCTGAAAATCATAACCTTATATAAAAGCATTAATAGATGAAGAACATATGAATATCCTACTTAAAATTCCAAGTACATATTGAGGCACATAGTTCTCCATTCCATCCATTAATGTACTTATGTGACATTCAATTCAAATAATACCATTTTGAGGTTTTAAAAAGGTAAAAATAATTAAGGATATAAACAAATGACATAAATATGTAGAAAAATGGTATTTTTATTAGATATAAATTTCAAAATATTACATCACAAAAGGGATTACAATCCAAAATAAAAATCATTAACAAAACACTAATCATATTATAATGAACCATAAGAAGTCCAACTAGAAGTAGGATCCATTGGATCCTTTAATTTTCAAGAAACAAGAGGGGAAAGAGGAGCTAGAGGTATAGGTGGAGAAATAGTATAGTGGATTCCACTATCCTAAGGTGACTCCCAACATCCATAGGAGTAATTCCAAATGGACTACCTGCAATAGAGGTAGTCGTCAAGGGTTCATATATGGGTGTAGAAAGTGAAGATGTCAAAGGAATGATAGGAGGTTCAATTATATTTATCCTTGTGGTGTATAAAAAGGGGTCCATCAACTCAAGAAACCAAATGATCACCATGATCACCATGATCCTTTGACTTGAATAAATCAACATTATCTTCCATGAAAGGCCAGAGAAGGTATGTCAAGGTCTTTTAATGGGTCACATTCCCCTCGAAGGATCTATTCACAAGAGGAATTCGGAAATTCATAGCCATGAATTTAAATTGGGAATTAAGATTATGGATAGTAAAAATCCTTGAGAGGTAATAATTAGTAGATTTAGTGATAATATCTCTATCAATCATTGAATTATTTAAGTATTCACTAACTATTTTATAAAATTGATCACCATGAGATTTTATTTGGAAAAGACCATCTAGATGAGAAGTGGATAGAACATCCATCATAATATAAAAATCTTCTCTGACCATGAATTAGATCATATAAACATCCACTAAGTAGAAGTAGATGGAGGTGGATCTCAAGAATGTGAAGCTATAGTTTTATAGATATACTCTCGTATCTCTAAAAGGGTCATTTTCCTCCCAATAAAATTAGAACTCATATACTCTATAGTGCTCTGGAGAACATCCATATCCTCTACCAACCTCTTATTCTCTATGTCCAAATTTCCCACCATTAAGAGAATTATAGTTTGGACATGAGTAATAAACAAAGTTATTATCTTCATGGTATCAACATCACTGAGATTTTTCTCTAGAATTTATGTAGACCTAGCCTTCCCACCAGGGTCTAATATAAATCTTTCCTTAAAGGAATCTAGATCATTCTTTGTCACATAATTGGAATGAGGAGGAGAAGAATGTGGAAAAGTATTCCTCTCCATGATAATCATGGAAACATTATTCCATCATGTCTCAATCGTAGGTACCTCAAAAAAAATGTCCCAAATGACATTCTTCTTCAAACCACTCAAACAATGATCTCAAAGGATCTATCTGATCAATATTAATTGAATTTATACAATTCTATGACAGACTACACTGGTCATCATAATCATTATCTGACTCAAAATACTCCGAGCCATGATTAGAAGATCCCAGGGATTTCTCCACCTCAACTAGTGCTCTAGACTTTTCTTTATCTATGGTAATTGGGTCTACATGACCTCTATAAGCCTGAGAAGCTGAAAAATATCTATAAATGGAATCTTTGATAGAAAAAATAGAAGAATAAATTCACTTCCACACCCCATTGGTAGATCTTCTAGACTCAGTAACAATCTAAAATGGATTATAATACTCATCATCGTCACCTTGTTCTCTATAAAACATTGAATCATAATAATGAAAAATCACATAATTAGGAGTTATAGAAGAAGATCTATCAACTTGATCACTATTAGAGACTTCAGCCTCTTCTGAATCATCATCTTATCTCATAAATCATTATTTGGTAGGAAAAGAAATATGTGGAATTGTAGATCTATAGGATATATTAGGTCTCCTATCCACATAATGTTCACTTTCCTCTTCTACTAAAAAACCATTGATTCCCCATCCTTATTTTTAGCTACATCCACTTCAACCTCAATTAATTCATATGAATAATAGTTGGAAACCACTAATGGTTCTAAGATAGAGTAATCCATTTATCTTATTATAGTCAAATTTTCCACTGGTTTAAACTTCTCATAATTATTATCATTATCAACCACCCACTTTTTCATACCAAGTGTTCCTGTTAACCCCCATCCTTTTACAGGTTATCTAACTAAGGTAAAAATTACCAATCATATTCACGTTATCTTCTACTTTCAGAACAATATATCTGGGTCCCAATATTGTAGATATCAACATTGGAAAATACAATGAGTTTTATCATGAGTAGGGTTTATCATCTCCATCATTTGAACCATTAGATATCTATATAGAATTATCTTATAACCTATTTTTATTATAAATAAGAGAAATATGTCAAGATACCTCATTATGATAAAATCACCCTTATAGTACATATTATGTGATTTATAAACTTGAATATTAATCTACATTCACCATCAAGCTATATTTCTATTGGCCTTTGAATGGTGGCATTCCCAGTCAACTTGAATAGTGAATCCTAAAACCAAAAATTATCACGATTAATCAAGAAACAACCTTTGTAGTTTTCATATATGCCTTTTTTAGGAATATTAAAATATATTTTTCACTTATTTAAATAATGGATAAGTTATTTTTCATTTATTATAGTCTTGATAATGCCCATATTTTCTCAAAACTAACAGTCCATCAAAGTATATAACTCATGAACCAACCGAGGGTTGACTGATAGATCATTCTTTAAAAACAATTTGATCCATCCCTAGTTATATATCACATTCCGTATGAGCAATTTAAAAAATCCCACCACATTGAATCTATCTATTTCTAGGTAAAAATAGATCATGAATGGATCTAGGGATTCTTCAGTTGTAGAATAGGTCGACTCTATTCACCTCTGGCCTTTTTGATGGATGTGACTCATTAGAATACTTATTAGGGAGCTTCACTCAAACCATTTTTTCATTGATTGAAGGGATGAAGGAGTAATATAGAAGGTCACAAATCGAGATATAAAGGGAAGGTTTCAAAAGTGGCACATGAGAGAGGGTTACTTAGAATCTAACATTAAGTAATATTTTATCATTAATGAATTCAAAATATGAAATTAAATAATCAAAATATGAGAAATAGAAATATATAAACCTAATAATAGTTTTTAATTACATATAATTGGAATGATATCACTTAGAAATAGTAGGTGGAATAGTATATTCTCACCATAGAATTCGGATGGTATCATAGCAATGGTAGTTTGAAATTTTTGATCATCATAGTAGCATGACCAATAGTAGATACCAACAGTTGATCAACTATGGTATGTACTAAGAGTAGATAAGAAATAATAGATACCAACAATAGATCATCTAGGTTAGATACCACTAGTTATCAACCAGATCAGTACGAGTCTTGTGCTTTTTATTTACTAGAACAAAAATAAATTTCAGAATATAAGACTAAATAAAACTTATCATATCATGTTCATGTATGATATAGCTCATTCTCTCAAAATTCAAATAATTTTTTAATATTTCATCAAGATTATATTAATTAACATTGAACATAAAAATTATATCACCATTTTAAAAAATATCTCTCAAAAATTGATGTATTATATAAATACGTTTTTTCCTATAGTGAGACATATAATTCTTGGAAATTTTAATATAACCACTGTTGTACCTCTCGTACCCCTCGAGGTTTAATTTTCATGATCACAATCACTCTCCTTTTTATCTAATCTTGTTTTCAAGTGTTTTTGTTAATAGGCATGATTTCAGGAGCGAGAAGTGGCAAATGAAGAAAAGTGGACTGAAAATCAGTCCACCGGCCGGCCGGTGGAAGACCACCAGCCCGCCGATGGAAGCCTGGACAGAAGGCATCCTTCTGTCCAGACCACCGGCCAACCGGTGGCCTTCTCACCGGCCGACCGGTGGCACCCAGACAGAAGGGTAAGCTACTGTCTCATCACCGGCCAACCGGTGGCCTCAGCACCGGCCAGCCGGTGGCACCTGAGCCGAAGGCCTATCCATTTTGCAAGCACCGGCCAACCGGTGGCCTTGCACCGATCAGCCGGTGGAGCCAGTCAAACTAGCCGTTGGGCTTTTGACCAGCCTATCCACTTGGCCTCCAACGGCTCCGAAGGCCTCTCCAACGGCTCTGAAGCCCCCCAAAGGACATTTGAGGGTTCCTCCTCTATAAATAAAGGACTAGGAAGCCATGGAATCAAGCCGGAACTATTACCAAGCCACGGAAGCCAACGGGACACATTTTGATCATTTGGCGAACCTCCGGCGGATTGCTCCAAGGGAACCCCAACTGCTCCAATCCAATTCCACATCCAAGGAGCACCGTCAAAGAAGCTTGGGAGCGCCCTTCATCAGCTCCTTCAATCCATTGGCGCCCAAGACTTTCCCATTATGGTTTTTCTTGTTTTATCTATTTTGAGCTTTAAATTGGGTTTGTGCCTACAAACCCATCTTTCTCTCATCCTCTCTTTCTTTGGGTTCTCACACCCCCTTCAAGGTGTGAAGAGGTTAGTCAAGCCTTCCCTTTAAAAGGCTTGAGTCAAAGGTGAGCTAGCCTTCACCTGTAAGAAGGCTAGTGGGTTCTTACTCAACCATTAAAAGTAAGTGGGTTCTTTCTCAACCAATAAAAGCAAGCTGTAATAGGTTCTAGACTAACCTTAAAGTCTAGTGGGTTTCTTGCTAAAACCATTAAAAAGAAAGCGGTAGTAAATCTCTCAACGGTTGAGTTGGGAGCAGAGACGTAGGCTTGGGTTTTAAGCCGAACTCCGTTATCAAGCCTTGTGTCTTGCCTCATTTATTTCCGCTGCACTTTCACTTTGATTTTAATTTGTTAATTAATTTTTAAAAGGCAATTCACCCCCCCTCTTTCCATCAATTCTTTCTTTCTCCGCCCAACAATTGGTATCAGAGGTAAAATTTGAGTAATACCTTAACTGGTTTCAAATTTAAGATCCATTGTGATGGCTTCAACCTCTTTCGCCCCCGAAGGCTATTCTTTGGGTCGTGCTCCATTTTTTGATGGAACCGACTATACCTATTGGAAAACCCGCATGACCACTTTTCTTAGAGGTATAGGTTATCCCATTTATAAAATTGTCATGCATGGTTACACTCTCTCTTCTCCCGATGAATCCAAATGGACCCAAGCCGATATTAAAAATTTCGAGCTTGATGGCAAAGCCATGAACGCTCTTCATTGCGGCCTTGATCGTAATGAATTCAATCGAGTTTCCACATGCACTTCATCGCATGAAATCTGGAAACTATTGGAGGTTACCCATGAGGGGACCAAAAAAGTCAAGGATACTCGATTGGACATGTACCGTCAATATTTTGAAAGTTTTACCATGCATCCATCCGAATCTATTTCTGAAATGTTTACTCGTTTTACTGATGTTTGCAATGGGAGAAAGTCCCTTGGTGATGATGTTTCTACAGAAACGATGGTAAAGAAGATCCTATGGATCCTACCAAGCTCATGGGCTCCAAAGGTGACGGCAATTCAAGAAGCGAAAAATTTAAAAGAAATGCCGGTCGAAGAGCTCATCGGATCCCTCATGACCTACGAGATCACCATGAGGAGGCAAGCTGAAAAGGAAGGCAAACCGATCAAAGTTCCAAAGAACATCACCTTCAAAGTTCAACAAGAAGAAAGCTCCTCCTCCTCCTCATCTTCCTCATCAAGCGGCGATTCCGAAATGGAGAACCTTGCCCGCAAGATGCACAAATTCATGAAGAAGCACAAGAAGAAAAAATCCTGCAAGGCTCAACCCAACGAAAAATCCGAGCCCAAGGTAACATGTTACGGGTGCGGCGAGAAAGGCCATTACAAGCCCGATTGCCCACTCAACAAGAAAAAGGCCAATCAAAAGGAAAAGAAGAAGGCTTTCAAGGCCACATGGAGTGATAGCTCCACATCCTCTTCCTCCTCCCCCTCAAGTAACAACGGTAAAAAATGCCTAATGGCATTTCACGAGGTATCCTCTTCCGACTCCTCTTCCTCTAGTTCTTCTAATTCTTTCACTCACATGTCCTATGAGGATCTCCAACATGCTAGAGATCAATTGGAGGAAGGTTTTCACGAACTTTCTTCCAAATTTGTTGCTTTAAAAAAGAATTTCAAAAAACTCTCTTCCGAAAAAGAACAACTTCTCAAAGAAAAGGAAGAGTTGACCCTCAAAATCCAAAACCTTCCCGATGTTGATTCCATGGAATCAACCATCAAAGACTTAAGGGAATCTCTTGCCAAGTTCACCCAAGGGGAACAAAATTTGACCAATCTCCTTGGTTCTCAACGCATATCTAGAACCACCCAAGGGCTTGGCTATTCCAAGCAAGCTTCCTCTTCCCATGCTCCAACTATTTTTGTAAGGGGGAGCTCCCAATTTAAATTTTGTAATTATTGCAAAAAACCCGGGCACTTAATCTATGAGTGCAATTGCAAAAATGCCCGGTATGGTAGGCCCAAAACCATTTCTTTTAACGATGAATTTTTTAGGAGACAACCCGCAACTAGACAAGTATGGATTGAAAAATCCCTTTTAGCGAGTCTCACCGGACCAAAATTTGTTTCGGTTTCAAAAACCTCTCCCCGGTGATTTATTGTTTTTGTTTAGGGGGAGTTAGGATCTTTTAAGCCTTTTTGCTTTATTTTCAAAATTTTCATCTCAAACTTTCATTTTTCATTTCAAACTTTCAATTCAAACTGTTATTCAATTTTTCATTTTAAAACTTTCAATTCAAACTGTTATTCAATCTTTCATTTCAAAACTTCAAATTCAAATTTCAAAAATTTCAATTGATTTAAAAATCTCTATCTTGTTTTTCAATTCTGTTCCCTCAATCAAGTTTTAAGCCCCGTGCTATTTTGATAATCACAAAGGGGGAGAAATTCTTGGTTGATTGGGGGAGAAATATTTCTCTCATGCTTTACTTTACTTTGCCTTATCCTTTAAAGCATCCCTTCCATTTCAGTATTTTACATTGTTTGTTTTGGTGATTGTGATCATCAAAATAAGGGGAGATTGTTGTACCTCTCGTACCCCTCGAGGTTTAATTTTCATGATCACAATCACTCTCCTTTTTATCTAATCTTGTTTTCAAGTGTTTTTGTTAATAGGCATGATTTCAGGAGCGAGAAGTGGCAAAGGAAGAAAAGTGGACTGAAAATCAGTCCACCGGCCAACCGGTGGAAGACCACAGGCCAGCCGATGGAAGCCTGGACAGAAGGCATCCTTCTGTCCAGACCACCGGCCAATCAGTGGCCTTCTCACCGGCCGACCGGTGGCACCCAGACAGAAGGGTAAGCTACTGTCTCATCACCAGCCAACCGGTGGCCTCAGCACCGGCCAGCCGGTGGCACCCAGCCAGAACAGTGTCAGCCACTGCCTCAGCACCATCCAACCGGTGGCCTCAGCACCGGCCAGCCAGTGGCACCTGAGCTGAAGGCCTCTCCATTTTGCAAGCACCGGCCAACCGGTGGCCTTGCACCGGTCAGCCGGTGGAGCCAGTCAAACTAGTCGTTGGGCTTTTGACCAGCCTGTCCACTTGGCCTCCAACGGCTCCGAAGGCCTCTCCAACGGCTCCGAAGCCCCCCAAAGGCCATTTGAGGGTTCCCTCTCTATAAATAAAGGACTATGAATCCAAGGAATCAAGCCGAAACTATTACCAAGCCACGGAAGCCAACGGGACACATTTTGATCATTTGGCGAACCTCCGGCGGATTGCTCCAAGGGAACCCCAACTGCTCCAATCCAATTCCACATCCAAGGAGCACCGTCAAAGAAGCTTGAGAGCGCCCTTCATCAGATCCTTCAATCCATTGGCGCCCAAGACTTTCCCATTACGGTTTTTCTTGTTTTATCTATTTTGAGCTTTAAATTGGGTTTGTGCCTACAAACCACTCTTTCTCTCATCCTCTCTTTTTTTGGGTTCTCACACCACCTTCAAGGTGTGAAGAGGTTAGTCAAGCCTTCCCTTTAAAAGGCTTGAGTCAAAGGTGAGCTAGCCTTCACCTCTAAGAAGGCTAGTGGGTTCTTACTCAACCATTAAAAGTAAGTGGGTTCTTGCTCAACCAATAAAAGCAAGCTGTAATAGGTTCTAGACTAACCTTAAAGTCTAGTGGGTTTCTTGCAAAAACCATTAAAAAGCAAGCGGTAGTAAATCTCTCAACGGTTGAGTTGGGAGCGGAGACGTAGGCTTGGGTTTTAAGCCGAACTCCGTTATCAAGCCTTGTGTCTTGCCTCATTTATTTCCGCTGCACTTTCACTTTGATTTTAATTTGTTAATTAATTTTTAAAAGGCAATTCACCCCCCCTCTTGCCATCACTTCTTTCTTTCTCCTCCCAACAACCACAATTATCATTATTTATATGGACATGTTGAAATTTTATCCATATAATAGTAAAGTGTCTTTTATCCATAGAAACTATACATAAAAACTACCAGTAGCTATGTACTCAACTTAAATATTGGATAATTAAACACAGTTCTATTTCTTACTACACTATGAAACTAGAGACTTCCCTAAAAACTGACATGTTCCAAATGTTTTTCTTTCTCTAACTTATAGCCAAAAAGTCTACATCTGAATAACTCACTAATTCAAATGATTTACCTCAAGAGTATACTAATCCTAAATTGGTTATACCATTGAGGTATTTAAATATCATTTTGACTGTAAGTAGATGTCACTATTT
Organism: Viscum album; assembly: GCA_963277665.1. Taxonomy (NCBI): domain Eukaryota; kingdom Viridiplantae; phylum Streptophyta; class Magnoliopsida; order Santalales; family Viscaceae; genus Viscum; species Viscum album. The sequence continues at coordinate 233,297,789 of OY728119.1, forward strand.
TGGATTTTCTCAAAAACAGGCACACATACCCACACTAATCATTATATAAAAAAAGGTAGTAGTTATGTTTTGTAAGCTTGGAATCATTCTTATGTAAGTTGTTTAGTCAATTGGTTTACAGGTTTCTTCAATATCAAATTTAAATATAGTACAAATGGGAGTATAACTACCTTTTGTACCATCCATACCCAATCATTTAAAAAATAAATTAACTGTACTTTCATTTATTTAAAATATTCTATATTTATTTTGAGAAATTTTTAAACTAAGAAATAATGAATGTTTAAACATAAAACTCATATCAAATTCATGTTTCATAATTTATGAAAATTTAGTACTGAAAGTATTTCTTAAAGATCCAAAAAATAACACCATCAAGAAAGATTTTTACAACTAAAACATCATTTTAAATTCTTTTAATAAATAAATTATGGTAATCTATTCCTTTATAAAAAACTTATGAATTCAAAAATTAGATGAGCCTATCATACCAAGATGTATGAGATTATTTAAATTCTATAAATATTTTTTTAAATTTAACAACATGATTTGGAAAGTGATGATTTTGAAATCTATGTGGTTGTTTACAAAAAACATCCTCCACTATAAAACATTTAATAATAAAATAACAACATCAATTTTATATAGTTTGAAATTCAAATTTTCTACATTGGAAGAAATCATTATGAAGGCTTCACATCTAGCAACTAGAGCCAATATTTATTTATACTCAGTGAATTATTCTTAACTATATCCTTATGCTATAAGTCGGTATTTATTTTTAATTATTGTTCGTGACTCATCAACCATGTTTATAAACCCAAATTTATTGATAATAGTTATGTAGTAAATGGGGTTTTAAAATATTTTTAAGTAAAAATTTATTTAAAACTGATTTAACTCTTTCAAAAAATTCATATCCTATAATTCATCATTAATTGCTTCATTGATGTTCCTAGGATCAAGCTGTGAGAAAACAGGTTTGATGTTTAACTTGGTTTTTAAGAGGATCTCTTTTCTGAGTTCCATTATAAAGGTATCCCAAAACTACATATAATAGATAATATTTATGAGTTCAAATAGATATAGGAATATAGGTTTTTGAAACTTAATTTTCATCTATAGGCATAGGTTCTGGTTGTTCAACAAAATTGATATCATTTTCTATATGTTGTGTAGCATAATTTTCACTCCGTTTAACACAAATTTACATATTGGAAAGATCATCCTCCCTATTTTTTAAGAGATATTATACTCATGTAAACAATTCTCATCAAACATGACTTGAAACAAATTCTTCTATAATCATAGTCCTTTTATTAAATATAATATATGATTTACTATTGCTGATTATCCAAGGAAAATACCTTCATCAATTTTGGTTGCAATTTTTTCTGAATTCTTTTTTGTATTGAGTATACAAACTTTAAAAAGAATACAAATATAGTAATTACCCTTTTTTATAAACCATTATATAACTAATATAGTGTTTTGTTTCAAATTAGTTTAATTACAATTCTATTAACTGTATAACAAGTTGTATTCACGGTTTCTGCCAAAAAATAAATAGGTAAATCAAACTCATTGAGCATGGACCATATAATTTCATGAAGGGTTTCTTTATTTATATTACACCATTCCATTGTGGGGTTTTAGGAGTAGAAAATTTGTGAATGTATTCATGTAATGAGAATAATGATTCAAACTCTAAATTCTCAAACTCACAACAATGATCACTTTTTAAAGTCTTAATTCTAAGTCCACTAATATTCTCTAAATATTTAGAATATTTAGATAAACATAAAATACCTTCAATTTTATGATAAAAGAAAAACACCCATGTATATCTTGAATGATCATCTAGTATAAAATAGGCATAATGGATTCATTCTAAACTAGATACTCTATAAGGTCAAAAAACCCATGTGAACCAACACAAAAGGTTGGGAAGTTGAATCTTCTTTGTTTGGTTTGAAATTGATTTTGTGATACTATCCATTTTGATATGGATTATAGACATTTCATATTGGAAATTATAGTTTGGGTAGTTAATTGGATTAACCATTCCTATTTAAATTTTTAAGAGTTTGAATATTGAAATTTCTTAGTCTTCCTATTCCAAATCGAAAAATCTTTGTGAATGAAACCTAAAAAATAAATATTTTTAGAAAATAAAGAATTTTAATATAAAACATTTACATTATAATTACTCATGAGAAGTAAAAACTGATGCATTTTTGGCATCAAATACTTTCCCGGAGTTTTTCTTTCAAACATGACATGGTAACCATCCTTAAAAAATCTTGAAATGCTAAACATGTTATATTTATGTCTATCCACAAATAATACTTCTGAAATTAAAATAACACAATATTTTATGATTTTAATGAGTTATATTATTTTTTCAATTAGAATTTTTAGAAAAAGTGACAAGACCACCGTCTACCTTGATTGGATTCTCGATATTTGTATAGTACCTAGTCATATATCTAGAACATCCCCTATCTAGATACCATAATTAATTAATGTAAAATTTTAAGTAAGTTTCCTATATAAGATATGTAAACCAAAAATTATATGGTGCACATATTTTCTTAGGTCCAAAGTGTTAGTGATAAGTTATTTAGAAATCCAAAATTGTTTTACTTTTTCCCTATAATAATACCTTATACATTAAAAATATATACGTTATTAGGTCTGGAAGAATAATAAATATTAGATGAACTAGATGAACTAGAAATAATTACAAATATGTTCATATATATTATCATCTATCTAGTTTGGAATCCAATTCCTATATTATACTTAGTATTAGTTTTTTTACCAAAAATCTTGGATATATTTTTTCTTCGGTATATGAATATCTACATGTCTTTCTTTAATTTCCCATTTGATATTTTCAGATCATTTGTTTTCTTCTAGCTTTTGTGCAATTTTATCTTTTTCTATAGTAATATTAGATTCAAAGTGAGAATACATAGAATGATGTTTCTTTAAAATTTTATATTTATCCTATAATTAGTTAAATGTACCTCGTATTATATTAAAATATTCAAATAGATTATCACTAGTCATAATGTCTGCATTATTTTTTCATTATCATAACAAATAGATGTATATACATGAGATTATAAGAAAAAATTTAATACCTCAGATGTGTTTGTCTTGAATCACATAATGGGTTTATAATTTCTATCTTCCATTCTTGAGTAAAAATCACATACAATACCCTTAGAGGAAATCAAAGAGGATTTCATAGAGTTTTTATAAATTTTACCATTTTACTTAAAATTTTTATAATATTTTAGACTGGGTTATTATTATTTTATGTTTTCATTCCTTTTTCACTCATAATAGGTTATTTCATTTTAAGAATCATCTGTTTTCCACTCTATTCTCCAATTTCCATTTATTCACAATTTCCTCTATAATTTGATTTTTTGAACAAATTATTCTTCTTATAGAACTTCTTGAAACATATAACTAAATGAGCCATTTATTTATCACTGTCCAATGAAATTTCTCCATCCCATGAATTATTATATTTGATATTCTCTTTTAGTCTTTATTCTGAATTCATGAAGTCCACTAACTTCTATTTGGGTTCATTATCTTCTTCATGTTCAATTGCAGGTCCTCTTAGTTCATCATGAGTTTTCCAATGAGTTTCTTCACTAGAAACATATAGATATCACATGATAACCTTATAGAAACAATGGTCCCCTATACCTATCTGTTAAAAATCTCAAAATTATCATTACTTGATCATTGTCTATAATTTTCTTTTCAATTGATTACTTTATGTTAACTATTTCATTAAACCTTAGATACACATCAAAAATAGTTTCACCAGGATTCTTCTTAAAGTTATCATATTTAATAGTATAGGTATTCAAATAAATTTCTTTAATATTAAAAGTTTGTTCATGAAAAATATCTAGTGTATCCCATATTTTAAAATTAGTACAACAAAAAGATATTTTGTTAAATTCATCCTCACTCAAATAATAATAAAATAACATTCATAGATTTACATTTATAGTAATAGGTATCTTTTGTGGAATCCCTATAATTATTTCTATGATCTTAATGTATTATATATCTATCCTCTATTACGGTCCAAATATCAAAACCCATGTTATCGATATGAATTTTATTTTAATCTTCCCTTGAGTATAGTTAGTTCTATTAAAATATGGATGCTGATTATTGGTAGTTCCTTCAAGATAATTATTTTCCATAAAGATATAAATTGAGATAAAATAGAAAATTAATATCATTAGGTAAAACTAGACATCGTAAAAAGTATTTTTGAAGCAGCTCTGATCCCAAATTTTAGTCCTAGTAGAAAACTAGACTGGGGGTGAATTGAGTTTCCAATAAATTTTTTGTTAAAAACTATTTATAATTCAAATGTTACAATTTTATAAAACACCAAGTCAATAAAAATAGTAGAATTATATAATATAATCTTTGTAAAAGATTCTCAAAATCCTAATAACAACTCTATGAAAATACTTTTGAAAATAATTTAACTTTTGAAACCAATCTACTCATATCAAATAATGTATATAAAACCCCAATTTAAGTTAACTATCATTGAAATGTTTGGTTTAGATATTTTTAAAACTGAAACTGGTTTGATTTAAAATTAGAAAATAAAAAAAGTAATTAAGGAACATCAAAATTTTAAATAAGGGGTTCAGTATCAAGATGATACTCAATCCCCTCCACTTGAAAATCACCCGGTTCTAGGTAGTTTATTATAAAATAAACTAACCAGAAACATGGATTGGGTTTTATAAACAATAGATCACAAGGTTATCAAGAAAAAAATCATATCCCATTTTTATGTGTGGAAGAAACCATGTAAAGGTCACACACATCATATTCCATCATAATATGTGGGAATAGAAATGAAGATAATTGGGATATAGTATCAATAACTCTTCTGTTTAGCATAGGAAACATTTTTTATAGATAATAAGAGTAAAAAAACAAAACTCGAATGTAAATAATAAATAGAAAGAGAAATATATTAGAGATGATAAAATATATTACTTCCCAAACTGAATAGATTTAGTTTTTCAAGAGATGTTTAATCATCCTTTGAAAAGAGCTCGAACTATTTTTAGAGTAAATTCATTAAAATATGGGGTCATGGAATTATAGAAAAGATTAATATTTCAGTATTTTATTATTTAGGGTTCTCCCACATAAGTGTATCTTTTATATGTTTTGTTCCAATTTAAAAGATCATATATTTCTATTTCTTGAATTTTCCACTATTTATTTCCTATCACACATGCATAAATAATATTCTTCTATATTTATAGAACTCTAGATCCAATTAACAATTATAGGAAAATAATATAATAATATAGTTCCTCATACTATGTAATAGATCCCAAAAGGTCTAACTTTTTCTTTAATATAACCATAGAGTTCTTTAAGAATAATCATTCTTAAATCTATGCTATTCTATCTAGAATGAAATGTATAAACAATTCATTGTAGAATTAGTTTTAAAATTAATTTTGAAAATCTAGGATAACTCTATGGAGGTTAATTCATTGATTTTCTATATTTTGATGGAATATCTTTATAATGTAATATTTCTCTTACATTAGCACCACCTAGTGATCTAGAGGTATCTCCACTGAAGGGTACCACCACTTAGGGAACTAGCAGTAACTTTATAAAAAGTATCACCATGTGATGATAGATAAACTTGGAGATAGGGAATCTTGGTGGTAGATCCATCTAACTAGAGTGATTTCCTTTCTCTAGTAGTAGCACTACTTAATGGTATCTCTATTGTCTACTATAATTATAGTGCAACAGTATCATTGCTTGGTGGTAGCTACACTTAGTAGTAACTCTATTTGTACTAATAGTGGATGTACTTGGTTGGGGAGATAGCTCGGTTCAAGTAATAATAGATTGACCAATAGCTCAAGACTTAGTCATTTTTTCATATTTTAGTCAGAAACAAATCTACTATCATAAACCACTGAATCTAGAAGAAACAAAATAAACATGATTTGTGATCATCAGAATAAAGAGGTGCACAAAAAATGTGGTTTTATTTAAAATTCATATTTTTCATTTAATATAAAAATATCTAAATTTTAGTATTTAAATTTTAGAAAATAAACTTCATTTTTTAATTCATTATTTCAATATTATTTTAAGATTAATTTTTGAGTCGTTTAGAAAAAATCAATTTTTAGGTGAATACTAAAAATAAAATTTTTTTCTAAAAAAAATAATTTTTTATATAAGAATTATTTAAATGTTTTTGAAACTTTTATTGATATATAAATTTATTGTATAAATTTAAATTAAGTATTTTTAAATACTATTTTTATATATAAAACACATGATTAACATATTATAAAATTTAGGTATTGTTTTAATGAAAAATGCATTTTTTCTATTTCATTTAACAAAATATTCACATGGTGGAATTAGGTTTTAAATTTTTTTAAATGTTAAATAAAACTTATTTCAATAATAATAAAAATTTTTATGTCAATATAATAATTAATTTTTATAATTTTATCCTAAACAGATATCTCAAGCTAAAAATACACTTTTATCTAAAAATGAGTTTTATGTGTTATATCCGTTAATAGTACAATTAATTTATCAAAATCATATAAAATTTATTTTATTAAATTATATCAATATTTAAAATTAGAATATTTAAATTCATAAATAATTTTAAATTATTTTGGTAATTAAAACTATATTCCATGTGTGAATGTGGAGTTACTACCGTATGGGAAAATTAGGGTAAAAGTTGTTTAACATAGTTCATGTGGTTACAATATGAAGAAAAAATGCATGATATAGAATGATGAAGGGATTTTATGATTGATATCTTTCCCTTAACAATTATTGCAATTTTTTGAACCTTTTCCTTAAATAATTGAGTGATATTATTGATAAATGATGATTTTTTACAACAGTGGTTCCTACTTCACATAAAAAAGGAGACCACATCCTCCTTATTTCTACAACAATTAAAAAGACTTGTATTAAAAAAATTTATTCTCTAGTCTATTTTAAACACCCTCCCCACACCTTTTATGGATTGGTCTCACTAAAATACCAATATAACAAGTCTTATAGATTTACGTAAGGGAGAACTTTCTAGGAAGTGGTAATACTCCCAACCAATCTTCTCTAACTCTTTTCTTATTATACACCCCTAAAATACCTCTATCCATGATGGTATTTTAACTTCATAACTTTTACAATTATTAAGTATTATAATAATAATTTAATATCTATTTTATAATTTAAAATGAAATATTTAATAAATTGTTTTTTGTCATATGTGTGTGCAGACTACAAATCACCTGTTTTTATTTTTCTATAAAATCCCCACTTTTATATAAACCCAATTTGAGGGAAAATTCATATTTCTTGTATCATGTATAGAATATCCCCTTAAATTATTTTTAAACCGTTATTTTTTATAAAAATAGTTATTTTATTATTGACAACTTTGTCACTACTCGACCAAAAAGGGTTCGAGCTACTAGTACACCAATCCCACCTCCATAGGCCAGTGGTGGAGATACGTGCCAAATATAGTAACCAAAATTGGATGACATTTCCTAATGTACTAGTATGAACATAATAGACCCTCAAAATTTAGAAGTGCAAAGAAATAATAATAAAAATATGAAATATCTATATAATAAACATGCATGAAATTAACCTCTACATTTTTCAAGAGTACGACAGTGTAAACCAAAAAGTAAAGAGACAAAATACACACCCAACTAGAAATATGTCCCTAATTTTCAAAACTAGTATTGTGAAATGCAGAGGGAGCCCAACTCCGGATCTTCAATCTCTAGCCATGGTATTTTTCCCGATACACTAGGTATCCCTATGATCCTCTGCAGTCACCTCTAACTTATCAATTTTATGCATAATAAGTGGAATGTGTGAGAAAATCCCATTCAGGTGTGACTATATACATACATAGGTGAACTCACTAAATGATCAAGGGGGATCAATAAAAAGTATGATAAGAATAGATAGTAGACTACTCAACCCAATGTAAGAGAGTATAAAACCCAACAACATGGATATATATATATATATGTATGCTTAAACCAATGAAAACCAAATGAGAGAAAAGGGGGGTCATCGTCTCCCAACCCATCCCACGAAAAGTGTTCCATTAGTTCTAGAAGTCTATAAATAATTCCCATTATCTCAATTATCTATCCATAGATGTAACTCTGTGCAGGGCCCATGCCTCACCACTGTTCCACACAGTCGAGGAGGTATAATCTCCAAGAAGAAGAACCACCACCTAATGTGTCAAAGGGGATCCGATTAGTGGACATATGACCTATAAATTATCTGATGGGGGGATGGGTAAAACTTGGTATATAGAGGACCCACGCCCTTGTCCTTATAGGGGTACCAATTTATAGAAAGAGGACCCACACCTTGGTACGTTAGGGGGTACCACTCAGTAGATTGAGGACTGCTCCCTAATTCCATAGGGGGATACCTCTTAGTAACTAGGGGACATGCACCCTAATCCCATGGGGGGGGGGGGGGGGTCCATTTAGTAGACAGAGGGCTCACACTAAAATTCCATAGGTGGTACCACTCAATTTATAGAGGAAATATTCCATAATCCATTATGGGGGTACCACTAAGTAGATAGATAGAGGACCCAAACCCTAGTCCGTTCGGGGGTATCACTCTAATGATCCTACCTGATCACTACAGTCATTGAGCATTGCCTAACGAAGCATCTCACTTGGAACATCTTGAATCGTGTCTCAAATTCCACTATAGAGGCTACAATTGTTGTCTATGTGGAACAAATGTTAGGATATGATTTCGGAATAATAAATCTAAGTCCAAAAAAAGGATATATGAGAGGTATATGGTTTCTAAAAAAGGAAGGTGGGTATAAGATGTGTAAGGGGACACACATGGCATGGTTTCCCTCTCTAACACCTGGATGTGTCCTTGATGATACAAGAATAACTACCTATGTATCCATACAAGGCATATAGGTGGACTAAACAACATGTTTGAGCCACTAAAGGTCTTTCCCATTCCTATGTCCATGTATATGCACCCTTTCCCATGTTTGTGTACCATGGTACAAATTGTGTAATGTTTAAGATATCACTCGGAATGTGTCTCTTGATCAATCTTATATACTCATCAAAATACATATTGGTCCTCCCTCCGTATATGGAATACAAGGACACTTGAGCTCCTAGTTGTGTATCCTTTGTACATGTTGAGATGGCTAGTTAGGGTTACATGACACAAGAACCCACCACACAATGTATCATATTTAAATCTAAGAGAAAACTTTTTCCACCATAAAAATTGGTCTACAAAGCATGTGTTCTTAAAACTATAGGGCGTGTAGTCATATTCTTCATAGAAACATATATATTCTCGCCATCCTCTAGATCTTGCCACCCCATCTTCGAATCCATCGTTTGACAACATGAAAATAGTGGAATCTTCCTTCAGCCATCGTTTCCATCCATCGAGTGGAAAAAAATTTGATCCTGATGGTTCCACCATTGCTTGAATGCTCTTTCACGTGTTGATTTAACCCAAATTCATTGGTTTGAATATAGGATCACCAAATTTATAACCCATAACCAAAAAATCATCTGAATCAATCCTTAATTCTTCGTTCCATTCATTATAAGAAAATCCACCATGGATCTTGGATACTGGTCGTGCTTTTTTCCACATGAAAATGTCGAATCATGGCCATGTGGTCCAAAAAGTTACTAACATGAAGAAATAAGGGATAAAAGAATAAGAAAGAGGTGTGAAATGATCATTGATAAAGTGTTTAGGGCCAATATGTACAAATTTGGGTTTCTCGGAGTGAGAAAACTCAATAATCAAAATAAACTAGTATATATTCACATGTGAACATCCGGAAATTGATATATATCAAAGATAAGAAGATGATCATTCTAACCGGTTTAAAAAATTGGGTTGTAAACCATAAATTTATGATTCCTAACTAACTATTAGATTGTTCATCGAAGAAGAATGCGATTAACAATAAAGAATAGTAGTCGTTCTATTTGTAGGGTATAGATCTACCTTGATTTGGAGTATCATTTCCATTTGATTCAGATTCCCAAATGAGAGGTGAAAATAACATCTCTCAGTTCTCTTAGGTTTTATGTAGCTAAACCTGGAGAATTTTCATAATGGAATATTTATAGATTCAGTTTAGTTAGGTTAATTAATAAATTAAAAAATTAATTTTTTAATTAAAAAATTGAACATAACACTAGTGACTAGTTTATCTAAATTCCGCATATCGATCCATTTTAGATCACACTAAGGTAAACCTTTTTTTGGATTCATCCATAGTCATAGATTTGTGATCTAAGATTATATTTAAGAGTTATCCCATTTCCTTTTGGAAACCATGTACATATAATATAACATATATTTAACATTTTTATAAAATAAATTTTTAGAACACTAGGCCTCAAAATCCAAAGTAGTCATAGCACATGGAAATGAAACTATGTATAGAAATATTTCGAAGTCTTATAGGGATAAAAATTTGGTCTTTACATCATTCAATCATTCAATATTTTTGACTCAAAAAGAAAATCAAAACAAAATACTTGGGATACTGAGCCTAAATCAGTCTCTCCCACTCCTAGGAGCTCTACTACATTCGCATGCATTACAACAAAATAAGAACCAAAGAAATGGCTTGTACATGAAGGTTCATATCCTTTATATCTTCTATCACCACTCGGTGATATAAAAAAGTAGTTTCAAACTAGATGTATAGTTCACCCAAGTCAATAACACAAATGAAGTCATGTACATATCTCCTCATCTGAGACACATGTAAGAGGTCGTCTACCCTCTTGAACTAGTGGAAAAGGTATAGGTGGTAAGAATCGACTCCAACCTTTTGAAGAATCTCAAACAGCCCGATAAACCTCTTGGATTACTTTCCTCGTCAGCCGAATCTCTTCAACCCTCATCATGGGGAGAATCATATTGAAAGTTTTCTCACTTATTAAAATTAAAGGGGCTAGGATATTGATCTTTTTAATATTGTTTCATTCTTTGAGTTTTCCTCATCTACTCAAAGATGATCAGTACCATATCCATTTTCACCTATGCCATATCTATACCCACAAGAGATTCATCATCGATCTATTTCCAGAACCAGGGTAACCTATAGTGTCTCTCAAATAGGGCCTATAAATGTTCCATGTCGGTATTATTGTGGTAGAAATTTTTGTACACAAGCTCTACTAGAGGAAAGTAATCCTATTATCTCGGACTAATGCATAACATGAGATCAATTAACATTTCCTCCAACACCTAGATAGTGTATCGATCTTCCCATATATCTGGGGGTGGAAGGTTGTAATCATCCTCATATTGGTCTTGAATGACTGTTTCATGACTCTCTACAACAATGAAATAAACAGAACATTATGATCAAACATAATAGTCAAGGTTACCCATAAAGAAGAATAATATCCTATACATACAACTACCCCAAACTCTGCCCCAAACTCTAATCCCTCAAAAAACGTATTATACTGACTTTTTGAGTTGGTAAAATTTCACCCAGATGGAATAATGGACCTTTAGTGTCCGAGGAAGCCTTGTCATAATATTAGTTGATATTCTATGCCATTTTAAATCCGGGATCTCTAGGGGATGCAAAAAACCTACCGAAACATGGTGCTCAGTCTTCACTTGAAGATCAGTGAGGAATCAAGAGACAAACTCAGCCATGATCCATCTGATTTCATCCCACAAAAACTATCTCTAAATTTTCCAATACATAATTCCCACATCAATATTCAAACCCAACTGAGAAGTGTAGAACTCCCACATCACATCCTCCTGCATCATGACTATTACCACCGCCCATCCTTGAAGAATGATGGTGTGATTATATGATTTATGAAATCTATATAGTGAATATCTTAAGGATATATGGTCAAATAATTCCTCATAATTGATGTCTCCCAACTAATACTTTTTCACACAATGGAGGAGAATAGGTGTCAATATGATCGACTGAAGAAACTTTTCACCCTCATGCTCAACTAGAGTTTGCTATAAGAAATCCAACTACTTAAAAGCCTCTTGCACCAAAGGATTTAGAGACTTCTTGTTAAGGGAATCTACCACCACATTTCCCTTCCTTGAGGTATAGATTATCTCAATGTCATAGTCTTAAAAGAACTCCAACTAGAATCTATATCTCATGTTCATGTCTCTTTAAATGAAGATTCACTTGAGACTCTAATGTTTTGAGTAATCCATGAATCACTCTCCCAAAATATAGTTCCTCCACATCTTTAGAATGAAGACTACCACTACTAGATCAAGGCTATAATTCATGTATTTCTACTCAAGGGGTCTCAACTTCTTTAACCCATATGTGGATACTGCTTGTTTCTACACCAACACATAGCTGAGCCCAACTCCTGATGTATCACAATACAATACATACTCCACACCTTCCTCTAGTAGTATCCAAATAGGACCACTTGTTAGCCTCAAAATCAAATGCTTGAAAGATCCCTAGCATTACTCAGTCCAAGAAAACCACTTCTCTTTCTATATAAGGGTGGTCAAAGGGGATATAATCCTGGAAAAATATACAACAAAACTCCTGTAGTACACCTCCAATACATGAAAACATCACACCTGTTACACGTTATTTAGTTTCTCCCAAGAAATAACTACATCAATCTTCACTAAGTGCACAATTAATCCATGATTAGAAATGACTTGAAGAGGGAAGTGAACCTCGTGAATCCAAATTTGAAACATTGAGAGCTTACCATAAATATGGTTCTCCAAAAGAAAATCTAAGTCTATCCTTAAGTTCTCTACATTCCCCTCCTATGACACAGTGTATATCAGTATGTCCTCAATGAAGACAAACAAAAATCAGTCAATGTATGGTTGGAAGATGCAGTTCATCAAATACATAAAAACAACATGGGATTTTTCATAGAGAAGGGAATAACTAGGAAATCACACTGTTTATAGTGACATTAGTATTCAATCTTCGTAATATTAGTCTTGAAAACTATCATCTAGTGGTAACCAGACCTGATATTGATCTTTGAGAACCAACTTGCACCACACAATAGGTCAAAGAGTTTATCAGTCCTTGAAAATGGCTACATGTATTTTTATCATGGCCTAGTTTATGAGATGATAATCCACACAAATCAATGAGTTCCCATCTTGATTTTTAAAAAAAAACACAAGAGCATTCTTGGTAAAGACAGTGTACAAGATATAATCATTCTCTAAAAAGTCCTACAATGATAACCGTAACTCTTAGATCTTGGTAGGGTCCATATGGTATGCCACATAATATATCAGAGCAGTCCTAAGATTAATCTTAATAAAAAAACTCTATATCTTTCCATGAAGGTAGTCGCAAAACATCCCCAAAGAAGATGTCTAAAAAATCATCCAGGACAAATAGAATCTAGATGTCTGAAGAGTCTTAAAATCTAACAGATAAAATTGCTAACTGATGGGCGATGGTATGAAACCTCCAACTTGCAAAACCTATTCATCCCGATATGGTATATTCTCACCCATAAAGGATAATCTCATCCCATCAGTGCAAAGTCATCTGAATCATCTATAGTGATAATCAATCTAGGCTCGGACCATGAAAAACCAATCCATACCCATGATGAAATCATAAAGTCCCATCATGGTGACCAAAAGGTCCCATTAGAACCTCTCTACACCAAGACACAGCTCAGACTACTAGAAAATAAAAGATACAGAAGAATAATTACCTATAGGAACCTCAAGATGAAGTTGTTGTGTAAAGTCTCGACTAGGATATCTAGTTGTCAAACCAAGATTCAAGAGATGAAGAAATGACTCGCACCTATGTCTATGAATTTTGAACAAAGAGAAAAATAAAAAGATTTAAATCTATTCATCTCATGAACCAGTAGGTAAATAGAATCCACAACATGCAGCTATCCACAGGCCTGACTGCAAGCTCCCTGATCCTAATGCGGGCCTCCTGGTGGTGGTGGTGGAAGGACTCATAACATCCTCCACCACCCAAAAATCCTTTTCCACCTATTCTAGATCCCACTCCATGGGGTCCACCCTGACCTCACTTGGGATATCCTTGATCATGACACTGCCTCTACCGTGGTGGGGCAAAAGGATTCTTCATCCCCTCCTCTTCATGTCATGTCATGAAATCATGCACCATGTGACCTTGATCATCACATGTATTTTACCTGCTCTCTCCAAACTTCCATGGTCCCCTACATGGTCCTTAGGAAACAAGTCCATGTTCCTAAGTCTAATCAAGGGGAGGTCTATTGTATCGAGATCTGGTCAACTAGTTCAGGTTAGCTGCTATAGATGACTAATCCTTATAACTCCCATAGTAAACTTTGGATTCCCGGCCTCTCTATGACAAGAACATATACATCACTAGAACCCACAACAATATGCAGAAAAACGTGGGAATTAAAAAGGTAATTAAGTTGGTGTCGATTTATTTATGGAGAACCTTCTCAATCTTCGGTTTAATGAGTAACAATCCTAGATCGTTTGGAGGGAGTAACACATATGGTGTACGAACATTACAACATACTAAACCACTCTCATCCCTCCCTTCTATTTCTCTATATGCTTCTAAATTTAAACTAATCACATGAATTATAGTTAGTACTCCTCAAGGAATAACATTTAGAAGTATATCCATGAGAGTGTTGACCCATAATGCATCTATGTAATAAGACTCCACCAGCACCCAAATGCTCTATAGAAAAGGCTAGATGCTAGTGAAACCTCTTGATCTATCAATGTATGGACAATACAGAACAATTGGACCACCAAATCTATAAAATTATCCTATGATTGTGGATTTGGATTTCCAAAAAACCTCAGTGGCCTTTGGTGCTGGAACTCATGAAATATGCTAATCGTACACATTTCTTAACCCAGATATGCTGATATGATCTACTACTCAATAGGTGGGAGTGCTACTATCTATCCACCTAGAGGAAGGATCTCTCAGTATGGACCCTGAAAAAAGGCCTCATCACTCATTGGGTCATTGTTACGATATGGAGCTAGTAACCTAGATGTCTATCATCGTAGAGGCATCCTGAAAATATAATCAAGACGTACCATGTTCAGATTAGCATATATATATACACACACATAATGAGGAGATATCTCAAGAAATCTAGTCGAGGAACTCAATATGATGTGATTAAATAACCATTGATCCCTAAAACCAATGTCTTGGTATACCAATTCAAAAAGAAGGCAGTCAAAGTCCTCCTGATTTGTTACATTGGCTACACGTACCATTAATGGGTTCCCTAGCCTAAAATCTGTACGTGAAACACCTTGATATTTTTTTCCTTAAATATCATCAGAATCCTTGTAAGGGGACTAATTTGAGCACCATCCCAAGGAATGAACTGGACTGTTAACAATATTTCATGACCTAACCAAACGGGGTTTGAGATACAACTACCCCAAGCTCACCACTATAAGCTAGGGGTTAGTGAAAAGTGCTAAAATGAATAACCCAAATGGGAGGCCTATGTATACTATACCTATATGAACATACCTTGCCATAAAAATACTAAATTTAAGATTAATAATAAGAAATAAATGAAATATATATAGAATAACCATGCAAGAAATAACCCTCTAAGATATACAGGAGTATGCTAGTGTAAACAGGAAATTTAAGAGGAAAAATACACACCCGACTATAAAGATGTCCCAACCTAACAAAAGTGGCAATGTTTAATGATGAGAGATCCAATATCCTAATATTGATGCTTTGAACTCAGTATATGGTCCAATGCAATAGGTATCCCCATTCTCCTTAGCAGTCACTATCGACATGTCTGTCATCTGTATAATACATGAAACATGTGGGAAAATTCCATGCTTGGGTTATTATATACATACCTAGTAGGATGCCCTGAATGCTGAAGGGGGAGGGGGTGGGGGAATAAAACTCATAGTAGGAATATATACAAGATAGATCAAACCAAAGTGAAAGTATACAAAATCCAAAACATGGATATATATATAGATATATGCTCAAACCAAAGAAACCCAAACGACAGAGAAGAGGGATATCCATCTCACAACCCAACCCACACAAAGAGTTCCATTAGTTCTGGTTGTCCATAAATGATGCCCAAAATCTCACGTTTTGTTTTCTATAGAAGTATCTATGTGGAGTTTCTATTCCTCACCCCGGTTCTATATAGTATATGGGGCACAATATCTAGGCAGAGGACCTGCACCCTAATGCTAAGGGGGGTTTCACTCAGTTGATAGATGACCCATTCCCTATTTGATAGGGGTATAACTTAGAAGATAGAGTACATACACCATGGTCCATCAATGGATACCAATCCTTAGATAAGGGACCAAAACCCTAGTAATTTTGGGGGAACCACTCAGTATATAGAGAACATGAACCCTAATCCATAGGGGGTACCACTCAGTATATTGGGGAACTGCACCCTAATTCCATAGAGGGGTACTAATCAGTAGATAGAGGACCCACACACTAATGTTATAGTGGGTACTAATTCATGAATAGAGGACCCACACCCTAATCCATCAATGGGGTGCAACTCATTAGAATGATAGAGGAATTGTGTCCTAGTCCACTAGGGTAGCAATCTAATGATCTTTCCCGATCACAGACATCAACAAGAACTTCTTAAAGAAGAATCACACTACAAACATAATTATTCATATCTCAATATCCACTATAGAGGACACCATTTCATTTTAAGTAAAAAATAATCATTATAGTCTATTCACATGAAAACATGCCAGTCCAAATGAAGGAGATATGAAAGGTAGAAGGTTCCTAAAAAAGGAAATAGGGTTAAACAGTCTATAAGGGGACCCAAATAGCATGTGGTCCAAGATAAATTTTTTGTTATGTCCTTAAATATACAAGGTTAACATCCCATGTATCCATACATAGTGTGTAGGTGGAATACATGGATCATTTGCGCCAGTCAGGGTCATTACCATGTTCCTGGTAGTATCAATGTACTCTTTCCCTTGTTTGTGTACCATACTACATGGCATGTATGGTACAAGTTGGCACTCATCATGTGCCGCCTACTCAAGACCATGTACTCTTGAAAGTAATTAGTGTTCATCACACAATACACAGCATGAAAGGTCACTTTGTATCCTAGGCGTATACCCTCTATACACACTAAGATGGTCAACAAGGTTTAAACGTCATGTGTCCCATCAACACTATGTGACATATTTAACTCCAAGAGAACCATAAATTCCATAGACAGCTAACTAAAAACCAAGTGTTCTTTGCACTATATGGTGTGTAGTCAGGTTTTTATAGAAACTATGATCTAATATTCATTTTCTAGATCTATCCACTCTGCCTTAAAATACATCATTTTACCACCCAAAAAAGTATAATATTTTTTTGACCATCATTTGAGCACTTGATAATGGAAGAATATTCCTCCTTCCACCATTTCTAGCAATCTGATGGCTAGAAATAAGATCCTGATGGTTTGTCTTACACGTGAATGCTCGAACACCATCACACTCCTTGATGTCATCTAGATTCATTAGGCTGGATCCCAGATCAACAAATCAATAACCTGAAACCTGCATGTTATCTAAATACATCCCCGATTCATCATTCAATTAATTTCATGAAAATCTACTATGGATCTGAGGGTTTTATCATGCTCGTTCCGGATCAACAATGTCGAATCATGACCCCGTGGCACAACAATGACTAACATAAATAATAGAGAGAGAAACATAGTATAATCTGATTTACAATTATTATTGGCCAAGCATTCATGGAAAGAAGATTCAGATTTGGGGTTCCTAGACTGATAAAACTAAATAATAAAATTAAACTGGTATATATACTATGTGATGGTTCAAAATTGATCCAAATCAAAGATAAGAAGATGATCATGCCAAACATTTTAATTAATTGGGGAAGAATACAAATGTTTAATAGTATTAGTTGATGATTGTAACATTAAATAATGAAGAAAATGTTTTCCAATGAATAAGAGGAGTATTTTCATTCACAAAATCCCAATATTCCTAGATATAAAGTCTCATTGTCATCTCATTTTGATTCACCAAAGAGAGTTGAAAGTAACACGTCTCAATTACTTCAGGGATTATGCTGTTAAATTTTGATAATTTTCATAACTATATATTTATAGATTTATTTAAATAAGGTGAATTAATTAATTAATTAATTAATTAATTAATTAACCAATTGAACATACCTCCAATGATAGTTTTATTCTAATGCCCTGTGTTGATTCATTTTAGGTTGTGGATAGGGTAAAACTTTCATTTAGGATTCAATAATAGTCTTAGATTTAGGATATTAGATCTTGTTTAAGAGTTATCCCATTTTATTTAATAAAATATGAACATATAATATAAAATATATAACATATTTTTTTATAAAATTAAGTCTGTGCACACTCGGCCTTAGAATCACATGCCATCTCAGTGCCTAAATCTCAAAATATATCTAAAAATATTTCAAAGACTTATAAGAAAAAAATAAGTTCTTTATAAAACCTATTGGTTAAATTTTGGATTATGTAAAATAATATGTTATTTCCTTATATAAAAATATCCTCCTATTATTTCATAAAGTATCACCCAAGTTGTTATTTTTTATTTTTTCGTCTCCAAGATTATTCTCATGAATTGACTACATTGGAACTCCAAGATCAATAAATATATTCCTCTTTCAATTATGAATGTTTAAAATGATTTAGTTCCTCCTTAACTTGGGAATACTAATGATTTAGATTTTAGTAATTCATTTAATAAAAATTATAAAACCCACTTTATTCTGATTTGTTTGATCATATATACGATTTAAATATGTTTTAGTTTCCTAATATGGCATTCAATTGTGTTATTTTCATTTATGAGATGGGTGTTCCTAGAATTATATAACCCTCCAATGAATTTATAAATCTTTATATATCATGATATTATATTTAAAGTATTGAGGAGTAAACCAAATCAACCTTGGTACTTTTTACAATATGTTTATGGGAAACAGGACTGAACCTAATCCACTATGGGGTTATGTCCACTTTATGGTGATGGTCTTGGGATTTAGCCTTAACATATGATTATTATTTCATGTCTTTTTTTATAAATATTCTTTGATTCCATGATGTTATTCTTTCTTTTACTTTTTCCATGTTTTCATGCTTATGTTTTTTCTCTTTATGATATCATGTTATGCCTCTTCACTCCCATGTTGTTCTTTGTTTCCATATTTATTCTATTACTAGTCTTTATAGATCACCCTTTTCCTTATGTATTTTCTCTGGGGTATTGTATGTAGTTTTAAAGGATTTATTGAATTTCGGAGGACAATGTAGAGTTTTAAATAAATATGTTGTTTTATTTGTTATGAAAATTTACTTATGTATTTAATATTCCAAAGGTGTTAGACCACCAGATCATTATCTTGTATTATTAGAAAAATATTCTATAAATCATGAATTAAATAGTGTTTATGACTTGAATATCTATAATTTTTATTAGAGGAAGGTCTTTTTTTTAATTTAGGATTAGAGAACATCAGTGAAAACCTAAAAGAAAAGTATAAGTGATAATTCTATGTATAAGATAACATATGACAATTTATGAAATATAGAGATAATATGGTTTTTATAAAAATATAATCAATATAAAGACACTACAAGTGGATGTAGGCTCTATAATAAATGTACCTAATGGCAATAAACCTGAAAAGTGTGGATTGTGTATTAACTCGACCATCAAATAGTTTATGAAGAGTAGGCTTAACTACACATTGTTTTGAAACTCCTACATGATTTAATTTGGTTAATGATATTCTATTTACAATAAATTATGAAGGATTGATTTCTTAGTTACATTAATTTAAAAGGTTAATAATTAAATATAACACAACTTAAACTAACATTGGTTAAACTAATATTTATATAGGTTGAACAAAAAGAATTACATTATAACATGATGATTTAAATGGGTAAAATTTATTAAGGTTGAATCCATTTTATGATATTGATTATGATAATCCCCCTATAATGTTAATTATTTATTACACATGTTTTCTCTTTTGGTTTTAGTGATGAAGGGAACTATAAATAACTAAGTTATCCAAGGATGCGAGGGGAAATGTAATGATTTCCTCAATGATCAAACCATCAGAATTGAAGATGGACATAGAAATATAGGTATTATTCTAAAATATCATTCACAAAGTACAACTAAAAATGTAACCATTGATAAAACCCTATTTAATCCCATGAAGTGAAGGATGGATTCTCATGAATGTTTTGATGAAGAAGATAATGAAAGAAAAAAGACTCAATTTCCTTTTTTCCCAAAAATGAAAAATAAAGAATCAAGGGGATTTCCTCATAGGGACTGGAAGATTCATTATATATGGAAGAGGGGTCATTAAACATCAATTTTATGTAGGAAAATAAAGAGGTTTGTTTGGATTATGGGTGCATAAAATGTATATACAAAACCACATAATGGTTCAATTCCATTTTTGTATAAAATTGTTAATTATTCAAGTTAATTTCCCAATATAAATTATAAAAAGGCTGATTGACATCAATAACTTCCAAGGAATAGGCAAAAAAGAAAAATCCTATGTAATCATAATTAATTAAGTAAATTATGAAATTATTTGGAGTGACGAACACTAATCATCCACTCAAGAACTATGAGTTTATACTTGGATCGTGATCAACACAATCCTTTGTCATTAGAGTTTTTTCTAATAAAATCAAATCATCACCTCTATGTAAAGATATTGAATTATTAAAAAAAATATAGTTTTATGAATATAAAATCCCATGTTTATTTCTATAGTAATGTGTATTTTGAAAATATAATAATATTTTATATATTTAATTCAATTTTATAAATGGAATGGTCCTCTCTACTTAGTGGGAAATCATTTTGAATAATAAGGTCACATTTTATATTAACCTATCATAGTCTATACAAGGATGATTATTAAAACCCTTTATAAATAAATTATACAATGTGAGTCTCATTATCAAATAATTATAAACTATAGGACAAAAAAGTTGTAGAAAAACTCAATATTGGGGATAATCCCATTCGAAGGAAAAATATATGTTTTATAATTTTTGTAAGGTTGATGTCACTCTCGAAATTATATATTCAGTCTAGAAGACTCCCGCAAATATTTTCAGTAGTATATAATGATTAAAATTTTGAGGATGAAATTTTTTTAGGGGGAGGAGAATAGAACTCCCCAGGTATTAGGATCTATTTTTATTGCCCTATTCATTATTATTATGGCTGTTTTTATTATTATTATTTAAGTTTATAATTTTAAGAAATGTTTCTGTATTAATTAAAAAGTATCGAAACATGATTATAAAATGTGCGCTTCAAGATAAGATCCAAACTAAAAAAAATTATTGATTCATAAGTGGGTCATTACACCTAATGAACATAAAAATAAGTAGTACACACCATAGATTAATACTCACCATGGATGTATTACATCCATTAAAAGTGTATAAATCAACATGGGATAATAGATAGAAAATAATAAATTCATCTTATATTGGAAATATCTTTGATAATCTTCACCATTTAGGATCACCAATTGCAAAAAAAACCTATAATGAAGAAGAGCATCCTGAATGGTGAAACCATTATACAAACTCTATAATATGAAATAATAACTATTCACTGTAAATTAATAGTGGAATGAACAAATTATTTAGTAAGTTCATATATAAGAATAAAATATAGCATTTATAAATATAGTTGTATCAAATATGGTCATTGAAAATATAGTCATTGGTCATATATCTAGTAGGTATACTAAATGCTTGTATTGTTTAGTAGTAAATTTAACATAGTGTAACACAGAACAAAATATAATATGATATTAAAATAATATATATATATATATATATATATATATATCTGTGTGTGTGTTATGAAAAAAAATTAAAATTAAAATTTCTAAAATATTATATTATGTATATATAAATTTAAAATAAATATTTCAATATCTATGGACTGGTAAAAATTAAATTTTGAATATAAATATTTAATTAATTGTATTTTTTAATGTATATTTAGTATAAAAGTTATATTCATTTAAAATAATTAATTTATTAGGTATTGTATATTTCTTACTAATAAATTAAATTAAAACTTTTAAAATATTATAATATATTTACATCACTTAAATTATAAATAGATATGAAATAAAATTAAGAACACATAATGTTTAGAAAAAATCTCAATAAAAGAAGTTTAATTTTTAATATATAGTTTAATTTAGAAGATAAATATATAAATTTTATAAATTTAATTTTATAAAATAAAATTTATTATTTAATCCATTATATAAATATTAGTGTAAGATTTAATTTTTATTCTTTTTTTTAAATAATCAATTTTTAGGTGAATACTATAAATACCATATTTTCTAAAAATGATTATTTTTATTATAAAATAATGAAATGTATGTTTTTGAAACCTTTTTTTTTATAAAAATATATTATATAAATTTAAATTATGAATTTTAAAATACTATATTCATATATATAATCCACACTTAACATCTTAGAAAATTTAGGCAATGTTTTAACAAAAACCATCTTTCAACTTTTTCTTATAATAAAATTTTTAAATGGTGGAATTAGGTTTTCAACTTATTTTAATGTTAGATAAATATTATTTTAATAATTATAAAAAATTTAATTTTAAAATATTTAGTATTCTTGAAAATTTTGTCCAAAATGTATATCTTATGCTTAGAATACTCGTTTTTTAAAACGTGGTTTTGCGAGTTATATGATATGATACTAAAATTAAATTCTGAAAATACTTGAAATTTCTTTATAAAAAATTATTTAAATTTTTAAAATTAGTATTTTTAAATTATTAAATAATTTAATGTTTTTGATTAATTTTTTTCCATGGGTGAAAGTCGAGTTACCGCTATAACGATAAATCAATATAAAAGTGGTCTAACATAGTTTAAGTAGATAAAAATGTGGGAAACGAGTTATATTTAACTTTTAAGTGACTCTAAACATTATATATTTCACCAAACCATTATTAGACATTTTTTAATCCTTTTTCCTTGAAAAATTGAGTGATATTATTGAGAAATAATGAATTTTTACAAAAGTGCCATTTTCATCACTTATAAATAGAGTCCACATCCTCCCCATTTATCCAACCATTAAAAAGACTTGGATCAACCAAAAATATCCCATATTATATCCTATAGACCCTCCACATTCATTGGAATCTTGGTAATCACCAAAATACCATGTTAAGGAGTCTTAGGGAGTTAATTAGGGGAGGACCTTTAAGGGAGATGTAATACTGTTAACCCAACTTCTCTAGCACTTTTCTTGTTATTCACCCAAAATAACACAATAACCATGACACTTTGATAAAAGACCATTTTTAATATACTGATGTTTTTTATAATAATGTAATGTCAATTTTATTATTTCTTTCAAAATTGTTAAGAAAAAGGAACACATCATCATATGTGTGTGTAGAGTATCACCTCTATATACGACCTGCTCAATTTTCCATCACCACATTAAATGGTAGGTTAAAAAAGATAATTTTATTAAATAATATTTTATTTTTCAATTAATTAATATTATATAAATACTATATTTGGTGTTCTATATGTTTTATTAGTAAGATATGGTGGTAGTAACTTTAACCACCTCAAATGGACTTATCAGGGTACCTTTCTTAATATGGATATATTTTGGGACAACATTTGGAACTGTATAAGTATTTTACTAAATGAATAATAAAGTAAATAAGACTACACATTTTTTTTATCTGGAAGTTTTTTTATTACAAATTTTACAATGGTAAATAGGCAAAATGTGTTATAAAAATATTTACTGAACAACCTCGAGTAATCGATGTAAGCGAAATCTACATTAAAAATATGTACCAAAATATAATAGATATACATTATAAAAAAAATATTTCTAAATATGGTTAGTGGTTATATATTTATTGAAATTAATTTAATTATCTAATAAGTTTAATTTAAGTATATATCACTTTCATACACAAGTAAAAGATTTTGTTCGAAAATCCCCTTCTTTGATACATATTTTATTTTATGCACTGACTTTCAATTAAATGGTGTATATAATTCTTATAGGATATATAATAGAATTAATTATCTTTATTCATGGTATTTTAACTTCAAAATCATGTATTATCTCTTTCATGTAGTTTTATTTTAATGTTTTTCAAGTTGTAAGGGTTTTTTTTCAATCCCTGTTATTTGAGGCATTCCTTGATATTATGCATCAATATTCATTTGTATGTTGTAAAAACTACCCCCATGACTTGTAATATGATAAATTATTATAGAAATTATAAAATACACTTCCATTCATGATCTTCTTTATTCGGATCTATGATTGATGTCTTCCCTAAAATATAAGGGACTTTGATATCTCAATTGGATTTCTCGAGTTTTATTGTTACTCCTTGAGTTTATTCTTTCATTTAATATTGTATAACATATTTATATATTAAGAAATAACTTTTTATTCTAATATTATATAATTTTTAGTTTTATTATTTTTTGAAATGCAACTATATTAATAATAATTCACATCAATTCAAATGTTGGATTTCCATATTTTCCATAATTTATCTTCCCACCAATGTTCTCATTTTTAGTTGAAAAAATAGTGAAGTGTTATCTAATTTAAATTTCATATTTAACTTCTTATATTTTAAAAATAATGTTTTTTATTATTTTTAAGATTTTATTATTTTCAATAAAGGTGTTTTCCAAACATAGTAAGGGATCTACCATACCACCCTCATTACTTGATATTTTAACATTCTCTTTCATTCTCTCATATTTACCCAACATTATTCTCATGAAACTATTATATATTTTTTATATGTGTAACTTAAAATTATATACCAAATTAGATATATTTTTCATTGTTTGGGATATACATGTTTTTATTTTCCTATGAATTTCCCACTTTATGTAAACTCGATTAATGGGAACATTCCTATTTCTTATCTCATGTCATAAATCTCCTGATAAAATGTTATTAAAGAACAAATGATTTTTAAAAACATTAATTTTATTTTGAATAATACTCATGATTCAATTATTTTTTTATAGAAAATAATATTCTATTTCTTTTTTTAATTTATTTTAGTTAATTAATTAGTCATCACCTAAGTGGTTCATTTTTATTCTTTCTTATTCTAGATCCTTCTAGTGAATTTTTAATAATGGAACTCTATTTTAAAGAACTATATTAATTTTTAAAATATCTAACGCTGAAAATTATATAATTCCTTATTAACATTGAAATCCTTATGATGTATCCTTATTTTATTCCTTTAATCGGAATTATGAAACCCTCTTCCTTATCATGGGTTTGATCTTTCTTATTATTTATATATGGTTTATTTTCCTCATACGATATGAATATTTATAGGATTCATTTAAGTGATGAGTTGGTTTGGAATTATATATCACACTAATACATTGGATTAATATTTTTATCTCACAAGATATTATGTAAGGGATTGTGGAGCTAACCTAATAAACCACGAGACTCTGTCCTCTTTGTTTATAGAAATAGGGAGTAAACCCAATCTACCATGGGACTTTGTCTACTTTATGATGATGTTCTTGCGAATGGCCATTGAATTATTTTTATGATTTCATATCTTATGTTCTTTCAACATATTCTATGATTCCATTATCTTATTCTTCCATTTACGTATTCCATATTTTCAAGATTTTGTTCTTTCTCCTAATGATATCATGTTAGGCCTCTTGACTATCATGTTATGATTTATTTCCATGTTTATTCCCTTATTGGGACTTCTAGATTAAAATTTTCCTTATTTATTTTCCATATTGTATACTATGTATTTTTATAAGATCTATGAGAGTTATGATTACTATGTGGTATTTTAAATAAAGATTTTGTTTTTATTTTTAAGATGATGTACTTATGTATCTAATCATAAAAGGACACTATAACACTAGTTTATTATCTTTTATTATTGGGAATGTATGTTATAAATCAATAATTATAGTGTGTATGATGCTAGGGTCACTATTAATAATGTACCTATGAAATGTTTTCCTAAATAATCCATCACATAAGTGGTAATCGAGAACTCTAAATGACTCTTACATAACATGATAGGGAATGACCTTACATAAATTGTACTAAAACAATATCAAATAATACTATCACGGTAAAAATAAAATCTAAAATAAAGATTAATAAAAAATAATAATATAAATAATCAACCATACCATAATCTAAATAATAATATATCCTGAGAAAATATTAAAAAGGAAAGAATTGGGAGCCGATTAAGTGATAAAAATGTATGATACAAAAAATTAGAATAATAAATGAATTGAAAATTTATATCCAACTTCATTTGACATGAGGTATTAGTTCAACCATGTCACAACTATCAAATCATAATCCAATGATAATAAATTCCACCATAAAAAAAATTACATTTAAGGAATCAATCAAAACAAAGGCTATGTACACCTAGAGGGTGTTTGTAGGGCGTGAGAATACATATTCTAGTAAAACCCCAAAAATTATTTCTTAAGATAACTTTGTCCTATCAAATCAATAATTCTAGTGTAAAAGTATAAAATATTAAAGATTTTATTTTAAAATTTTATTGGAATGGAAAAAAGAAAAATATTTAAAATGTTTAAAATATAAATATAAATTCCATGAAAATAAAAATTTCAAAATAAGCCCCACGGGGAAACCCAAATGTGTTTATGATGAAGGGAATCATTGGATCCTCAAACAATCTCAGTGATTGAACAATCACAATCATCTTCTTGAATCCCAATTGGTAGTGTAATATAAATTATCAGTGTAATGGGGGAACCCTATAAAGAGGTACCATATCCATATTATCAAAAGTGATTAGTTTGTGATGTAGCATGAACCAAAGTTTGGTTGTGTGTGTTATCACTTTGTGTTCCTATATAGTGTTCCCACTCAAATACCCTGGCTCCTATATGTTATACCCATTCAAAGAGTAACCATTTAATCATTTATTTCCATTTCTATTTAATAGTGGAATTTAAATAAGAACCGTATGTTAAAACCTCATTTCTATATAAAACAATATACATTTAAAATCAATTTTTATTTCCAAAACCAAATGAATATTATGTCCAATATATATAATAGATATCATATTTAAATATTAGTACACAAGAATTTAAATAATTACAAATAATATTTTAGAACAAAAAAAATCAATGTTTATGAAACAAAGGCTAAATAAGAAACAACCTGCCCTTTCCAATAAAACCACATATTAATGTCAACAATCCACATGAAATTAGAGGGAAAACCCTTAAAAACATGAGAAGAACCAATACATTGTATACCACACAATAAAAAATTGTAAAAGTAAAGTCTTGGGTTACATGGACCTAAGTAAGAGTTAAAGACAAGAAGGAGAAAAAGAGTTGAGATAGGACAAATGAATCATATATAAAGAGTTTCCTTCAATATCCTATGTGATATCTCGTTAAAAAAACCACCGAGGTGAGGAGGAAGGAGTCTTGACATGTGTGTGAGTCCTGGGTTTTGAATGAAGGAAAAATGAGTGTTTTATGGGGTTTAATTAAAGTCGAAGTAGTTTAGTTGTTTCATATATCTAAATAATTGGGTAGGTTTGCTCAAACCAGCTCGAGATGAACTGATACGTCACTGAAACATATAAACCAGTAGTCCTGAAGGGAGTTCGAAATCTCCACAGGCCGAACACTACAGTCTATGAATCAATAATGAATTCTTGTGAATTATTTGACCCTCTGAATCAAAATAATAACATCATGGATACAACCTATATATATGGAATAATCCATCTCTGTATTGAACACCCTTTCCAAAAAACAATACCATTAAATAAAAATTAAATGACTAATCCAAGTATAAGTCAATAGAATTAATAAAAACAATAATTTAAATACAAAAATATATAAATCCTATAAAATAGTAAATAAACATCACCAATAAAAGATGAGTCTAACTAAAATCCAAGATGATAGGGTTGATACAAAAAATAACAAGGAAAAAAAGATATTAAAGGCTTAAAAAATAATCCATCACCTCCATATAACCCACATTCACTCTTCAAACCTCATATCCTTATAATGGAATGTCCAAATGGTCAATAAAAAATAATGAGTAGGTCACAAATGGGCACCTTAAAGGAAATAAGAGGAATTCATACCCCCTATGGTGTATAAAGGGTATGAAAAAAATTGATACCAAGAGGATACTGATAATTAATTTGGGAAATTTATTTCAAAACAAAATTCATTGATACTATTTTGAGACTAATTTTATAAAATTAGATTATTCACAAGTGATTATAAGATAATAAATATAGAATACCAAGGGTATCTTTATAAAAAACAAACATTATTATATATTGTGTAGAACCAATAAAATTTAAAGGAAAATGATGTAACTAACTGGATGACCTTAATGTTTAATGAAAATGGAATACAGACCCCTTTCTATCCATTCTAGTCACCAATTTAAAATTACATACACATGAAGCCTAAGGTACCGTTTCCTTCAATATTTCAATGCAAATTTATAAATTTATTTGAAATACATGTTTCAATTTCCACTATAAATTAATTTTTCAGATTACATTTAGAAACCTATTTTTGAAACATACTAAAATAGAATAAAATAAAAACAAAAATAGTTGGCACCAAAAAATCTAACTAAAATGATAATAAGAATATAATATCAATCCAAATAATGCTTAAAATTAATCTAAATAGGTACTTGGGGATATAAACCAAATCCCCAAAACTATCATTTATGGAATCAAAATATAAAGGAACACACTAGGCTCTAACAGTGTTGGACCTTGTTTCCTAAAATCACTCTATACAGGGGCTCACTAGTGAAACCAGCACAACCTTATTTGGTATCGCTTCGAGTCAATGAGTAAAATACAACCCACTAATAGCGAATAACTATCCTAGGATGATAGTTAGTGTGTTTACACCATTTTAGGGTAATAAACATCCAAACCATCTACTTAGTTACATAGGGTACCCTGATAAAACTCAATAGAGGTTAATGAAAACAATAAAAAAGTTCAGTAAAATTATACCATTAAAACATAATAGTAAAACCCATATCTACTCATGAAAAATTTATAGAAACAACCTATGTAATTTACATATATATCTTTATAACCAATGTAATAAAAATTTATCCCCGTAAAGGGTCAAAAAATTCAATTTAAAGGGGTTATAAAATGTTGGTTTTTTTTCTTTGACAAAACCTTTTATAAGTTCTAAAATAAATTTTCCTTAAAACCATACTCAATATTCTAATACTTCTAAAATTATTCAAAATTTCACTTCAAAAAATTCATTAAGAGAAAATTAAAGAAGATCACGCATACTACCATTAAAAAATGAATCCACTTTCTTTTAAAATCATTTCAGTTCTCATGAACATCTTTAAACTCAAAAAAAGACCTTTGATAAATAGTTAATCATTTATTAAGGACCAAAATTGGGTAAAATTACATTAAATACTAATTATATTTAATATAAACTTCTTATAAATGTTATAAAATACTTATTATTCAAAAAATCCCTACTACAAAACCTGTAAACCATCGAAATCACTTTATATCCATTATAGAGACCACATGAAACACCTTTTAAAAAACATGTTATCATATATATGTATAATTTATTCCTCTAAAACATTAAAAAACACAAATAATTAAATTTCATACAATTTAAATAAATCATAAAAAGGAACCTACCTTTTTCTATGTGGATCAATGCTACAACAGATCACATTTGAAACATAATGTCAAAACAAGAAAGGGAACACCCTATAAATGCCATAAAAACATAAAATATCTAATTATAATAAATGAAAAACCTTAAAATTTGTCATACTATCCCTAAGAATTTGAAAAGGTGAACTAAACCATGGTAAAAATGGTGTAGGGGATACAAAAGGAAAAATTGAAGGGAAAATAAGGATTTAACTTTGATAAAAAAACTTCTATTCAATGAAATGGATCTCACAATAAAGAAAAAGGAGGATTGGGGATCCTTTTGTCACACCCAAGCTTTATATAAATGTAATAGGGAAGAGAAGAGGCCAAATCCCTTTAAATCTTATAGGAAAAGGGTATTTTATTATTTTAAGTAAAACATGTCAGATTCCATGATTTGGCCACATTGTTCGCTAAACTATTCACAAACAATATGGATCACATAGGAAAATAACAACCCACTTTCCTAGTTTGGCTATATGGTTTGGCCACACAGTTTACCAAACCATTCACTAACCATGAAAAAACACATTGCTACAAACTATAGAGCTAGTGAATGTTCACTCAAAGAGTTTTAACTATCTATGTAAAATTCATGTTTTTAAACCCAAAACATAAAAATACTTGCATGGTTTCTATTGGAATTCAAACTATTTGGAACCAACCATGTTCTTCCCATACATGATAAATTTTATAAGAACAAATGAACTAGAAAGGTTCATTCACTCGATATTCCATATGTTTTATACTAAACTGTATGCACTAACCTTAAAATATACAAAATTTTTAATAATTCTATAACTTCAAAAATTAAACCTATAAAATCTAAATTATCCCAAAATAATATAAAATATAAAACAACAATGAAATGAGTGTTTCAAAATTCTCCCCCACTAACACTTTATACCCCAAAAAATTCATTGATAAATGTATAATGTAAGAAAACCTAATCCCAAAACAGTTATATAAGTGGTTGGTGTTGGGGAAAAGGTTAGAAGGACCCTAAGACAAGGAAAGTACATCACAAAATGAATTCTACAAAACAATATAATAAAATAATCAAACATACACCAAATTCTCAAAGAATAATCCAACTCATAACCATAAAACATAGAGCTCTAAGAATAAGGATACAAAATATTAGTCTCCCCACCATTTATAATTTATTCAAAATTTGGAGGAAAGAGGATAAAGACTCCCATGAGGAATAATCACCAAGTAAATTATTCAATCACTAGAAACCCAGATAAAATAATTGTCCTCCATAAACCACAATATCTAAATGAGAAGTAGAACAATATTCCTAAAATAGGCATATCCCAATGGACATTAAAATTACTACAACACATCCCTTATCACCGTAGTGAAAATGAAAATCCATCAAAGATCTGCATCAATAAGAAAACAACATAGACTCCAACATTGGGATAGAAAATCAAATTGAAGGGGTGATATATGAAGGATATCATACTCAGATCACTATCTCATTGTAAACCAAATAATATCCAAACCAACACCAACTAGTGCATAATATCATATGGCTCTACATCCATCCTATTCACGTAAACAAACCTACATCCTTTCTAATTCCAATCCTCTAGAACCTAACCATGGTAAGCATATTTCATAACCTCAAGTGTATAAATAAAAAGTAAAGTACATGCACAACCCCCAAAATTGACATCTTATAAATAATGAACCATATGATAATTGAGGAGTACATATAATGGAAATAAACTTTAAAATATCAAATAATTCCAAAATCCATGATCACAAATCCAAAAAAAATCATCCAAGGATACACCAAAG
Organism: Viscum album; assembly: GCA_963277665.1. NCBI lineage: Eukaryota > Viridiplantae > Streptophyta > Magnoliopsida > Santalales > Viscaceae > Viscum > Viscum album. The sequence goes on from OY728119.1 coordinate 233,329,631, forward strand.
AATTCAACTAATTGATTTTTTGAAAACGATTAATCCATTTAGAAATATGAAGCGGCATTTGTTCGTTGTGGAAGGGGGAATAATGAATTTAGAAGTTCGGGAGTAAATATGTTTTTGGATCCACTATTATACATAAACTTTTGGTAGTGTAGAAAACTAGGATATATACACCTAAATTACAAGAGGATTCACCCTAAGGATTAATTACCACATTAATTAAAGACCCATATGGGAGGGATAACTATGAATCAAGAAATGTGATTTTTTAACAATTCAAATTTCACAAATCATTTCATATAGTCTCACTATAAACCAAAAAACAAATTCAAAACACACAAATTATACATAAAATAATATTCTAAAAAATATATTTAAATCATTAATTTATTCAAACCAATACATTTTTATAATAATGTTTAGATACAATTAAAAGGAATTAAACCTCTATAAATTACCCAAATCATTTTTAAAATTCTTCAATTCAATTAGGAAACTCATGGAAAAATTTCCTTATTAAAAATCACCTCATTTCATTAGTATTATGAAACTATTTCAAAAAGAAACACAGATGCTATAAAATTTAAATAATTTAAATCAAATCCCACTTGATATTTAAAATGATCTATTTTACTTCAAAAAACACTTCATGTTTCCTCTTATAAAATTAAATATTTTCCTGAAATAGACACCCATTAAAATAAACAATATGAAATCCATTTTTTAGTTAAATTAATTTAAATCAGTTCAAATTTATCTTCGAAATTTCATAATTAATTAATCCACTCTTAAAAATTACATGTTAGTCAAAATTATAATTATAAATTACCTATAAGATTTGATTTTAAAAAACCCAAACAATTAATACAATTTTTTTTAATCTCAAAATGAATCATTCAAATCAAAGTGAAATATGTATACTACTAAATTTGAAAACATTTTATAAGAATAAATACCCCCCTTTTCCATCCAAAAATAATTTTTTCCTTAACAAAAAACCAACCACTCAAAATAAATGTTCTAATTAAAAAGAAAAAAGATCTATTAAATCATTATTAAATAACATTAATTCTCCAAAAAACTCCCTTAATTAATTTCATGAAAATGGTGACCACCACTAGAGACAATTATAAATCCATGGGTGAAAAAAGAATAATTTCTAGGAAAAAATTAATGTTTTCATTATTTAGATTTCTGTATTGGGTAACCATGCAGTAACTATGCAGTAACATCTTGATTAGTTCAGAAAACCTGCTGAAAGAGCACCAAATTATTTTCTTGGCCACACAAGCTAGTTGTAAATATTTGATTCTTCCTTTAATTTCATCCCAAAATCTCAAGGAGACCATTTAAATAAATAGTAAAATCAATGGGGATCGAAATACCATCAACTCATATCAAAATAAATTAAGATAAATGAAAGAAAAATTAATTCAAGACCTGAATATCAACTACACTTGGTCACTCAAGGCTTAATGAAAGAACAAACTACCTAGACTCTACTAATACCAAACTATCATGTTTCCACCATCATATATATATAATAATTGAATTCAAACGTAAGAACAAGGATCCTCAAGAACCTATGTGGTTGAAAAACCTAGTCTCTACTACCATTTTATAATGAAACAGTCTATGATAACTTGAAACGTCACCAGAATGAATCCAAAACTATCCCTTTGTGGGATTTCTATTACCCCATAGTATGGAAACTAGGTTATGGGTATCAAGAAGGAATAATTCATAATGTATTCACTCTATTAATCCAATTAATCACATCACAAATCCCATACAATAATCCTTCATGACCAACTCCTGTATCAAAAAACCTTACAAGAAATAATCATATTCAATATTAATTAAATGACTAATCATAGTATAAGGTAATTTATGAAATCAAAGCAAGGTGGTAAAAACATCAATATATAGTAATGAGTAAATAAGGAATAAAAATAACCAATAAATTATGAACTATAACCAATGTCCAGGATAAAAGGGGAAATAAAAAAACTAACCAGAAAAAATAGAACAAAGAATAAACAAGTATAAAAAACAAATATCTAGAACACAATAATTCTATATACCTCATAATCCCATAATGGACCAACACTAGGATATATAATACATAAGGTTGTGGACATAATTGGGTCACAAAAAATGAAACAAAATGGCTACATAAATCTAGTGGTGCATGTAGGGAGTGAGAACAACCGAGCCAAGTAAGATACCACCAAAATATTTTTACAATTTTATTCAAAACAAATTTTATAGATTCTATATTGAAAATAATTTTAGGAAAATATACATTCACATGTGACTATAATGGAAACCAAATATAAATCCAATTATAGATATATAAAAACACCAACCCTTTTCATATAATGTAAGGGTAGAATATTTTTTTTAAAGAATCTGGTTGGAACATGAAAAGAGTACAATAAAATTTAATGAAATTGAAATCTAGTATAGTTTTTTTACATTCACAAAACCCATTTCAAATTCCACACACACACACCATCATGTCGCTTTCTATTCCATATTTCATGATTATTTTAAAAATTCATTTATAAGACGTGCATTAACTTTTCCCTTGAAACCCACTTGTCAGATTACATTTAAAACCCTCATTTTTGAAAAATATCAATCTGGAAGGAAAGATAACATGACACAATATGAGACAATAAAATCCGATGGAAAATATAAGAATAATAGAATTTTAATCTAAATAATGGGATAAATTAATCCAAAAATGTATTCAGGGACATATATAAAATCCATTAATCTATACTCTATGCAATACAAATTTCTTGGTTAACACACTAGGCCCTAATATGAATTATATTGGACTTGGTTCCCCCATATTACTTTATCCAGGGCCCAATCATGAAACTGAAACATCCATATTTAACACCACTTTGTGTCACCTAGCATAGGGAAAGACCCTATGAGGGAGAATATTTCATAGGTATCTAGATATTATGAATGTGTTGGGATAGTGTAATAGGCATAAATACCTTATTATTAGTCACCTATGTTCTCATGATAAAAATTAATGGAGGTAAAAATAAAAAAATACAAATGATCCACCAATTTATCTAACTAAAAAATAATAGTAAACCTTATCTCAAATCCTATTTCCATGTAATAAAAATCACTTATATTTTATTTTAAAATATATATAACCACCATAAGAAATATGTATCTCCTTTTAGGGCCATATAAGGCAAATTAATAGGGCATAAAATACTATGGGTTTCAATTCCATTGAGAAAAACTTTTCAGAGTGAGAAAATATAATATTCATAAAACTATTAATAGGATTCCAATCCATTTATTGTCATTAAAAATCTCAATTTAAAGAATTCATTGAGACTAAATTACATAAGATCACACATAAGACCATTTGTAAATGAAACTCCTTTAATTTAAATTCATTTGAGTTCTATGGTCACCTCTTTAAACTAAAAACCACCCCTTTATAAAACACCTTAACTTTTTTGATGTTCTGAAATGGGATAAATTACAATTTATCAATAATTTCACTTAATTAAACATCTTATAAATGTAACAATATATTTCAAATTATAAAAATTATCTTTTAAAAACTAGTAATCCATCGAAATCACTTTATTGAAATCATGGTAAAAACATGAATTGAATTTCAAAACAATAATTTTAATCAGATATAGGTATAATGTAATCTTATGAAACATTCAAAATTTTAAAAAATCCAACTTTATTCAATTTAAAGAAATATCCTAAACAGAAAAACCACATTAAGAGTGGAATAGTTCTAAAACATGTCTGCTTTAATGTTTAATACGTAACCATGAAATATAACATCCTATACAGTCCATAGGAACATAAAAAATGAATTAAAACACACCTTTAACCATAATATATGAAATAAAAACCTTGATTTCTTATAAAAAAAATTAAACCTTGGTAAAAAGGGTGTTGAGAAGAGGAGAAGTAATGGAAAAGGGAAGAGAATATTTACCTTGGAGAAAACAATTGGAATCAGTGAATGGTAGCTCAAATCATGAATAAAGGAGGAGATGAGATCCCTAGGTCATTGAAATGATTTGGATGGATGAAATGGTTAAGAGAGGGGGTCCAAAACACATATATCTTTGAGGGAATAATTTTTTTTCCCATTTTATGTAAAACATGGTAGATCCCATGGTTGGGTCTTATAGTTTGGTAAACAGCGTGCCAACCTGGATACTCCCACTAGAAAATTAGAACCCACTCAAATGGTTTGGATTCATGGTTTACCAAACCTTTAACCAACAACGAAAAAACCCACAACTACAATTGATAATAATAATATACAGTCACTTTCACTATTTCCCCTAAACATGATTATGTCATGATCCGACACAAAAACTATAAATGTAATCTCATTGTTTCTATTGGATTTCACATGGGTTTCACCCAAAAATGTGCAACACAATATTGTTAAATAGTGGGAGAATCAAATAAAATGTAAAGATCCATTATATCAAGATTCCACATAGTTTTCTCCAAAGAGGGTTCACTAACCATCTAATAAAAGAAAACTTATATAATTCTCTAATTTCAAATTGAAAATATCTAAAAATTTAAATTAAAAAAAATATAAAACAAATATGAAATTGGGGTATCAAAAGCTCCTTATATTTAACTGTATGGATTTTTAAACCATTCCAAAAATGTGTGATATAAAACTCGCCTCACCAGAGCATCTCACATGGTTTTGTCCAGATGGATACGAAAATTATGTACCAAACATATAAGTATCCACTAATAAAAATAAAATTTTTACATGGATTTAATCATGGTTAGGTAAGATGTGCACAAATTGTGAAATACCCATAGCCACCCCAAGAACATAACCTTTCAAGAAAAAATGACCCAAAAATATAATAGTGGTAGATATTAACAGATATATAAATCTCTGTAAGATGATATATAGTTGAAAATGAGAATATTATTTTATTGAGTATAACTTAGTACACTTAAGTAATTAAATCTATCCCATACCACTTGTTATTTATGGAAATTTGATATTTCATAGCTATAGGGAACAATAGGTAAATATCTAACATAATTGGGAGGACTACATAATGTATATTTCAGAACAATTCAAATGTACTTGAGAAAAAATAAAGGATAGAATCCATATGACTGGGGAAGTGCGATTTCTAGTTATCGAGGGTAAATAAAACTAGATTTCCTATAGATAATTGTGATCAGATTTCATAGTTATGCTATGTAAATATCATACATAATATCATTTAAGATAGTAGAACCCATATCTATAACAAATACTATGTTTTATCCTCTGATGAAACAAATGAATACATTTTAAACGTGCACTAAATTTTTTATAGATCATGTATTTTTTCTTATATTGTAATGTATTATCAAAATATTTATTTTAATAATATTATAACCATGGTACAACAAAATATGTTGAGTTTATAATAAAAAAACATAAATACCGAGTTACATTAATTCATAAGAGTTATAATCAATGCTTTAATGATTTATTAATTCATTAATCCACTAGGAAGAAAGTTTTTGGTCCGTTGACTAGACCATACATCAGCAGAATAATGAATATAATGTGAGAACTAACGAGTTTGGAAATTTTAGCATTTTAACCTAGTGATAGTGGGAAAATATTATATTTGGTTTCATGGAACCAAATGAAATTATTACATTATATGAACAACATATAAATAAAAATATTATCATATAATGATTTTTCTTTTTCATAACAATAGTGTGATAACATGGGTAGAGTAATTTCCATAATGAATGGTTATAATAGTTCCCTACTATAATTACAACCTAGAGATGATATGAAAAAATTTAGAAACATTTCAATATAGTTTATAAATTATTTATATTAAGAGATCGATATGATTTTTGACTATCAACATTTAATATATCATAAGAAATTGGTAATTTTTCTCATGATTTTCAAACATAAGGGTCAACAAGAAGGGAGTTCTTGAGCACATGCCTACAGATATTAATTATATATTTTATTCTCTAGATATTACAATTCATGAATGTGTGTATCAGTACTTAGACTTTAGATTTTTATTAATGTGTATCTAAAATCATGTACATTGATGTATGGATGGAAACTATTATGACAGATGTTCACTGCGATTTAGCATTTTTTAACCCACCACGGGTGATATGGAATTAATTGCATAAGTCCTAAAAAGATTTCTCTAATCAATATAAATGTAATGGGATATAATTGACTCTATTATTGGAATGGAACTATCTAACAAAATCTTTATTGAGGGAAGATCATAGATAATATAATTATTAAATTTTAAATCATGATAAATTGATTTTGTTGGTGATTTCATAAGTATATATCATTCATGATGAGATAATGATATAAAAATGGTTTATATTAAAAATTAGTGTTAAATGGTATATTTTTATTGTATATTATTTTCATTCTCTGTGGATGACTTGATGTTCCTTTATATGATGATCTTAATCATTAGGTGAGATCTCTTAAAGCTACTGAGAATTGGACATATAGGATATCACAATATGTGTACCGAGAATGTCATTAAATTTTATTTAGTATAATAAGAAAAATAAATACTATTGTTAGTTTTAGGAATAATTATTATTCATATAATGTTTATTTAATAAATCCAATCATGATATATTAGAGATTTTAAAATGGGAGTTGAGTTTTATGAATTGTTTATTTTTCAGCAAGTTATATATTTTTTTAATTTACTAGTTTAGGGAATCGATTAATATAAATATTTATTTTTGGAATTGAATATGATGAAAAATATTTATTGATGAGTTATGTTAAAATAATAATTATTTATTTATTGAATGGATAATATTTGTTTCAATAAATATTTTATTATTCATGGATTAATAAATTTCAATAAGGAATAAGGGTCTATGTTAATGCTATAATTGTAAGGATATATTTTATTTAATATATTTTAAATAAATTATAGTAAAATTATTTCAGAAATAAAATTTTACTAAACACTTGAAATCTAATTAATAATAATATTTTTATTATTTTATATTGGAATTACTAAAAATACATAATTTGATCAAGCATTATTGTGAAATTAGAATTTATTTAACAGTAAGTTTAAATTACATGTTATATAATTTTTGAAAACTCAAGACTTTTTGGGCACAAAAAAATCTGGTATATAATTATCATAAGCATATAGAGAATTATATCAGCATAAATTCTCTCCGGAATGTAGATATAACATAGGAAATTGTTATTATGATCAAATAACAAATGATGTGATGAAATTTCCTCCACAACACTGCCTCCCAAATATTAAAGAGCTGAATTCAGAGAGTCATAGTGTATGAGTGGATACATATAGAAGAATCATTTGTTTAATTCTACATTATGATGATTATGCATCGAGTGGTGATGAAATTTGAATAAATTTATGTAACATTTAATGTCATTGTAGTTTTAAATTATTTATATATTTAATGTCCAAGATACCCTTAAAAGGATTATTATGTGTGTTTATTAGGATAGTTACATATTATACATTTATATAAATAAAAAAATAAAATATTTAAATTGTCCAATACTTCATTTACTCTATATAACCTTCCTATACAAAAATATATACATGTACACCAATGGTACCTATCCTTTATATAATTGTGGGTTCAACGTGCAAGTACTAATATATACACTTATACATAATATATTTGGTAGCTAGAATGCCAATACATGTGGGCCTCTGGAGTAACCACACCAAAAAATTATTTCATAACTATATAATTTTCTTCTCCTACCCAACAAGTTATAGAAGAATATTCAAAAAAAAAATTCAACCATAAATAAGATAAAAATAATTTATGTTTTAGGTATAACCCTTGATATTTAGTGTAAAATACAAAACTAATTTACAGTTATCTAGTAAATCAATATTGAATATTTTATATCTAGAGGTAATGTTAAATTAGATAAACCAATTATAGGGTATGGAATTAAGACAATCATGATGTACTAGTAGAAAGCCCTGTAGAGCGCAAGACATGCCATAAGAAAAGATCTATAACCCCCAAAGAATATATCACACATGAATATCCATAGTATACAAATATATTAGAAGATAATATCAGAGTATATATAGTTTACTATATAATAAATAAATTAGTTCAATAATGTTTGTTTAAAAAAAATATTTATTGGGAAGACCCTCTTTGATTAATAAATTTGACATATCATGTAAAGACCCGTACAATTCAAGGGAATTTTTTTTCTTAAATTTCTTTAGAATTTTACAAGTGCGTGGTTTCTGACGGCACCTGATTCTGAGGCCCAGAGTGCCCGGAATCAATTTCCGAAGTTTGGCTCGGGTACGTTCAGTGAACGAACGAGCGGGAATTTCCAACTTTTGACCCGGTGCTCGGAATTGAATTCCGAGGACACTGATGAACTCACAGCGCCGATATTCGCTTAAGTATACCTTTTCCTAGGTTGCGTTTATTTCGGGTTGAGAGTTAGTTTTTGGGAGTTTAGAATAAGTTAAATAAAAATTGTGGATTACAAATTTTTATTTTAACTTATTGGTTATCTTCTCCCAAAGGGAGTTAGTGGTGGAACCCACAACCACTTAACCTCCCTTGGGAGGATTAAGTGTGGTGGGGCCCACCCGAAGCATGACTCTTCTTCTTCTCTTTTTAAACTCCCTTAAACTCCTCTTTTAATGACATGACATCTTTGTTAATTAATGGAGTTGATTTGTTTGAATTTCAAACCTTTGAAATTCAAATTGTTAAGTGTGTAAATAAAATAAGCCCTTAGCTTATTTTATTTGGTTAGAATTCTCTAGCCTCATTTGGAGATTTTGAAGCCTTCTTCTCTTCTTCTTCTTCTTCAACTTTGACAAAGAACACGAAGAACCTTCGAGCTCCGATGAAGAACGCCGATCCTCTCTTCTTCGTAGCCGGTTGTTCCGAAGATTGACGACGCCTTCCGTGTCAACGAATGGGAACGCCGCTTCCTCCTCGGGCTTCCTTCATCGGCTTACGAAGATTCACCAACGACGTACCTCTTCAGACGTACCTCTTCGTCAACGGAATTGACGAACGATTACCGCGACGCCCGACCTCCGCGACGCTTGCCTTCCGCGGGTCATTGACGATCATCGTTCTTGAAGCAAGGTAGGGGTTGTTGTTGATTATTTATTTACTCTCGTTCTTTGTTCTAGAATGATAATCTTGTGGATAAATTTTTACGTGTTATCGTCTAACGAGAGGGAAGGGGTCGGACCGCACAAACACGGCCGAATTCCCCCTCCCATGTCCTGGATTATTATGATTTTCTTGTGGATGAATGAGATGGCGTGGTGCCGTCGCACCACGCGGAAATTCGCACGGTTGTATTGTGCGGCGCCGTCGCACCGCGCCGTGGAAGGATTATCATGAACGCGACGCCGTCGCGTCGCGTCGAAGGGAACTGAAGGCGCCGCGGCCGGAGCGGGGCCGCGGCGGAGGGGCGCGGTGCCATCGCACCATGCCGGAAGACGAACACCACAGCCGGTTCCGGGCCGCTGCGAAACGGGAAGACCGACGGCTAGCCGGGCCGCCGGCGTCGGAAGCCTGAAAGGGGACCGGCTTTGCCGGCCCCGTTGAAGAAAAACCGGCCGGCCAGGTGGGCTGGCCGGAAGGGGAAAAACCGGGGGAATTTATTTCCCCCGGCCAGCTTGAATGCCCCCCTTTAAGAGGGGCCCGGTTCCATTAAGGGGGGTCGTTGATTGACAAAGGCGCGTCTTAAGCCGCGCCGCCAGCTGAAGAAGCGGGGGCCTTGCCCCCCCACCCGTGGCACCGAGCGGCGCCAGGCCGCACCATCGCCGGCTGGGCTGCGCCGCTGCGCCGGCCCGCGCCGCCACGCCAGACCGTCGCCGGCCGGGCCGGGTCGGCCCGGACCCGGACCCCCCGTTTTCGAGACCACTTCTGTCTTTTGGCCATAACTTGAGCTACAGACCTCCGATTGACGAACCGTCAACTTTGATGCGATCCTTGGATCAAGATGGTCGATTTGGTATATCGCACTCAATGTTTCGGAATACTTTGAGTTCGGCCGGGTTGGTTCGTGCACGAAACCAACCGGGCCCTCGGAGCGGAAACGCTAATAACTTGAGCTACGGATGTCCGATTGATGTGCCGCCAGCTTTGTTATGTTCCTCTTAGTGAGACGGATCTCTTGGAATACCCCGCCTGAGGTTTGGACGCAGGTGGAGTACGGTCGGGTTGGTTTTGTCTTAAAAACCAACCGGGCCCCTGGGACGAAAAAGCCAATAACTCTCAGACCGGGCGTCCGTTCGACGCGCCGTCTGTTGCGTTGAGTTCCTGTTGACGATACAGAACTTTTGGATACATCAACTCTAGACTTTGTGACAGTTGATGTATCAGCCTCTCGGCTCGTGGAGCGGACCTTCCCGATCGAGCTTGCTGTGTGCGGGAACCCTAGTGCTGGCTGCGACTGATACTGCTACTGCTACTGCTACTGCTACTGTGACTGCGACGACGACAGTACAGAGATCCGTTTTGGATTCGACGACGACTACTGCACTCAGCGATCCTATGTGGATCAGTGCTACAGGTCCTGTGTGGGCCCGATCCTGTGTGGGTTCGATCCTGTGTGGGTCCTTGCGCTCAGTGGTCCTGTGTGAACCAGCGGCTACAGGTCCTGTGTGGGCCCGATCCTGTGTGGGTCTTTTGCGGGGGTTAGTTACCTATTGATCCTTCGTGGGTCCGACGACTTAGATGGATCAGAGATCATCTTAATCATCCTTTGAAGAAGTATACCTGTGTGAGATGAATCCTGTTGCTTTCCTCTATGGATTGAGTTGTGCTATCTTGTGTGGATTTCGTTTTTCTTCCTTGTGTGGAATACGTATACTATCCTGTGTGGACTGAGTTGTACTTGGGGTCGGAGGTTGGAGCGTATTGGAATGGATGACTTAGGTATACGTATGGGCATATACCTAAGCAGTGTCGGTTGTTACTTCGTGATTGTATCTTCCTTTGTGGTTTATCCTTTGTGGATTTTGGGAGACCTTCAGGGGTCTCGGGGTCCCTACTGAGTAGCTTATACTCACCCCTGCACGGGCTATGCCCGCACTACGTTGTGTTGGTTGCAGACGACTGACAGCGTTGATCTTGGCTGAGGCTTGCAGAGCAGGACGGTACCTGGAGGTGGACCACTGGGCAGGACGTGTTCGGAGCGGACGACGGGACCGGAGGAGCAGTGGAGCTATCTGTACCCACCCTTCAGGTGGGATTTCCAGTGGACAGCTCGGTGTAGCGGCTTTTACTTTACAGTTGCTGTTTTCCCTTTCAAGTTTTACTTTACTTTTAGTTTGGGTTTGTATACTGGCCCTTTTACTTTTCCGCACTTTCAGTTATACTCTGTTCTTACTTAGTGTTTACTTTTCCGCTTGCTTACTCTGTGCTGTTTGTTTACTTTTCAAAGGCAATGCCTTCCCTTTCTACTGGGATTTACGCCTTGGTGCTAGTCGCCAGCCCCTGGCCTATGGAAGGCGGGCTTGGGGTAGTTACGGCATGGGCCCCGAGGACGGGTCATGACATATCAACCCACTTTACATATACCCAAACATCCCATGGAACCTTCCCCTAAGAATAAATCCATGTACACCTCGGGTATCTACCTTAATTATACTATTAACTAAAAAAAGAAATCAAGGAACACTCCATTGATAAAAAAGAAAAAATATAAGTCCTAATTTATTTATTTAATTCCAATTACTTCCCCATAATGAAGCTCTCATAATCAACCAAGTTTCCTATCTCTATCACAACACATAAAATCAATATCAACCATGCTACATTTATTAAACACTAATATAGAATCCACAAAGAATGCAAGAGACTATAAATAAATCTAAATATAGAAGATATGTAATTTTTCCAAATAACCAAATTCTCTCATATCATATGTCTCATAGAAACCTCTAAAATTCCTAATGATAAGATTAGTAAAATGAAATGTCAATGAAGAGGAATGTAGAAAGAATAAACAAACATAATAATTCATCTAATAACCAAAAATAAGTTAAATAATGTATTTATGAACACTCTTAATATGTTTTTAGTTAAAAAAATATTCTAGTACAAAAATATGGTAACAAAAAACCTAATCATTAAGGGTGGAAGTAATAATTTGTATCCTAGTATGAGAGAGATTTAAAATTACACACTCTATGATATAAAACTATTAAATAATTAAATGAAAACAATTATAAAATAAGGGACTAAATTAACCCTTTTGGATCAACTAAATCAGGAAATATCTACACCAATTATTCTACCACTAAATCTAGGGTTAATTGTTTTTATTAACATTGGATTCATTTAGGTTATATTTTGAATAGAATTTACTACATTAATTATTATAAAACCAATTAAATAATACATATATAACATTCAATGAATTAGTATAAATCAAGGAATCATTGTTCCATAATTGAACATAATTCATTAGAGAATTTACATGATAATATATCCAAATACATGTGTTGGAAACATCCATTTCATAATAGAGTGAAAAGTATTTATTTAATTTATAATTATAGAATTATTAAAATACATAAAATTTCACAAGATCAAAAAAATTAATTAAAATATTACAATGATATAAAAAATAACAAATAAAAAATATAACAATAAAATATAGTACAAATAATTAATATAAAATATAAACATAAAAATTCAATTAGATATTAATTTATGATATAAAAATTAGAAAACCATAAGAATTACATTATAATTAAACTTTTATAGAAACATTCCACAATTTAAATAAGATAAATAATAAATCTAGAATTAGAAACAATTTCATTAACCTCCCCATATGAAGATATTTTCTTTAATATATTAAAATTATTTTGAAACATTCAATTCATTCATTTAAAAAATATATATAGTGTTTCATAATATTTTATAAATCATTTATAAATCATATAAATAACATTATACAAAGAATATAAGGAGGTTTTAGGTAATCAAATGTTACAATTCATTGGTTAGATCATTCTTATTTTTAATTTATTTAAGAAACATGTAAAAATATTAAATAAATTTATCATAACTAATTAATATTTATAAAATAATATGAATAGTAAATAAACCTAACAACTATTTTAATTTCCCATACATAATTCATTAAGAATATATAAAACTAAAAAAATACCAAATCATTATTTTACATCAAGTAAGATAATTCTCTATATAATTAAGGATCTAACAATTCAAAGACCAATCCACCAACAAAATTTATCACATAAAAACAATGACTAATGTGATGTGACATGGGAAACATGAACCCACATTGAGTTAGTATGGGTGAATCATTGTGGATTGTTTTAAAAAATTTATTTTACCATGAACCATGTAACTTTTTAGGATCAAAAAACCAATTTTGGGATTCCGAACATAAACAAACACCATTATAAATAAATAATAAAGAGAATAATATTAGATGATACTTTTACATGGTTCACCCTCAATATGGATGATAGAAACATCGTAGAGATTCCCTCAAACATAAACATATATATCTAATGCTATACATTCACACTTCTATATACTTAAATAGTTACAACCAACTACCAAAATCAAAAAATTAGTGTATTTGGTAACTGGGAACATAATAAATCTTTATACTATATGTATAATATATAATTTATTTAACTACTATTTCAAATAACACTTATCAAATAATCACAATCTATTTATTAACTATGTTAACCAAGGGAATTGTAGAGTATATAGAAAACATTGAGATCAAATTCTCAGAATGTGATATACACTAGTGAAAAAACAAGATTTAACATTAGTTTTTTTTTATTTTTGATGTCGGTTTTTAACAAGAGCTTTTAAAGGCGATTTAAAAAATATTATTTTAAAAGTTGGTTTTACAAAAATAGATGTTGAAAATAATTTTTTTGAAGGATTTTAGCATCATTTTCTCCAAAATCGATGCTGAAACCCCTCTTAGAATATTTTTTTGTGTCAGTTTCTTTAAAAAATGACGCTGAAAACAGAATATTTTTTAAATTCTCATCATTGATTTTTAAAAACCCTATGCCAAAAGTTAATTTTTTTGTAGAAAATTTAAAATATTACACTTCCATAATAATCAAAACCCATGTGATAAAAATACAATATACAAGAATCAAACAGTATTTATCATTGACAAGAAAACTACAACTTAGGTTCTTTTATCTAGGTAATCAAAACATTATCTACAGATTTGTATTATAAAGTTGAATTAAAATAGACGTACCTAAAATTTACAACATTCCCATTTTTTTAATATTAAAGCATTCATTTGAATATCAATATGTTCAAGCACCTGTTACATCAAAAGAGTTAGTTGTTTGAACCCATATGTAATATTAATCATAAATAATAGAATATATATACCTCAAATCCTTATCAAACATAAAAAATAGTTTGAAAAAATATATTTAATATGGGTATGATTAGATTGAGAATAATACTAGGAATTATTGAATGCCTAAAAAACATTTAATGACATGAGATAAAAAAACTATAATATAGAAAAAATATAAAAAAATTAATAAAACATACCTTATCAAATTTTTGTATGTTCCCTAGTTGTGATTATCTTATACATGAATCATATAGTATAATAACCACTTTAAAAATGTCTTTTTGATGATGAAACTACAGTTATAAACCATTAAACTGATAATAAAAATCAATATATAACAAGAAAATCAGAATAAAATATAATATAAAAACTAATTACCTTTACATCCACATATTTGATTTTATTTGAGGTCTTTATCGACATGTATTCCTTGTCAATTTTTTCCATGAACTGAATTTTCATATATATGAACTAATAATACCTGTCTAAATAATGAGAATTAAACATAATGTTCAAATAAAAAAATAGTTACATGTCTAATAAGGTGTAAAATACTTTACAAACATTTCCTCATAAAGAGAAAAAACCTATATAAGGTGTATTCACTTGGTAAAAATACGCCAAACATCCAATGACCCTACAATAAAAAAGACCATAATTAATGACATTATAATGATAATTATTTCATTATTAGGTTTATGTTCTTAGTTATCAGTAAATTCAAAAAACCAAAAATCAATCTCCATAAAAGATAATATCTCACAAATACATGAAACTCTATCAGGATTCTCTACATGTTCCACTTCCATGGAAATGAATTCTGGTTCTATAAAACCATAAATTCCTTTAATTTCATATTATAGAAGAAGCATGTGTAGATATCAAATTTAAAAATAAAATATAGTTAGTCAATTTAAAACCATATTTTTTAAATAAATACAATTTCAAATTACAATTTACTTAGATAGGAAAAAACTGCACCACATTTTAGCCAAGCTCTTCAAAATCAACTAGATACAAGATTTCTTCTTTGAGTAATCTCAATGAAAATTATCTTCTGTATATATTGACCATCATCAGAAACCCATGTATATAATTCAATGTAGAAGAAGCCTGATATAATCTTTAAATCCCATTAGAAATATCAGAAGTATCTATAGTCGATTGTTTCTGATAATTTTTTTTATTTGTGTAGTTGCTTTTGATTTTAGATAATATTATATAAAATAAATGTTAGAAAACATTATAAGTAATTTTTAATCATTACTAATTAATATTTTAAAAAACACATACCTTATATGAAATATAACAAAGAATACCAGTTGGGTAAAGTAAAAAATGACCCAAACAATCTCCAACTCTGGTGATCTAATCAGTAGGAAATGGTAGAAGACCATTTGGAACTATAATATCAAATACTGATACTCGAAAAAATCTCATATTAATAGGATGGTGATTTATAGAATCCCCCATAAAATTCAGTAGTCCTAACACAACAATATGTATATAAGGATCTCTAAAAAAGAACTCACTGTATACATTTTTTTCCGAGCGAGGTGCTAGACGACCAACGTAAGCAGATGGGGCTACGTAGTCTAAGTTAGCATGCTGGGAAGAATGAAAAATTAAAAAATTATATTAGTGTTTATTATTTATAAAATTGAAAAATTGATGGAAAACATATAATATATTTATTGGTCTGAGTGAGGAGCTGGAGGATCGAAGTAGGCACATGAGGCACGATAGTCCGGCTGAGCAGGCTGGGAAGGCTGAAAAATGAAAAAGTTATATTAATGTATATAATTTATAAAATATAAAAATTGATGAAAAATAAATAATATAACTGGGAAGGCTATGCATACGGGACATGGTATGTAGATGAGACAGGGTATTCCTTGTGAGCAGGCTGGGAAGGCTGAAAAATGAAAAAGTTATATTACAGTTTATAATTTATAAAATAAAAATATTGATGATAAATAAATAATATAACTATGAAGGTTGTAAATACTGTGACTATCTTGCCAATTATTCTAACAATGCCTTCTGCACTGTAACTTGAATTTTATCACCCATAGACTATTTCATATCTTTTAGCTAGGCTTTTAAGGATTTTACTCCGAGGTATCTTGATTTACTTCTATGACAAAAAAAATCCAAATACTAACACCTTCATGATATTCTCTAACAGCTCTGGGGTGTTCTACATTTCCCAAAGTAGTTTCAAGGATATCAATTCTACCCTTGGGGATAAAAGAGACCTGTGTATCTTTCTCCTGATGTAAATATTTAAATAAAAATTAAAAAGTAATATTAGTGTTTAATATTTAAAATATATAAAGCTTTATGAAAAATAAAAAATATTTACATACAATTTTATCATCTGATTTCTTAGCTTCATCTGTAAGATACTGTTCATTTTTCCTTCATCTTTCTTGTTTCCATTTTTCATGGTGATTTGGAGAAGATGGGGGACGAAACTAGACATCTTCTGAACCACTAATATATCGAACTCTTAATGATTCAAATTTTTCTTCAATCATGTTCTTCTCGAAATATAGATACCCTCCGTGTCAAAAAGTATGTGGGTAGACATTTCTCAACATAATATCTTATTGAGATCTCTTGGAAAACTATTCTTTAAAAATAAAATATTATGTAATTAGAAATGTATATAATAAATTTTAAAATATAAAATAATCATTATACCTAAAATTTTTCTTCATGATAAATATCAACAAATTTCTTCCATGAATCTTAATCTATAAACAGATACATGTGGAATGGGTTTTAAAACATTCTCTTTCCATTTTTTTGTTATTTTTTGTTTTAAAATATCTCCATCGAACTATCGCTAAAGAGAGATGTATTTTCTAATTTTCATTGGTTTCCTCAAAAATTTAATGTCATATATAATTGAATAAATTAAATATGTCATTTAAAATATTTAATATTTAAAAAATGATATAAAAGAAATAAATTTAGATATCTTACCATTACGACCACCCAAATCTATTACTTCACCATCATGTCTACTGACTTCCAATCAGGATAGAAAATACTAATCTTACAATGGCTCTGCATTGATATATTAATGATAAACTAAACTGCATTTGGGATAGTAAAATTATTATTATTATCAAAATGGATGTGTAATATGTCATCATTACAAGAAAGTGATTGTTTTTCTAAATGTGTAATACTATGTTTACAAATTTGGGAACTTGATTTTCTAGTATTAACAGGTGAATTCTCCTCTACCGAGGACGTATCAGTAGTCATGCAACTTGTTTTTTAAAATTTATAATTTTTTTTCATTAAATAAGTATATTTATGAATATTTAATAATATAATAAAGTAGATATATCTATGTAATTACTCCTCTATATATGTATATGAAATTTCTACTAGATAGTGTAATGAAATTTTTTGTACTTTCATATAATTAGTAAAATAAATATTTAGAAAAAATAATGAAAAATATTGGTAAGTAAAAAACATGCATGCATTTGAAAGTTTCAAAAAAAGAAACAAAATATAAATATTTTCCAGAAAAATCAGGAGACAAATTTAGTGTTTTCCGACATGCCTTCATCAATATCATTACATATTTTAGGCACTATGTCTGTCTTATACTCATTTTAATCATCTTAAAGTTGCTTAATAGATGAATAAGGCTCATATAAATCATTACAATCATCAGTATCATCCTTATCAACCAAATGATTTTTTTTTATTTTCAAAATGATGGATCACTGATCATTCAATCAATCAATGACATAAAATAATTTTTTTCATGTGTCACCCTGATAAATGGTTTCTCATTGTAATTAAATATATTTAAATCAACCAGTTTAATCCCATATTCATAATTTTTCATACCACTCTTTTGATAAAACAAATTAAACTTAAAAACAATGACTAGAAATGTAATAAAATCAATTTCCCATGTCTTCAAAAAGTCCAAATTTTTTCATTATACAGAAATTGGGTTTTTATTTTTGGCACTCGAAAATTGCTCATTTTCAGTGAAACCCATCACACCACTATTCTGAATGGTACTCTTGTCATCCAGATTTTTTGTGTGTAAAATGTGTAACCAGTAATATCAAAACCAGACCTTGTAATTACATTAAGAGATGGCCCCATGAAAACAAATTCAATTTTTCTGATGCAGATATATTTGGGGTGACTTTTTATTTAAACCATGAAACAAATGTCTTCTTATGCTCAATAATCAACCACTTTTAGTTTCATTTCTGATATCGTAACTATGATTCAACAATATGTGATGATATATATGATTGAATCTCATCTGCGTTATTCAAAATATATAAATTTCCATGTATCACTTCATCTCATGGAATGAACATTACCTTTAAACATATAACACCACTACCATCACTATCAAATGTCATATGTCAAGATATAGGGAGACCAATAGGCTCCACTTCATTAAAATAATCAGTACAGAACTCAATCACCACTTATGATACATATTTTTAAATAATGTAGTTTGTTGTTTGATGATGATTTTTAACACATCCCTTCAAATATTTCATATATCTTTCAAAATAATACATCCATCTTAAATAAAATTGTCCATATATTCTTATCTCACACACCAAATGAATCATAAGATGAACCATTATATAAAAAACATAGGTGGAAAATACATTTTTAGCTGACAAAAAATAATATTTACTTCATAATCCAACATGTAAAACAAATTTGGATCAATTACATTGCTAAAAAATGGATTGAAAAAAATTACATAACCTGATAATGGAATTTTTAATAATTGTCAGCAATATACCATGCACTTATACTGGTAGTAGTTGTTGCATCAATACATGGAAATCATGAGAATTAATACCTATTAATTTAGAATTCTTCAATGGCATAAAATGAAAAAAATTTGAAGAAAAACTACTAGGAACTTTAATTTCATAGAGACACTAAGAAAAAATTATCTTTTCAATCTTTCTTAATGTGTGACAAGCCGGAGGTAAATATGTTTTATTTCCTTTCATAGTGGGAGATAAATCAAAATATATTCCTGTTAATCTCAATTCCATTCTAGTACTCAAACCATATTTGGTATTTCCTTTTATGTATAAAAATATTCCAATAAATACGTCACTTATGTTTTTCTTGAAGTGAATAACATCGATATTATGTTTTATCTCTAAAAATATCCAATAATCTAGTTCAAAAAAATAAACTTCTTTTTCTAGATATTTCCTTGAAGACCAGAACTTCTTTTCATTCCAAATTTTAAATCAATATTTTTCACCCTGTCAAAATATTCATCTGCTGAAAATGGATTAGGGGGAAGGTTTTATTCTTGTAATCCTTTAAATTATTTTCTTAATCTATGAAAAGGATGATCAATTCACAAAAATCTTCAATGTCAAATGTACATTGTCTTGATTCTATTCTACAATTGATAATATGAAGTCTGTTCCTCACAAATTAAACTTGCTTTATGTCCCCTAACACTATATCAATATATGTTTCCATATGTATGAAAGTAATTTATAGTGAACATTGTCATGGAATGCAAAAGAAAATACTATTTATTTGTATGCTTCAAAAACTTTATCACCTTCATCCCATAACAGTTTCAAATCATCAATCAATGGTAAGAGATACACATCAATATTATTTACCAGTTGTTTTGGTCTAGAAATTAACAACCTCATCATAACATATTTTTTCTTCATATATAGATGTGGGGAAAAGTTGTAAACTACCATAAAAATAGGCCATGGACTAGGTTGCGTACTAAGGCTCTGATAGGGATTTAATCCATCAGTACACTATCCCATTCTGATATTTATAACCATAATTACAAAATTATAATTTTTTATCAAAATTATTCCACTATAGTAAATCAGCAAGGTGACATAAGTTACCATTTGAGATGAACTCATATGAATGGAATCACAACATTTTTTGCATCAATTGAATTTGAAAATAGGGGCTTCGAATGAGGAAATTTTGGAAGGTATCAAATTACATTAGCAGTGGTATTGATTATGGTACCTAAGAATGAATCACAGTTGAATTATAAAATTTGTATGCAAAAAATATTGGATGATATCATTATAAAGTACAACATTGATTTTTCATGACTTTAGATGACAGTACCTGAGAATTAATCTGAGTTGACTTTCCCATCTATCTTATAGAGTGATGTCCCACATTTAGGTCATCTTGATAAATATTCATATGTTTATTATACAGTACACAAGCATTGAGGCAAGCATATATCTTTTTATACCCCAATTCCATTGGGAATAATATTTTATTTTCCTTATAATTTGAATTTGGAAGCCCATTGCCTTATGGAAGTATCTCTTTTAAAATCTCTAGTAAGATGGAAAAACATTTATCACTACACCCATTTTTTTCTTTTATGTTAACTAATCTCAAAACTACTGATGACATTGTATATTTACTACATCCTAGGTATAATCGTTTCTCAGAATCTCTATAAAATTGTCCAACAGTTTCTATTTTTTAATGGTTTCTGCACCTAAATCATAAATTAATTCATCAATATGTTCCTCAACCTCATTATAAATATTTTCATGAACATTAGATGTTGAATTTTCAGTTATTTCACCTTTCTAGATCCAACATGTATAATTATGGCTAAACCCACAACAAATGAGATGATCATTGATTTATATGTATTTTAACATTATCATATTTAAATGATTTTGTCATGGATAGAAAATAAAATCAATGTTTTGAAGATGTTGTTTATAAAATGTAAAGAATTCATCAACTCCTTTTTCATATTCACTAGTGGTACATCATAAATGTATGAAATTAGGATCCATTCAATTCCAAATATCTCTATATAATTAGTGAATATATTAAAACATATAAACATTTTTATAAATACATATGCAGATAAATTGTAAACAAAAAAACATTTTATAAAAACTATTGATAATCATATAGAAAACATAATATTTAAAACACATTTAAAAATAGTAAATTTTTTTTATATTATATACATGTGTTATATTGATATTTTAATTTAATTATAATATTAATATTATAAAATTTATTATTTCAATTAATGTAGTTGTTTCATTATATTGGGGTTGGATGAGTCAAAATTATTTAAGATTTCACTAATTTAATAGGAAAAAATTAATTATTTTTTTCTAATATGAAAAATAATTTGTGTAAATATTTATATTTTAAGTGAAATCATTCCTAATAATCCAAAAATTATAAAAAAAAATTAAATACATAACTACATTATTATATCTTACAACACATTTGATTCATTATTATTTGTTTTTTATTATAACCTAAAATTATTGTTATTATAATAAAAAATAAGAAAGTGAAAATTTAATCCAACTGAGGAAACCCAGTAAAAACACACATTCATTTTTAAATCATTTTATATAAATTTGAAATACATATCCTAGTAAAATAAACCATTAAATATATGGGCTTTCAATAATTGGATTCTAAATTATAAATTTACTTCAATTAGATTGATTCCATCATTTTATTTGATCCAATAGTGCATGGAAATTATATTAAGGCATGAGATCACAAGTAATAAATAAAAGAAAACATGATGTATAAGTATAGATCCATGGAGTACTAATTAATCACCTAAATATGTAATCACATGGGAACCATTAAAAAATCTACATGAATCTTGCACACTGAAACAAGTATAGGTAGACATGCTAGAGAAGCACCACCATAACAAATATTTATGGAAAGTGACTACATAAGTTGGAAACACTCTAGCATAGAATTTATTCAAATTATGAAAAATATATAATAGAAGAATGATGTGAAAACACACATACATATCAAATACCTAAAAAGCATAATATTATATTTTCTTATAAAAATTATATCATGGTATGTAAAAGGCATTATAATGAAACTTACAAGGTATACAAGTAAATTTAAAATAAAATAGTAATGAAACCTATATGGAATGACATGTGAAGTACCTGTTAATTTGTATGTTCATATAAATATTCATGTAATTATACATCCTTATAGAACCAATCTGAGTGTTAATACCATAAATATCACAAATCAGTAAAAATAACAGTATACTCACATCATTCAAGGTGAAACCATAATAAACCATTACAAAAATCTACATAAACAACAGTCACATCCCTATCAACTTAGATTTTCATCGTATATCGGATGATCACTCTTATAGATGAATATTAACCATGTTCCAACACATTTATAATAAAATATAAACTAATAATTGAAGCAAATCAAAAAAATAATTAAATGATAACTAATTTATCATCAAAATTAATACAATAACTTAAAATATTTGGAGTTTAACATGAAAACAGATCCCAATCTTAAAATTTTTCCATAGAATTCTTTGGAAAATTAAACACTGCAAGATCTATACCAAATATTATTGTAAAAACAAAAAAATATGATCAAAAAGAAAAATTAAAACCCTGAGTGAATGTCACTGAAAATAGGCTACAGAAGAAAAAATAATATTTATATGATAAAACAAGGGGATATAATCAAGAACATAGACCGGAAATCTTGAAAATGGAAGAAAATCGACAATAATGGGTGTTATAGATACAAAATATGCCTTATAATTTATCACAAGTTGAGAGGAGTCATTGTAGGTTTAGGTTTCAAATATCCAAAAACCTGAGGGTTTCCCAATATTGACTATTTTTAATAGACATTCAGCATCAGTTTTTACACAAACTAACATCCAAGAGTTAAATTTGTTTTTTAATATATGGAATCAGTTTTCCAATATCTCAACGCCAATTTTTTGTTTAATATATAACATCTATTTTTATAAAAACCAACACTAAAATATCCATAGTAAGCAATTTATGGTGTCAAATTTTGTAAAAACTGACAATAAAACTTTTTTTTGATTTATAGCATAGTTTTTTAGAAAACACGATGCTATAAATAATTCCTTTTGTGGTTTTTCGAATCCATTTTACAAAATAATGATACCATAAACAACTCTTAAAAATATTTGGAGTCAGTTTTTTGTAAAAACGACACCAAACATTTCTTGCGCATAATATTGTTTTCAGTTTTGAAAAAACCGATGTCATTACTTCGATGTTAAATATGGTATTTCCACTAGTGATAAAATAATTAATTATAAATAGAAAAGTTAGTTGGGGATTATAAAAAAATAAAACATATGATTAAGCAAGAAATAACATGAATAAAATAAAATGTTCATGAAATTATAATAGTTGAAAATTATTCCTGATATAATAATCATACATCTTGGTCTAACGTTTATAAAATAATGATCATAAACCATATCATATACCTAATTGAGAATAAAATGGGCGGAAACACCTCCAATGTAGGACTTTTACCAATATCCCATGGGGTATCCATTTATTAGTGGCCTATGAATATGGAAAACAGAAAGACATTTCATAATGAATGTAAGTTAAGGATCACTGGAAGTACATCAAAACATTTTGGAGGGGGATAAACGCACAAGGACCATACATATAATTATTTATAAAACCAACTGCACCTAGAACACAATTTTTTTTGTATAGTATTGAACACTTATTAAAACGAGCATACAAATAAATAAAGTAGTTATATTTGAAAATACCCTTCAATCATTATAATAATGTATACTATTTTCACATTATACTAAATAACTTGTATAAATCCAAGTACACAATTTACCAATACAATCTAATTTATTGATTTTAGGTAAATACCCTCTATTGTAAATAAGGAATTATAGGATATTCCTATAGAAAATGAATTGGATAGAAGGTCATATTTATCCTCATTTTATTACAAATAAAGATAAGTAGTTATATATCTATCCACACATAAGTATTTAATTTCAAAAATACCATGAATAAACAAGAATTTCAACATTAATAACCAAGTTATTTCACTATAATAGAACAAATAATATAGTATAATTAGAGAGAAAATAAAATAATTAACTCTAAAATGGTGTAATTTTAAGGGGAATTAATATAGATGAAAAATAATTTTCAATAATATAATAAAGTTTAAATTATTAAGGAATATATTTTCATAGTTATTAAATAATTAAAAAATAAGGAATGTATCATTTTTATAGGGAAAATATTTTCAATTTTCATAATAAAAATAATTTTTTTGAAGAATGATTAATTTTTGATAAATTTAATTAAAATAAAAAAAATTAAAAATTAATCATGAAATGAGTAGGGATAAAAATTGAAGATAAGTATTAAAAATATGTTTTATAAAATTTAGTATAATGGTTTTAAAAATAGATAAATACATTACTTTCAAACATTAGTTTTATAAATTCATTCAATCAATTATTAGAAAATTTATTTTGAAATAAAATTTTGAAATAATTAATACTCAAAAATAAGTATTTTTAAAATATAATAAATTTGAAGAGGATGATGAAAAAATATAATTTTTTTTAAAATATCAGAGGGTTTGAACTAAACAATTGATAATAAGTGAACCATTATGACATAAGTATCCCTAAAAAGAACCCATAAAAAAATATATGTGACATAAAGGGAACATTTGATATAGAGGATAGTGGGAGGAGAGACAAATGAAGGATGGTGGAGAATATAACCACAATAAAAAAAAGATTGAGACGAAGATCGTACAAACAATTCAAATGGTAAAAATTTAATACACAAGGAAGTAAAATAGAGAACTAATACAAAAAATATACCTATAAAAAAATAAGAAATAGTTTCAATAATTAGTTGATAATACAATGTGGATAGAATATAGAAATAGAAAAAATAGATGAAAAAATAGAGGATAAAGAGGGGAATTCATTAAACAATTTTATAGGAAATGGGTAAATGATCATTATTGAATATAGAAGCATTGAATTTACTTCAAATGAGAAATAAATAAGAATATTATTCATTGAGATAATTTATTTTCATTGATAAAATAGAAAGTAAAATACATTAAAATTGATTTATATGAAAATTAATATGAAACTGAATATTTCTGTTCGTTGGGTTTGCATTAATGAAGGGAATGGAAATTGATTTTTAAAATCACTCATAATACTAGAATATAATGGTAAAATAGTCTAGATATATATAGTGAAATAATATATATATATATATATATATATAATGATAATATTTATGGATGATAAGCATAAATAGAGATTCAAAAATAGAGAAGTCATAACCCAAAATAAAGAGGCTGAATGAAAATAACGCTTAACCTTAAGTCCAATATGACATAAAATATTCTCTAACTAATAGAATAATTAAACTAAATATTCTTCATGAATAATTCTTATTTCATTATTAATTACCCATTTATTCTAATGTGCTATTCATTTATTATTTTGATGTTTCTCATGTTGATCATTTTGTATTGTTTGGTCTATAGTTCCAAATACACATTAGTATAATTTTTTTATCAATGTTATTTGTTCCAATGATATATATTATCTATAAAAACAAATTTATTTGTCTCCACATTAATATATTAATATCCTTGTCCATAAATATTTAAAAATAATCACATTTTAAGAATTATATCTTGGTAGTCTTTTTAGGAGATTAAATTAACTATTATTGTTTAAATTAAATCTAACAAAATTATTCCAATTTTATCATTTTATATTTATAAACATAACATAGTTCCAATAAAAATATTAAACCATTACATAAAATCCAATCTTAAAATCCTATATGAGAAGTGGTAATGGAAAACATCATCCCTAAAATATGATATATAAACTGACCCTGGCATAAGCTATGTTTTTAAAGGATTATAAATAAAAAAACTGAAAATGAATTTTTTTTATAGTTAAGAGTTTTAGATCCTTCATCTATCTTATTAAACATTATATTGTCCTTTTACCACAATTCATTAAGAACATATAATATTTTTGTTGTTGTTGTTTTCTATTTTTAACATGTTTGTTTAGAGGATTGTCATTATTTATCACATGAGTTCATAAAAACCTATAGTTTAAGGACATAGAGTTCAAAATGTTCAAGAAATATATATTTTTATAATTGGAATGTTTTATATATTATAATAAATATTATTTTGAATCTTTTTTGTTTTGGTGCTATAATTTTCCATGATGATTTATTTATAACAATTTTAATATCATATTTCGTTTGTTATTAAGAATCATAGACATGACATAATGTAGATATGGACACAATAATTAAAATTTAATGTCATATTAAAAGTCGGCATGGAGCTGGAATTGCTAAATTAAATATATCATACATGGAGGCAGCAAATCTATCATAATATAGTTGATATTTTCAATTTTGAACAAATTATGGGGAGTAGAATACTGTTTATTCCAATAATATAATAAAATTTAAATATATTAATGATATTTATGTAATTATATTGGGTATAATATATTATTATGATTTATAAAAATATTAATATTCAATATAGTTTTGTTTATATCGTTTATCACTTCCTTGGAGGTTCTCCATCATTACATGAGATAAAAAAATTGAATTATTGTAATTTCCATAATAAACACAATGTGGATAAGGGAGTTTTGGAAGTGATTTCTATAGAAAATTCAAATCTATATAAGTTTAAATTATAGTGAAATAGTGTGGAGAGGGGTGGTATTTATAAAGATATGGGGAGAGGGATTTTTTCTAAATTTTTGGATTAAATTATTAGTTATAGACAATACTATTACTAGTATTGATTACTACAAAATGTAATACTCATTTATGAATGTGAGTATTTTCTAATGTTTTATTACATCTTCTAGTATGAAATTATTCATATATTTAACTTATAATGAAAGAAATTTTATTTTATCATATTTCACTTTTAAACTCCATATTTTACTATTGTTTAAAAATATAAAATCATCACCCCTTGAAAACTTCAATTTGATGATTCCTAAAATGGAATTCATTTTTACAAAATCAATTTCAAAATTATTTAATATTTATAATTAATTATTCTACAAAAATTGAAACTTCATCCAATATTGTATAATTTATTTTAATAAAAATCTATATAGACTCTTACTTTTTTATACACTGATTGAGTATATTTTTATGTTATTTTGATACTTATATTTAATTATTTAGTTGGTGATAATAATTATTTAGAACTTTAATTCATCATTTACAATAATGTTCATTTCACTATTACATTAGTCAAGTTACTATTTAAATAATTAGATTACCATTCAAATATTATCTTGTCAAAGAGTCAAATAATCATTAATAATCCTAAATAAACTCTCATTTATATCAATAATCATTTCAATCATCCTTTAATTGTTATTTTTTTAGATTGAAAATGATGATTATATTTATAATATTTGTCCTTCTTTCAAAAGTGTTATTTGCAAGTGTTATAACACCTATAAACTGTGATGCACAAGAATTTCAAATTATAGTTATACTATTAATATGTTTTTATTTTCATATTTTTATATTTTGTTGGAAAATGATATTTTAATATAAGACAATATTCAATTGTCTACAAAACTCATAATACCAAGCTTAAACAACCCATGATATATTAATATTTAAATATTATAGTTACATCATAGCCATTAAATTATGGAGTGAGAATATGATTAAATACATTATAGAAAATATATATAGGTACTAATTAATAAAAATTTATTTATTAATTCTAATAAAATATCTACTCGGGTTTTCAGTAATGTTATTTTATGCTTCAAAATTGTGTTTTCCTCAAAACTGTTTTTATTGATTTTCGAGAGAAAATAATTTAATTTCTTTTTTTAACATTATGAATTTTATTTTATAGAAATTATATAATTTTTTAAATCATCATATCAAAATTTTCTTATGATGATATTTTGATTTTTTTAAACAGTTGGATTTATAAATTACATGTGAAAATAATGATTTTATTGAAAAATATATTTTCTTCAATTGTATTTACAAAGTAAAATTTAATTTTGGATTGTTTTTAAAATTTAATTTGATAATTATTATTAACCATAAAACTATAATATCATTTGAAATGAAAATTGTACTTTAATTTGGTATAAAAAAATATTTATTCATAAATATACATTATTCAAAAAAAAAATTTTGATTTGTTTTACATTTAAAAAATAAATAATTTTCTTCAACTAATATATATTGAATCTTCAAACTATTGATTCTATATTATTTTTTAGGACGTAAAAATTAGGTATATAGGTCATTTTTATTTTTATTTTCATTATGAATATTAAATATATTAAATAATTATCACCACAATAATGGTAAATTGAGTAATTATTGTTCAAAATAATATAATAAGGACTAAAAAATAACCCTAAAAATTTCCTTTATCATATTTTATGAGTTTAGTTATTCCATTTACATCTAGTTTTATAATATATGGAAACATTTTTCCATATCTTATTTATTTTTATTTAGATATTAATTTTTTATGGAAAAGAAAAAAATGTCATTATTTTTTTAATATATCTAAATTCTCTACATAGGCATAGAGAAGTCTATGTTAAATTCAATAAGATATTTGAAATATATATTTTTTAATATTTGAATTTATTTTTAGGTTTTATTGATGAAATTATCACCTTAAATTCTTACGCAATGTCGACAGAATATTTATTCAATTAATAAAAAATTATTTTAAAAATATTCGAAAAATAATTTTTTTATTTATGTATCAATTGAATTTTTAATATAAATGTAACATTTTAGTGATTTTTTAATTTGTTAGATTCAAATTAATTTTCTTTCATTATTTAATTAAATTAAATGGAAATGAATATTTCAAAAAATGACATTAATGATATTTAAAAATAAATAATATTTTTTTAATTGATTTAAAATTATGAAAAATGATATATTCATCCAAGTTATTTGTATAGTTTTTAAAATATAAACCATGGTCCATTTAGGGTTGAATATTCAATTTATAGTAATTATATAGACCCCTAATGATTAAAAAGATTTTTTTTCACGTTAATTATCAAAAAGGATTAACACCGTTTAAAACATTGGATTCGGGTGAAAAAATTACCTAAACTTATAATATTTTTATTTGATGAGAATATTTTGACTCATATGAATCATATATTTTAAACACATGAATTTCTAGACATTTTAATCAGAAAATTAATTTATATTAATTTAATACTTTTATAATTCAAAAAAGTGTCTCCGCCCTCTCTTATAAGATGGAACCTACTCTCCTATTTTCATCATAATTAAAAAAAATTATTCGACAAATACCTGAAACAATAAATTATTTACATCTCTACCCATGTATTATAACTCTTTATTATCCTAAAACTATCCTAGGATATATTTTTTGGATTAAACCTTAAAATTTTGTTCAAAGAAGAGGAATAGTCATTAATTGAATGTTTTAGTATTATTTATTCTTCTACCTCCTTCAAATCATATTAAAACATGATGAAATATTAAAAATAAAATATTTCATATATTGCTATATTTTTATATTAATGAAATAAACTATATCTCTATCTTCTTCCATCATATGGGAAATTAAACTGTCGTTTGTTTGTGTGGAAGACTACCACCTCACGAACCGATATAACCTATTTTTATAACCACCACACATGGATGGTTTTAATGATGAATTTAATATATATATATATATATATGATATTATTGAAAAAATCTAATTATTGAAATTTATTGTATCATTTATTTTCTCACCATTCGATTCATTGAATAATGATAGCTTCATTCACATGTATGTGTGGATTAAAACCTCCATGATGTGATGTGATATATTTTTTATAACCACATTAGATGAGAACTATATATAATTGAATTTATGAAAATAATTTGATGTTTATGATATTTGTATCATTTTTTAAAGATAAAATAATACTCACCTTATTTTTATCATGGTCATTAAAGAATGGAAATGTTACCCATATGTACCTATGACCTACCATCTCTATATGATTGTAAAATAGTTCATTTTTCTTTGAAATATAGCATATTTGGGTTTAAAATTGTAATATATATATATATAAATGATAATTATTTCATCATTAACTTTTATATAATGTGTAATAATAACCTATTTGATCATTGTCATCCTTTCGAAGACATTTTTGAAATATGAGATAGATATTTTCAAACCATCTGATGTGAAATTAATTGATTAAGTAACTGTATATAGCATAGTAATAAGTAAAATAAGAAAAACAAAATTTACATGGTTATTAACTAAATAAATAATTAAAATAATTTTTTTATTCAGTAATATAAGGAAAACATGTTATGAGTCATAATCTAGGTAAGATACTTTCTTTTAAAAATGGTATATTAATGTTTCCATTTAACTATTTTTCTTCAATTTTAGTTTTATTATAAATGTTTCAATAAAATTATTATTTTTGTTTAAATAGACTATAAAGGTAATTTTCTGACCATTTTTTACTTTCTCTATAATGTTTTTAAAAATAAATATATTTATAGTTTTACATAAGGTACAATTTATTATAAAAAACATATTTTAAATATTTTAATGATTTATTTTCTAAATATTTATCCTTCATCATAATTTATTAAAATTATTTAATTAATATATTTATATTGTTATAAATGATTTAAAAAGGAAATTTTATTTCTCTTTTGAATTTTTTCCATGTTTTTCAAATTAATCTTTTTACGTATTTTATACTAAAAGTTTTGAATTTATTTAAAAAATAAAAAAATAATGTTCCATTTAAACAAATATGAAATCAATAGATTTTCGCACAACCTTAAATAATATTTGATAGTGGGATTCCATTATATTATTCCATGTTTTTTTCCAGGAAAACCCTCCATTATTTTGATGGGGTAATACAGTCTATAAATTGGTTTATCAAATTTATTCTTCAAAACCCAACAAGATTAAGGGGAACTTTTATATTCATTAATCCTTTTTTGTAACACTCATTTAAAGTTCTTATTACTAAATTAACACCTTATTTTTAGACCTGTGATTATGCACTCAGATATGAACTTCCATATTCTTTAATTCCTTATTTTCTTTGGGAATATTTTATAAATATCCATCATTAATGATGTGAGGACATATTTTGTAACCCATTTATTTTTATAGGAAATCATTTTGATTAAAATTTATTATTTATGTCCTTTTGTAAAACACATAGTCATGAAAATTATTTGTTGAATGTAATGAGCTGGTGCTCCAATTCATTAGGTAAAGTTTTTTTATCATGAGAAGTTATGTATGTGATTATGGAATAAACCTAGTCCACGATGGGACACTATCCACCATGTGATGTTTTATTAGAATTTAGCTTCAATATATTATTTTTTCATGTTCTATTTATCTACCAAATTTACTATGTTTTCATGTTCATATGATACCATGTTCTTTATGTTATGCTCCGATGTGATTAATTATGAGACTTTTATTTTATTTTATCATGTTATTCCTTTGACTCTCATGTTACTCAACCTTATCATGTTTATTCCCTTACTCTGTTTTTTATGCTCACCCTACATTTTAAAATTACTTTCACATGTTTAGTTATGAGTTAGAGATCATGGTGTTTAGTTTCTATTATAGATTTATCTTGAGTGAATATGAATAGTTTTTTGTAGAAAATTTTAAAACTCTAACATGTAATAATGTTTCTCTAATACTATTAATATATAGATCAAAAAAATCAATAATATATTGATTTTATAGTTCAATTTTTATAAAACAAAAATACAAAATATTTTTAGCACCATATTCGAGAGTGTGGGTACCACTTGTTGTATTTGGTATTAGAGGAAAGGATTAGATAACGTCATGATATTAGGATTTTTTCATGTGATATTGACATAAGAGTTATGGATACCATCATGGGTTAATAAGGTTAATATCTATCATAAGTCCAAAATCAGAAAGACCCTTTTTTAGGTTTTAATTGATTGTATTTTAAAGTAATTAATGATATTTTGGGAGATGATTTATTGGGTTGAGGCATATGAAACCCTTAAGTTTTAAATTATTTATTATTTCAGGAAGAATGTATTTATTTTTGTGGATATATATTTAAAATTATTGATAGTATTTAGGGTTTATATGAAATTTTAGGTTTAGTTAATTTTAGGTTAATTCAATTCAGGAACCTGTGTTATAGATAAGAAATATATTGATAAGTTATTTTTGTGACTATGTAAATAATGTTATTTTTGAAGATGTTCATTATTTTGGGGAACATTATACTATATTTTTGGAATAATGTATTAATTGTATCCTGCGATCATATATTATTTTAAATTGGATTTATGGTGATTCTGGTTTTTTATAGAAATGATTGTTATATCTTGGAGATTATATTATTATATAATATAACATTTGGTATGAGACTTTAATACTGGATAGGTTTATTCAGAGATTAATGCTGAAATTATGAATATGAGGTAACATAATTAATTTTTTTTGGTTTAAATCTTAGTCCGGAATATTTCAAATAATATTATGTATCGTGGTTTATCAAATGATCTAAGTGAAACTTTGGGTATTATTATTTAGGCTTTGGAGATTAATATTGTATGAAGTTTTATTAATTTTCATAATTATATAAACCTATAGTAAGAAATTTTGTTTTGGATGATGTCTAAATATAGTATGAATTGATTATTATACCTTTTTTGATTATGTGATCCATTAAAAGATTATTTTAGTGCTTCATGAAAGAAAAATTATTCTTGAATACTCCTCGTTTGGAGAAATAGATGATGTTGTGATAGAAATTGATCAAATAATGAAATTAAACATGTGAGGCAATCATATTTATATATATTCTCATCACATATGGTAAATTAATTTATCTATTCTAGGAAAATAATCATTAAACAAAAATTTTATCTCTTTATATTCATTCATGTTGAATATATGTTAATTTTCCCAACTCATTCATTTAAATTCATTAACTTTTTCTTGATCAATCACTTTGTTGTGATAAATGATCTCTATAAACATCCATCATTATTTGAACATTATATTTCTCCTCCATGTTCAGAATTTATCATTCCACAAATGTTATCCTATCTATAAACATATTCATTTTTTATTCTATATAACCTTCATATTTCTTTATCTACCTTTCCAAGAGGATGTTTTATTAACCCTTTTTTCAATGTGAGATTTTAACAAAGGTATTTTCAATATCAAGACCTTGATTAATGAAATCATGTAAAAATTTAAATCATGTAATTTATTAAAGGATGATGAAATTTAACACCCCTATATTTTAAAAGAACACTATATTCAATAGCATACACAATATGAAACTCTGAGCTTAAACCACCCATGATATTTAAATGTTATAGTTAGAACCTAACAGTTAAATTGGATTGTGTGAATATGATTAAACACATTATGATATATATATATCATAATCTATTGAAATATAATGATTAATTCATAGGATTTAATCACTCTATTTTTAGTAAAGTCATTTTAGGCTTTAAAAATGTGTTTTCTTACAAAATATTTTTATTGCATTCAGAGAGAAAATAATATAATTATTTTTTAGAACTATTGTAAATAGTATTTTATAAAAAGGATATCATTGTTTTAATCTTTTTATCAAAATTATCGTAATGTGAAATTTTGATATTTTTCTGGAAACATTAATTTTTCAATAAACATTGAAAATACTAATTTTTATTGAAAACTATGTTTTATTTTTAAGTATTTACAATGTAAAAATATATTTTTGATTAGTTTTAAAATTTAATTATTTACTATGGATTAAAAATAAACCAATTATAGCACTTTTTAATAAATTTTATATTTAAATTATATATAAAAATATTTTTATACTTTAAAATTCATTTTTATGAAAAATTGTTTTTATTTTCATTTTTTATTTTGATATTAAATTAATTTATGCCATTAATAAATATTTAAATAGAGAAATAAATTATATATTGAGAATTTAGAGGGCAGAATTTGATAAATTGGTGCCTTTAATTTCAGTTTATTATGAATACTAACCATAGTAAATATTTATCACAACGATAAGAGTAAATAAGATAATAAAGGTTAAAAATAATATAATAAGGATTAAAAAATGACCATAGCAGTTTCCTTTATCTTATTGGATGAGTATTTTATAGCCATATCCATAAAAGTTTCTAGTATAAGGATAATTGGTGAATCATTTTTTTGATCTTGTTTTTTGAATTATTTTATGTAATGGAAAGTAAAAAACATCATTCTCTTTTATTTTTTTAATCTAATTTTTCGAAATAGCTTAAAATAGAGGATATATTCAGTTATAAAATTTTTATTTGAAATTTATTTTTTTGTCATATAAAATTATTTATATTTTTTATTGGTGAAATAGTTACCTTAAATGATTTCAAAACGCTGATAAAGTATTTATTCAATTAATAAAAGAAATAAAATAGATGATTTTCAAAATACAGAAAATAATAAAATTTGAAAAAATTATCATGTTTCATGAATTATTCAAACAAATATAACATTTTTGGATAGTTTTAATTGATTATATTATAATTCCTTAATTTTATTTATGTTATTAATGTTAATATAAATTGATAGTTCTAAAAACTACAGTAATGATATTTCAAAATAAATAATATTTTATTAAATGAGTTAATAATACTATAAAAATTTTATTTAGAAATTGTTTTAGTATATGGTTTAAAATATAATCCTTTGAACATTTATGGTCTAATTTTTCTTTTTTTAGTAACAATCTTGACCCCTAAAAAATAGAAAACTTTGTTATCATAGTAATTGTCAAAAAGGGTTGTTAGAGGTTAAAAAACAATATAAGGCTAACATAATCACTTAAAAGTGTCCAATTTTAATTTTATGAGTATATTTAAACATATAAATATATTATATTTTAATCCTATAAATTTGGAAGCATTTTAACATTATAATTAATTTATATTAATTTAATACATTATAAATTTCATGGGGTTCCCCTCCCCTATATTATAAAAGGAATCATACTATCCTATTTTATTAACACATAAAAACATTTTGGTTCATAAAATAAATTCACAAATACCTCCCTTAAATCCATCACCACTTCCTATGTTCCTTATTTTGATCAAATAATCATCCTTGGAGAGATATTGGTTTAATCCTTGAAAGGTTTTCTGAAGAAAATATATAGCTATTAAACCTGTGGTTTAGTATAATTTATTCTTCTACCTCAATAAAATATTATTCAAACATTATTAAATATTGAAAAAGTATCTTCTATATATTTTTATGTTAATGGAATAAACTATATCATTTTTTACTTCTATCAAATAGGGAATGAAACTGTCATTCGTGTTTATGGTGAACTACAACCTCTCAAAATGATGTTATTTATTTTCCATCACCATATCTCAAGGATGGTTATAATGATGGATTTATTGTATATATATATATATATATTATTCATGAAATAACGATAATTCTATATATGTAATATATCTTATATTTTTTTACATGTCTATTCATTAAAGATTGATAACTTCATTCGTGTGTATGTGTGGATTAACACCTCCACAAAATGATGTGATTGATTTTTCATAACTACATTACATGAATTATATATATAATTTTATTTAAATAAATGAAATTATATTTAACATATAATGATCATTTTTAATTTTAAAATCATTCTTACCTTCTATCCATCACGATCGTTATAAAATGGAAGCGTTACTCATGCATACAAACAACCTACAATCTCCATGATTGAAATGTAGTTCATTTTTCATATCCATAATTCATGGTTGGTTTCAAAAGTATAAATTATATATATAAAGTATAATTAATAGATGATTTTAATTTGATATATTTTGGAATAATGTCCTATTTGACCATAATCAACCTACCAAAGACATTTTGGTCGTATTAGCCGGATGTCATCAATAAAACCGATATGAATTTAATTTATTAAGTAATTGTATGTAAAATTAAAATATTATTATTACAAAGAATAATAAAATTAAAATTTTTATTAATATATTAAATGATTTACATAATTTTACTATTCATGAAGATAAAGAACAGTTGTGACATGTCAGGATAAAGGTAAGAGACTTTAAAAAAAAATCATATTTTAATGTTTCCATTCAAATTGTTTTACTTACATATTTAGGTTTCTAGAAAATTATTATTTATGTTTAAATGGATTATAATGGTCTTTTTGGAAATATGTTACTTCCTTTATATGGTTTTAACAATTAATCTTTTAATGTTTTACGTAATGGACAATTTATATTAGAATCCTCATTTAAAATGTTTAAAAGATTTATTTTCTAAATATTTCTATTCTATGAACATATTATTAAAATTATTTTATTGACATATTTATATGGAATTAAATAAATTATAATGTGAATTTTATGTCTCTTTTTAATTTATTAAAAAAATTAAAGGTGTCGTTTGAAATATTTTATTCAGAATATTTTGACTTTATTTATAGAAAAATAATGTTCTATTTTAATTTATACAACATCAATTGATTTTCCCACCATAAAAACGGATATATTATCTTTGTCTTACATTATAATTTTCATTGTTTTCTTCAATGAAAAACTCTACATTCCTTTCATTGGTTAATAAATTCAAAAAATTTATAACTCAAATTCTTTTCTTAAAATCAAACTCGAGTAAGTTGAAATTTACTATTCATTAATAATTTTATGTAATTATCATTTTATGTTTTTTATTCCCAAATGAACAAATTATTTTTAGACCTGTGATTATGAACTCAGATGTGAACATCCATAATATTTAATTCTTTATTCTATTTGTAATATTTATAACATTTTCATTGATTATGTTATGAGGAAAGATTATGTAACCCATTTCATTCAATGGGTAATTATTATGATTATTCACTAGGTTGATTTACTTTTGTGACACTCATAATCAGAAACATGTTATAACGGGTTAATTGAGATAGTGCTCCAATTTATTGGGTAAATTTTTTTGTCTCATCTGATGTCATATATGAGATTATAGAGTAAACCAGATACATGTTGGGACTTTGTCCACCATGTGATGTTTCTTTTCTTGTTACCCTCGACTTAAGCTTATTCCATGATTTTTGTTGCCTACAAACTTCATATGTTTCTATGTTCTTATGATACTATATTCTTTATATTATTATAACTTTTTATTACTCATGATCCTAGTCTTTTATGATAGTATGTTATATCTTATACTCACACATTATGCATCTTGATCATATTTATTCCCTAAATAATCCTTTTTTGATCACCCTATATTTTAAATTGATTTTCACTAGTTGTGTTATGAGATATATATCATGGTGTTTGATTTTGATTATGTATCCATCTTGAGTGAATCAAAATAGTTATTTGTAAAATTTTCTAAAACTCCGATACGTAATAAGGTATTCTTAATCCTCTAATGCACTAGACATAAATGGTCCTTAGTCTGCATATTTTTCAGTTATTTTTTTCTAAAATGTACAATTTTTTAGAAATAGATTCGGTAATACGAGATCAGTATGTTTCATTTTCAATTCTATTGATTCTATTTATACTTAATTTTTAATGTCCTATTTTTATTAAATAATGTAATGATAGTCTCATTTCATCATATAATTAAT
This sequence comes from Viscum album, assembly GCA_963277665.1. Lineage (NCBI taxonomy): Eukaryota > Viridiplantae > Streptophyta > Magnoliopsida > Santalales > Viscaceae > Viscum > Viscum album. The sequence continues at coordinate 233,367,718 of OY728119.1, forward strand.
TTATTTAAAGATCTCTCTATATTCAGATGAATTAAATTTTATTATATAAACTCGTATATAATAATATAATGAAAAATAATTAATTGATAAATATTATAAATTAATATAATTTAAAATATAAATTTATGTAGTATTTATATATATTATTCAAAGAATAATCTTCTCAAATGTATTTACTGAAAATTTTTTATTTACATTCTATCCCATAAAGAAATCACACCTTTTAAATTTTTACTCATTAATAATCACTACATAATACCAATGACTATTTTCATGAACTATATTACCAAACCTATATTATAACATTATCATTATATATGGTATGGAAAAAATATTGATACATGGGATGTATTAATCATATGTGGCAATAATAGTTATACATAACATATTACTATAGAAAAAATGGTTACTTATATAAGTAATTATACCCAAATATCCATATTAATTATTCAAAAAATAGCCAAAATTCCCTCTAAATTGGATTGATCCCCCAGACCCACACATCTAGATTTATTTCTAAAAGTATTTACTTTTCCAATAAATAAAGTGGTATAAATGACCCATAAGATCACAATTTTAGTATATATGGGAACTCGGAATATAATATGTCATTATATTATACTTAAAGAAAATAATTTAACCAAAAAAAATTATTTATACAACTTATAAACTAATCTAACTCTCTTTATCACTTATGTTCAACTTGGGAAATAAGAAACCCTTTTGAAGGAGTGCGCTCAAATACTTAACAAGAGGAAAAACATATTTAGTGAGACATAAAGGTGTTATCAATATATTATAAACAAATGAGAGATAATAACATGATTCAAATATACTAATTAACTAAATATTTTCATGAAATACTTATAATTATAAATTAATCATGATAGAATAATAAAATATCATTATATAATGTATTTAAAATAATGATTTTGAAACAATGACATATATATATCAAAGTATTCTCGGGGATTCTATTCCTTCTATGAAAGACACTTATAATAATCCCCAATGAAAAAACTTTTCTCATTACATTTGAATGGGAAACATTAATAAAAATTTCATTATAAATTTTTATTGAAGGCTCACATCCAAGGTAACATCAAAATATAGATGAGGCTAAATACACAAAGCCCATGGATACCATTATACAAATGATTAATAATTTCTATCCAACTCATAACAAAGTCAAGGGATATAAATCTTTACTAAATGAATTATAGGACCATATAATTATAGTTCTACCAAATATATAATGATATATCCATACATATAAGTTCCATGTATATATTAAAACAACCAAAAATTATATACAAATTCCATCTTATTTTACCCATTGAAATAAATTTTGAATATAATGACATAATGTATAAATCAATGAAACAACCTCTTATCTATTTAATGAAGTGTAGGGAATTCACACCATATTGAATAAACTATATACAATAATGTTAATTATTTCCCATATAAATTGAATTTCAAACTATATAGGTGAATACCCCTTATATTGAATAAGGTAATTTTGGTTATTAGCAAAGGAATATAATTATTTTAAAATTATATTTATTCATAGTGGATTTCAAGGAAAGAAAACATCATAAATATATTTATCCAAACATATGGATTTCATTTGCACTATACCTAGAATGTATATGACTTTCAATACGGATAACTGAGTTATTTCAACATTGTAAAAATTATAGACAAGTAAAACGAGAGATAAAATATATTAAATAAATTTAAAATGTTAGTATATTAAAAATTAAACAATTAGAATAACAATATCTTTGAATAAGAAAATAAATATTAAATGATTGACGAAAACTGTTTCATAGTTATTTTATGTAATGATAAAATAATAAAAGTATCAATTTTAACAATTTAATATAATATTTTTTTCATGAATATGATATTTCAATAATATATTTTCATTGATGAAAATTTTAACTATAAATATAATATTTAAAAATAAATATATATATGAATATATTAAAAAAGTAATTGAAATCAATAACATATATTATATAATGTTTTCTATATTTCAATTAAAAATTTAGAAATAAATTCCTTTCAAACAAAATTTTCAAAAGGCGATTCAAATAATTTATAAAAAATATTTTCCTTATAAAATTTTCCAATAATACAACCCTAGAATAAATAGATTTCTTAAAAAAGAACTTGAATGGGTTGATAAGAAAATAATAAAAAAATATTTTTTATATATAGTATTGTTTACATAAAGAATTAATTTGAATGGAACCACAATAACATGAGTATCCAATAAAAATAAAGTGGAATAAAGTATAAGTGATATAATTGAGGAATTTAAAATGTAGAAAAAAGTTGAGGTGTGTGAGATAGTGGGTGATGGATAATATTACCACAAGAATGAAAATGTGTGAGAAGGAACCTCTATAAAAAATTTAATGTATGGAAACTGAATGTATAACACAAGAATAGATACATATAATACATAAAAAACACATAACAAATAGAAATGAAAAAATTAATAAAATAGTCGATAACAAAAAACAAATGCGATTCGAAATATAGGAAAAATTTATAAAAATAAAGATTATTTGGAGGGGAACCTATTAAATATTGTCTTCAAAAATTGGAAATGAAACATTAAAGAAGATAAGATATTTTATTTTTCATACAAAACATTAATGAAATCAAATTATATTTTCTAATTTAATATATATTTTTAAAAATCATAGCGGATAAAATAATTTTATATAGTTATAACTAAAAATAAATAATAAATATGAAAGGCATATTTAGTCAAGTTTTCTTTATTAAAGAAAACATTAAGGGAAATTGAAAAAAATTAAAATTTCTAGAATGGAAGGGTTAAATCAAATAGATATACATTGAAGGAAAATTTATACATAACCTATAATATGAAAATGTTATGAATGTAGTTGGTAGTGAAAAGGGAGAGAGAGCATATGATAAAAGAGAGAGGGTGTGTAAAAAGGAACTCCTTACATTAAGTTATAGCTCGTTCAGATGTCTTATAACCCCCATAATAGATAAATTGAAAATGTTACAAGATTAAACAAATAATTTTTTTTATTTTCTAACCAATTTATTTTAAAATTTTATTCAATTATTTGTATTATGTTTCTCTCATTGATTATTTGGGTTATTTTATCTATATTTCTATATCATATTTGGTATAATGGTATCGATTGATCTTATTTATTCGATGGTTCCATAAACATCATATGTGTCCTGGTATTCATATTTAAGTCATTTATGTGTCATATAACTCCTATGATTAAGTAATATTCCAAAATAATTTTTTTTTAAGAAACATGTCCCTATAATCTTCTTTATAATAATGAAATTAACTCTTTCTATTTATTTACAATATTAATAATATTAATATAATTTTATAATTTTTTAGTAAAAAACATAACATAATTTTATTATTAATATTAAACTTATACTTTAAAAATAATATCATAAATGAAACAAAAAAGTGGTAATGAAAAATATTATATCTCACATATGTTTTATAAACTTACCATGGTGTGAGCTGTGTATCTAATAGAGTCTAAAATGAAACAAAAAGGAAATAAAATGTTTTGAAAATTAATAAGTGGTCTTTACACTCTTTATTATCCTTATACATAAATTAATCATAAATTTATTAGTATTATTTTTTTAATTATTTTATTATGTTTGTTTAGTAGTTTATAATGTGGTGTTATTATAGTAATTAAGGTACTCATTATTTATCAAATGCATTTCTAAACTATATTATATTAATCATATATTTTTCATTATGTTTAATAAAATAATAGTTTTTTTTTCATAAGTAGTCTTTAGGTCTCATATTTAACCTGGTTCTTTATTTTATTGATTCGGTGGTACATGAATCCATGATAGTTTATAGGTAATGTTTTTATTACTTTATTTAATTTATTATTATATATCTATAAACATGGCTTAATTTTTTTCATTTATATAATAATTACAATTTAATTTAATTTTATAACCATCCATGGAGGTGTTGCTGAAAAATAAAATGAATTTTTCATTGAGGTGGTGAATGGACAATAATGTTAGAGATGATTTTATTTTATTAAAATTGAGAGGGTTTATAATAATTGATATTGAATTAAAATAATTTTATTATTATAACTTTGATAATGATTTCATTATATCATAATGGATGGATTATATTTGGATAATTTTGAAGAAGAAGAAAACTCAAAATTTATTAGTATAGATAGTTAACATATTCCTTTGGGAATCGTATTTTGATACACTACTTAGGATTTAATTAATGGTATTTTTTATGACATGAACCTCTATAATGTGTATAGGGGATTATGGAAAGGTATTTTTGTTCATAATTAATATTAAAATAAATTATAAGTAATGATAAATATATAACCACCATTTATTTATTACACATTAATACATGATTTAATAATATTAAATCACTCTTAATACATCCCAAAAGATAGAGAAGCATAGTGTATTTGAGAATTAGGTACATTTCATTACAACATTCAACATGAATTACAACAACTTTATTAAAATATTTTTTTCAGCATGTTTGAGCTTAAAACTACATTTTATAAACTAGGGAAATACATAAGAAAGGGGTGAGACATAAATACCAGTAATGGAATAATAATTGCATAAAAGTAAGAGATTAATTCATGTTAGAAAATAGATTTAACAATGGGAATAAAGGGACATGAATCATAAATCTAGATATAACATGATAATAATAACATGAGAAATGTGACAAAAAATTAAAACATCACATCATAGGTCAAGGATAAACCACCAAGACTTCATGGTGTAAAAATTACTATAAAGGGAACAGGTACACCTTTATCCTAACTTGACGTATCATGATACAAAATATTACCCAATGCATTGGAGTAGTGTATAATTTTGGGTTCACCCGTCACATTCACTTTATTCTCATGCTGAAGTGTTCCACATAGATCATAAAACATTGATTCACTAATCATCATAATATATTACACAATGATTTTGTGCGTAATACATACATGTATGTCCAAAACAGGAATTAATTTGTGCATAAAAGTGTACACCCTTGATAGGAAATGGGTACAGAATTCACCACACAATTGGTTTGGTATGGAAAATCACAATGAATATTTCACAGCATAACAACGTCACATAAAAATTAAAAAATAAATTAATGAGACTGAAATGGGTATCTCATCATTTGGATATTAATTGGACACTAATAGATACATGGAAGGATATTTCAACTCATATATAATTATAAAATTAAGGCATATGATAATAAATAAACTTCAGTAAAGAGAGAAAGGAAAGGATGGTTAGAAAATTTCAGCAAGGTAACTGGTGTGCATGGGAGGGATTAATGAGAGATAAATGGGTCTCTGATAATTTATAAATAAAAAGGGAATTATGGATGATGTGATAAAACATAACCCATTATTAGGAATAAAAAATAAAATGGAAATCGTAGATGAGATTCTTGAATGATCGTGAGAAAGATAAGATCCCTTATCTTAAGAGTTTGATAACAAATGATTGAAATGGGATTCATGGGAGCATGGGGGAAACATTGGAGGATTATATAGTGATTATTTCATATTATGGTCTTGCTTTAAGAATTTTTATTGAAGATAAGTTTGAGCTTTGGTGGGTTTATTTAGAAAAATAAAGGGATTTAATAAGTATTTAGGTTTTGGAATGTGTAAAAAAATATATTTCAAAACAAAAACCATCCCATGGATTTTTCCATTATTTTATTCTAAATTGGATAATTTTTAATTATTATATTAGAAAAATGAATTATCTTATTAAAATATAAAATTTTCTTATGTGGAGGTGAGTCACACTTTTAATCAATTGAATCTAAAACCATAAAACAGATTATATATTTTAGAGGATTTATAAAAGATTTTTAAAATTAATAAATTAAACTAAAACACACATAATTTTAATGGGAATACATATATTTTATGGAAAATACCCATGATAGTATTTGTTACATCATTTTTGGGTCATTATGAAGTCATAAAACAGACCATATATTTATATATTATTTTATTTTTACCCGAAAATTCTACTATCTCAGAAAATTATTAAAAATTCAACATTAGATAAATTTCACATTATTATTCAAGAAAATGATATTTATTTTACCTAAATAATTTTCTAAATATGTGAATTTTCACTTTCAAAATAAGATTCCATATTTTTTTAAAAAATTCGGTATTTTTGACGATAACGGTTTTTAAGCACTTATAAAAAGTATATTTCACTTCATAAAAATCATATAACCATTTATAATTAATAAAAAATACTTGATATTTTTTATTAAAATTCTATTTATTTCCAAAATCCATTAATTCATTAAAATTAATACCTTAGTTGAATAGGAATGTTACCATAAAATATAATTTGTGTTTAATTGAATCAAAAATAAAATCATTTAAAAAGTAACTGTGAATATAAAAATAAATTCATTATTATATACAATATATATAATTATATTATTATGTCCATGATACAAATCCATTTATTACACCGGTGTATTCCCTAAGAGTAAGTTGTGTGATAGTGATACTTTTATGGGGTCATTCGATGAACATGGTTTGGGTCATGATCTCGATGAGATTAAACATCTCCTTTAAATTGTACTAATCATGCTTAAGTTACTGGGTATTATCTTGGCCTTGGACAATGAGAAAGACCATTAATGTTATATCCCTTGAAATATCCAACAAATGGGATTCAGTTGGCATGATTCTATTGGTTAAGGTCATCACTTCCTTTTTACGATTCAATTGGATTTTTTAAAAGCACTATTTTTATTATAATCATGTGATCAATGTTCCATGTATAGGTTAAAAAAGTTAAATATCATCCAAAATATTTTAAATCCAAAAATAAATAACCGAGTATGTACTTGTGTTTTCTTTAACCATATTACGTAATATAAAATTTAATTAAATAAAAAAGGGAAACTGCATTTATAACAGTCCGAGTCATTACAATCTCTCCCCCCCCCCTTAAGAAATTTTTCACTCAAACATTTCATTTCCCAGATTATAATAGATGATGTTAACGCTATTCATCAACTCCTCTTGTTCCCACATTGCTTCTTCAAACACGTGGTTTCTCCACATCACTTTGATTAGGTGAATTGTGTTATTCCATATAACATTGTCTCTACGATCTAATATCTTCACTTGATGCTCTACATAAGAGAGGTCATTCTCTAATAGAACCACATATGGATTTATTCTATGTGAGGGGTCTGGTATGTACTTTTTCAAGAGGGATAAATCGAATATATCATGTACTTGAGATTAGTTTGGTGGGAGTTCTAGTTAGTTGGCCACCACTCCATGTGATCAAGGATTTAAAAGGGGTTGATGTATCTTGGAATAAGATTTCCATTATTTAAAAATATAATTACTTTCTACCACGAAGATATGTAGAGGTATACCATATCTCCAACATTAAACTCTTGTAATCATTAATGGTTGTTGGGATAGCTCTTATGTCGACTATGAGTAGACTTGATGTGCTTCGTAATGGTCTTAACCCTCTCCACCATTTCCTCGACCATTTCAGGACCTAGCGGTTTTCATTCCCCAAAATCATCTTAGAATGATAGTGTTCTACACCACTTCCGAAGGTATTCATAGGGAGTCATTTGGATGCTCTAGTTGAAAATGTTTTGGTAAGAGAACTCATCCAGAATAATAAGTTGATGTCATCATCCTTTTAAGTCCATTGAGCATGCTCTCAGCAAGTCTTCAAGTGTCTAGATAGTATGATCATATTAGACATCAGTTTTAGGGTGATGGGCCATGATGAAGTTCAAATCAATATAAAGAGTGTTCTAGAGAATCTTCCAGAACAGGGAGGTGAATATTAGTTCTTGATTGAATCCAATCAATAGTGGTCCAACTTGCACCCTCACCACTTCTCTGATGTATATTAGTGCATGTTTATCTAATGTTAAATCCTATTGAATCTCAATAAATTGTTTAGTATTTGTAAGATAATAAAACCCAATCCATATAACATTGTTTCCTCTATATTTCATAGGAATCCTCGTGTCAAAGTACTTGGTGATGTTTTCCCATTTCCTTTTATGTATGGGTAACAGTTTCATCATCCACTAAGTTCTTTTCCTTTATGCCTTCAATTTCAGGCATATAATACATCTTGATGTATACTATATAATATCATTCATCATATTATCCCACTAATAGTGTTCTAAGATATATCAATACATCATTGTAGTTTTAGGATGTATAAAGAATGTTGATCTATATGAATCATCCAATAGATCCTTATTTAACTCAAGATTTGATGGTACATATAGTCTTGTCCCAAATATTAAAAAATCATCTACTTTAACATTTAAATCTAGGAATTTATATTTTCTTATAGTTTTAGCTTTCTTTTAAATTCTCACATCATTTATTTGAGCCTCATTTAACCTCTATAGAAATGATAGTTTGAAATCATTTGTAAAAGTATTGATTATGTTCTTTCCTTTATAATTACCATATATCATATTTACATATAATAATATCAGATCTTTATCATCTCTCATCAATGAAAGAATTTCTAGATCCTTTGTACATAGAGAATCTACCACTTTATTCCATTTCAAAGGATGGTATTGAATTGATCAGTCATATTCTGGGATCAACTATAACCATATTATCTTGAACATATTAAACTCTTTCTGTGTGAGTTTAAACTTGAGGAATTTATTATTCATATATATTTCACACTTCTCCCCAAAGAGTTAATGCTACCATATTTTATAAGAACATATTACTACAGTAAACTCCAGATCATGTGTTGGGTAGTTATGTTCATGAACTATCAACTTCATTGATGCATAGGAAGTGGAATAGTTCTTTTTCATCTACACACTCTTCATACCCTTCTTCAAAGCATCACTAAATACCATGAAAATCTCTCTACTTGTTGGTAGTATAAGAATATGTGTAGTGATAAGTCTCCTTTTAAACTCCTTGAATATTTATTTTCAATCATCATTCCAAGAAAACATAAATCCCTTCAGAGTTAGTTTGGCAAAAGGATTTGAAAATCACATGAAATATATCAAGAATCGATGATAATAACCAACTAACCCAAGTATACTATGGACATTTATCACTGATGTTGGCCTTATAAATTCATCAATTTCTTCTCTTTTTGAAGGGTATAAAATTATACCATTTCTTGTGATGATATTCCCTATTAAAGATATATCATTCAACTAGAACTCATATTTGTTGTATTTGGCATAAATATTTTCCTTTCACATATTCTTTATCACAATACTTAAATTCTTCTCATTCCCCTTATTTCATTTAGATTATATAATAATATCATCTATAAATACTACCATAAAACATTCAAAGGTAATGTATATAGAATATATTGATCAATTAAATGAAGATTACTAGAGCATTAGTTAATTTTAATGCTATTACTATGAATTCATTGTGCCCATACCTTGTACAGAAAATGGTCTTGGGGATGTCATCCTTCTTCACCCTAACATGGAAATTTCCTAACAGCAGATCCACCTTAGAAAATTATTTCGCATTATGTAGCTAATTAAACATGTCATAAATCTATATCAAAGGATACTTTTTATTTTCTAGGATCATATTGAGCTCATGATAATTAATGTAAAGGCATATTGACCCCTCCTTCTTCTTAATAATGTGGACTGGTGAATCCCAAGGGGAAGCACTCATGAATATGAGAAAAATACCCATATACTCCAGTATTTTTTTTTCATATCCTCAAGTTCCAAAAACTCAATTCTATATGGAATCTTGGATAATGGAAATTCCCCATGTATAATATTTATTGAAAATTCAACCTCTGAGATAAGAGTAAGACCAAGAAATTTCTCGGGAAACACATCAGTGTATTCCCCCACAGTGGGAATGTCTTGATGGATGGGTCTCTCCTTAGACTCAATAATTTTTTCTAGATGCGATTTATCAAAGGAAAATAATATCCATGCATGAGATCATGGTGCTACATGAGATTCATCCTCCTCATTGAAATTTTACACAATTGTGTGTCAATTTTCCATTCCAAAAGTGATTTCCCACTCAAAATAATTTATGTTTTCTCTATATGAAAAAATCCAATACATGCACATAAATGCATAAAATTACACCAATGGGAGTATGATAATGCTCGTTGGGAAATTCATTCCACCTATTATGACATGGGAGGAGTTATATACATGGGATGAAATAATGTTCCCATTTTCCATTTTCACCAATAACTACACTTCCATGGTTTTTCATGGTAATTGAATAGTTCAAATAGACTTTCAAGATATGGAGTAATGTGTAGAACCAGAATAAAAAAGAAATTATTTTTATTATTTAATGAATAACTAGAATTCCTATCACCAACTCATTGTTGGTATCAAGTTTAGGAGATGTTATAGTAAAATAACTCCTTTAATGCCATGGATATGGTTGGTTATATATTAATACCCTTATATTAGTACATGGGTTTTCAAAATTCCTCAATTCCTTTCAATTGTAGACTTGAAAAATGCCATGAGGTTCTATTGGAGAAATTATTTCCTCCACCAAAGTAGTAGGTTTTTATTGTCAATAATCAGTGTCTAGGTGCCCTTCCTTCCCGCTCCTAAATCATTTCCTTATCCCCTTCAGGCAATTTGTAGGGTTCTTCCATCTACACCATTTTAAGGTGGGATGTTGAAATTTCATAGCACCATTAGATTTCCCTATAGGACCTCCATAATTGATATCAATTTTTCACTTATTATTCCCATGATACCCCTAAGATTCGCTTATCTCCATTTTGACTATGAGGGTGCATTATACAATTTTCTCATAGCTATGAATGTTAGGGATCCCTAGGAATTTTTTTATAATACGTTTTATCCCACCAAATATGTGGTCAACCTTGCACTATGGAGTAATGAAATAACTAGAGGTGTATTTTCCAGGACTTGTAAAGTTTTCCTCATACACCATAATAGATTCGTCATCTTTTTTTATTTAGGTTAAATAAATCTCATTCCTTTTTTTATCATAGAGTGTGGGGAAAATATTTGTTGACTTTGTTTTCTAGAAATCCTTCAATCCCACCACCTTAATCTCTTCCCCAGGCTTCATATTTTTGATCAATGGAAACAACTGATCAACCTGACCATCCATATTATAAACGTCCAAAATAGAATTCACATGTTCAATTCATTAATGGATGAATAATAAATTCTTAATAGATTTCATTCATTGTTCAGATATTAAATGACCAGATGATCCATTGAATTTAGGAGGCCTTTGTTGCATGAAGCTCTCAATTATGGTTTGATCTCTTTTAGGGGGATTTGGACTCTCCTCCGGATATAGTTTTTTATTCAAAACCTGATTTAGATAAGACAGTATCATCATGATGTCCATGATTCTGTCTACCACATGGTTAACCATCTCTTTGGGGCTGTCATCACATTACCCCTCACGAAGATTGTTTCCTTGATTCCTCATATTTCTAGAAATGGTATATAATAAAAGGAAAATTAGGGGTGAGTATGTTAAAACTATTAAACATGTTAATCTGGAATCTAATTAAAGTGGAAACTTATAAATTACATATATTTCATTAACTTTTGAATTTCAAGGCTTCAATATATGTTATCTACGATCAATTTAAAAGAAACATATTCTGATGGGTATTTTTCCCCTTAATAATGGCTCATACTATGCTTATGAATTTATCGAATCATATGTCCTGGGAGTGTCATTCTAAGTGCATAGTATGGCTCTTTTCCATGTACCAGGACACCTTGAGTAAAGCCCAAGACACCTTGTCAGAGTTGTTACCCCTAGGTATATCAGTGTTAGAACAACATCCATTTGTAGTATCGAGAAAGTAATGTATTTTCATGAAAACCCACTTATTATATTCTCTACAAAATTTTTATGTATTTATTCTTATACTTAGACTTATTTATAAGGATTTTTATAGTGTTTTGTAATCTTAATCCCAAATATAACAAAAATATTTCCTCTAATACAGACTATAACAACCCTTCTGTTTATTACACATTAATATATGATTTAATTACAAAAAATTACTCTTAATATAACCGTAAAGATAGTTATGTATAGTGTATTTGGGTATTAGGTACATTGAATTTCAACTTTAGACATGAATTACAATTTCTTTATTGAAAACTTCTTTAACATGCTCAAGCTTAGAACTGCATAGTGAAATAAATAATAAAGGGGTGAGATAAAAATCCTAGTAATGGAAAAACATGGAATAAAAAAATATATTAATAAATTCTAGATAATATACATAATTATAAGAATAATGGAACATGAATAATAAATCATGATATATCATGCTAATAATAACATGAGAAATGTGAAAATAATTTAAAACACTATATTATATGTCATGGCTAAACTGCCAGGAATTCATGGTGGAAAAATTATGATAAATTAATCAGGTGCACCCTTGTCCCAACATGACGTATCATGATAGTAAACATTAACCAATGCATTAGAGTGAAATATAATTCTAGGTTCACCCGTCACTTTCATTTCATTCTCAGGCTTAGGTGTTCCACATAAATCATAAAACAAGGAATAATTCATCATCATAATTTAGTCCATGTTCAAGGAGTATCTAATACATACATTTAATTGCTAAATATAAAGGTATATGTGAATAAAATGGAGCACCCCTGATATAAAATGAGTACGATATTAACTACACAATTGGTTTAGCATGATAAATCATGGTGAAAATTTTTATGCATAATGACATCACATAAAAATTCCTAAAATGGGTTGATGAGAGAGAAATGAGTCTCTCATCATTTTGACCTGAAGTGGATAGTAATAATGAAATGGGAGGACATTTACACACATATAGAATTAGAAAAATAAGGCATACGATAATAAATAAGTTTTAATAAAATGAGAAAGGAAATGATACTTATGAAATTTTAGCTTTGTAACGGGTGTGCACGAGAGGTCTTAAGGAGTGATAAAGGGGTCTCTCATCATTTATAAATAATAATCGTAGTATGGGTGAGGTTTTAATACATACCCCATCATTAGTAAAAAAACGGCATAACAAAGATGATATTCTTGAATAAAAGTGAGAAAGAGAGGATCCCATACCGTAAGAGTATGACACCAAAAGAATGAAAAAGGACTATTGAGAGATTGGGGGAACCTTAGAATAATTATAAAGAGAGGCAGGAAGAGTAAGTTCATGATCTATGAATTATTAGGTTAGTGAAGTGGGGGATTCTGTGGATTTATATAGAAAAAGAGAGGGATTTATTTAATATTAATGTTTTGGATTCTGCAAAATAAAATATTTCAAACCAAAAACCTTTCAAAATTTTATGCCCATAGTTTTTGCCAAAGTGGATAGGTTTTAATTATTTTATCAGTCATAGGTCAAAACTTATTAAAATTTTACCCTTGCTTATGCGGAGTTAATGTACACTTTTAAGGAAATGAATTTAATATCATATAATATATTATATGTTTTGGAGAATTCATATAGGATATATAAAATAAATAAAATAAACATATAATCACAATATATTAAGGGTAAAATATATATTAGGCCAAATATACCCATTAAAGTATTTATTACATCATTTTACGGTCATTATGATGTCATAAAATACAATGTATATTTATAAGGTATTTAAGTTTTACCCAAATATTCAACCATCTCAGAAAATTATCAAAAATTCACCATCAGATAATTTTGATGTTCGGATTAAAAAACTAATATTTATTTTACTTAAATATTTTCATTAATATTTCCATTTTATCTCTAAAAATAACATTTGATATTTATTGAAAATGTGGGTTTTTTGAGAATAACTATTTTTGAACCCTTATATAATGTATATTCCATTTCATAAAAATTAAATGACCATTTATAATTAATAAACATTATTTAATAAAAAAAATTATTAAATTTCTATATATTTCAAAAATCCATTAATTCATGGAAACAAATCCCTTAATTGAATTTGAATATTACCTGAAAATACAATTTGTGATTAATTGAGTAAAAAAGCATTTATAAAGTAATAAAAAAATTAAAATAAATTAATTGTTATATACATTATGCATATTCATATTATTAAGGTCTTGATATATATACATTTTTTATACCATCATATACTCTAAGAGTAAGGTGTGTAATGCTAAGACATTCATGGGGTTGTTCGTCAAACATGGTTTGGGTTGTGATTCCGATGAGCTTGAACTTCTCTCGTAAACAATTTCTATAATGATTTTGTTATTGGTTCTCAACATGAGATTTGTTAAAGGAAAATACTAGATATGATATATCCCTTATAAGATCCGATAAATGGGATTTATAGGAAACAATTTTCTTGATTGAGGCCATCACTTCTTTTGTCTAATTCAATTAGACTTGTTAAAAGCTTTATATTTATACAAATCATGTGATCACTATTATATGTCTATATTAACAATGATAAATATTCTTAATTCTATTTTAAATCCCAAAATAAATAACCAAGTAAGATATTTTTTTTATAACTATATTACATAATAATACATTTAATTAATTTAGAAAGGAAAACTTCATTTATTGTCGATCAGGTCATTACAAAATGGGTTGGTGGGGGTGAAATTCATAAGGGGGTGAGAGGGGTTTTTAAAAAATATTGATTAAATCATTATTTACATTCAAATTAATCCATTGTATTGAATCCTATTAATATTTACAGTAATATATGCATATGAGTACATGTTAAATCTTTCATACATTATCTTGTTAGAAATTCATAATGTATTAGTCTTATAATGTAAAATATCACATTTAATGACATTTCAATATTCACCACCATATTTCACTATTTATGGAAATTAAAAAACATCAACATTAGATAATTTGAACATCTTTATTCAAACAATTACATCCATTTGTGCTATAGATTTTCAAAACATGTAAATTTAAAATTTGTTCTTATATAAAAATTGTTATTTTATTAAATAATTCAATTTCTTTTGAAAAATATGTACACACATAATTATATTTTTTTATTTATTTAATTTTTATACATATATTTACATATATAGTTTTGTATAAAAATTATTTAAATTTTAAATTCATCATTTACCCTAATGGTCATTTTAATGATCAAATTTTCAGGTTATTATTCCAATAATTACATTACCATAGGTTAGAATATCATTACTCATACTATAAATATACATCTTTTATATCATTTATATTATCTAAAATTTCATTAAATAATATATATTCTCAGATTTTAAACTGTAGATTATATTTTTGGTGTTCTGTCTAAATTTTATTGTGTTGGCCATATGATTGATAATTCTAACAAACCATGATGCACTAGATTTACAAATTACAATATTGTTATTAAGATTAGCACATTTTTAAATTGTACTATTTTAAATTATATAGATTAAGTTTATTATTCATAAGAAATTCTTAATTTTTATGAAATAATATAGTGATTTTTTATTTATGTGTTTCAATAAATGTATTTGTGAAACACAATATATTTTCAGGGATGTGTAATTATTTGATAATCATGTTTTTAAAAATATTATGAAATACATTTTATTTAAAATAATTTTATATACATATAATTATAATGTATATAATATATTTATTTTACATTTATATAAAACTTAATAATGAACATTATAAAGTGGTTAATTATAAAACTATGATGTCAGATTATACTACTCTAAAATAAACTATGTCCACACAATTTATACTCATTGAAAAACACTTTTTAACCACTAAGAATATTTTCTTTCATCATATAACTAAAACCTAATGATAAAATTATAATTATCTATATTAAGAAAGATGTAAAAAAGGGGGATTTTATTCTTATGTTTCGATTATATTTATAATAAATAAGTTCCCCTAAGAAAATGGTTATATATAAAAACAATTATAGATATTTCTATAATCCAAATTCCCAAAAATATACAAACACAACTCTAATTACAAGTGCAATGAAATCATACCCACACAACTATATTTTTTGGTAAACATATATACATTAAATACACCATAAGTGCTACAACCAAGTCCTATTATTAAACGAACAATCTCTTTTGGAATTGGAGACATAAAAAATATCTATATTATGCATATAACATATGATTTAATCAATTTTTTTTTATCAAGGGTAACTAATAAAATGATCAAACTCTATTTATCAAAAATTATTAACTAGTTTAATGGGTGAACATAATATAATTGTGAGATAAAATTATTATTAAAGTAATAAACAAAATTAATCTTACATAGAGGAGTTATCAATAAATCAAAAAAAAAAGTGATACGGTCATGTGAAAAAAATACCAAATTAATTGACTAATATCAAGAAATTATAAGAAGAAAAATAAGGTACATGATATATTAATCATATATAATGGTATAAATATTACAAATAATGATATGAGGAGCATGTAATATTATTTTCATATAATTCCATGGTTGAATAAAGTTCAATGGGAGTGATTCTTATAACCACTCCCAGTGGAATACTACTCTCTAAGAATCAGAAATGTTCCAAATATATAACTATTTCATCATTAACATATTTCAAGGGTCACTAGAAAGTCATAAAATCATTTGGGATTAGATTATATAATCAGGGAACATATATAACATTCTAGAATAGATTAATCAACCTTAGATAATGCACAATGATCTCAAGATATAAAAAAAATAACTCAATGTGATGGATAACTGTATTTCTATCTCCATGTGTCACATAATGATATATACATAGGTATGTGTGCCACATGAATATGAAAACAATAAATAATCCATTTAAGTCATATCATGATTTACCCAATCAATTAAAATAGAAATATAAAGAAATATTGTTATTATCAAGCTAAATATCCTTTATTATAGATAATGATGTATATGGTATTCTCACTATATAAAATAAATGGTGTATAGTTTGGTTAATAATTTCCAGATTCAAAAAAATATCTAGAAATTTTGCTAAACACCCTTTAATAAAAATAATTTTTTATAGGGTATTCATAAAGTAAATGAAGTAGAATAAAAGTTACTTTTATTCATAGATGGTGGCAATGAATGTCAATGTTAGTAATGGAGATTTTATACATAGGTATGTAATTTGTTCATTTCCATGTTTTTTTATATGAATTAATGATATATTTCATAATAGATATATATAAAATTCAATATAATTATAAAAAATAACTTATTAATCTATAAATCCATGTAATTTGAAATAAAAATTGATATGGATTAGAATGATATAGAAGAAGATATTTGTTTCTAAAAAAAGGAAAAATTTCAAAGATTTTTCTCAATGTTTAATTAAGAAATCCATCTAATTTATAGTAATTAATATAATATTACAATAGAAAATATTTTTAATTTTTCTTAGTAGTTATTAAAATAATTAATATAAATATTGTCACTGAAATTAATTCTACATAATAATAAAGATGAAAATTGAATAGAAATAATTAAAATAAATTTTTAATGTTTTGGGAATTATTTTAAAAATACAGATAATTATATCAATTTTGGTTATAACTTTTAAAAATATTTTAAACCAATTGTTAAAATATATTTTAATGATAAAATTTCCAAAAATTGAATCTATGAAAATAAATAGATTTGAAAATGACTTTTTTTGGAGACAAAGATAATAAAAACATAAAAGTTCCATTTTAAATAGTGTATAGTTTTACATAACTAGCTAAAAGGATGTTACCCAAAACACATGATTATCCCTTGAAAATAATAGAGTGTTATATTTTTGTTATATAACGGGAAAATTTGAGATATGTTAAAATATTAGGAGTAGGATTCAATGGGTGATTGAGAGAAAAAATACAAAAAAAAAAGAAAAATGGTGGTAATAGACCCTTACAAACAATATATGTTATCAAAATTGAATACATATAATAAAAAATGTGATAGTTAATACCTCAAAAGAGGGAAATATAACTGGATAAATGTAATATTTTGTTGAAAATATATTAAAGAGTGGATTTACATTAGAGAAATAATATTTAAAAATATATATAATTTTAAGAATAAAACGATAAATAATGATTTAAGAAATAAGTAAAGAATGTTTATAAACACAAGATCATTGGGTTTTACTCAAAACATAAAACAAAACCAAATACTATTAATTATATTATTAGGTACATTTAAAAACTATATAGGTTATAAGTCTTTAAAAAAATTATCTACTAAAAAGACTAAGAAATATTAAATTTCCATTTAATTAGGCTTTCATTAAAGGAGAAATTGTGTAGGGAATATGGAAAGTATTAATATCCCCCAAAAAATAAGGGTAAATAAACAAATTATATATATATAGGAATCATATATAAGGAACATATAATAATAATATATTATGGAGATAGAGAGAATGATGGATAATTAGGGGAGAGAAGAACCAAAAAGAAATAGGCAGAGTGAAGGGAACCCCTTATCGTTGGTCCCACATTCTTTTAGATATACTATAACATCCTGAAAAGTAAAATTAAAATTTTATATGAATACTTTTTAACTATAATAATATTTATTTCATCCATTATAATCCATTTATTATCATTTTTTATAAATAAATTGGTTTCATGTTTCATGTTTTAATCATTTGGGGTTGTTTAGGAAAATGTTCCATAACAATTTCTATACAATGGTATTGAAAAATGATAACTATTCCATGATTTTATAAACTCTAAAATTATCATGGTATAGGTTTCAATATCACCCTAATAGTATATAAATATCCTATTCGATAGATAGTCTAATTTATTCACAATTTAAGAAACATGTCTTCATAAGACTATTTTTATGTGAATAATTTACTTATTATGGTTTATTTTTAATATGAGTAATATCTATTCCATGATTTGATTAAATAATAATAAATATTACATAATTTGGATATAAATATTATATTTATATATAAAAATCATTTTTTGAACCAAAAATGAATAATGGTAATGAAAAATAATTATCACTCACATGCGTAGTATAAACCTATTATGGTATTAGCTGCCTTATTAACATTGATTAAAAAAATAAAAAATAAATAATATGTTCATTTAATAAATTAATTAACTGATATATAAAACTATATTCTTTATTGTTTCAATTTTTAATATTATTTTACATTGATTAATTTTAAACATTTTAGTTTGATGTTCTTTATGTCAATTATTTCACGACCCATCCCCCGGGGCCCGTGCTGTGACTCCCCCAAGCCCTCCTTCCATAGGCCAGGGGCTGGAGACTAGCATCGAAAGGAGTATTCCCTAAAACTGGGAAGGCATTTCCTTTATAACCTGAAAAATTACACAAATGAGAACAAATCAGGATATAAGAACAAAGTAAAACTACATAGTAAACATGGTGTGTATAGAAAAAAGGGGCTAGAATACAAATCCAACATAAATGTACATGTCAAACTAAAAAATATCTAGTGTAAACCCACCAATGATCTTACCTGAAGGGTAGCTACAGATCTTGAATGGTCGTCCATGCGGTTCGCCTCATCTAATGTCCACCTTTGAGCTATAACTAGTCCCGGTACCCTCGTCCTCCGTCAGCATTGTCCATCGTCTGCAGGAGACACAACAAGGTGCGGGCATAGCCCGTGCAGGGGTGAGAATAACGATACTCAGTAGGGACCTCGATACCCTCAAAGTTCACGCAAAATCCACAAAGGATAAACCACAAAGCATGAAAACAACAGTCAAACCTACACAGGTATATGCCCATACATATACCCAAGTTATCAAGTATACCCATCTCATTTATGAGGAAACAAAAGGCCCAACTCAAAATCCTAAAGCTCAACTGTTCCAGGGAGGAATGATTACCATGTAGGTAATACACCAAAGGTAAAGCCACACATAAGTATACCACAAAGGTATCTCCACGAAGGTAAGTACAACAATGTTATCTCTACATAAAAGAATTCCACAAAGGTATCACCACAAATATAAGGACATAACTCACCCCAGGTATAACGTAGGTACGATAGAAAATATGATTATATGTAACTACTAAATCATCTTACTCTATTGAGAGGAAGACCCACGTAGTATCCTAATTCATCATACCCAAGTAGGATCAAGGTACAATAGACCCATGAAAGATCCTATAGTAGTCCCACATGGATACCTAGAGCGGATCCATGTGGGATCCTCGAACATAGACCCATGTAGGATCCCATTGCACAGACCCACAAAGGATCCCTTTCTCATTTTACAGCTAGCTACATCATTACCGCACTATGCTCGCTTGATTCTGAGAGGGTCCCTCCTCAAGCCACAGGTCAATACTCCATCATTTACGAAGTCCAATGAAGAAGTATCCCAAAGGATAACTATGTAATAGAGGTCTCAACATAATAGATTGTGCATCAATCGAATGCCCAGTCTATAAGTTATTGGCCTATTAGTCCCGAACGCCCAGTTGGATTCTTGGTCGATCCAACCCACCCGTACCCAAACCTTATCCAAAACTCAAGAGGGGTATACCAAAAGGACCCTGTCCATCCAAGGATTTCAACACCATATATATTTCATCAAACGGACACTCGCAGCTCATATTATGGTCGAAATAGTGGAAATGGGTCAAAGGTGGCCCGGGTTCGGTCCAACCCGGTCGGACTGACCCAACCCGACCTTGTCGGGGCCTACCCTCCCCCCCCACCCCGGTTCAGATCAAACCATGCTTCTGGGTCCGGCCCGCCCTGCTGAGTTTGGCTAGGCCTGCCTGCATGGAATGGAACGCCGGCACAACCCGCGGTTTGGTGGCCCCATGGTGGGGTCCACTTTAGCTGCCACCCAAGGGGGGAGATGCCCCCCCTGGGTAACCCGAACGGCCGAGTCTGTCGTGTTGGTTGGCTAACCAGCTGGTGCCACATGGCTCCTCTAGCTGGCATGCCGGACCTGGGGTCCCGTCCGACTCCTTAGCTGGCCAGACGACCAACCCTCTGTGGCACAATCACTCACTATGCCACCACCAGTGGACGAGAATGAGCTGGATTCCCTCCCATCGCTGTCGTGTCCTTGTGTCGTGGAACATGCCCGCCCTGTGCTGTAGATGCATGTCGCCGCCCACTTTATGCGGTTGGCCATGCTCCAACTGCCACCCTTGCTTCACCGCAGCCGATGGGCTGTGACCCTTCTTTGATGTTGCAGTTGCACCGCCACCGTCGTCGTTGATGGTCGAAGTGTCAGCCACTGCTCTCGCGTCCCACTCGTGTCGGTTACTGACACGGTCGCCAGTGACGTTCCTTTGTTCATCGGGTGTTCCCCAATGGCCCGATCTTTGTTCCAAAAACTCCCATACTCGTCTCTGGACATCTCCATCAATTCAAGACCACTAAAATTTACAAAGGTTGTGGAGGGGTTGGTCCATGTTCATTTGGCCCACACTCTCCGTGTTAGAATGGTAGCAAGAAGCATATTTGTTCTTTATTCAAGAAAAACGACAAGAATAAGATAAGGGGAAATCGAAACAATAATCCCTACTTCGATTTATTGTTGGAAGTGTCAAAAGATGATGTCGGTGGAGGAAATTAGGGTGATAATGATTATCGCTTCCGCAACACGCTTCCGTAGTCGTGCTTGTTCATTTTCCTCGCTCATAATTCCGAATTATATTCATCATTGGAGATGGAATTATTCATTTAGAAGAAAACTTTCTCCAAATTTATCCAAAATCTCTCTTTTTCCAACAATTTCTAACCAGGAAATAGGGAGCCAACATATTAAAAATAAGACTACCATTTAAATAATGTTGGAAGAAATAATTAATTGAAGTTAACACAATCAATCATGGAGTGTTGAAAGGTATTCCCACATTAAGAGGGGTTCAGGTGGTCCCCACCACCATGAATTCAGAATGGGAGGTTTTCCAACTTGGGTGGTCCCCACCATCATAATTCAAAAATAGGGGTTTCAAAAGAAAATAAAACGTTAATTAATATATTTTTCTTCCTCCACAAAAAACTGAAAATCTATCTTCCACCCTCGACCCACTATGGTCATGCTGAAGGTCTCCTTAAGCGAATATTGGCATTGCGAGTTCAACAGTGCCCTCAGATTTCAATTTCGATCACCAGTTCAAATGTTACAAAAATCCGCTCACAAATTTACTAAACGTACTTAAAAAAAGTTCAGAAATTCATTCTGGGAACACCGGGCATCAGAGTCACGCGCCGTTAATTTTCATGGACTCAAATATTTCCATGTAATTTTAAAAAAATTACATGGAATTTCTAGGTATTTAAATTCTCCCCCACCTCAGGGATTTGCATCCCTAAAAGCCACATCACAAAAACTAAGAAAATGAGTGGGGGTACTGAGCAAAAATCTGAGCCTCTCATACCCATGTTCTATCCTAGAGGTTCTCATGTTTCCAAAGTACATGCACTAAAGGTATCGACTTCCCACAAAGGACATGCTCCTGTCGATCCTCAATCTCTACTTGATCCTCTGTAAACACTTCCCCATCGTCGATGTCCAGCTCGCTGTGGTCGATGGCGTGACATGGGTCAGGCACACATCTCCTCAGCTAGGATGTGTGGAAAACTTCTTGCACTCGGTGAAACTAAGGGGGAAGTTATAGGTGGTAAGCCACCTCGCCAAATCCGCTAAGGACCTGAAAGGGACTGACGAACCTCAGAGATAACTTGGAACCCTGACCAAATCTTTGCAAACCTCATCGAGGTGAGACTTGTAGAAAGACATGGTCACCATCCTTGAACTCCATAGGTCTCCGTATTTTGTCAGTATAAGACTTCTTCTTGCTCTGTACAGTTTTAATCTAATCCTGGATAATCTTCACCTTCTCTGTAGTAGCTCACACCACATCTGGTCTCATGTGTGCTGAATCCCCTGAGCCAATCTAGAAAAAAGGCGATCAGTAAGGTTGGTCGTATAGATCCTCTAAAGGTGTCATCCCAATGGTGGAGTGATCGTTATTGTGATATGAAAACTCCACCAAGGTCAAGTGATCCTCCCACCTGCAACCGAAATCGGGGATGCAAGAACGCAGCATGTCCACAAAGGTCTAAATGGTCCGCTCAGTCTGGTCATCTTTCTGAGGATGGAAGGCGATGCTCAAACAAAGCAGGATCCCGAAAGACTCCTGTAACCCCTTCCATAGCCGAGAAGTGATACGTGCATCACGATCAAAGACAATATTTGAGGGTACTCCATGTAGCCTCAAAATCTTCTTCACATAGACGCATCCAATGCTCTCTATTGAACCCTACTCTCTAATTGGTAGGAAGTGGGCCGACATGGTGAGTCGGTCGATGACCACCCAGATAGAATCATGACCCATGGATTTACATGGAAGTCCTGTAATAAAGTCCATGGATATCCCATCCCACTTCCACTATGGGACTTCTAAAGGCCAAACAAAGCATGTTGCTACCTGATGCTCCATCATCACTTGCTGACAAGTGAGGCACCAAGAGACAAACTCAACTACTTATTTCTTCATTCTTGGCCACCAGTGATGTCTTAGGAGGTCCTGGTACATCTTTTCCACTCATGGATATACTACAAGAGGGAATGTGTGGAACTCCTTCAACACTTCCTCCCGAAGTGACACTGGTACCATGGTACGTCCTCTGAAGAGGAAGATGTGCTCCCCTCCTTCAAAAAATCCATCAGTAGCCTACACTGCGGATATCTGAACACGTAGAGCCTCTCAGTCAGTGTCCCCATGTTGCACCTTCCTGACTCACTGATGAAGTGGGGGAGTGACTGTAAGAGATAGGAGAAAAGCTGCTCCATCTCGATCCACAATGGATATATGCAAAGGGGCCAGATGCTCTGTCACCTCACCTTGATGATGAATATCGGATCTCCTACTGAGTGAATCTGCTATAATGTTCCCCTTATTTTGAGTATAGACTATGTTGAAGTTCTAGTCCTAGAGGAACTCAAGCCAACATCACTGTCTTAGATTCTGGTCCTTCTGGGAGAAGATATACTTGAGACTTTGGTGATCAAAGTAGACCGTAAATCGCTCGTCCATCAGATAATTCTTCCACATCTTCAAAACAAAGACCACCATGGATAACTCAAGGTACTGGGTAGCGTAGTTCTTCTCATGCTATCTCATCTATCAAGAACTATATGCGATAAATTCTCTCTCCTGCATCAGGACACATCCATGAATGGTCCTTGATGTGTCGCAGTAGACTACATACCCAACGCCCTCCTCTGGGAGCCTCAAGATGGGGTCACTAGTGAGGATCTGCCTCAGCTCCTAAAAACTCTTCTGGCATCTTTCCTACCACATGGAGGGTTTCCTCTTCTTCGTCAATTCTGATAAAGGTGTTACAACTCTAGAGAATTCTAGCCAAAACCTCCAATAGTATCTGACCAAACCCGGAAAACTCTATACCTCTGTCACACTCCTGGGTGTATCCCAAGCAAGTACCGCCTCAATATTCACTGGATGAACTAAAACCCCAACCTCTGAGATGATATTTCCCAGAATGAGAAACTATTGGATTCAAAACTGGAACTTCGAGAGCATTCCATAAAGCTGGTTCTCTTGGAGTGTGTCCAGAACTAAAAGTAAATAATATCCAAGATTCTCTTCAGTAGCCGAGTAGATCATAATGCCATTGATAAAGAATATTACAAAGTGATCAAGGTATTGCTAGAAGATCTGGTTCATGAGTCCCATGAACACTGCTGGAGCATTGCTCACACCGAACAACATGAACAAAAACTCATAATGGCCATACTAACATCTGGAAGCCAAATTCTTAACATCCTCATCTCGTACTCTGAGCCGGTGATAGCCTGATCTGAGGTCTATCTTCGAGAACCACCGTGTTCCCATCACCTGATCAAAGAGAACATAAATCCTTGAGAGAGGGTACTTGTTTTTCACGGTCACCTGGTTTAGGCACTGATAGTCTACACAAAGTCTCATGCTCTCATTCGCCTTCCTGGTGATCAAAAGTAGGGCTTCACAAGGATAAACACTAGGCCGAATGAACCCCTTCCCTTGTAAGTCCTCCAGCAATACTCACAGCTCATGAAGCTCGGAAGGTGCCATCTGATATGCTGGTGTAGATATCAGTGTCATCCCAGGTTACAAGTCAATGTAAAATTCCACCTCTATTTAAAGGGGAATACCTGGAACATCATTAGGGAAGACATCCATGTACTGGTCCACCAAAAAAAGATAGCTCAGACTCTCCACATCAACCGCTCCGAGGGTAAGGCTAGAAAACCGATGAGTGATCGGCTGCACTCTCCTCCGGGTAAGTCCATCCTGTGCTGAAAAGGCTAAATTTTCACCGGTGAAGGTAAAACTAGTCCCATTCATGTAGACACACCACAAATTGCACCTAATACAGTCAATATGAGCATAAACTATAGATAACCAGTCCATACACATGATGACATTGTAAGGCCCCGATGCCGCTACTAGGACATCCCAGTTGAATCTCTCACCTCATAGAGTAAGCTCACACTGCTAGAACAAGTGTGTGATCATCAAATCCTCTCTCATATGAGTCTTTAGCCATAATAATCGAGCCAATGGCTACAATGGAATCTACGAGCTCCAAATGAGGGTCGGGGCAACAAAATAATGACTGGAACTTGTGTCTGTAAGTGCTGGAGATAAGGTGGAGTAGACAAAGATCATACCTTAAAACATCTCTAGAGCTCTATGGTCATAGGCCTCAGCTGCCTAGAGCTGAGATCGCCTGTATCCACCTGCTCCTTGGGGTTGGGGTGGACCACCTTGTGGTGGTGGCGGTAACACCTCGAATCGTCGCCCACCACCAGCTGCATGGCCAACTCCTCTACCACGTCTGCCTTCTCCGTACAAACCTCCTCGGTCGAACCATTGTCTCTGCCTAGGTGGTTCTTCGACCATCTGATGATCATTCGTATGATGGGTCGGCCAATTTTGAACCATGTGACCCTACCTGCCACATGCATAACACTTCCTGCTCCTTGCATGACTGGCTCTGTCTCGGGTGCCCCACAAAACCGACCCTGAAACATGTGGTCGTCCACCTGTAGTTCTAGTCCTCTTTGACTTATGAGACATCTTTTTGCTGCTAGATACATAAGACTCCACTATATGACACCCAGTGGTTGGTCTCGCTGCTGGTGACTGGTAAGTAAGAAAACACTCCACCAAAAGGGCTCTCTCTAACACCCCCTCCTGCATCAGGATGCTGAGGGAAATCATCGAAGCCCTGATCTCCCACCTGAGTCCCAGCTCAATGGTATAGGACCTGAATAATGGGTCCCTCCCCATATAAGTGAGGTAGCATGAGTGGTTGGTGAACCTCGCTGAGTACTGAGCCATAGTCATGCTGCCATGTTGTAGATGAAGAAGCTCTTTTATGTGCACTGCGTGAAGGGTCGCTAGGAAAAACTCTTCCATAAATACGCTCTCAATGTATGCCTAGAGAAATGTCACCTCATCATGAACCTAGAGCATCAAGATCCACCATCTGACTACTGCTTCCTGTAGAAGACTAGTGGCAAGGATCACCATGAGATCAGTTTGTGTCCCTACTGGTAAGAAGACTCTCACCACGGCCTCCAGCCAATCCTTAGTAGCCTGTGGGTCTGTCTCACCCCAGAACCTAGGTGGCCTATGGTGCGGGAACTCATGCAACGTGCTCAGGCGGCATGCATTATATACTGCTGGGGCTGGTGTAATCGGTGGACCAATGGGTAATGGTACCGTCGGTACCTCCATTGGTGCCTATATTGACAAAGGGACCTACACCTATGCCTTGTTACTCGGTGTACTATCATCGCATACAATACCTGGAACCCTGGATGGCTATTTACATGGAGGCATCCAGAAAAGAAACAGGTGCGTCATAGTCAATAAATAATACCTGGTGAGCTGACTCAAAAATATCAAAAAGAGAACTCTACGAAACACACACGTAATCAGTTTTTTCATGCATTGAGTTAGACATCTGAAGTCATGGTCCTGGTGTATAGATATGTCAGCCACTACACCAACACTGGATTCCCTAAACTAATAACCACACTCACTAAACTTAACATTATTGCTGTTAAAAAAATTATAGTCCAATTTTCCATGGTAGAACCGATTCCTTTAATAACAATTTGTCACAACTCGTCCCCTGGGGCCCATGTAATGACTACCCCAAGCCTGAATTCCATAGGCCATGGGCTGGTGACTAGTATCGAAAGGCTTGTTCCCTAAAAATGGGAAGGTATTGCCTTTATAACCTAAAAAATCACACAACTAAGCACAATGCATGATACCTGCAGAAAGTGAAACTACAAAGTAAACAAAGTGTGTATTGAAAGAAAAAGGGGCTAGAATAAAAGTCCAACTGAAAAGTACAAGTAAACTGAAAAGTACAGGAAAAACTAAAACAGCTTCAGTGGACACCCACCAAGGATCCTACCTGAAGGGTAGGTAAAACTCTCAAATGATCGTCCCTATGGTATTCCTCATATAATTTCCACCTCTGTGGTACCTCTAGTCCTAGTACCCCGACCCTCCGTCAGCATTGTTCGTCGTCTGCACAAGACTCAACAAGGTGCGGGCTTAGCCCATTCAGGGCTGAGTATAATGATACTCAATAGGGACCCCAAGACCCTAAATGGTCTCACAGAATCCACAAAGGATAAACCACAATGTACGGAAACAATAGTCAACCCTACTTAAGTATATGCCCATATATATATCTAAGTTATCAAGTACACACATCTCAATTATGAGGAAACACAAGGCCAAATCCAAAATTCCAAAGCTCAACTGTTCCATGGAGTAAATATTACCAAGAAGGTAACACCCCAAAGGTAAGTACCACAAATTTAAAGCTATAGAGAAGTATTTCACCAAGGTATCAACATGATGGTATGTACCAAAAAGGTATGGCTACATTGAATAATTCCAAAAAGGTATCACCACAAATTTAAGGACTTATCTCACACTAGGTATAACAAAGGTATGATAGTAAAGATAATTGGATGTAACTACTAAATCACTTTACTCTATTTAAAGGTAGACCCACGTAGGATCCTAGTACATTAGACCCACATAGTATACTAGAGTAGTCCCACGTGGATTCCTAGAGTGGATCCATATAGTATCCTCAAACACAAACCCAAGTAGGATCCTAAAGCACAGACCCACATAGGATCCCTTTCTCATGTTACAACCACCTACAGGGTTCCCGCACTATGAGTGCTTGATTCCAAGAGGGTCCTCCCCTCATTCCATAGGTTGATACACCAACTATCATGAATTCCCATGAATAAGTATCCCAAATGACCTCCATGTAATAGGGTTCTTAAAGAAATAGACGATGCGTCAATTGGAGGTTGGGTCTGTAAGTTATTGGCCTTTTAGTCCCGAAGGTCTGGTTGGATTCATGTTAAATCCAACCCAAAAATACCCAAAATTTATTCAAAAATCAAGTGGGTTACTCCAAAAGGAATGTATCGATCCAAAGTTTTTATCGCTGTAGATGGTTCGTCAAATGGACACTCGTAGATCAAGTTATGGCCAAAGGATTGGAAAGGTGTCGAAGCTGGTCCAGGTCCGGTCCGACCCGGCCTTCATTGACCCAACCCGGTTCGGTTCGACCCACCCTACTGGGTCTGCCCTGGCCCATTGAGTTCAGATGAGCCCAACGGCATGGCCCAGCCTGCTGGGTGGCCTACAAAGAGAAGCCCGCTGGGCGGCCCACGTTGGGTGGCCCGTGATGGGCATCCCATGTTGGGCGGCCCACGGTTGGCGGCCCGCACTAGCCTGCAGCTTGGTGGCCCCATGGTGGGGTCCACCCTAGTCACCACCCAAAGGGGGGGCGCCACCTAGGTACCCTGAATAGCCCTTCCATTTGGGATGGGGGGCCGATAGGCCGGCGCCACGTGGCACTGGCAGCTAGCACGCCAGACCCGGGGTCTCACTTGACTCCCTGGCAGGCCAGACGACCAACCCTCCTCCCTAGCACGGTCATGCACGACACCACCACTGGCGGTTGGCAGTGAGCCGGCTGCCCTCCCTTCACTGTCGCGGCCTCATGCTGTGACTCCTACACACCCGGCAGCATGGACGCGTGCCACCACCCCCTTTGCCTGATTGCTGCGGCTGACAAGCCGTGGACCTTCTCTAGTGGTGCGGTTGCTCCGCCACGATCATCACGGTTGGCGCCCGACTGCTGCTCCCAAGTCCCACTACTTCCAGTCGCTGGCACAGTCGCCGGTGATGTTCCTTGGGTCACCGGGTGTGCCCCAATGGCCCGATCTTTATTCTGAAGACTCCCACACTCATCTCGGGACGTCGCCATCAATTCTAGACCACCAAAATCTACATAGGTTGCAAGGGGGTTTGGATATTTTCATTTGGCCCTCACCCTCCACATTAGAATGGTAGCAAATGGAATAGTTGTTCTTGATTCAAGAAGAATGACAATAACATGGTAATGGGTAATTGAAACAACAATCCCTACCTCAATTTCTTGTTGGAAGTTTCACGAGATGAAGTTGGTGAAGGCAATGAGGGTGCTAATTATTTTCACTTCTGCAACATGCTTAAGAAGTATGGATCGTGCATCATCCTCTCTTTTAATTCCAATGTATGTTCTAAGTTGGAGAGGGCATTCTTCTTTTGGAGGAAAAGTTTGGTCAATGTTCTCCTGAATCTCTCCTTTGCCAACGATTTCCAACAAGGAAATGGGGAGACAACCTATTAAAAATAATTCAATAATTTAATTAAGGTTGGCACAATTAATTAATTGAAGTTGGAAAAATTAATCCTGGAGAGTGGAAAGGTTTTCCATCATTTAGTGGGGGTTGGGTGGTCCCCACCACCATGAATTCAGAATGGGAGATTTTCTAGCATAGGTGGTCCCCACCTTCATAATTCAAAAAGACAGGTTTCAAAAGAAAAATAAAGTGTTAATTATTTTATTTTATTTTCTTCCAGGAAAAACTGAAAACTATCTTCCACCCTCGACCTACTATGGTCGAGATGAAGGTCTCCTTAAGTGAATATAGGCTTTGTGAGTTCAGCGGTGCCCTCATGTTTCAATTCTGAACAACAGTTCAAAAGTCACAAAAAACCTCTCGCAGGTTTACTGAACGTACTTAAAAAGAGAAGAAATTCAATCCAGGCACATCAGCCCTCAGAATCACATGCCATCAATTTTCACAGAATCAAATATTTCCACATATATATTTTTTATTAAAATTACATGGAATTTGTTTTTCTTTACAAATTACTTGATCATGTTTGTTTAATATTTCATGATGTTGTGTTATCACAATAATACTAGTGATGATTCATTATCACTTAGCTTATAAACATCATTATATTAATGAAATGGATTCCATAATGTTCTATTAAATATTGGTTTTTTTCACTATTAGTATTTTAATTATTGCATTTTAGATGTTTTTATAACCTATTTTTTAGGTGGTACAACCGACCATGATTGTTTATTTTTAATGATATTAATTCCAAATTACTTTCATTATTATATAATATTAAATAATATTTTATTTATTCATTTCATTTATAATTATATATGAATATCTCTGAAAATAAATCCATGGAATAAGTGATGAAAAATTAATTACATTGTCCATGGAGATGGTGAACGAACCATAATATGGTTGATGTTGTAATATTAGAATATGTTAGAGGGAGAATAATAATGGATATTTAAAATATAATATATATATATATATATTATACTTATATCATTATATCATGGATTATATATATTTGGAGGAGCAATTAGAAGACTAAATCATTATAGAGTTTCATTGAGATGATTTACCTCTTCCTTTGGAGGTCGTCCTTTGATACACTACATGGGATTTATGAAATGTTCTTTTTGAAGAAAAAAACTCCAAAACATTAATTATATTGTTTTTAATGTTTTTATGTTGGGAATTGGAAATAGAATAATTGATAAGTGAATAGAAATTGTGTGGTATTTATAAGGGAAATAGATAGTTTTTTGAATAAAAGATTCATTAAATTGGTATGTTTCTCCTGGCAGGGAATTATACTTATTTTTCTAACTATATACATTAATATATGCATGATCTGCTAAACTAATTGTTTTATACAAAATCATTATACACTAAATTATGTATTACACGTATAATGTATATTTTTTTATTTTATAGTATTAAAAAATTAACTTTCTTATTTTAATATCTATGAAAATTACAAAAATATCAATAATTCCTAATTTCAAAGTGATGATTCCCAAAAATGGTATCTATTTTTACAAAATAATTCTTAAAATTATTATTTTATTCATTTATAAAAACAATTATATCTTTAAAAAATGAAAATTGTTAATTAATATAAATGTACACAGATTCGTACATTTTGATATATTATATTATTTTATCACAATTCATCACATAGACTAATGGTTATTTTACATTTTTAATGGTCCTATTTCTATTCTAATGGTCAAATCACAATTGTAACTATCATATTTTAAATTATAAAGAAAACATTAAAAATCATATGAATACCAAAAATTTATATCATTCTGTAATATCTATAATAACACTCAAGGAACATTTTTCATCATTTTTAAAATGATCATTATATTTCTCTAAATTTGTGAATATTTTTCATAATATTGTTCATCGGTGTGTTAATTATTGGAGACTATAATGTACTATAATTTCATATTTTAGTTTTTTTTATTTACATGTGCTTATTTTCCCATTATAATATTTTAATATCTATAAAGTATATTCATAATTAATATGTAATTTTATATTTTTATGAAATAATTGAATGATTGCCTCTTTTTTGTGTTAAATTTAATTTATTTATAGAAATTAATTTATTTACATGAACTAATATTAATTTTATATAAACATATAACTAAAAATATATTCAAAATTAATTCATTAATAAATATTGTAAATTAATTTCATTAAAAAATTTAATTCGTATAAAATTTATATGAGAAGATTAATGAATAATATCCCTAACAATATACATTAAAGTCTTGGATGTTACAATGGTTTTATTAAGTCAAATCCTATATTTATATCTGCTAATATTATAATATGAACACATTATAGATTGTATCATCCTTGAACACTTTTCTATTTTCAAAAAATGTCAATTGTCTCCCGATATGATCCTTTAAGGATGAATCCTTCTATTTATTAATATCTATTCATCATTATTATTTAATAAGATATTAATTAAACATATAGATGTTAGAACATAAATAAATAAATATTTCCCTAATAACATAGACCACCAAGTTGATATTCAACAGTAGTAGTGGCTCATCAGACTTTCTCACCTTGGGAATAGTCAATACTCAAATATAATAAAAATACTTACTATGTTATTAAAAAAATATCATGATCATTATAATATATAATAGAAATATCATCTCCCTTTGATGTAGAATAATATTCTAACAGTTTCACATTTATCACGTTCTCTTATTCTTTTATGAACCTCGAAACTATAGATTTTTAGTGGATGAAATTTGTTATCTTAGTTTTCTTATATACTCATCTATTCAAATCATTATAGAGTATTATTTATAAAAAATGTTTGATTACATGGTTAATATTTGCATATTCCTATTTTATGACTACAATTCAAGTAGAAATGCAATATTTAATATTTTAAACTAGATAAATATTTAATCATAAAAAATAATGAGGTAAAATAAATGATAGGGAAACCAGTATTCTAATTTAAAGATCTATAAATATTATTTTCTAACCCTCACAAATATCATCGATATTCTAATTTTATTCCTCCAAAAAATTAGCTTTAATTTCCATCACAAGATTTTCACATGTCTTTAATAGTATAATATTATGTAGAAATTAGTTTATGTTATGTGGCCTCTAAACTCATATATTAAAGATAAACATATTGTTAAACAAGATAAATTAAATTAAATAATATCATTATTGTTGTTTTTGGATGTAGAAGAAGAATATGGAAGATGACAATATATTAAAATTTATTTCAATTACTATTGTTCGAAACCAAGAGTGAGGATCTTTCACATAAAATTTATATTTAATTTAATAAATATTTTAATAAGTAAATACATGGGATTACGAAAATTCTTTGTTAATGAATGTTGATCATCTGAGAAAACCATTTCGTATTACCATTTTTGTTTTGTGAGGATCAAATGGTAGAATCATTCTAGTGGTGATCCACACAAGCTCCTACAATCTCTGAGCAAACCCACTCGATCTCTGGGTGCTAGAGCAATGAGTAGAATGTGTTGCATTGTTCGTTCTCAATCACTTGTTCTTTAGTTTGGAAGAAATATATCTTTCACTTCTCGTTATTGAGTGGAAGAGTGGAGGAGAAGTTGAAATAGAATTCAAGGCACACACCAATTCTCTATTCTCAATTTTTGGATGCTCTGTATAATATAAGTAACCATATATTTATAGAGTTAGGATTAAAGTAAAAATATTATTTAATTGAATACTATCCATTAAAAACATTCATTACCTTTAATAAACACCATGCCACATAATAATAATTATATTATTATTATTTTGTGGCACACACCAACATGTGCGATAAAAAATATCAAGTATCGGTCTTGTTAATTAATATTTGTCACTAAACCCTATATTGGTCCGTTCAAAGTCCTCGATCATTCATTGAACACCCGAATAAATATTTTATTCACATTCCGGTGAATAAATATTTATTTAATTTATGTGATCAATATAACATGAATAAAATGGTACCTTGGAGTTGAGAATAATATTTATTCCATTAATTAAACTCAAATAGAATTTAATTGTGTTCAATAGAAACAATTTTTGTATGAACCTCTTAGATTATTTCTCTTGGGTATTAGATGGGCATGTCCAAAGTCTAGTATTACTGTCTATAAATTCATCAAGGGACTCAAGAGAAATAACATAAACTCGCAATGTCAAAAACCACATACGAACACTCATTGTGCAATATATATTCCATTTTTCACAATATCTCATCATGTAAGTTTCATAACCACATCACCAACCAATATGATCAATATGTATTTCTTTTAATATCTAAAATAAACAAATCATTACACTATAACCATGCAATTTAATACGATAGTTATTTTCCAATCAAAGGGCCAAGATATCAGCCTCCATAAATATGGAAGGGAAAAATACTTCCCCAACTTATTCATTAATGACATGTCACTCATGACACACCCAATGTATCTAACTTCTCCATGAATAGTTATCATCATGGTTTATGACATACATCTTATAATATGAGTTGTAACATGAATTAGTAAAAAAAATTCAAGTATAAGGACCATAACACACGCTTGTAGACATGAATATCCAATGACACCAGAACATGTGTAATTCCAACTAGCAGTTCTGTTATCAAAATCTCCAATCCTGGAGATTACAATTGCAAACTTCATGAGAAGAATCCTCATCTTCTTATGAGTACTCACACCTAATATTCTATGAACTATTTTCCCTATCATAGTATGTTATCCAAATAAAGAACATTATTTGTGAAAATCATTACAGCATATCAACGTTCTCATCATAGCAGGGTACTACAATGACCTTATCAATGCGATATATAATATAGGACACTATTACATTTGAGTCAAGTATAACAAAAAAAATATGTAATAAGAATATTTATTAATATCTATTACATCGAATATCCATGCAATCAAAGGAAAAAAATTGGTCCTATAACACCAACCCCAAAAACCCACACTTAGACTATAGACAACTACCGACGACATTTATCCCACCAGACCTCACACGATAGTCTTGTTTCTGCTAATCCAAGGCTTTCTTCATGGGGTACTCCATGTTTTCTTTGGTGTAAATACTACCCATTGCCACTTCACCTAATTGAGAAAAATCTATCAAGGGATGATACACTTGAAGTATGTACTTCATCCACTGATATGACCTTGGGTATTTTTCAAGATCCACAAATATAGAATTACCACAATAGAGTGTGATAGGATCTTAAATACTAGTTACCACATCAGAATCATTGATGAATTTTCTCATCCATAATAATTACTTTGTTACCTCAGAGGCAACAATAAAATCATATTTTTTTGTTGAATCAGTAACCACAAACTTATTTAATCTTTTCCATCCCACAACACCTCTATTCAATGTGAAGTTATTTCCATTTTGTGACTTCATTTCTTCTTGATCAGTTTGGAAACTAGCAGGTACATATCCTATGATGGCTAGTTTATCTTATCTTCTATATACTAGGAATATATCCTTAGAACACCTCAGATAATTAAGTATAGTCCTGACTTCCATCCATTAGCAGTCACCTAGATCAACTTTCTATCTTATTACCACACCTAATGTGTAGTGAACATCTATCCTAGTACAAAACATAGAATACATGACTTACCCAAAATGAATGTTCGAAGTCTGAGATGCTTTATTTAATCCATAAGTGGATCATTATAACTATCATACCTTGTTGGCATCCTTTGGAGTGACAAACCATTTAGACTATTTAATATAGAAATTTTCCTCAAAGGTTCCAGCTAAGGAAGGATGTTTTGACATCCATTTTTCAAATATTATAATCATACAAATATATAATGGAATGTATAATTCAAATGGATTTCAGTATTTAAAATGGTGAAAAGGTTTCATCATAGTTAATGACTTCATACTGTTTAATCCCTTTTGTAACCCATAACACATTATATGTACAGACTTGTCCTTTTATTTCCATTTTCTTTTTAAATACCCATTTTCAAACAATGGGATTTATATCAAATATTTGGTCTACCAAAATCATGAATTGGTTTCAGTAGTTGGGATCAATTTCATAAATGATGGATTTCTGCCACTTGGAAATATATGTTTCACTTACCACTTTCTTGTAGGTTTTATGATCATTATTATAAACTAATAATGAGTCACCATCCTCAATGACTAGAAAACTATACTGTTCTAGTTTTGAAACCTCGATAGTTCTCTTACCTAGTAATTGTGTCTTTATAATAATTTCTTCTGCCACGAGAGTTTATCGAATTTGATCCCAAGCTAACTATTGTGTATCTTGATCCTAGACTTCATCGAATTCCATCTCGCTCCCACTAACTCTTTTGGAGAAAAGATCCTTTTCAAAAAAATGTGAGACGTCTATCAACGAAATCCTTTTTGTCTAAATTATTATATATGTAACATCCCTTTGTTTTGTTTAGATATCCAATAAAGATGCACTTTGGGCCACATGTCTATGTTTTTTTCTTGAATAAGCCATAATAATTGCTTTGAAACCCCACACATGTAACAAAGACAATACATGTTTCTTTCCATTTTATAATTGGTGTAGTGTAACGTATGTTGCTTTAGTAATAACTAAATTTAGTAAATATAATATAGTTTGTAATTAATGTCCACAAAAGGATAATTTAAGACTCACATGACACATCATTGATCTCACCATGTAAAATAAGGTTTAGTTCCCCACTACACTTACACTATTCTACTAAGGCATATAAGGATTGAGTTGAGATAAAATCTCAAACACCCATAGATAATCAATTTAGTATTGATTAAGATATTCTCTACCATGTTCTAAGTGACATTTCATAATATTATTACCAATATGGTTCTCAAATTCATTATTGTATCCTTTAATTTGTTAAAATAATACAACTTATACTTCATTATGTAGGCATATCCATCTCTACTAAAATAATTAGTAATGGTTT
This sequence comes from Viscum album, assembly GCA_963277665.1. Taxonomy (NCBI): domain Eukaryota; kingdom Viridiplantae; phylum Streptophyta; class Magnoliopsida; order Santalales; family Viscaceae; genus Viscum; species Viscum album. Next base: position 233,404,571 of record OY728119.1, read on the forward strand.
TGATTTATGAGTACCCACTCCTTGATTTAATAGGAAATGGTCTAAACAGATCAATTTAAACCAATTCAAGAGTCTCTTTATCCATTTAGACATTCCAATTAAATGAGGATTTTCTAATATTTCCTTATAATAATTTGTGACATACACCAAGTGGTTTTAGTTCAAAAGAATCTAAATACCCATATTCATGTAATTTATTCAACCAATTTTTATTTACATGACCTAGCCAGTGATGCCAAATTTGGGTGTTGTGTGATTCATGTGATGTTACATCATTCTCAACTTCCATTATTTGTTTTATGTAATCCAAAAAATGACGACCATCATTTACATGTGAATTACCTCAATAAATTCTATATTTATAAAATAATAAACATTTATTCTTAAATTTGAAAATAAATCCATCAATATCAAGTCTGGTTATATAAATAATGTTTTTTGTAACTGAAGGAAAATATTAAAAATTCTATAAAACCAAGATCATTCTAGTTGGAAACATGAGTAGGTAGTCCCTGCTAGCTACATTAGAAAGTTTAGATTATTGGATGCTCAAAGATCTAAATCTCCTCCATCAATCATTTTGGATATACTCTATTCTTATATTTGAATACATATATGACAACTGAATGCTATATTTAAACCCCAATTTGTATAAATAGATAAATTTCACTCAACAAAAAATTTACCTGAAGGATCACGTTGCTTCTTTGGTTGGGTGAAAATTTTCTTCTAATGGACTATCTTATCACAAGTGAAACAAACATCATCGTGTCCCCTTACTTTTCCCTCGATCTTCCTCTTCTTGGAAGGGTGTAAAGAAGATTTGGGATTAATTTTCTTTATTTTTCCTTTATATCTGTTCACCATAATAACATAAGGGTTTCATTCTTTGTATCCTTATCTACAAGGTGAAGAATAGTAGGAATATTTGATAGAGGCTTCTCAATGTTATTCATATTAATAATCACAACAAAACATTAGAATATATGAGGGTGTGCTACTAGAATGAGGTCGGGGCCTAGTTTTTCAGGGTTATTAAAACCTAGAACCTCTAAGTGATCAATGTATCCAATGATATTAACTACATGAGGCCTAGTTTGGGTACCCTCTCTCATGTTTCTCTAAACAAGTGACTTGGAAATCTATAACCATTCATGTATATCTCACTCCAAGTAAAGACCATGATGGTTCTCAATCAAGATATACAAATCCTAATTTTATTGATACTTCCTTACCTCAATATAAATTGATTAAAGTATAAAAAATTGACCATTAACCATGTTTCTCAAATATTTTCCATAGACAACGAATTCTTCATCACTCACCTCTTTAGTAGAGAGATCTGGCATTTAGGATTCTATCATGTAAGATTTCCATTCATGGTGTAGCACAACCGAAAGGCATTTAAACCACTCCTAAGAGTTACTACAAGTTAGGTGATTATCTTTATCCAATATTGATTATAGGGATAGTATGGATGATGAAGTTTTCATTTTATTCTAAAATTAAAAATTATTGATTATTAGTACTTTTCTGGATAAAAAAATAAGTTATGTTAAATTATTTAAATGTTTTTATTTATTTATTTATTAAATATCCCACTATTTTATCAAGTATCAACATATCTCACTATTGAAGTCATATTTTATAGTAACATTAACATTCTATTGGAAAGAAACCCATTACTTTTATTAATGATCTGGACTTTGGATATGAAGACCATAATAAAGTAATTAGGTTGGAATTCTTTCCAACTGTGGACATGAAGCTCCAGGATCTGTGGATTGGATTCCCTTATCCTAAAATCCAGACGTGGATTTCCTCAATACTTGCATCCTAATTTTTATTGAACATACTTTGGTCATTAAATATAAAAAAATTTCAGTTAAGTCAACCCTAAACACTCTAAGAACTCCTTAGTAAAAGTAAGTTTCCAGAATTTTTTCATGTACTACACTTAGTTATATGGTTCCATTCCCTATCATGTAATGCAATGATTAGTCTAAATTAAAATTTAATTGAGGTATTTTAATTTATTATACCCAAATTTTAATATTTTTTATCCTCTACACATCATGGTAATATTATGTTGATGTTTCTTAATTAATTAACCATGTTGAATAAAACATTTACACATAATTAATTTATTTAATTTCTGTCATTGAACATTAATCAATTTATTTATGTGATCACGGAATTACATCTATAATATAAATTATTTCAAAGATAGAAATAAATAATTCATTAAATGACCCATTAATGATATTTATAAAATGGTAGATTTGATGAGAAAACGTTAAATCAATCTTTTACCTAGGGGAAATAACTCCTATTTTCGATCTTGACATGAGTACCAATATTCCACCTGTCCATCTGTGTATCACCTGAGTTGGCATCATTATGGTTTCATCTTTAACAACCTCCATGTTCCATATGATGTTCTAATAATTACATATATTTATTACTCACACGTATGTTAGGTGAAAAAAGGATTGGTTAAAGGAGTTTATATATATATCCTTGGAAATATAGGTCCTACATAATAATAGAGGGATGGATAATTCACAAACCATCATTTAATTTAGTATTATATAATTTCAAATTCATGAAATAAATTAAATTAAAATATCCAACACAAACACAGGTCGAGGTGAAGCTCATGAACAGTTATACATGTAATGAATGCACAAAAGGAAATGGCTAGAATTCATTTATTTATTCTTTATTTTATTATTTAAGATAAACTCGGCAGAATTAATTAATTTATAATTAAATTAATCTATCCCCTTTCATCATAATTATTATCCAATCTTATTTGAAGATATCCCCATTAATGAAATTTGTGTAAAATAATTGGTAGAACCAATAATGACATATTAATTTCAATAAATCAATTGACCGTTTAAAATTAATTAAAACCATTTTTAAATTATCAAATAGAAAATGGTGTTCCAATAAATAAAATACGTTTTTAATGCTGAAATTTATAAAATTTAATGTAATTTTAATTTTTCCATTAATGGGAGGATACACGGCATGTACATAAAACCACATTATTTGTACCTCAATTGTAGTATATCCATGTCACATTCCAAGGGCTTTAGCATGTTATCTTGTTCAGACTACATGGTGCATACATGCAATCTACACACCCTGTATTTGTTTTCCATGTTTCAGGTTGGCCTGATCAAAATGTGGTGTGAAATAAAATCCACATATGTAATTAATTTTTAGACTCATCTAGATACAATGGTCATGGGTATAGGTTTTGTTGTCTGGCCAAACACCATGTAACCTAATTTTACTGTACAATGATTTGACACATCTCAATGGTATCATCAATCATTATTCATTTATTAATAAAACTTTTAGAAAATGAAAAATAGAACGACCATGGTTAATATGTCGATAACATGTTAATTAAAAATAGATTAAATAATGAATAAGATGAAATGAAAATATAACCCCAATTACACATAGATAAAAAATAAAATAAATAGTTATAAATTAAATCATGACTGCTCGGATACCACTTGTTAGTTTTGCGGACACAAAAAGTGTGTAGAGGTGGGAGATATATTAAAATTTATTTTAACAATCATTTCCTGAATCCAAGAGAAATAATCTTACAAATAAAATTTATAATTAATTATTTAACGTTTGAAGAAATAAATACCCAGGCCTAGGTAATTTCTTCATTGGTGGATATTTATCATCCAAAAAGAACCTTGTGGATTACCTTTGTCGCACTATGTGGATCCAAGGATAGAATCTCTCTTGCGGTGATCCACACATGCTCTTATGATCTTTGAACAACACCATTGGGTCTTCGTGTGCCAGTGCGGTGACTTGAATGCCTTGAATTTTTCATTATATACTTCTCATTCTTCAGTCTTGAAGAATCCTATCTTTCACTTTTTGTTCTTGAGAGGGATAGATAAGGAGGAGTTGAGAGAGAATTCATTATGCACAACAATTCCCTGTTCTCATTTTTTGTATACTCTACACAATAGGTATAACCATCTATTTATAGAGTTAGGATTTAAGATAAAGTAATATTTAATTTCATATCGAATATTAAATAAAAATTATTACCTTTAATAAATCCCATGCCAAATAATAATAATTTTATTATTATTATTTTTGTGTGTGTGCCAAATTGTGAAATAAGAACTATTATGTAATAATATTATTAATTAATATTTGTCACCAGACTCAGTCTAGGTCCATTCTAACATCTATATCATTTATTTGACAATCGAATAAATATTTTATTCACTATCTATTGAATAAATATTTATTTAAATATTCAATAAAATAAATATTTTATTCACATAACAATGATTAAATATTTTTTACTTTATTCGATCAATATAACTTGAATATAATTATTCCTACAACTTGAGAATAATATTTATTCCATTAATGAAACTCAAATATAATTTAATAGAGATCAATGGAAACATATAGAGTGTGACCCTCTAGTATTATTTCTAATTGAAATTTATCAAGCATTCCTAACATCCATGATAACTATTTAGAAATGGGTTAAGGCATCAAAGGGAAAGAACATAAAGTATCAATGTCGACAAGCATATATGAACACTCACTATGTAATATAATATCCATTTTATAATATCTCATCCCGAAGGTTTGATAACTATATCTCCAAACTATATGATTGATATGTCTTTCTTTGATTATATGAAATAAACAAATCATTACACCATGCCCATAAAATATAACACGATGGTTATACTTCTATCAAAGGGAAGAGATATCATCTTCCATCAAGAAGGAAGGGACAAATCCTTCCTCAGATATTCATTAATGACATGTCACTCATGACACACCAAACATATGAAACTTCTCCATGAATTGTTATCATCATGGTTTATGAAGTACATCTGAGTACATGAGTTGTAACATACATTAATAATAATCTTAAAATCTAAGGACTATCAGACACTCTCATAGATAAGAATATCCGATGACACCAAAACATATAGAATTTCTATAGCTGGGTTTGTTCTCATAATCTCCCATCTTAGATACTGCCAAGTGAGAACATCATGAGAAGATTCCTCAAATTCTTATGAGTACTCACACCTAAAAGTATGTGTACTTTTTGTCCCATAATACTATGTTATCCAACCAAAAAATATTATTTGAGAATATTTTCATAGAACATCAAGGTTCTTATCATAGTGGGGAGCTGCTATATACTTATCAATACGACGTATACTAGAGGATATTATTTCATTACATTAATTAAGAATAAAAAAATATTTAATAAGAAGTTTTATTAATATTCAACACATTGAATATTCTTGTAATCAACATTCAAATAGTTGGTCCTCAGACACCAACTCTAGCAATTATAACCCTAAAATTAATTTTACATGATCTCTATTGTTTTTATACATGAGGTCCATATGATTCTTATATATACTTTAATATCGTGATGTTACTCATATAAATATTCTAGATCCATGGACTTGTTATTATGTACATGTAGTTGATTGGAGTTAAACTGTTAAATCCCCAGGAATGAACATTCATGTATTAGAGTTAATTGTATCTAGAATGGTGATTTATTGAGTTAATTATATGAGGAATCTAGAGTAATATTTTATATCCACTGAATTATTTAATTTAATAAAATATAGCTATTTCAGAATTCTTGAAAAAAGTTTCCCCACACATAAAAGCATTTACAAACTTCTTCAGCCACAATAACTCAATTTAGCCACCTCAGATCATCTAAAATAACAATAGGACAACATAAAATCATCATAATATATAAAAAAAGTATTCTCAAAAAAATCCTAAAAGAGTCATATGACTACATCAATGTTATTTACACTACATCATAGAATTTCATAGCTTAATAGTAATTAAATATCCTCAATAGTCATTCTTTAATTAATTTTCATTTAATTCATCACCTTTCTCAAATAAATATGAACATAGTACCTGAAGTACATCACCCATGTGTGTAAATCTAGATTTTAAATTATCCTTCATGATAAATTACATTGGGAAATTTTCTCATAAGAATTTATAGCTATATTCATTCTCCCTGAATAAAATAGTATCTCATCATGCTCTCTCTAATATATCTTTAATATTCGTAATCGAAAAGTAAAGTATTTTTAGGTCCATGAATTATAAAACTATTCAAACTACTCAATATGAAAATCTAATTCTGGGCCAACATTCATCAGAATATCTTTAGTTTCCAAGTTATAGGATCTCACTTAAACTCATCATCCTCCAACTCATCAAATCTACACTATAATAATATGTAATTAGAAAAAAAAATTAGTATACCATTCATCAATTAACTCATTTTTATATATGAAATGGGTAATTGGTTGTATTTTAGTCATTAATTTTTCTTTTTTTAATGGGTTCTTCATCTTCTCTTGGTATATATTGACATTATGACTTATTGACCACCATTACAACACTGTTATTAAAAAATCCAATGAAAGATTCATTCCCAAATTTATATAAAGACCCCATAAATTATTTTAAGACAATATTCAATAATATCACTGTTTATTATACTTATCAGAACATTATATAAACAATGATACAACTTTTTAGTAATCAATTAAAAAAATCTATTTCATATTGAGGAATACTCAATAAATAAAAAATCGGAGAATTAATTTCTATTATTTGTTCTCAAAACCCATTTATTCATCAATTTATAACAACTTTTTATGTGTATATGTTAACTAATTTATCCACCATTAGTTATAAATGAATTAATTAAATATACAGTTTGGAAAATTCAACACCCATTCTTAAATATTATATTTTTATCACATTCAAGAATTTTAGACTTTAATGAAACATATATGTTTTTTGTAATCTTCTCAAATCATACTACTCAAAAAAGGAAGAAAATAACAATTCTTCATCGAGTTATGTTTCCTTTCCAAATGAAATCCATAAATAATTTTATAATTTGTCTTTAATAACTGATTATATTTGATATAAATACTTCCATAATTAAAATATTTCTATTCCTATATTATTTTCATAACATCTCAGTACTTTAATTTAATACATCACCTTTAATTAACATGTAATAAAAAAACTAAATAAAAATATGTATGTTACTCTTATACACCCTATTTTGAGAAAAAATGTTAATAGATTCTTCACAATCTAGAAAATTATTTATTTAATCAACAATTTTGAGATAACTCTACATTATTATTATAGTAATTTTCAGTAAATAACCTCCTTAGATAGTATGTATTTCTTTCATTTTATTCATCCATATATATATATATATTTGAAACTCCTATTTTCAAATTAGAAATCATAACACTTGAATTCCTTTGTTGATGATTCATTTTCATCAACATAACCTCCTGTGTTTGTAAAATTTTCATGTATAAATTATAAATGTATACAATATGCATATATCTTCCTAACATATTATAAATAATCCATAAATAAAAATATTTTGGAATAGTCCTTTTAAATTCAAATTCAAATTCAATGCCATTGATTTCTTACTTTGTAATAATCATTTTTTCACTACTGTATTTATTCTATTAATGTTTTCTCCAAATTACTTCCATTAACATTGTCACTCACACCATATTCTAAATATTATTTGATTTATTGTTTTACCCCATAGTAGGAAAAACACATATTTTTTATTGGTGTATTATCATATAAATCCTTCATGAGTTTATCTTTTCCAATATTTTCCTTTAATAATTACCCTAAGGTAAAATCAAACCACTTATACCTTGATTATTTATCATTAATTATGGTCTTATTTCTTCCCTAACCTATGAATAATGTTTGGTTAATCAAAAATAGAATTACTATCCATATCAACCACTTTTATTAAAAAATTTATACAACTATTAATAGATTTCATGTCCACTTTAAGAAAACATATTCATAAAATTTCTCTTCTCCATACTCTATCTCAACTTGATATTATTATATTTCATTTCATATTTTCTCAATATTGATATATTCATTTTATTTATTCTTTGAATTGAAATATTATTCTAAAAAATAGTGTCCTTGTTTTTAATAATCTATATTCGACAAAATTATACCTCAAATCATTATTTTTTTAAACAAAAAATATTTACGTTTAGTAGTTTATTATTTTAAATAAAAAACCCTTCAATTTATCATCATTTGGGGAACCAATTTTTTTATTTTTCTCAAATCCATTTTTATCGTACTCATAGGATTATAATTACTTTTTTAAACCCATATCCCTCCAAAATATAATTCATATCTTAATGATTATGTAAACATATATGATAAGACAATTATAACACATTTTACCACACTTTTCATTGAGCCTATAGTGGATATATCATTTTACAATTAGAATCCCTTATTATGAATTGATTAAGTTCATTAAGTATTAAAACCCATATCAATAACCATGATGGATACAACTATTTTGTTATATTTTTGTAATTATTAATCATGATATATATCCTAATTTAATATTTTTAATTTAAAATCAAGTATCATCATGTTTTGAAAATGTTTCTCAACTCCAACTGGATTTATTTTATCTTCACAATCTCTTATAATCATTATCATAAGTGTTTTATGATCTTGAAGATTTTTTATTAATCATTGATTATATAATAAATAATCTACAACTATGTATTATTGATTGTGATTGTGGATTTTTGAGTTTTTTCCAATGACTGGATTCCCATTAATATCGTTATAATTGTATCAAATTTAATATCAATTTATTTTTAAAATTAATCTTCATTTTAGGAGGATTATAATTTATTAAATAATTAATATTTTTATTAACATTAATTTATTAGATAAGATTGTTTATTTCTTAATGGAAATGTGTATAGCTACCTAAAAATTCCCCTAAAAGAACACAAGGTCGTAAAAAAACTATACTAGTGAGTACTAGGTCACATATCTCCACTGGAATATGAGGGATGTTACTGGTGTTAATTATTGGTTATAAAAATAATGAAATAAAATATAGAGTTTAAACATGTGTGATGATAGGAATTTAATAAAAATAAAAATAATCATTTATATTAATTGATTTGTAATGTTTTAGACCTTCCTGGATTATTATGTTGTGAGGAATAGGAGTTAGAAGTGGTGAGATGACATTGGATGAAGGAGAGAATTATTAGAGATGATATTTTATATTGAATGTGGAAGTTCATGGCATGAATATTGGTGTCATTGTGTGAAATGTTTCAAAAAAAATTCCTATATATTTCACAGTTAGTTATCATGTTGCATAAGGGTGGATTATAGAAAAAGTTTTTCATGTTAGTGGTAGAGGTTTTCTAATTGGGTGATTCATGGCGCACCTATGTATGTTACGACATGAGGGACTAAATATTGAATTTAATGGTTTAATGATGGTTTGGATGACAAAATGATATCATATATAATATTTTATTAAATATAGGACTACTTTTGTGGGATTTTATTTTAGTTGATGTCATAGTCTCGTGGTGTGGGTTATGGCATGATCTTGTACTTTGGTCGAGTTTTAGAATTTTGAGATTCTAAGGATTCACACCGTGAATTTTAGATCATTGGAGGATATTTAATTTCACATCTAAACTATGAATAATCACTCAATTAGGAGAAATTATTTAGGCAATCACAACAAAGAGATGTATTATCCCACTATGAATACGTGTTTCTCCATCTATTTGTATACTTGGAAGCCTTGATGATATATCTCAAAATAAAACATTTCCTCCTAAATTTTCAATGAATTGAGGCGAAGTTCTAGAGTATCTTTAGCCTATTTTATGGGTTTTCTTCCTTGGATTCATAGGACTGATAAATTATAATCTCTAGTGATTTTTCATATCTTTTCCCCTAGGTTCCATCTCCATTTTTCGTTCAAGGAAATTATGAAAATAATTTTAGTTGTCAAATCATCTGGGTTTGTATTTTGGAATATTGATACTATTTTTGAATGAGTTGTTGAGGATCCCTCAATATAGTTTTTCTTGGTGATCAACTATTCCTCATGTTGTTCTTATACAATGATTATCAATTCTTCAAATTGATGCAAGGGGATTGAATAAAACTCCCTTTCTTTATGTGAATTATGGGATTAACATGTTTTTTTTCTATGGGTAAGGAGTATGGATTTACCTAATAAGGATAATGAACTAGAACTAATGAAATTTATGAGGATGGGGATATCACATATGTTTAATTTCTTTAGTGATATTTCTTTTGATTTTTTTATTGATGTTGTTATTTTTGGATTCATCATTGTTTTTTTCGATCCCTATCAATTGATGTTGTTATTTTCACCCCTTTCTTAAAATACCAATCATGTAAAGATATTAATTGAACCAATTTTGTAAAATTCTAATACTAAATGTTTTTTATTGAAACTAAATAGGTTTTTTTTGTAGTTTTTTTCAATCAAATTGGTTGTTTTTTTAATTTTATTATGTGGCCTTTTTTTGAAATTGTATCAGTTGGGATTATATGTGGCATTAGGGTGACATTGGATAACTTGTGTTGGTTAGTTGGGAAGTGTTGGTTGTCTTAATTAAGTTCATAAACATTACTGATAATGTTTTTGGAAATTGGGATTTGTCGATTGGAATGAATTTGAAAGAAAGGTTGTGTTGGTAGGATTTTGTTGGGTTGAAAGGTATCATTGACTGTCTTGTGTTAGGAAGTGAGGTTGTGTATGTTGAAATGTGCTAGGCAGTGGGGTGACTATTTGTTAAAGTGGGATGTGTTTGTAAGTAGGGAAATAATTTTGTGGCATGTTATAGTTATGGACATTATTTGTCATTGGTAATTATGCAGGTTTGGTTCATATATTCTTAGGAAGCAATAGAATACGGTGGTAATAATAACATGAAATTTAAGCTTGGGTGGAATTGACTGAGAAGATAAAAATGAGAAAATGGTGCATGAATAAATGTTGGTATTGAAAAATATGTCAGTATTTAAATATTGATGTAAATGTCTAAATAAATGTGATTTGATGAAAAAAATATAAAATCTAGAATTGGTGTTCTATTATGACTAAGAGAACTTTAGAAATGATTATTCTAGATATTTTTGGGATGGTTAGAGGTGATGTATATGGTAGTAGTGGCTATTGGCAGTAGTGGTAGAATAGAGTTTATGTTGGATGGTGACAACATAATACTGATGTAAACTGTTTAGGTTGATCTTATGTTTATATATATATATAATTGTATTTTCCTTTTGATTCATACATGCACCTCACTAATGTTGGATATCATTACCAACTCCCAAATGTTTCAGGTTTCAAGTCCTTACCCCAATATCTAGGTTAGTGAGTAAATATGGATGACAACACCTAATTCCCCATTCATCCTTCTACGTTTAGTATGATGGATTGGTTATGTGAATGTGATGAAGTTAAATGGTGGGGGTCATCTAGGGTAGGATGATGACATGAGGTTGATATCATTCATGTTCATGATACCATACTACATTGGATATGTGGTACACAATCAACATATTGTATGTGGATGATGGTTGTGGACCTAGATGTGAATATAAGGATATTGAATATTCCCATCCAGGATGTTATACCCTATGAGGGTTGGGATATATCAGGATGTGGGATTACCCTTATCATAATTGGATGTATATGTTTGTTATCTGGTTAATAGATGCAAAAAGGGATTGGGAGATCAGGATGTTTTATGTTGGGTTGTTATAAAGGAAACTTAAAATGAAGGTCATTGTAAGGTAATGTGGAATATTCTTCATGATACTATTTTACTATATTTAATGTGATATTTGGTGTGTGTTCCATAGTAAGGATGTGTTATAGTTTACATGAAAGGTTCTTTTTGGTTATGTAGTTGGTTCACTGATGCATTAGTAAACACTTAACATAATTTCACAAGAGGTGCCGAGTATGATCTTACTGAGTATACATTTTATTCTCACCCCAATAAAAAATATTTTTAGGTTTCTAAGGTGAGTTTAGTGACAGATATGGACATTTATTTCTCATAGCTGAAGGTTAGTCATGGAGTCGCTAGCTAGTGAATTTATTAGTATTTTTTTAGATTTTTTTGATAAAATATATTTGAAAGGTTCATACATTGTGGTATTATTATTGGATTATCCAATTATGATTCATAGTTCTGATTGAATATTTGAATTATGTAATCCTACAACATATTATAGAAATTCATCCGATTTTCATTTTTTATACCCTTGGCGCTAGTCGCTAAATTGGGGATTCTTAGTACTGGGCCTTTGGGGTAACTCTCATCACAAATTTAGCCCCGACATGTGTTTCAAATGGGGATAGGTCATGATAGTTTTTTATTATTGATTTTGGTTGAGAGTTAGGAGGGATATTGGAGGTAGAAAATACTGATGATTTCATTGGTTTGATAAGGAAACAATACTAGTCTAACCATGTGTGATGATAAAATTGGGACCAACTAAGACCTCAGTGATTACTGACCCTTTTTGATCCAATGAAAAAAATTAATATTATTTATCACCCAAGGTGACATAATTATCATTTTGGGGAAGATACTAAGGAATTAAAATTTCATCATACTGTTTTTAAAGTTGTGTTTGAATTTTTGTGATTTTGGTAAAGTTAAAATGAGTCCAAATGAAATAAATTTGATTAGATAATTTTTTTCAAATGGGATTAAGAGTTTGGTTCCTTGTTTTTAGAGATGATTTATAGATATCTCCCAAACATAATTCAAATTAGTGAGGTCTAGTAGGATGAAATGGTCAACCATAGGAGGGTTGACCCAACTAAGGGGAATGGGGATTTTAGGAAGGTGATGTGTGAGATTCAGGATTAGGTATTTCAGAAGTATAAGGGGAGCATATCTGATATTGAAAATGATCATTGTTTAGAGGAATAATTAGATCAGATATTTTTTAATCTAATATAGGATGATTATTGGGTTTCATTGTTTGTTAGTCTGATATGGGGACCATCACGATAGTGGTGTATTTTGTATCTTAGGGAAAGGATGGAAGAATGTGTTTATTGTGATGATTTTATGTGTTATTTTCATGAGGCCTTTTTGTTTTCTATGATATAGGGAACTAAGTTTGTATAAGAATTGGATGGGATTTATAGACCTTATTAGTTTTTCCCTTGAATTTTTTCTAAATGAGGAGTCCATATCTCAATGTTTGGAGGAGGTATTGTTCCTGGTGATTCAATATACACTCACCCATTTTATGTTTTCCATGTATTTTGAGATGTAGAATAATGTTGATATCATTTAGAGGATTTTATTCTCATCCAATACAAAATCAAGAGGGGATCTATCCCGGTCAATGAGGAGTAGGGTTTTTGGACATGGATTATAGATGTCAGGGTAGTTGAGGTTCGGCCTGGCTGGGTGCCAGCATTGATAGTTTTCCCTCCCATTTCATTGGGTCTTGTAGTTTCTATGCACTAGTAAAGTTATTTTCCCTTGTTATATTTTTCTACAGAGGTTTTTTTATCAGCAGTCTCAGTGTTTGACTATTCATGGGGCTCAGTATGATGGAGGAGGATTAATTCATCGTCATCCAAGCAGTATGAGTTTCCTTAGAGGTCCTCTTAGTAGTATGGATAACTAGATTTTCTTCCTTCAAGACAGTATGGGGTTGTTAGAGGAAAACCTCATGACTTCTCCTATCCTTAATAACATTGGGCTAACATGGACATGGAGGTGTCTGTTAGTGGAGATGGAGTGGAGACAGATGTGAAAAACGTTATATTATGGATATGAAAGTACTAGTGGGGACATAGGCCATCTAAGGTACAATTTATTTATGTTTTATAGTAGTTTATACTTTTTTGATTTAGGGGGTTCACACTTCTTTGTCACTCCCATCATAATTCATGCCTTGGAAATTGAGGTGTAGGGGTCTCTAGTGCCCTGGGTATTTATTACACTAGTTGGAGGTCAGATGATTATACATGATGGGTGTGGGGGTTTTGAGCTGTTGATGGAGAGATATCAGTCATTTGATTATTTCCTTCTACATAAAATAAATTTATATGATTTTATTATGTTAATTTACTGGTTGTATTCAATGAGGATGTTGTAAGCGGAGTACCCTTGAGTCGTGGAGGAGATTTTGAATGTTTTTCCACAAAAGGATGTGGATTTACCCCCCTCAAGTCAATATCAAGTTCGATATAGGGTTATTGTAGGGTGATTCTAAATTTTTTATTTCACCTTATCAGATTGAACATTCATAACTAATGGACCTAAGTATTTTGATCTATGATTTGATGAATAAGGGTTCAATACAGCCTATGGAATCACTTTGGGGTTCCCCATTATTGTTCTCCATGAATTAGGATAGTGGTTTGAGGTTGTTTTTATTAAATGAGAGGTTAAATTAGGAGATATTCAATAAACTTTACCCTCTCCCAAGGACGGAATATTTCATATACTCGTTGAGGGTAGATAGCTCATTTTTAAAGATTAACATGTAGTCTAGATATCATCAGTTGAGGGTGAAAGAGGAGGATATACCAAAGACCTATTTCAAGGTGATAATGGGAAGTTCATGTTCATGGTTATGTCATTAGATGTAAGGAATAACCCATATATTTTTGTGGGACTCATTAAATACATGTCCAGTGATTTACTAGATCAATTTTTGGGTATGTTCATTGAAGACATACTCTTGTACTCAAGGTCAAAGGAGGGGCCTGTTTAGTACATTAACCATGTTTTGTGATTTCATAAACAACATTATCTTAATGGTAATATTTAAAAGTCTATGTTTTTTATGTAGGTGGTGCATTTAATTGGTTATGTGGTCCCTTAGTAGGGAGTAGTAGTCGATCAATCGAAGATTGTGGCTATTTTTTCTTGGATATCCATCATGAATGTTGCAGTGGTCCATAGTTTCCTTTATTTCACTCGATAATATTAGAGGTGTGTGTATTAACATGGTATACAACTCAATTGAAATCACTATCCTAAAAGGACATGGATTTTTTTTGAATGGATCATTTTCAGGGGACATTTAGTTACCCGAAGGAGAAGTTGATCGGTGCTGCATCCTTCAACTTCTCAAGGAAAGAGTGAAATTTGATGTATATTTTGATTCTTCTAATCTCATTATGGGTTGTATCTTGATTAAACAAAGGTTAGTGATCTCATATGGGTCTAGGAAGTTTCATCTCCATGATTTTATCTATTCCACCCATGGTCTTAGGATAGCATAAATAGTTTTTCTCAAAAGTTATTGTGACATTATTACATGAGTAAGGGTTTTTTTGTCTTTAAAGATCATAAGATACTGATGTATATTTTCTCAAAGTGTGAATTGAATATGAAATAGTGGTGGTTTATATATTATATTCCAGACTGGGACATTAATACCCTTTACACTATAGGGAAATGGAACTTTGCTGCTGATGTACTGAATAAGAAGCAACAAAGAGATGTTATTTGAGTGTCTGAAGATGCTTGGAGGGTGTTGGAGGATCATGCAACGATGTATATTGATGAAAAGGAGGTTTATGGTATATATTATCTATTCCAAATAATAGTTCAATCATTCTTTATGCCATGGGTGGACGATTCTTAGTGGAGATACATTGATGTAGAGGTTATGGGGGATCAGGTCATCCATGGTGATTCTCAAGAGGTATGGTCTGAGGATGAAACATATCAGATGAAATTTCAGGATACATTTATTTATATATCAAAAATAGTGATGAATATATCTAGAAGGTCCATATTTTGGAAGTGGAAGTGCATTATAGTATCTCTAAGATGTATCATACTTTTAACGGTCAAATTTGTGGGTCAACAAATAGTGGTCAATGGAAGAGTTTGTGTTGTAGTCTTTTATTTTATAGCATGTTAAGGGAAATAATCTTGTTTTATGCTATTTTTTATATCCATTGAATATCTTCAAGTGAAAATGAGAGGAAATATCAATGGATTTAAACTCAAGTATTCCATTATATGAAGGAAAATATGATTCTATATGGGAGATCATGGATCAATTAACAAAGTCAGCTAACTTCTTAGCCATCTAAGAGTGGTGTTTTATGGAAGTTCTAGTGAGGTAGTATGTGGATGAGGTGTTGAATCCTCACGAGGTACAAGGTACCATCATTTCTACTTATGGTCATTGTTTTAAAACATTGGTCTAAGGAATATTGTAGCATGATTTTTCTCCAATTTTTACCTTAAAACTACCTTCAATCATTAAATGAATGGAAATATAGAAAATACCATCTAGATACTAGATGATATATTGACTTATTTTATCTTTTTTTAGTTGATCTAGTATAATTGTATCCCTTTGGTTGGGTCTCCCTATAACAACAACTCCAAAAATTCTAATGGTATGGATCCATTCGATGAGTTATATGGGCATCCTTTTTGTTTTTCTAGGTTTTGGAATATGGTTTAAGAGTCAATAATATTGGGAATAAATGTAGTGTAAAGAATGACACAACAAATTTAGATAGTTTAATAATGGTTGGATGGGATATATGACTCTCATAATTTATATGATAATCAAAGGAAGCAGTCATTAGGTTTATAGTTTGGTGATCATGTATTCCAAAGGGTTACCTATCATCATGGATATCAGAATTTTGGATAGAAGAGTAAGATAAATAAAAGGTTTTTAGTCCTTTTGAGGGTTTTTAGAGTGTTGGTGAGGTGGAATATCATTTGGAAAATACCCCATAGATGGATTAGGTTTATAACATGTTCATTGTTTCGCATACTCACTTGTATTTTCATAATGAATCCCACATCATTGATTAGGGAAAGTTTGATATGGAGGATAATGTGAAATTTATGGAGTAGCTGTTTGAGATTTAGGATCCTTTATAGAAGGTGTTGTTTGGGTGAGTTATTCCTTTGGAGTGTATTCTATATATCCATGGTTATATAGAGGAGAGTACATGGGAATAAGATCCCCATATTCATTTTCAGTGTCCTAAATTATTTTGATCTTTGATTAACTTAATTGATGAGATGTTTGTCAAGGTATTGAATTAAATGTATGTATTATCTATTGTTTTTTATTTAGTTTCTTCCTTTCTCACCATTAATATTTTAACTGGTGACATCAACTCATTTGAGTGGTATACATCATGTAATTTTTGGTTAGTAGTGAATGCATTTTCCCATTATTGGACTTGATTTTTATTATGGAGGATTAAAAGTTTTGGAGGAATATAATGTAACATCCAAAACCTTATCATCTTTCTAATTTGTGAAATTTGGGAGTTTGTGGTGTTAGTGGATTTTGGGGGAAAGAGAGAGTTATAAGAGATGAGATTTTATCTAGAAGGGGGTAGGACATGGAATGACAAATATTGTATTGGTTTGAAGGGTCTATAGTAGTAGGCATGCACTTATGCATCTCTTTATTATAGAAAATAGAAGTGGTTCGTAGTGTGAGGTGTTCTAGGTAGTAGTGTAGGTTTTTTACTGGTGTAATTAATGGATTTACAATATAATTAATATTTCAAGGGACTCATGAATGAATATGAGGATTTTTTATGGTGTGACTCAAAATGTGCTTTCAGCTTTTGTAGAATGAAGATATCATCACCAATTTTGGGTGCTTCTATTCCATTTTATTTCATGTCATGGTGGTGCGGGTCATAGACTGGCCCATTAAATTAATTTATTTTTATAAATTCATGATTTATGGGATTCATTACCTGAATTTCATAACTTTTAAGAATATTTATCTATTTTGGTGTGATCAAGAATTTTTACGCCATTATGAGAAGGATTTGAGGCAATCGAAGCATAGAGATGTATAATAGCCACATGAATGGGATTTTTATAGCTAGGTATAAATATTTACGTCCTATCTATTTCATTCTAAGCCCATAATTATCTCTCTAAATACATGTGATACCTCAATATCACTTTCATGTGTGTCTATTGTTGTATGGGTTAGTCCCTTGAGATAGAGGTGTTTTGGGCTAAAAAATTTGAAAATTTGAGACTTTTCTAGGTCTCATGGTAAAAACATTTATAACCTTATTATGAAGATATCAATAAATTTTAGAAAAGGTTATATATATACTTATTTCATGGTTTGGTAAATCATGTGGTTAAACCATGAGTCCCACTCCAAATGGGTTTTTTAGATTTTTGAATTCTTTTTAATTGGGTTTTCTTCCATTTCACTCCCCACACTGCACCAGTGGACTAAGAAACCTCTCCCAACCATTTTCCTTCCTCTCGAAGCTCTATAAGGTGGATCTAGGATATTTACATGGTGATTCATCACATATATTGAATTTTTAGGGTTATATTCTCCATCCTATTGTATTTTATTACATTTTTCTCCACTCTTTATACATGGGGAGATGATTTATATAGATCTGGTTATTCAATAATTGGGGTTTTAGTGGTTGTTAGCCCAATTTTTTACCCAATTGAATGGTTTTCATCGAAGGATATACGATTCCACCACAAGAAGTAGTGTTTCTATTTCATTATTTTTTTGTTTACGAGTTCCATGAATGCTTAGATTTTTAAATTCATGTTTAATCTAGATAATTATGATGTCGGTTATCTAGGGATTGATTTTTAATTTTTTTCCATAACTTCACATGGTTTTAGTGTGGATAAATGTCTATAATTTAATTATTAAATGGAAATTTTATGTAAATTGCTATTTCAAGCATTTCAATTATTTGATGAAATTATGAATATAGTTTTCTCTAAGAAAATCATTTTTTCATGGAGTTTTAATCCCAGTTTGTTTATAAAAGTGGGTTTTCCATTTTTATTTAAGGGGCTTCACACTTTCAAAGTGTTGGTATTGTATTATTCAATTATTTAGATATTCTGTGAGTTTTTATGGCTATGTTTTAGTGTTAATTTTTATTTCCCTTGTATTTCTGTATTGTTTTGAAATAGTTTTATTAAAGTATTTACAAATATATATACTATAAGTGATAAATGAAATGCCCAACTAGAACTTTGTGAAGTGATCTTTAATTGGTTGGTTAGTTATTCCATTATTGATCCCCATTGCTTTTTTTGATATTTTTTATGTATATCCATGTGATTTAAAGTTGAATTATGTTTCCTGGGGTGCTTATTGGTTGGGGTCTTGATAAGGGAAATGTGGGAGGTGGAATGTATGTGATTGTCATATTAACCATTGGTCATTGATGTTTTTATTGGATTATATTTGTTCTAAAACTGAACCACCTACAATAGTAATTCTATGAAATAACCTATATTACTAAGTGGTAATTTAGGGTATGTATCTAATATATTTGAGATAATTTACTAGGTTGTGACCCCAAGTTTTATATAATTCTTAGCTTATGGGTGTCACAGATGAGACTAGTTTAGTGTGATTCAGTTGACCAGATGTGTGACCATTAACATATCGAATGTTAGTCACATTTTTACATGTTTTAATTTTCCCATTATTCCCTAAATTTTTGAATTTTTATATTTATTATATGTTATTCCTTGAATTATTTTTTCAACATGTGTTTCTTATCACTTGGATGGAATTTATTTTTGGTATTGATTCTCTTGTAATTTAGTATTGATAGTAACTTATATTGTTTCATCTTTTTATTTTAATTATTAATGTATTTTTATTCCTCTATTTTAATTATAGTTTATTTTCATTCATTAAAAACATTTGAGTTTGGTGTGTCAAAGGTTCTAAAGGAAAAATGTTCAAATTGCTATCAAAGTGCTAGTATTTATTAGAAATTCCACTGAAATGTTTTAAACCATGTAAGGATTTGTTTTAAAAATCAATGATTCAAATAGAAAGGTATGGATTGACCTTGTTATTTAAGAGTTTCATTTTTATATATAGATAATTTTTTTTGTTGAATTTATTTTTATAAAAATATTTATTATATGTTTTATAAATTTTGTTCTTTGAGAAAGTGCAGTTTCAATATTTTTTATTTCTATATCATGAGAATGAAATGAAAACCAATTTTTTATATTATTTTAAAATAATAAATTAGGTTTATTTTATAAAAGTAATGAAATAATGGTATCCTACTATCCCTGGGATCACACCCAGCTCACTCACAATGGTTGTTATGTAGTCTTTGAGTATTGTTTTAGATTGTTTTGGTCTTGGATTTCAGGTTAATTCGCTTCCATTTTCCTTAGGAAGTGGATTATTGTTGGAATTGTTGAGGTGTCTGTAAATACACATGGATATAGTGTTTATTCCTTTGGTTTCATGAAACTAGTTGTGTTGGGAATGTTTTATCCTCTTTGTCCTCCTGTTCTACTTCTTTTAGTTTCATCTAGTAGTTTCATAACCATGTATTTAATGGGTTTTTATTCTAATTTTATTATTTTTTATTTGTATATATATTATTGTTAAATGTTTTGATATTTAGGTTTATGGTTTGTACATATTTATTTTTCCAATAAATATAACACATGGATACTACATGTCGGGTTTCTAGTTGGGACTGACTGCATTTGTTTGAATTCATAAGGTTGAAACCATCCCCAATGGTTATGTTTGTTACCATTAATGTTTATTGTCATCCTAAGGGGGATTTGGGATTCTAATTGGGTAAGTGATTGTTTGACTCAGATGTTTGTTTATATGAAGGCCAAGGACAGTTCTCTATAAATAAAATCAAGTTCCATGGTTTTAAGAAAGGGGCGTAGGTTTTTGAGATTCGATTTCTTGTTTTTTTGGGTTTATAGTAGACAAGATATAGATTAATTAGAACTCAATAAATATGTTTTGTTAAGGACATAACCAACTATTCCTCATATTATATTTATATATTACATGCGTGTTTATGTGTTTTATTTTGAGTTTGGGTTTTATAGTTGGATATTTTTTAGGCATTTTGATGCATGTTTCTTCTACTCCGAGTTATAGGGAGATTTAATGAGATGTACTAGAAAAATATAAATTCCACAGTGAAGTTGGAAGGAATTAGTAGGGAAAAAAGAAAAATTTCATAGTTTTTTAAACCATTCATAGGTCGTAATTACCATTCTGGATAACTTTCAAGGGCACTCACATGGTTGGTGTATGGTTTAAAAATGGAATTGCCAAACCATGCATCATAGAGAATGTTTGGGATTTTTTTATTTTCACCCATTTGATGCTTTTGAGATCTTACTTAATTTATGGTGTTTATTATGTGTGTTTGAAAATAATTTATTAGATAATAACATTTTTTTAATAATTTTTTAATGAAATTTCAAATTATTATTGATTTGGATTATTGGAAAAGAAATGTTGGGTGCGTGGTATGAATTAATTCCAAATTATCTGAATAAAGATTTGAAAGGGGTTTTATGACCCTGATTTATTTAATTCAACATGTTTTTATCTTATTTGTGCTTTCGAGGAGGTTTTTTAATTTTTATTTGTTGGTTTGTGATTATTCTCATTTTTTTGAAATCTAAAATTGTTATATTAACTATTTTTTTTGTGATATTTTAAAACGTAACCCCAAAAAAAACTGGAATGTCATGAATGAAATTACTAAGGTTGTTATCCTACTGTAATAAGAGTTTTCTTTCTCATCTATGAGTCTTCCTAGACTCATGATAAAGTGTATTACAATGTTCTCTTCAACTCATAGATTATGCATGAGATTATTCAAACTAGTTTCATTCTATATTTTATGGTTATTGATTATAGTATGAAGTGATTTAGTGGCCAGATAAGGTAAAAGATATTTTCAACTTGTTATAAACTCTTGAATCTCCTTGAGTGGGGTTAATATTTTCCTTATTTAAAGGATTAAGATAGGATTGGCGGAATAATTCTATTGACTCCCAACCATTTCAGTCTCTGTCTTGTGGATATTTCAATTCCACTATAATTTAGGTGTTTTATCTTGATAAAGTGAGAGTTTAGAAGGTGATTATGTTTTTCAGTACACTCCATGGTGATCAGTTAGTGAAAGAATATGTTAAATGTTTTATATGATTATTTAATTTATCTATAGAGTTGTATAAGTAAGATTTAAATATGGTGTGGTTATTTTCTAGTTCCCTTCATCTGGATCTTTTTTCATAAGCATTTCAATCTATTCTGACTAACTATATATAAGTGGTTTATAAGGCCACCATTAGTGAGGACTTTTTTGTAGGAGAAAAATGAAAGGAGGTACAAAAACTTGATTTGGATCAATTAAGGATCATCTGACTAATGATAATGATAATAAGGAATTTTATGGTGAGGATAATCCCCATCCCCAACTTACCACTAATTTTTCAGTAAACAAGAGACAATTAGTGTGTTTTCAGTGGGGTATGTATGGGTATTTAAATACCTCTTATACATCAGCTCAAAAAACCCATCATCTTTTTGGATGTCATGGTAGAATTTAGAGTATTTATAAGATAGTCATTAATTAAAAGAAGAAGAATAATTCTTGTGTCTCTCTTGAATATGGATATTAGTCTATTAAGTCACGTCTATTATAGAGTTGTATGTTGAGAATTGTTCTGGGGGAGCATCTTCTTTGTAATATTAATTTTGTTAGAACATATCCCATCTTTTTTGTTCCCAACTCATTTATATATATAGTGGATGAAATTTATTTTGACCCTATTATTTATATTTTGATATGTGAATACCTCTTTAATTCTTTTTTTGTGTTGTCTTATATTCATGCTATGTACCATGTGTTCAGATTTGTTTGATAGATGAAATTGGGATGCATTGGAGTGAGGTTATGATAATGAGCATAAGATGTTGTTTTCTTGTTAAAATGTGAGAGATACTGGGTAAATTTTTTTATTAGGATGGGAAAGAGTGGGTGTTTCATGATTTTAGATCTGATTTATCCTCTATAAAGTTTTTTTACTCTTGTATAGAAGCATTCCATTCCATATTTAGGCCTTTGAATCATGGGGTGTACCTATTGTTTCATAGAGTGTGTTTTCTTGGTGATCGTGCCCAGTGAGATTTTGGTTGTTCTAGAGGATGTTCTATTTTTTGGAATCATTAACTAGTTGTAATGGTTAGGGAAATCCTATCTCATTGGTGGTGATTGTCTTTATGGGGGAGCTTATCTAATGTTTAACCATTATATAGAAACTCCAAATCATGGGGATATATATGCCAGGTCCCTATGGGTTTTCCCCTTCATATAGAGTGACACATTTGGATTAATTTGGTAGGGATGTGGTGTTGTTTCTATCAAGTTATATTATATGTTCAATGTGAGGTGTTTATATATTTTCTTGTGATATATTTTTGGATTTTGGAGGCTCTTAGTAGTAGTGAAAGATATCTTGATCTTCCCGATTTCAACGAAGTCTGTATGAGTGGTTATCCCAACATAATATTTTGATTTATCTTCACTTTTAGTTACTTATGAGTCTAAATATTTGGTATATTTGTGTTTTATTACTTTGTGAGTTCCAAATTATTCATTAGTGGTTATCCTACGGAATGGTATTTGCATGTCCTGTATCCTTTTTTGAGGATTGAGATGTTTATTAGTGATCAATTCCTTGTTATAGGGAATGTAGCCTTGGAATTATTTTTTATCCGAAGTAGTTGATGTATTTAGGGGAATAAAGTAGCATGGTGGGTATAATTGTGGCACCCCAATATAAATTTCACATGTGGGTATTTTTTGCATGGCTGGGACCCTCAAGTTAGAGGTGTTTTGGGCTGGGAAAAAGTGAAAATTTCGGATTTTTTATAGGATTCTTGGTTTAGCTACACTATTAAATACTAAGCAACCTAATTGTGCATCAAACAATATTTTTTAATTTTGGTGATATGTAGTGTTACTGAATAGTTTGGTAAACTGCGTGACCCATTCAAAAAGGGTTACATTTTTCGTTTTTTATTCTTATATGTATTTTCCTCTACTTGGTTCCACATTTCGAACCATCTGACTAAGATTCATCTCCCATCCTTTTATCATCTTCTTCAAGCCCACTATGGTATAATTTTTATGGTTTCATGGTGATTATTCACCTGGATTAGAAGGTAAGGGTTTCATTCTTTTTATTGGATTCAATTCCTTTTACACCATTATATCTAAATCAAGTGGACATGGATTGTCTATTTTCATACCATATGTTGTTTGAAATTTTTTGTTTTTTATAGGTATTATAATCCCTATTTTGAGACAGAATATGGTGGTTTTCATCAAAATTGTTATTATTAAAATATTTGAGGTAGGTTTTCACATTTATTTGTATTTTATTTAAGAGATCCAGAGATTATTATATTTATAAATTCATTTTTTATATAGATAAATTTTATGTGTGATATCTAGGGTTGGATTATCAATGTTTTCCATAACTTCACATAGTTTTCATGTGTCTTAATGGGTGAGATTCATGATTAAATGGAACTTTGAAGTAATTTAGTATCTGATGCATTATATATATTTGATAAAATTTTTATGATTGATTTCTCTAAGAAAAACATTATTTTATTGTTTTTAAATCCTGATTTGATTTTAAAAGTAGGGTTTCCATTTAGTTTTAGGGTTTTTTCATTTTTTTAATAGGGGTGGTGTGGTCTTATAAAATAAAATGGGTGTTCCTTTGAGTTTTTATAGTTGTGTTTCAGTATTTATTATTATTTACAAGTGATTTATTTTTGGTTTACAAATAATTTTACAATGGGATTTTCAAATATATATACTATAAGTGATATGTAAAAATATCTATTGGCACTTTGTGAAGTGATTATTGATTGATTGGTTTGTTGGGACCTTTTTGAGACACATTTTATTTATTGATAATGTTTATGTATGTCAATGTGATTTATTTTTGAATTGAAACTTAATATGCTCTTATAGGTTGGATATCTTGCTAAGGAAAATATGGTTGTAGGAAAATATGTGATTGTGGTATTAGTCTTTGAGATTTTTTTTATTAGGTAATTTTTTTGGAAATTGGATAACCTTATTTATTAATTAGAAGAGGGATCCTAGGTTAATAAATAAAAAATTAGGGGATGTAACAAAGCTAGATAAGATTAAAAACTAGCTAGTATCCTCTATCTATATATAATACATGGATATATAGTGTCACTGATGAGACTAGTTTAGAGTGACTTGGTTGATGGGATGTGTGATGGTTGACCTTTTAGTAGTTGGACCTCCCTATCATCTCTTATACTATTCTTATTAGTCCCATAATAATTACATCATGATATGTATTCTATTTTATTCCTTTTATTATTTATTAGAATTTGATTTTCTTATTGCTTAGATCGACTTGAAATGATGTATTGATCCTATTGTAATTTAGCTTTGATATTGTCTTGTATTGTTCCATATATTTATTAGAAATAACTATTCCTTTATATACCCTTATTTTCATTTTATTTTATCCTCTTTCCTTTCTAAAATTTTAATTGGGTTTGTTAAATCATTAAATGAAATGGGGGAATTTTTTTCAATGTGCTAGTCTTTATTAAAAATTATTTGGAAATGTTTTAAACCATGTGAGGGTTTGTCTTAAAAATCGAGGTTTCAAATGGAAAGAATTTTCTTGACCAAATAATTTTAATGTTTTATGTTATAAAGATATATGAATGGTTTTTGATTTGTATTTTTTTGGAAAAAAGTCTTTATTACATTTTTTATATATTGTTTCCATTATGAAAGAGATGGTTTTATATATTGTTTATTCCTATCTCATGAGAGGAAAATTATTCCATATTTGTTTATATTATTTTCAAACTAGAATTTTTGGTTAATTTTATTAAAGGAATGAAATGAAATCATGCTTGTACCCGATTGGCCTTTGGCACACACCCTACATACTCATGTTTCTAGTTATGTAGTAATCATGTCATGTGTAGGATTCCCCAAGTCTAAACTTTTAGGTTTGATTCAGTTCTATTTTCCTTGGGAAGAGTATGGTTGTTGGGACTATGACGGAGACTCATGAGTCACATACACATGGTGGTTAGTACATTGGTTTCATAGAACATTTTGGCTTGGGTTATGGTCAATCCTCTTCATGATCATGTTCCACTTTTTTCAGTTTCATTTTTTATTTTTATAACCTTATATTAACTCATAATTTATTCGAAAAAATTCTATCATTTATTATTTTTTCAACATTTTCCCATGTTTGTTTGTCTATGTTTATAGTTTCTAATTATTTATAATTTCATTGAATCCAACACTTTGATACCTCATCTCGGGTTGTTGTTTGGGACCTATTCATCATGTTTGTATTCATGAGAGAAAAACCATACTCAATAGTTATGTGTTTTTCCCTTGAAACTTCTCATCAGTATGGGGGGATCACAGACACAGATTAGGTTAATGGAGGGTGATCTTGGATGTTAGTTCAGATGGAGGAATGGGTTAGATGACTACATTATTGGTGGTCTTGGGTGTATTTCTTGGGTATCATGATCAAATTCAATAATTTTTCATCCATGGATTCATAGGATCAAGAATTCCCCATATACTGTATGTTTTCCCTTATTGTACACCTAGTTCATTTACAGTCTTTTATTCTGGAACATTGTGCTGGTGGTTTTGGGGGTAAAATATTCTAGTTTTGAGTTTTGTATAATAAATATTATTTCACCTAAGGTTATTGAGGTTCCCTCAAGATATTTTTGTTTGGTGATTATCGATTCTTCAAATTCAGCCCATTCAATGATTTTGAAGCTTATGGATGAGGTATGGGATTTGAGATATATCCTTATTTCATGTGAATTTTTGGATTAGTTTTTTTTTATATCTGGAAAAAGATTATAGATTATCCTATTAAATATAATGAATTGTACCTAGTAAAACTGACACTAAATGGGGGAAATGTATGATCGTAGTTTCTTTTAATGATATTTATTATAATGTTTATTATTGTTTCTATTATTATTGAAATTTTCATTCCTTTTTCAGCCATTTGTGTCGATTTTTTGGATGTACAATATTTCATAAGTGGATAATCAGGTATATGTGGTTATTGAACATTTTGAATGGAAATAAAATACTAGAATGATGTTTCTTGTTAGGAATGAGGTTGTTATAGTGGTTATGTCTATAATTGTTTTATTGCTATGTTTTCATGGAATTTGTTGTCCATTGTTGTGGATATGATTTTGTTGATTTGTGGGGATGCATTTATTTTCTTTTGTTATGATGTAGTAAAATATTCATATTCTAGGTCGGGTTCTATGGCATTGGTTTTCTTATGTTGGGATTTAATCTTCCATTAGTTGGCTTGTTTTAGTTAGTATATCTGAATTAGTTGGATTATTTTGGGTAGAACGATTAGGTTGGTTAGATTCTCTTGGTAAAAAGGGTTGACTTGGTTTGAATGTGTTAGGAATTATGACTTGTTTGGGTTGAATTTATTGGTCAGCAGGGATGTGATTGGTTGGTGTGGGATGTATTGGTAATTGAGGATACAATAGGGTGGAATGTGATAGTTATGTCGATTTCTAGTCATTTTTTATTGTATAGGGTTGTTTTGTGGTTTCCAAAGTAGCCATGAAATGTTGTTCTATTATTTACTAGTAATTTAATTTGGGATATAAATGACTAGGTAAGAACCTAAAATGAGATAATGAATTGTGAATAAATGTTGTAAATGGATGAATTTTGTTAGTCATCAAATATATAATTAAATGTCTAAATGAACATAATTAATTTTTAATATATAAAATATTGAATTTGTGAGATGGAATGACTAACAGAACCTTGAAAGTGATTTTAGTGGCTGTTTTTTATGGGATGGTTGGTGGTGATATATATGGAAGTTGTGGAAGAAAGTGGTGATGGTAGAATGGTGTTGATGATGGATAGTGATGATGCAGTACTAATATATACCCTTTAGGATGGAAACGTTTTTGGATATACATATATATATTTATTTTCATTGTGATTTATATACACACCATACCCTTATTGTAAATCCTAATAGTGCCCAAATATTTTGGGTTTTGGGTGTTTTCCCCAATATCAAGGTTGGTGAGGACAAATGATTGGAAACCCCCTGTTCCCCACCCTGGCATCTAGGTGTGGTATAATGTATTGGTTATGTGTATATAATGATGACACATAGCGAGGTGACATAAGAAAGGAAGAGGAATGAGGTTGATTTGCGTCATTTTTGTGTTACCCTACTATTCTAGATATATGGAATATATTTGATATATGGTATATGGATGTTGGTTTTGGAAATGGATATTTATATTTGGATATTTTTCGATGACATCATGAGACTATGGTCCCTATAAGAGGTTGGTATTGGCACATCCAACCCACATCAGACACGACAAGATATGTTTTTATGTGGTTGATGGATGAAAAAGGGATAAATATCTTATGAAATATGATGTTGGGGCATTGGAGTGGAAAATCAGTGGAGAGTTGGTTGTCTGGTACCTTTAATAATTCTTTTTAATACTTTTTTACAACATTTGGATCAATATTTGGTGACTATTATATGGTGATTTCGAGGGAATGATAACC
Organism: Viscum album; assembly: GCA_963277665.1. NCBI lineage: Eukaryota > Viridiplantae > Streptophyta > Magnoliopsida > Santalales > Viscaceae > Viscum > Viscum album. The sequence goes on from OY728119.1 coordinate 233,433,021, forward strand.
CGATATTTTCTTTTTGGTTATTTTATTTTTTCATTGATGAATTAGTATTCCCTTATCATATTTTCATAATAGGTCTTGAGTATGATCCTTCTGAGTATACGTTTTATTCTTTCCCCTATATATGTAAAATATTTTCTAAGTCTCCAAGGAATGTTTGTTGAGAGAGATGGATAGTGTTATATCATAGAAGAAGGTTGTTCATGTATTTACTGCCAATGTATTTTATTGGTAATTTATTGGATTTTTTATTTGTTTTACAAATATATACATTGTGGAATTGTTATGGGTATGGTTAATTTAGGATTCATGGTATTTATTTCTATTTTTATTATGTACTCCTATGATATATGGTTGTAATGCATCTCATTTTAATGTTATATATCCTCAGTGATAGAATCCATACTCGGCCCGATGATAGGCAGGCTTTAGGGTTCAATATAATCATTAATGAAGGCATAGGATGGGTTCCCAGTGTGGGATGGTCATGAAATGATAACCTAGAACATTCACCTCTACTCAAGTGGTAAAATAGTGTATTGGATAATTGGAAATGAATTAAAACATAATATTTCTTCATAATTATCATCCCACCATTATGATCATAAACCCTTGACTATGAGATTCCTTTTTTAGTGAATTTTTATTTATCTTTAATGGTTTTATAGGTCCATTAGAAAATCTGAACTTTCCTAACCAAGGGAAATGATTTCTCAGTTCCATATTATTGTTCGCACATTATTCCCCATAGTATGGGTGCTCATCATGGGTTTGTTAGGCCCTCTATAGTGTGGTTTTCAATCACACATGTGAGCTGATTTCACTCCAAACACTCCATTCACTAAAGAGATACATGTTTTGTATATGGTGATTAGTATTGGTTCAATTCTATATTTACCCCAAACATCAAAGGACCTTACATAGCTATAATTGTACATATACACAAGTTAGAGTATGAACATTCACCCTTGATACATAACCAAGATTCCCAAGGTAACATTTAACTATCTCAATATGCACTTTTAAATATAGAAAAATAACTAATAAAAATACCCATGGTTGATTTGAAAAAGATTTTTTTTAACATGAGGAAAAGTAGATTCTTTGAGTAGGGGGTGATTCAAGGTTTGTATCTCCTTTATAAATGACTATTTTAATTTTATTCTTTGATCATTATTTGGAGAAATCTTATCCATAAAATGTGATACAATGAGATAAATCATTAAAATAGAGGAACATGAAATTTTATATGCTTCCCCCAAATATGGATAATCTAAGGAGCATGAAACAATGTTGTGTCCGGAAACTGAAACACTAAGAACACTAATTCCTCAGTACAATTTAGAATATCCATGATAACTCCATGGTTTAAAATTCTCTAAAAAATAGAAAAAATCACTACTCTAACACAGCAAAATATACCATTTTAAATGTGGGTATTTGTTTCTTTATCTTCATGAAAAAAAGTGATTTTAAACTAGAGCGATGTATCAATTCTACTCCAAATTAATACATTGATGAATTCCGTGAATCTTTAGTACGAATAACACATAAATTTCATTCTATAATTTATAGTAGTATTCTAAAATTTATCTTTTCACTATATGTATCTCTATTACTATATGATATCCACAAACATAATAATTATGTTTAAAAGATAATACAATCTCTTTTATCTCATATAATCCCAAAATCATCCATCTGGATAGATCATTACTCCACCTTTGGTAAGTGGGGAAAATTATGAAAAAAATAATCTCATGTAAACTAAGATAGGGTCTCCCATAAAATTATTTGATTTCCCTATTGAAATATAGGGAATTTAAATTTTTTAGGCCTACAGACACGATATCTTCTTAAACTTTATATCACTATCATGGAACTACTTCATTAAATACTCTAAATTTTAATCTCAACAAATATACATCCTGACATACCTCATTAAATTGTTTAAAATATATAATTTAATTTTTACAGACTGTGTCATCAAAATATGTCTCTACTATAATTATTAGATCTATTATTATCTTGTGAACCACAATGCGACTTAACCATTCATGGTGTGTTCACCAACACTCCAGATACATAAACAATTTCATATTGAGAATTCAAAGGGTACCTCATACACTATTATTTAAACACATTCAAAGTTTAAGATCCATTGAAATCCCACTCAACCACTTTCCAGATAAGCCAAATACATCAGGATGATACCACTACATTTCCTTCAAAGGATAATTGAAATGAACATATGTACACTCCACACCTTCACAATAAATATCACATATACCGAAGGAATTTATATTATTTTCAACCAAATATAAATTTCATGGTATAATGAGGGAATACATGGTCTAAACATAGAATAAAAAAATAGCTTAAAAAACCTACGATTATATATCAATATAATCCAACCCATGAATACATCCTAAAAATATTGGCTCCTCTTCCTTAGTCGGGTCTCAGCAAAACTAGAGGTGACATGTCCTGAATGTTAATTATTTTCAAATAAAAATGTACAAAATCACATCTGTGGAATCAAATATTGTTACATTCTATATTAATTACACTTACATATACAATACTTTTTATACCATTTTCCCTTCCCATGAAACACCTTTCAAGTCGTGACATAACATAACTCATCATAACATAACTTTGGAAGGATGAAAATCTGTAATGCTTAAACAACTACTTAATACTTAATCACAAAAATGTAAACTTTATTGGAAGTCTTAAAATTTATTTTCAATATCCATTTCAATAACCCTGTCAACCAACTCATCCCCAAAAATTCTTTTATGGATTTATGCAATCAATCATCCCCATTGGGATTATTGAAAACCCATCCAACACACCAAATAATATTAAACATCATCACATCTAAAACCATTATAAATTATTAAATATATGAATTAAATCAATCTGCATTTAGATAATTCAACAGTGATTCAAAAATCACCATCTCTGTCCCCCAAATGATCTATTATCATCATGAGATACAAAAGTCAAATGAAACATTTCTCGTGAAAACACTTTTTTAAATTATATGTTCAACAACACTCTTATAAGAAAATCCACATGAAAATCCATTAACATGATCTCCCCCTTCCAAAAAAATAAGCATAGGATTTATCCCCCATTATTAAGAGGATTGAACACTCTCAACCTCTATAATCACAGATAAAATCTCCCATGTAACAGATAGAAAACTTCCCCCCCTTTTTCAATGATCCCAAGGTGAAAAAGTTCTGAATTTTAAAAAAAATATTTAAAATAAAAATCACCCTATTTATGAGTGTTTACAGACCTTTCTATAAATAGAAAATACCAAAGGAAATTAGGATCTCATTCTCCAAACCATCTATTTGGATGGAGACAGTAGGAATTTAAGAGCTAAATGGTGCTTCTAAAATATATCATTATGTAGTTCCTTTATAATGTTATCTTTAATCTCATTATATGGTATCAAAAACTCCAATATTACCAACCCTTGTTTAACTATCTCTTTGATGTAATGATTCTTTATCTCAGTATTTTTTTATAATCTTATAAAATATTTTATCAATGATTAATAAAAATTGAGTTATCATATATAATATAAATAGGATATTTCACATAAACTAAAAAATCATCAAGTGTTTTCTCTATCCATAGTGGTTTTGGGAATTTATGAGTCTCCATAATGTATTTTTCCTCTAAATTGCAAATGATGAATCTACCATTATTCTTATTTAACATAGAAATAAAAAAAATATTCAAGATATAATGATTCACATTATGTTAACATATGAATATAAATATATGTATCATATTCCACATCATTTTATCCTAATATTTCCTATAATGATATCCTATTATAAAATAAGTTTAAATAGTTCATACCTTTTGTGTCTTAGAAAATTTATTCCACTTCTTGCACGTGGATTTACTGGGATAATTTTGGTAAAATGTGGGTTAACATATGTAAAACATAATGTACAATCTTATTATTATGATTTATAATAGGCTTCAGAGGATTACCCTATACTATAAAACATTGATATTTTTTCCACCATCATCTATTAAAAACATCATCTTGGTAGCCACCTGTGTTTTCATTGAACTATAGTATTCTTTCAAAAACCATTTGAGGTTATCTTTAACATATTTTTGTTGAGAAATAAATGTTTTATCCCTTTATTTTGTTACAAATAATCTAGGGTAAAATTATAAATACCTGAACATTGAAATTTTAAACTCAAATCACAAATATTGGGAAAATTTCATTCATTTTTCAACATCCCAGCCTCTAAAAATTATTTCATCCACATTTAGGAGCACCAATATTCTATAATAATTCTACTTATTGATGTATATCTTATGATATACTTCTACTAGTTGGAGTCTAATATTTCTATATTATATATATGTCCTTTAATTTCATGCTTTTATTGTTTGTTTTAGGCTGTATAAATCCTTCATTTACCAATAAACATTACATCCATCTCCATTCAATGTAAAACCATCTCTATGTTCAATGTACACTTCATCCTCTAAAATTCAATCGATGAATTACTCTTTTAAATCCACTTAGTAAAACTTAAAACCCATTTAAATTGACAGTACTATGAAATGTATAATGTTTTAAAACTATGAAATGGGTTAAAATCCATAAACAATATCAATTATCTCTATTTGGGAATACAACTCGCATACTAGACATGGTTTGTCAAATCAACCTTTACCTTTTGATTAAGATTATTCTGGAATACAAACATCGTTATGATGATATTCTTACCATTTTCTTTGGATTAATTTACCTTGTTCCATTCATCATTATTTTATTAATCACTTCATGTATCTCTTCAAAATATTTGATATCTTTTCTAGCCTAATAATAACACATAGTCTGTACTGTAGATAATAATGAGTCTTGTAAAAGATTATTTATTCTCCACCATTTAACAGGATCTATAATATCACTTACTATATATTATTCTATGTTTTTAGATCCACTGAATCACCCATTTCAAACTTCCAAACATGATATATTTTATTCACTATTGTTGTTTTCATCTATGTCTTCTATATTACCACATTACCCCTTGGTTGATCACTTTTGAAAGAATTATTTTAGGAGTTAACCAATTCTTTATAGTGAAAACTACTCACAAGATTTTTAAATCTACTTATGTAACATTATGTTACTTATTTTCTGGTACTCCTCAACCCTTATTTTTTCATTCTTTGGTAATGGTCTGTCTTAGTTTTTTTGGGTGACATTTAGAATTTTTTGGAAGATATTTGGGTTATGCACATTTGGAATAAGAGTTTCCTAAATTGTGTTCCCCACTAGTTCAAACAGTGCACCCACCGTGCACCCCATAGTTGGGGAACACAGTTTGGGTGCACAAATTTGTTAATTGTGTGGCCCTCTGAAAGAAAATCATGAAAGAGGATTTAATTTATTACAAAATTTTATTTTACAATCCTGAACCCCTCAATTTAACCCTTGGTCAATCTCCACTCAACCATAATCATTATCATTAGCTTTAGAGGATCTCAAGAAGATACCTTTTCTCCTTAAACCCCTTTTCTTTACAGATCAAAGTGTGGTTGATCACGTTTAATCATCTCCAAGTAAGTAAACTTCTCTTGCATAACATCTTCTGATTACTCTTCCTCTCCTCATTGGAGTTTGATAGATCATCATTTAATTGATCGATATGAACTCTTTTTAATTGGATCATGATTCTCAGTTTGATTTCAAGATATCCTTCTCCTTTTTTTTCACTAGAAGATCCCATCATGGGTATTGATTCTTGATCTTTGATTAAAGGTAGGTGGTTCCATTTGAGATTTACCCTATGATTGAAACCATGAATGGTGTTATTTATTTGAAACGGATTTCAATTTATTTATACAACATTTATTCTAACTGATTTTATTATAGATTTATAAATGGAATGGATTTGATGTAAAACCCCCCAAATCCAATAGAATTGGAATTTGGGGTGTATTTTGAAAATGATGGAATTGATAAAATTATTTGTGTGTTTTTGGTGAAAATTAATTAAATTTAAATGTTTAAAACATGTGATTGTTTTCACAATAAAAGGGAATGAAATGATGGGAAAACCGTGTTTTGTTTTTAAACATGAATTTGTATATTGAAACTGTAAATTTTTTAATTGAATTGTAATTTTTATGATTTTAATGTTTATTAGTTTCCCCTTTTTATTGATTGATTGAGAACATTAGAGACAAGGTATTTAGTGGTTTATTTGGTACAATCATTGTTGGATATTTATCCAATGTCGTTTTATTAGATATGATAACTCTAAAAACCTTGTTCTGCATGATTATCCCAGATCATATGTTGATGAGTCCTATTTATCCAGAGCTTAAGGGATGCATGTACACATACATAGTTGTAATCTTTGATATGAGAAGTGTGAGGATCATAAAATTAGAAACAAATACACCATAGAGAATATGAATAGGGTAATTGTTGTGTATGTTTATATATAAATTCCATTGATAATATAACTAGTGTATTCTTGAAAATTTATTTATAAAAATGATTATATATATTTTTTATTTAATCCAATGTTTGAAATTTTTTCCATCTTTTGAATTCAAAAAATGATTTGTTTTATATATTAAGATGATACAATATTCCGTGACATGTTTTATTTAAATTTAAATAACAATTTGGTTTATTATTATGGATTCTATTATGTAAAACATCATTAGAACCTACTAGGATTTATATCTCACACCCTACCTATTCCTTCAGGCATTTCTAAATTTTCATATTCTAGGACTAAGAAAATGGAAAGTTCCACTTGAATGTGGTGGATGTTCGAGCTCCTTTGGACCATTGGTTTTTTCTATTGTCTTGGGATATTGTCTTTATACTGATTAATTTGATGATGTACTATTTTGGGTTTTATTTTAACTGTTTAGTTTTTGGTACTTTCTCCCTTTACAGTATTGAGTGTACTAACTTGTGATTCTTTAACTTCCACTATTTTTAGGAAAAATGTGCTCCCTCTTTTATCATGTAAGACTCCGAGTGATAGTATCCAACCCATGGGGATTGATAATTACCTTCAAGTTCTTTCAGTGCTAGCTGGAGTATTAGGGTACCAGGGTATTTGGGATAGTTCATGACAAAGTAGTATCAAAGGGATAGGTTAATAATTTTTCCTTGATGTGAGTATATAGTTTGGGATGTCTTTTTGGGACATAAGAGGTAGTTTTGAGTGAGTGTATGTCTATCACTCATCATAACAAGACTTATGTAACCATGGGTGGTTTGAGAAATATGTCTAGAGGAATAATTTTATCTAATTTTTGTCTTTTCCTTTATATTTATTTGGATAGAGTTAAATTCAAATCTTAATATCTTATCAAATGGGATTAATTATTCTTTTTACTCATGTTTGACATATTTATTTGAGTTATCTTGTGAAGTCTTCAATATTGTATATTGATGTTTTTTAGCATCAGGCCTCCCAGAATAAATTTGAATAGATCCTAGTATGAATCTTCTATTGAACCATATTGAGAAGATGCTCACATGGACTATAATTTTGGTTAGATTATAGTGCAAGCTATCGATGTTGTAGGACAAACACCTTCACCTATTCTCATTTAGGATTCAGTTTTAGAACCTCAATGTGATGAATCATGGAATCAGGATCAAAATTTTATTCTTTAGAATTAACCAATTCTAAAAGGGTCTAATTATCATCAATAGGTTGAGGATTGGTCGTGAAAGATATAGACTCTATTTGATTTATTAGTAACTCCTGATTCGATTAATATGAAATATGAAAATATCAAGATAAAGGGACCTAGAAGAAGTTGGTGAGAATCGATGTTAACGAAAATGAATAATGTCGGTTTGTAGTGGGATTAATTTAGAGTTATTTTCACTGACCAATTCTATCTAGTGTCTATTGAGTTGGCTAAGGCTACAGTGTTTTCCAAAATCGAATAGGCTAACTGAACCATTACGGAGTATGCAAACTAATTTTCCAATATTCTATAGTTTTCAAATGATATTATATCAAATGAGATGATGAATATTCCAAGGTTTTATATGGGTCTTTAAATTGAAAATCATTATTAAATTTTATTACTAAATATCACTTATTATATTGATCTGTTGGATGAGGCATTGATGGTTTATCTTGACCTGGTTGGTAGGTCAGGGTTGTTGGGAGTTACTTTTTATCTCAGTGGATGTTTTATGAGTTTATTTAACAAAAATAGGAAGCATGATGAGTCTCATAGTGAATATTGATTCCATGGATCTTCTAGACTCCAACAATGTCTGGAAGTGGCCCTTTGACTTTATTCCATTATGGAAAGGATGGGAATTTGAAATAGGTTTTCACTGAGGAACCCATGATCTATTGTTACTACGAATGCTTAGGGCACTTGCAGATATTATGTTATATATTTTCTTCCCTACATAATGGAACAGGATCCTAATCACCTTAAATTATTGGGTTGAAACCATATTTTTAACAAACAATGGTGTTCCAGTCACTGGCATCTAGAATACTGCTTCATCATGTAGTGGAAAAGTCTCTAGAAGAATCTAATACAGGTCCATTGACTGGGAGATGTAACATCACTATATCTTCATCTAGGGACTATTTTATTTGATAGTAGTTAATCTTACTCGTTTCTATCAACTTTTATTATAAACCTTCTAAATATTTCTATGTATCTTATGTATTATGTGATGGATATTACTACACCCCTTTTAATGATGAGAGAGAAGGGTCTTCACTGTCCTGTTTGTGTCTTCAATTTATTAGAAATTGAGCTTACATTAATTTTTTTGGTTCATGACATAAAACCTCATAAATTCATTTTCATGATGGATTTTCTCATGGATAATAAGGCCTTAATTTACTATTATCTTTGATGGGTCTCCTTTAACTCACATGATGGGGTGTTCCAAATCTTTAAGGGATAATGGTACCCATGTTCAAGTATTTCTATAACTTATTATCTAGAGTTAGGGGAAGTAATATTAATTTTTTATTTTGATATGGAGTGGGAATATTTTAGTGATAATATATCTCTTATTTTCTATGAATTTTGAGATATTTTTCCATCATATTTCTTTGATTTTCCACTAGTAAAAGAGGTGGAAGTTTATATTGATTTAGTGTCTTGTATTCAACCACTGTCTATTTCTTCTCAACTCATGGAACCAGTAAAAATAAAATAGTTGAAGACTTGGTGTTAGGATTTTTAGAGAAATTATTTATAAGCATGAGTGTGTCACCATTTGAAATTCCTATTCTATTTTCTAAGAAAGATGACGGAACACTTCAACATTGTGTTGATTACAGAAAAGTCAACTGAGTTATAGAAAATAAATAGTATCTATTGACATGGATTAAAGATATGTATGACCAAAATAAAGGGTTGAAGTGGTTCATGAAGATTGAACTATGATCTATTAATCACTTATTCAGAATGGAATAATATAAAATTAAAAATACCACATTCAAGAGAATGTATGTCCATTATTAGTTTCTTTTAATTCCATTTTATTTAACCAATGCTCCTGCAATATTTATGGCTTTGATGAAAATGGTCTTCCAAGAGTATATTGATACATTCATGGTGGTATTTGTGGATGACATTATGGATTCCTCTATTCTTGAGGAGGATCATGTGGGTAGTATTATAACCACTATATATTTTTTTGAGAAATCCGAGACATTATTCCAAGAAATCAAAATGCGATTTTTGGATTTGAGAAGTGAATTTATTGGGACATGTGGTCTCATAAAATGTTATCTCAATTGATCTTTAAATTGTGAAAGATTTTACAATAAAGGGGAAAATATGTTATATTATTTATTTTTAGTGATTTCTGGGTTTATTGGGGTATTATCATTAGTTTTTAAATGATTTATTAAAGTTTGATTTACTGATGAATGCTCTCACTTGAAAATGGGTGACGTTTGTTTGGTATGATAAATGATAGAGTTATTTTGTTGAGTTGAAACATATTTTGATTTCTTCCATGGAATCGACTCTTCCAGATATCAGGTATGGATATGTGGTCTACTTTGATGCATTCGTTTAGGGTTTTGGTCATGTTTCGATATAGGATGATCGCATGGTAGCCTATGGTTCTTCACAACTTAGGTCGCATGAGAAGAATTATATGCCCCATGACCTTGAACTCACAACCTTGATGTATGAACTTACGATTTAGTAGCATTAACTTTTCATAGAAGGGTTCTCTAGGTTTTCTGATCATATGATCCTGGGTTATATATTCTTTTAAACATTTCTGAATCACTACCAGAGGTTTTGGTTGCTGTAGCTACAATCTTATGATTTGGACATAGCATGTACCCTATGGAAGGTAAATGCCAAGGCAGATGATTTGGGGAGGAAATTTCTGAGCCATTGCATGAAAGAATCACCAGAATAGAAGATATCAATGGATAGTTTTTCATTGTTTTAATTAGAATTCTAAGAGGAAGAGGCCCAATCTTTCATAGAAAGTGTTCAGTTGTCCTCAAATCTTACCGGGATGATTTTTCAAGAACAAAAACATAATGATGAATTCCACCAGATAATGGACTATATTTATGGTGGGGTGACCATTGTTGAGTTGTAATTCTCCATAGGGGGTATTATACATTTTTAATATTGGTATGTTATTCTATTAATCATGAGGAATAATGTGATGGTTGATTTCCATGATTCCCAATGGGTAGTTTTCACTAAAGACCAAAATATGTTTTATGATGTGTAACATTGATTCAGGTGGCTAGGTATCTGAGGGGACATTGTTGACTTTGTTTCACACTACTATACTTGATAATAGGGCAAGGTTAAGCACAAAAAACCTTTGGGTTTTTTCTATCCCCTTCTAGTACTGAAATGAATGTTGTTATATATTTATATGGACAATGTGGTTAGGTTTCTATGTACCCTAGAAAGAAGAATGCGATATGGATTGTTGTCGATCAGATGACCAAATTAGCTCACTTTATACCCATCCTAGATAAAAACAAAGTTGAGGAGTTGGTAAATCTCAATGTGAAAGATATTATTTATCTATATGGAGTTCCATAAACTATTTTCTCTAATAGTGATCCTTATTTTAAATCTTTCTTTTGGAGATGCCTTTAGATGGCGATGGGTATCATGTCCATTGGAGTATGGAATATCATCCACAGATGGATATACATGTAAAGAGAGCTATAAAAATTCTTTATTATATTAATTTTTGATAAATCATTGAATTTATTGTATCTCCAGATGAACATTTGAGACTAGTTTAGTTTCCAAAAAATAATAGTTAACAGTCTGTGATTAGAATGGATTCATTTGGGGCCTTGTTTGATAGGCCATGTAAATCTTTGTTGTGTTGGTCATAGATTAGAGAAAATTACTTGGTTTGGATGATTCTATTCTAAGAGACTACATAAAATATTCAATTGATTCATCATATAATGCTTATAAAATAGAGATGATATAAATATTATATTGCTGATCATCACAGAATATTGGAGTTTTTTATTCAAGAATATATGTTTTTGAGAGTTTCACCTCGTTTGGATTATACATATATTGGGAGGTAAGGGAAGCTTCGGAATATTTTTATGGGACCTTTAGAGATTGTTGGGAAAGTGGGAAAAATCAATAATATATTATCATTTACACCACAGTTGACCTCGATACAAAACACATTCCATGTATCTTAGAGAAACATGTTTCTTTCTGATCTAACTCATGTTTTTTATTTGGAGTGATATTAATATCAAGCCTAATTTATATTTGATTAAGAAACCATTTAGGTTTTATGATTTTGATAAAAAGTCACTAATTTGGAGGAAGATACCATTGTTTCATGTTCTATGGTATCATGGTTCTTCTTCTTATGAAACATGGGATCGTGATTCAATGATGAGAGAGTAGTGTCCTCATCTCTTTAATATCGATTTTTCTTGAGAGACTTTTTAGGGACCAAATGTTTTCATAGAGGGGTGGTTGAAACATTAAATTAATTCATTTCAGGTAATCCTCAACCATTGTTTTGATATTATTTGTTTTGGGTTTTTCTTAGGTAGTTTCAGATGAAATTTGGAAAAGTTTGGAGGCTTTTTAAGATGTTCATGGTTGGCGCATTGTTTTCCCAAAGCTTGCTCCACACCAGTGAAAACCATGCACCAATAGATAGTGGGGGATACACTATTGGCCTAAAGGGTCCAAAACCATGTGACAACAAAGGATAAACTTTTCACCCAATATTAGGGGCCCATATTTTGGTTTTATTGTTCGGTTAACCATGTGGCCCTCCTTAGGAAACTATGCGTGTAGGTTTAATTTATTTCAAAATTTTATTTTAAAATCATGAAACCCCTAATTAAAACCTATATTTAACCCCACTAAACCTTAATAATTTTCATTGGTTTTCGAGGCAGTCATAAAGTGGGTTTGGATCCTCAATCCCCTTCTCTTGGTGGATCGAATTATGGTTGATCATGTTTAATCTCCACTGGGTAAGTGATCTTCTCTTATGTGTTTTTTTCAATCTCTCTTTATATTTTCCCTATATTTTTTTATATTATCACATAATTGATGGATAAAAATTCCATTTAATTGGATCTTAATTATATTTTGGTTTCTATATATCATTTTCCTTCATTCTTTGTTGGTGGATCTTATTTTGGGTGTTCATTTTGGATAATTTAATAATGGTAGGTGGTTCAGTTTGATATTTTCCAAATCATTAAATTCCTAAATTTCTTGATTTGTTTGAAATAGATTTCAATTGATTTATAAAAACTTGATCTAAAGTTATTTTATTATGGAATTCTAAATGGAATAGAGTTTTGGGAAACCCCCAATTCTAATAGAATTACAATTTGTGGGGTATTTTGAAAATTATGCAATTGATGAAGTAAATAGACATTGTTTTTTAAAAAATGGATTAAATTGAAATATTGAAAACCAATGATTGATTTAATATTGAAAGGAAATGAAATAATTAAAAACCCATGTTTTGGTTTCGACATTTAATTAGCATTTTAAAACTAAAAGTTGAAAAATTGAATTATAAATGATGTTTGATTTTAAATTGGATAATTTTCCATCATTTATTTATTTATTGAGCACATGATAGACTAGGTAGTTGTTGGTTTATTTGGGAAAATAACAATAGGATATTATCCCATAAAATTGTATTGATGATGAAAAATCTTACCAAAATAGATTTCTACATTGTTATCATTATTGGTATGTTAATGACTTCTATTTGAACTATTCATAAGGGATTTGTGTACACATACATATCCATGATCACTGATATGAGAAGTGTGAGGATCCTATAATCGGTAACTAATGTTCCATTGGTTAGACGACCATGGTTCATTTTGTGTATGTTTTGATAAATATTGAATTGATTATATAACTATATTATTTATTCCAAATGATTTATATAAATTGTTTTATATAATACTATTTCTATAAGACATTGTCTGAAATGTTCTCCATCCTTTTAATGAATGTATGTTTTATTTTAAATTTTAAAATGATTAAATATTCCATGCCCTTTTTTAGTTAAATTGAAATAATTATTTTATTTATTATTATGGAATCTATTATGGAACACTTGTTGATACCCTACTTAGATTTATAGCTCACAACCTACCTTTGGCTTCAACCATTTTTAGATTTTCTTATACTAGGTATGGGCAAAGGGAAATTTACACATGGAGGTGGTGGATATTCATGATCCTTTTAAACATGGTTTATATTTGTGTTCTTGTGATATTTTCTTTCTATTGAGTACATTAGTGATGTATTATTATGGGGTTTCATTTTACTTTTTTTGGTTTTTGTTACATTATAATTTTGGAGTGGTAAGTATACTAACTTGTGATTCTTTATCTTCTTCTATTTTTTTGTGGAAAATTTGATTCCTATTTTATCATGTATGATGTATGGTTCTAGTCTTAAACCCATGGGGATCATGAATTACCTTTGAGATATGCTAGTTTACGCTCAGGTATTAGGGTACTATGGTATCCCAGCTAGTTTTTGACAACTCATATTAAACTATTATTATGTCATAACATTAAATGATTTTATAAATCAGTTTTCTAGATCCTTTACACACATTGATTTTTTATGAGTATCCAGGAAAAAACCTTCATCCCCACAATATTAATAATTCTATTTATTCTCTTTATTGAATATAAAGAATTTAATTTTTAAAATTTCAAAGTACATCGCTATTGTTTTCTTCCAATAGTACAACTAAAAGGGTATATTCTCATCATTTAGATATAACAATTATCTATTGGAGATAAAAACTGATGTAATCACTGCATCGTTACAACATTTCTATGGTAGATCCATTTTTTGTGATAATTTTCCAAACAATGTTATTAATTATCAAATCCATCCTTCATAAATATATCATTTTCTGTTTATTTTGTAAAATTAAAACATGTATCCTTAGCCCGTTTTTATTAATATATTCCCCCACCACATTGTTAGTATATTACATAACATTATCAGTTGGTATCTCAAACATTTTTTTGATTTAGGGGCTTCTTGTCCATTATCTGGCAACATGTAATGCATTTGGACACCTTATATTTGTATAATATAACTTGAATCAATGCCAGATTACTGTAATCATCAATAAAAAACACATATTAACGTCTTTCATCCATGAACATGGTTATTATGGTTCCACACACATCTATGTGAACCAACAAAATTAATCTTATAAACTTCACGTATTTCTAGGGATAATGTGAATGTCTAGTTTGATCATGTGAATGATTACGGATTTTATGATCTCCATAATTCTGAATCACATATTCACGAAAATGTGGACCATGTGTCTAAGTCTCCAGTTCAATAACATGTTCTCATATTCCTTGGATAGAAATCATGTGTCTTATTCTCCAAAAATAAAGTAGATATTTACATTTTTTATTTTCCTTTTAATAACATTAAATATATCTTTTCTCATGATGTTAAAAACCAAATTATTAAATTTTATTGCATTCTTAAACTAAACAAATCATATGTGAATAGTAAAATGTAAAAAAATCCTTCAACCACCAAGACATCTCTAGACCTCAGGTCATTGCGTCCAATTTTGTCTTTTTTTGGAACAAAAAATATTCAAAACATAATAAATTCCAAACAAAACAAGGCCTTCTTTTTAATATTTCATTCTCAAGGTAAGATCAATATTTCTCATCATTTGGTAAGTGAATAAATTATATAGAATCCATACTCTAACCTGATCCATTTTATGAAATAAAATTCAATGAAGATCAACATCTCTATTTTTACCATATTAATAATTGTTTGTTGTTATCCTTCCTTTAGTGGTGAATGAAAATTTTCTACCTCTATATCTATTAGATCATCCCCATCTTATGGAGCTTCAAATTTATTATTTGTTTTTATCCTAATTGATGAACCTTTATGATGTTGAGTTCTCATTTTTTTAGGTATGATTTTACACAAAAATTTATATATTTGATGATAAATTCAAGACATTATGTCCATAGTCTTCACACTAAAATAGTTTCCTTAAAAATAATATTGATATTTTGGATTTCTTCTTTTCTACTTTGGTTCCCCTTGATCGCTAAAACACCTCTTTGTAATGGAACATAAATTTAACATATTCCCAACAATTCCACAATAATGAAACTAGACAACTGATGTAATACTTTGTAATTTTACTATCCCACACCATTTCAGCCTTTTATGAGTCACCCAAATAAATCTAATTCGGGGGGGGGGGGGGGGTAGGTTTTTGTGATTTTGTATCAACCATAAGTGATATTTTTTTATGATTAAGTCCCTCAAAAAAATCCATTATCTTTGAACCACTACACTTTAGGGAATGTGTCTACCACCTCCATTGATTCCTTATGAACCTCTTTATCCTTTCCTGTGACATATCCATTAAAATATCCCTATTTCATGCTAGGCTATATAATTATTTCATGATCATAAAGCATACATTGCATGATAACCACTTTTACTTAAATATCATTGATTCTTTTAGCATCATCAACAAAAAATTGTTTAATCCATCATTAATCATAGAATTATCTATAATTTTGAGTTTGAGTTAAACTTAATTCTTAAATAATCAAGAATTTTTTTACATTATTTATTGAATATCATCCTTTACCTTAGATTTTATTTCTCTTGTTGTTTCATACAAATCATTGAATTGTGAATGAGTCCACTAATTGTTTTGTTTCTAATTCATCCTTGAGATTTAATATACACTTATTATCAATACTTTCACCATCATTTTACTCATTTTGTAGTCTTTTTATGAGAGCCACAAGTTCCTCCTCCCTGAGGTCATTGAAATAGTTCACTTATTCTACTCCCATTTCTTATGAGATGACATATTATTATAAAATTAATGTTCTTATTTTTGATTAATTGTTTCAATAAATACATCACTATATTCACACCCTTACATTTATTATTGATGGATTCTTTATCTAAATCATTATTAATTAATTTATTTGGTTACATTGGTGTGTCATTCCAAACTTTTACACATCATAAAAACAAAAGAGGAATATTTCCTCCAATCTATAATTTTCCTCATTTGAGGTTTAAGGAAAGAAAAGACATAACCATATGAATTTACCCATATTTAGTATCATGTTTGAAAAAAGTATTTTTTATTCCTATGAAACGCACTTCTTGATAATTCTAAATTTTCAAGGGCTTGTTATCATTGTTCATCCACTCATATATAATGATATTCTTATGAAATGTTTATAGTGTCACCTCATTTGAGTCCTCATTTTCTAGAATTGAGTTTTCAGATATACACATGGTAGTAGTCATCACAGTATCCTTTTATTATGGTGATATCCTTGAGAATTCTTTTTAGTTCATGCATGTCTAACACACTTATGTTAACCAGATCAATGAATATTCTATTGAAATCATTCAAGTGTATCCCCAAATCCTTATACATGTTCCAATGGACTTTAAATTTAGCTTCACAAAATATAGAATTTCCATTGTAAATTTTGATAAGTTTTTCCCACTTTAAATATAATAATTTACTTGACATCATATTCATGTAAATTCTATAAGAAAATAAACTTATAATGCAATGAATCATTTAGAATTGAAATCAAGTTCCTTGTATTCTTTTCCTGATAATTATTCACTAAATATACTATCCTGATTACCTTGTTTGGAAGTCATGTAGACATATATTCACAAAGATCAAATGTAGTGTTACATCTTATTCTTACGATGTTTAAAATATTTCCATAAATGATTGGAATTATATATTGGGTGATGACTACGTCTATCTTTTTATTGTGATAACACTCAACCAATTACCTTTGGATCTTATAACACTTTTTAATCCCATACAATGAATATACCCAAATAGGTAGATGAATCTAGGTATGTTGATTGTTTAAAAATGGACCATTTATGATGATTTTCTTACATTATTATCACAAAAACATCACTCCAAAAAAGTTGATAGGAAGCGATAAATATGTGAGCCACTTGAAGAAGTTACTACCTCTATGAGTGTTTATTCATTGATCTGCATAAAAAAAGCATGATATTAAACTAAATCGGTGTATCAATTCTATTCCACTTTCATCAATTAATAAAATCCACAACCCACTATTGAGAATACCTCATAGTTATACTTCATCACTTACCTATAGGATCCTATAACTTCTTCCATTCCCTATAAGTCTCTCTTCATCTATCTAATATCCAAGATCCTTATTCCTCCTTTTATATGATAATGATATATCTTTTATCTTCAATTAATCACAAACCTAACATCTAAATATATCAATAATACACCATATATATGTATATATAATTCACCCATAAACAATCTTTAAAAATATTTCATGGTATGCAATTTAATTCCATGATTTCCCATCTAAATAATAGGTAACAAAATTTTATACATTTTCTTACTCTATATAATCATGAAGAAACTACCATTATTATGGTGTAATCCTCTAATACATAAAAAACTATATGAATTTACCTTTTTTAACTCCATGAAGTGACAAGGACCATTACAGCTTGTAAATGTTACCTTTCAATTTTTATGGTTTTAAACTAAATAACAACCCTCTATTTTAAATATTATATTCTTCTATGAATTATACACCATGGTGTAACATACCACATTTTTTCATATTAACGTACACTCTAGAAAAATAAACACTTATATATTTTCTTTCACAAAAAAATGAATATACCGTGACACAGAGACCATCAAACTAACAGAGACATTAAAATCCTCCTCATCCTTTTTTCAGTTCAACAAAACCATCTATGGAATGAATAATAATTTTTAAAAAAATATATAAGGAAGTATAATTTTATATTCTCTACTCCTCCAAAATAAGTATCATTAATATTGATAGAATTTTTTAAATTTTCATCGAAAAATCTAATTCATAGTGCAACATGGAATTCCATGATAGTACTACTGAACCATCTAGTAGACTAAATCTCACAGGCTCGTATCATAGTGGAATCCACCCCATGAAGAAATATTTTATAAATGATATACTTTACATTATCATGCCCATGGTGTAAAAAGGGGTGTTAGAGCATGAATGATATTCTTAATCAATTGATAAAGTATGAAATTTCAAGCATTACCTCAATGAGACTTACATCAAATATTAATTAATAATATATATAAATGGTAGTAAAATTTTTTGTAACTTCCCTGGACATAACATCAGTATAATGACCTAACATATAAATACAAGACTTATATCGATAGATTTAACTAATATAGATCTTCCAAAACACCACGATCATTCTTCATGATTTTGTAAGAAATGTAAAATATATTCAAATAAATTTTCAATTTATTTTTCAACAAACAAAAACCCAAAAATACATCAATGTATTTTTTAATAAAAATATATTAAAAACCAACTCCAATATACCTAAAATAAAACTATTTATACTCACAATCAGATGTAGTAATACATAAAAGGATAAGATAATGATTAATGGGGTGTGCGAAGACTCTATCTAGATCCATCAATTGATGATATGCTTCTGGGGATTTAAATCACTCCTAGAGAACCACTCTATTAATGAATAAATCCACCTCAATAATTTGTATATCTAAATAAGGAATTATTTTTTGGGATTCATCATCCTCACCAAATAGGTACATACTTTGGGTTCTCATCATAGAGGCTATAGATCACTACCACAAGGAAGGATTATGCAAAAGAAATTTTCATGGGGATAATGGGATTTATCCTAAATTCAATTATTTACCCTTAATTAAAAAAATAACAATTCATCTCTCCGTGATCTAACAAGACAAGGCTAGTTTTATACACGTTTTTCTTGATTTTATTACAAAAATATAGATAATGTGTATTTTGTCCATTAGCATGGTCCTGTATTCCACAAGGAAGGTTAATTTCATCAATGTCATGTAGTTTTCTACCACTCCTATGGTTTAGATCCCTTAATGTTATTATACTTCTCACTTATGAATTGTTCAAGGAAGGATCATGATTTTTCTAATAATATTTATAGATATGAAGAAAAAATATTGACCAATGTTTTTTATATTAAAAGGAAAAAATATTATATAACGATGAAGAATGGTATGTCAGTTTTTTTAATAATATGATACATTAATAAGAGGTAATTTATATTTCTAAATAGAAATTATGGAAGAGAAAAAATATATTTTAGTTTCTGAAATATTATTTGGAGTGATCTTGAGGGTATCTTATCTACTCAATAGGGGAAATTTCTTTTGATGATTGAAAATTTCTATAATCACATTATATACATGTGAAGTAAATTTTAGGGCCTTCAAATAATGTGTTGGGTTTCCCCACTTGGTTGAAAATATAATCAAAAATGGATCAGATTTATATAACAATGTTTATGTAAACATAATATTGATTTTAAAAGAAATATGGTGTTAACATGCTAGCATGTTGTATAGGGGTCACTGTATGGTTCTATTGGCTCTCTAGAATACTATTAGGGGTTGGGTAGCTATTGTTCCATTGAGTAATACCTATGAATATTCAATCCCCATTACAATACTGGTGAGATAAAATTTTCTCGGTCACAAATGTAGGTTGTGTTGGACTCCGAACATAATCTTTTGGTTTATAGTAAAATATAAAATAACTATCTTATTTTCCATATTTTTCATCTACATCCATATTTTATAATTTATTAACCATATAATACTATTCATATTATCATACATAATTTTGTTTTCATAAAATTTGATATTTTCAATGGAATTCACCATTTTAGATTGTGTTGATGATTATTCTCAAGATTTCCTAAAAATCCAAAACATATATACAAACTAATGATGACACTATATAGTAAAAGTATATACAAATAAAAAATACCAAAAAATGATAAATTTATACTAAGCACACTCCCCCTAAAATTAGAAATTACATTATCTGTGGTAATTACTCTTAACAACATTTTCAAACATATTTTATTTCACATCAAATTTGAGACTTGGGTAAGAGAGAATTAAATGTCAAAACATTATTTGAATAATTTTTTCAACTATAATAATATAATAAAATATATCTATCTCATGTTTCTCATCTAATAATCTATTTAATAATTCCACGATTCAAATTATGCAAGAATATTATAATTCATTTGAACTTTATTCATCTTAGTTGTGTCCCCCCCCCCCCCAAACATACATATCACTTAATAACATTGAAGAAACATTTTTTTGTTTTTTTAATCTTTGAATTTGATTTTTAAATAGTAATTTAGTGTGAAAATATTGAACAAAACTATCCCTAATAATAGGTATCACATAGAGTTTTTTTATAACAGAGGAATGTATGGAAAGGGAATCCAACATTAAGATTGTTATTTTGATCTTATTTTAATCTTGGATTTTTACCTCACACGCAAAGTACCAAATTATCATAGAAAATATCAATTCATTTCCAAACATCTCATTTGAATCCACATCATATGGATAATAAAATTTAATTTATATTGGGTTCATATGGATTTACATTTTCAAAGAAAAAACATTCTCATGTTCATGTTAAAAAATCCAATGATAAATTATCTCAACAGGATTCACCTC
This sequence comes from Viscum album, assembly GCA_963277665.1. Classification (NCBI taxonomy): domain Eukaryota; kingdom Viridiplantae; phylum Streptophyta; class Magnoliopsida; order Santalales; family Viscaceae; genus Viscum; species Viscum album. The sequence goes on from OY728119.1 coordinate 233,454,193, forward strand.
ATAATTTTCATTAACACTCCTTTATACTAGTTATACCAATTAATTTCATTTTTTATAGGTTAATTTAATCTCTTAAATCGTGATGAAATAAATTTCACAAGATTATTACTCACTCATTCCACCAAGGTACAGTCACCACTGAAAGTTTTTTACTTTATAAAAAATGCCCACATGTTGTTATATGTGTTGAATTATAACCACTTAAATTAAAATTTAGATTTATAGAATAATATAATTCTCCTATCATATATACTTCTATGTGGTTTCATGTGATTTCATTAATTGTTATAGTTGTTTACATTTTTTCTATTTTCCTACAACATAAAACATTCACTCAATGTGATTAAATGTGAATTATTGTTATTTCAATCATTATAACATGAAATGTAAAATCCCTAAAATATATTATGATTCCACCCATCCAACTTTCTATTTTAATTCTTTTATCCATGATCTATGGAAATATATCCCATGTAAGTTGGGAGGTTTGGTTTCCTTAGTAAGAAGCACCACATGTTGGTTAATCCTATACTACTTTTCACACATATGAATAATTTTCAGATAAAAATGTTCATTTAATTTTTCTATATTTTTTTAACCATTATGAAGTCATTGTAGGTGAGTTTTCATAGTTTTTCAGTTTTTCCACATGTGCATGGTTTTCTAATGGTTAGGTTAAACCATGAGATGTTCTTATGAAACCATGTATCTTTTATTGGGTTATGATAGTAGTGTTTTTCATAGTTTTCACATGGTTAGTAAACCCAAGAAACAAATCCATGCACCTTCTATATTGTTTAGAATATAGGTCATTATTGGTGCATGGTTTTCCATACCCTACATCCAAACCATGCAACTGGAATTAATTGTTTTATGACATAAAATGTCTTCAGTTGACCTCATTATTTTTCTTGTATCATCAGATCTCTACCTAGAGACTTCATTTTGGTGAATTGTTTACTCCCTTGCATCTAGGTAGATTTTTATTAGATATAAGGTTGTTGGATCTATAGAATTGAAGGTATGAATCTATTATTTGTTATTCCTCTCGATATCATCTCTTCTTCAAGGAAAAAAATCCTAGATATAGGTTATTATGACTATATATATGGGTTATAAATTGTTCTAATGAGATATATTTGGGATTGGTTTAAGGGATAAGAATTGGAAGTTTGATTTACCATTATCTTTATCTAGATATTCATGTTTTTTCATGATTATTTATTACCCATGTTCTTTATTGATCCATGGAATATTGAACTCATGTTTCATGATTTGAGTTTAACTTATTATGGATCTTTCGTTCTTCCTATGAGACAAATTTCTCTTTTTAATATGGATCCTATTCTTGTTTTTGAAACTATAGGTTTTGAGGTAGGTGTCTCATTAATTTATATTTAAAATAGAATATATTATTTATTATACATTCATTATGGAATTTTTATTGTCTTTTAATGATTCCTTTTATAACTAATAGTTATATCGAATAATTATATTTTGTAATCTTTTTATAAAAGTGGAAAAAGGGGGTTTTCCATTAATTAATCATGAAATCCTTTTTAAAGGAAGAATCCTTCATTTTTTGAGATTTAAATTTATGTTTGACACAAAATAATTGTTCAAGAAATTATTTACAATATTGATTTCCCAAATGATGGGAAATATTTTTTTTATAATGATCTGGTCAGTTGGACCTTTTGTGAATGTTTCTGAAGCTTCCGGCGGGGCGCGCTCATCCATATTCCTGAGGATGAAAGGAGAAACTTTGTCGACCGAAATTCCCATTTTCCAAAGGAAGGTGGTATCCATCACTTATTTAGGGTAATTTTCTCCCTGACCGAAATGGGATGATGGGATGATGGGATGACGGTTCTTCCTTCTGCAGATTCTACCAGAAAACTCGTCACCTAGTCTAGGTCTCCCTTATATACTTAAGAAGTAGTTCGTGAAACTCTTCCTACAGCCATATTTTCATGGACTCTAGTTAATTAAACTGATTTTTTCAAGACATTCCAAAGGGTCCGATCCGGGCATCAACCTTTGATCAGGGGAGTAGTCACGTTGGGCATCACTGGAGTGTCTGGACGTTGGAACACTGGCATGTCTAGGTTTCTTCCCCTTATTATAGGGCTTCTTGAGGGCGCAGAATCCTGATGCATCCTACATCAAATTCAAGGAAATATATTACATAGGAATGGCTATAAATATTTCCTCAACTTCCCATATTTCACACATGGTTGGCTGCAAGTTTATCATCTAGCAAGGACAGATCAGACTGATCAGAACACTGACAAGAGTGGATCAGATGAGTGCATCCTCTTGTTGGTACGCCGGTGTAGAGGGGTTTAGATGACCTCTTCATGATGTGGAAGCCCATATAAGAATCAATAAGGATGATGGATGGTTAAGTGAAGTGAGTTTTGAATGGGATGGAACCGCCAGGATGATAATTGTAATGTTGGGACTGAGTCTCAAGGAGACTTCCAATGTATCCTCATGGTAGGGAATCAAAGTCTGTGTAGTTCAAGAGGGTGATGGTACAATTGTGGAAGAATCCCGTGAGAATGGATGCAAGGATGGGACCCAGAGGAAGTGGAGCCTCTATAATGGGGCATGACCTTCCTGATACACAAAGGCTCGAGGGAAAGGTCAAGCAATGAACTTGAATTAGGGTGTACACATAGGATAACAACTCGATGATGTGTATGGGGTTTATGTGTGGTTAGCAGCTCAGGTTGGTCTAATGTCAATAGGACGAACCGAAGATGTGGGTCCCATTTAAGGGGATTACAATGGCTTACCACTGAATAGGAGACGCAATTTCTTACCGCTAATCGCCATACAACAGCTTGCCACTGATTGAGGGACATAACGACTTACCTCTGCATGGGGAACAATGGTATACTGCTGATCGAGGTACATAGTTTAATGTCATGTTGGATGGGGGTGAACCGACGTGAAGGTAGTCAGGATGAAGGGATGATGGGATTGAACCTCGTGGAGGCGTCCTATGTACCCTGCCATTGCAAGGATCAAAGACCACATAGTTTAGGATGGGTGTTTGGTGCTTACACTCTAGGTTTCCCAAGGTGTTGGTGAATTGATGTGAAGGAGGTCAGAATGATAGGGGTGGTGGGTTTGAACCACATGGAGTGTTCCTACTTACACTGCCTTGGAAAAGGATTGAAGACCACGTAGTTCAGGATGGGTGTTTGGGGCTTACACTCCAGGCTACCCAAGGTGTTGGTGAACCAACATTAAAGAGGTCAGAATGATTGGGGTGGTGGGATTAAACCTTGAGGAGGCTTCCAACATACCTTTCCTTGGAAATTATCAAAGATCACATAGTTCAGGATGGGTCTTTGGGGCTTACACTCTAGGACGTCCAAGTTGTTAGTGAACTGACATGAAGGAGGTCGGAACGACCGGGGTGGTGGGCTGAACCTCGTGGAGGCTTCCTACATACCCTACCTTGAAAAGGAACAATTACCACATAGTTCAAGATGGGAGTTTGGGGCTTAAACTCTAGGATTCCCATGGTGTTGGTGAACCGACGTGAATGAGGTCGGAACAATTGGGTGGTGGGGTTGAATCTCGGGGAGGATTCATATGTACCCTGCCTTGGCAAGGATCAAAGACCACATAGTTCAGGATTGGTGTTTGGGGCTTACACTCTAGGCTCCCCAAGGTGTTGGTGAACCGATGTGAAGGAGGTTATAATGATCAAGGATGTGGGCCTGAACCTCTTGGAGGATTCCTACATACCTTGCCTTGGAAAGGATCAAAGACCACGTAGTTCAAGATGGTTGTTTAGGGCTTACACTATAGGATTCCCAAGGTATTATGTTCGATTATTACTCTATGCCCACGTGAGTCATGTTCAGTGTGATAAACAAGAGCCTACAGAGGCCTAACAATCACGTCGTGAAAGTTGTGTCTGTGGGAAGTGAAGTGTGGTTCATGCGTGGTTAGACGACCAGACAGGAAATAGGGGCTTACATGTGGTTAGTAGCTCGAAGAGGTAGGGACATACTCCAGGATGGAGGTCTGGTGGTGATAAATCCCATCCAGAGAGGGATTTGGCACCGAAGAATGGAGGGGAAAAGATTCTGCCTCATACAAGAAAAGATAGGGGATTACACCAGGGTGGTTTCCCTTTCCCCACGTAAGATGCATGGGGAGAAGTCATAGTTTAATGTCGTGTGCTGAGGACAATGGAGCTTGGCAGTTTAATAACCTGCAGCTTAGACGAGGTGGGTTCACTCCACACCCCTAGGACTTACATAACTGGTACCCTCTGCACCTTGGTGAAGGGAATGTGCCGAAAATGCCATGGTGGGGGTGTCCTGAGGTGATCCCATTGGGGGTCCATGTTAACGTGGCTATGTGAAGAAGAAATAATTGTTAGCAGGACTATGCGAAGAAGCATGAGGCAAAGCAATGCAATGGGAAGTATCATCCAAGGGGCTTTGAAATTGCATTGTGCAAACCTGAAGGGCCGCATGGGAAAATGAGTAGTAGAGCAATGGGGTTCGTGGATAGAAACCTTGTAAAGATCTGGTGCCCCATGAAGTGTCAGGACTCCACAAAGGGATGTGCTTCGTGACGTTTGTCACCTAGGCTAGGGATAGGTCGTAGGTGCATAAGGGAGGAGCTTCACGAAGTGGAATGGGACTTTCAATGCAATGCCTCACGAAGCAAGGGTACCATGCAAAGTGTACCATTGTGAAGCAATCTGCTTCATGATGCACAGTGACCCAGCCATGACTCTTGGGTTATATGCGTAGGAAGGGTTCTTCTTGAAGCGTAAGTGCTCTGCGAAGACCCGAATCCCCTTGGGGATCTCCATCCTCCGCAAAGACCCATAGACTTTGCCAAAGGCATCCCTCATTGAAGGGGGATCAATTAAGGCCAAAGAGGAGGTACATTACAGAGAAAAAGTACCTTGAGGAGATCATGGTTCACAGAGAAAGAAGTGCATCGTGATTCATGGTCTAGGAAGGTTAATGGTCAGAGATTGTTTTCCCCGAGCTCAATGGGATCTGGGTATTTATAGGCAATACGCGCTGCGAAGCAGGGTTTGCTTAGCAAAAAATGAAATTTTCTTTGTGGCAGGTTGTGAATGTCAAAGGGCTTCATAGAGCTATCCTGCCTCCTTGCATCACGGTGGGTCCAGAACGTCAACGGGGCTCGCTGAGTTGTCCCGCCTCCTTGCTTAGCGGTAGGTTGTGAATGTCAAGGGGCTCGCGGAGCTACCCCGCCTCCTTGCCCCACAGTGGGTTTTCAAGGAGGGTTGGGAATGTCAAAGGGCTTGCAGTGTTTCCCCGCCTCCTTAATTCGTGGTGGGTATCGAAGGGGATCTTTAGCGTCGGTCGCAGGGCTCCGAGGGCTTCATGATCCTTCTTCACGAGGCAGCCCCTACTGCTTTCAGGATGTTCGGTTCACCCCCAATTTTGGAATAAAAAAATGACCCCCCCCCCCTCAGACTGGGAGTCGATGAGAAAACGAGAATCCATGTCTGGGGGTCCATCACCAAAATTCCTTGGTTACCTGCGAAGTGGCATCGCAGAGGAAGCCCATGAAGTGACCTCCCGAAAGAGGCCCAGGAAGCGGAACCATGATGCATGGTCTAGGCGCACCTTGAAGGCTGCTATGGCTGGGCGCGCAACGAAGCACCCGGGGTCATCGCCTATAAATTGTTGGTCTGACTTCTATTTTGTCATTTTTTCTATTCCGTGATTTTAACATTTGGAGCTCTCGATTCATGATGCTCAATGTACTCGGCGATCACTCTCCATGAATCGGGAATTTTACTTCGTAGTGCCCAACAATTATTTTATTGCACTCCACGACATGCGTTGGAGGGTCAGCACCCGACTCTGTGATTCCGCTATCCGGATCGAGCTCCGTGAGCAGTCTCCATGGTCGCTCTCTATATTCGAGCTTCGCGACTGAGATTTGCGACCGAGATTTTTGATCCAGTCCAAATTTTATCTAAATTTTAAGGATAGTGTGGCTCACCAAAAGGTCATCAGTGGGGTCCTTGTGGACGCGGCCCAAAAGGAAGAGATGGTGAATAGATTGGGTCTAGGGGAGTTGGTATGGAACCACTCCGACCATGATTCGCTGGTGCATCTATTGTCTGAAATCCAAAGGGACTACCCGCTATGTAAGATACTGCCTTTATATGGCTTTGTATTGAGGGATGACATCTTCATCCCAGATGCAAGTAGAGATGAGCCAGCCTACTGGTTCAAGAGCACACCCTTCCAATGCCAGTGGTTCAGGGCAGCTAATGGCCATGCTTGGGAGAATTTCATGCCCATTATCGCTAATTATTTATAAAATCATTTGAATCACATTGATGGGAAAGCATTTCAGCCAACGACATCACCTACTTTGTGACAAATAATCCTAAAGGCAGCGCTAAGAAACCTAAAGAAGGGATGGGTTGATGAGTGGAACATGCGCCAAAGAGAAAACTTCACGGATGAATGGGCCTGGGCCTACTTGGTAAGCGCCTCATGTGAAGAGTTTGGGGTTGAGTTGGGGAGGATCGGTCTTTATAAGGTGGCCTGGGCCTCCCAATTTCACATCTACTAGATGAAGCATCTGATGTCAGTATTGTTGAGATGGTGTTCATCGTGGACCAATACCTTCCACCAAAATCATGGAGAGGTTGGCATTAGTTTTTGGGACGTGCATCAGATCTCGAGGGTCCTGATACTAGGAGTGATGTATGACGAATTCCTCCATGCTATGGGTGCATGGAAGGATCTGGAGAAGATACCACCATTGGTGATGGCGTTGATGAGACTAGTGCTGGGAGAGGATAAGGAAGCAGTAAGATATGTCCACTTCAGATGGTGGTTTATACAATTTCTAAACTTCCTGGAAAGCAGACGGTTCCGGGTGAGGCCCTGGACATGCGCAAAGGGGGATCATTGAGGCAAGGATCACTCATACTAGAGGCTCTTGGAGGACATCCAGTGAAAAACCTGAGAGTTCAACATCAATAACAAGAAGCTGCCAATAGTCAGGGTGGTGGAATTCATCGCGACTCTCATCTGTGGATGGATTATGCCAGTGAGGGACACAAATGTAGGTGTGCAACCCAACACCTTCATCATGGCCTTCATTCTAGCGACCAGAGGGCGGGTGAATCTTAAAATTCCAATGCATTCCAAGATGTACCAAATGCTCTATCACATTGGTGAGGGTAAGGGGCCACAGAGGATATGTGGTCTGTTCCACCTTCTGTATGAGTGGATAGCAGCGCACATTAGGGGGGTTGATGAGTATCCAAACCCTATTTATCCTCAGTGATAGGACATTTTTCCATCCATCCTAAACGCCACAGGGAGCTTTCAGGCCAAGCTGACCATACCATCAGTATTAAACCAAGTCTGGAAGGTAGAAGAGTTCAACTTCCATCTATTACCACTACCAATAGGGGCCTTCAAAGATGATTTATGAGTGAATGAATAGCACTGGTCTTATCTTATTGTTTTTCAAAGTAGAGCCCTAGTGGTGAGGGTGGACCGTGAGCCGTTATGCGACCCATACACCCTGCCCTGATTTCCAAACAATTTCAGTGTATGTAGTGACTGACCCCCCAGGTTTACCTAAGGGTGTGCATTGAAGCGAATCCATGAATAATGAGGCAGATGTGGCTCATGTTCACTCGAGAGGATGGAAAGATAAGGAATGAGCTGCCTACGCCCATTGTTGCCTTCGAGTAGGTCAATGAGTATGTCCAAAGTTGGGAGGCGGCTAACCTGGGAGAAATTCTAAAGCAGTCGACTCTCCAGGCCGGTAATGGTGGAAGTCCACAACCACTAGGATGAGGTTAGAAGGAGGAAGGTACATCCCACGGTAGTGGGGCCACCGTGGCATAGGGGCCCACACCGGATGAGGGGGAGGCAGCGGCAGTGGAGACGGTGGCCCCAGAAGAGAAAAGTTACTTAGAATGGATGCCTCCATGGGGATTCCGCATGATATCCACTCAAGATCTGGGGAAGCGGCTATGTCACATAGACATGCTAGAGGATGTTGTCAACTTGGAGGCCTAGGATATCTGGGAATTCAATAGAAAGTTCCTCAACCCTCCTGAGATGTGGAAAAACTTGAATCATCTCAGGATGGATTTCCCAGGGATGGGCCCTAATAGGGACGACTTTGTGGGGTCTCAAGAAGAGGCAGAGCAGTACCTAGAAAAGCTGGAGGGCTTTGTTCATTCTCAGGGTGTCCCATGTCCAATGACAGACTACATCAAGGTGCTACTAGATCGTATGGTCCCTCCACAATTGTCAGCTTCTGAACTGAGAGATCACTTCCCTCTACCAGAAGAATTAGATGAGTCCTCCTTGGGGGACGAGGCTGGTAGAGGGAGCCCAATTGAGGAGGGAGAAGTTGGAGACCAAGGCTCAGATCTTGAAGAATCCACCAAGGCACTTGAGGTAAAATCCTATATCCACTCCCCATGATCTATTTCCAAACAACTTTGGACCCTCCATTAATGTTTAAACTGTGTAGGAAAGGCTAGTTCACAAAACCATTTCTCGCCCTGTAGTGGATGCAGATGCAGGGCCTTCGGGATTTACACCTATGGATACATCAATTTCTATGTCTGGTGGGGCCATGACACCTTAGGTGACCCCTCCAGAGATTTCAGATCTTCCAATAATATATGGGGGGCGATGCCTCAGGGTCCCAATGGCATCATCCCAAGAAAGAGACGAGTAATTAGATCTCTATAAGTCTCGTATTCCAAATTCATGATTGTCACCCACTAACCATGTCAACTAACATCCATGACCCTTTTGGTGCGCATAGTTCTTCAAATGGCATGGGCCACCATAGAGAGGTTCTTCGGGGCTTCTGGTGGCACCCTTCCGAGGTAAATGATGGTGATCATAGAGGAGGATATCCAGACTGATCGAACTGCGACTCTCCCGATCAATTGTGCGACTAGGAGTGGGGATATGTTTGAGATCATTGAGGTGGGATCTGATGATGAGGATTGATCAGATAGCCCAGGTCCCGCCATGCCCGACCAAACACCCGACATGGATACTACTAAAGAGTTCCTAAGGGCGTCCCTCATATATGAGCCTGCCAACTATGCTGACAGGGAGGAAACGACCTCTAATGAAGAGGATAGAAAAATAGTCTATCACCGATCATGGAAGCTGATTAGAGGCTTCGTTAATAAAACCCCCAAGCACTATGGCTGGATGAGATGGAAAGACTTCACTAGTGACTATGAGTACTGTGTGATGGGGGAGTGGATGCCCGATGTCCCCACCTGCTCATCCGATATCTTATGGTGGGGATGATTTAGGAGTACGACCATGTCCTTGGTATTGGATAGCAGCCGAGGAAGGAAATGAACATCAAGAGGCTCCATGAGACTAAATATGAGATCCAAAAACTGCAGAGTTGGGTGGACGAGCACTCAACAACCCAAAACGCACAATCGGGGTTGATACTATAGTTGGAGGCCCAGCTGGAAGAGGCCAATGAGGGCCTGAGGTGAGCCTCCAAGGAAATGACCGTCATCCGAACCAATGTAGAGTAGGCCCAAATTGAAGACGATGAATTGTTCCCCAACGCTACTGAGGATGAGTGAGAACTTAATAGGCGGTAGAAAATCCTGGATTCCAAAATCCAGAGGGTGTCGGAGTTGCAGCTTTCTTTTGATGGTGTTAATTCTTCCATGGGTTGGGTATACCCTCAGGTGCTTTAAAGATCACTAAACCTCTAATTCACTTTCATTCTTTGTTTACTTAGATTCCATAGCATACATGAGTCATGATATTAGTACTGGTTTTATACGCATTTGTTATATTCTCGAAACGCCCAGTGATCAATTCTGAATCTCACATAGGTTGAGCCCAATGTAAGAAACAAGGGATGATCGCTATGTCATTTTGTCTGATCATAAGAGTGTTGACCATGTTTCGGGAATCCAAGGTCTGAACAACCATTTCGGAGTCCCAGGAAGAGGGGGGAGAGACCTGACTGGGGAATGAATCTCTCAGAATAGTCGAATTACCATTTTCCCAGTGTGCTCTTGCACACAAATAGGGTGATGCTAGGGGTAATGGAATAAACCCAAAATGGGGGAATTGATGGTGTGAATCACAATAATCAAGATTCATAAAACTGTGGGGGTGGCGTGAAAATATAGGATAACTGTTGACCGCATTCGAAACACATTATCCTTATTGTGTTAGCCTATAATGCGGATAGAAAATTTGGGCCGACCGCTAACCATGTTTTGAAACATGGGGCCTGACTTGAAATTTAATCCATTATTCTCCCAGAACGTTAGCCCAGAATAATATGAAATCCATTGGTCATGCATCCATACTGTTAGGGGGTTACTCTAGACATTTAAGAGGATGAGGATCTGAATAAAGGGTACGCAAAGCATGGATATTGGAGTAATGGGTTTTTTGACCAGAGTCCAACACTCTTGAAATTATGCCACTGGGGTGGAAACACACTAGGTGAGTACATTGGTATGATCAGGGAACACACATAATTATGAATAGGACCTCTCTGATGAGGAAATTGTTTCCTCAAAACGTTATCGTGGGGAATCCCAAAAATTTTCGGGGTAAAGTTTCAATTTTTTGGTTTCCCAAAATCGCTCAGGTCAATAGACCGAAAAAGGAGGGGGAAACAGGAATTAGGGTTCCTGAGGCTGGACCTAGAGACATGATGGCTGGGGGTTCCTACATATCCCATGAGAATGGGAATCAATCCAAATGTAGTTCTTGGGGTACAATGTGGTTAGGGATCAACACTAGTAGGGATAATCCTTTTTTGATAGGGAACTGATGCATCCCATGATTAGCATAGGGCATCCCGAACTTGTTCAGGGTAGAACTAGAGTTTAGTGGAACGCTTTGAGGACATATGAACACATAAAATTTAATGTCATATGATAGCATGTGGGGTGAATGGAAATATCCTAGAAATGGAGTATGTGGCATAGTAGCTATAAACCTGACATGAATAAGGAACTGGTTTGGATCACAACACGTATACCCAGAGGAAACTCTTTAGATCAGGCGACCAAGAGTGAAATTTAGGCTGGGACCAAAGAAACGTTACCGAGCGTTCCTACGTATCCCATGAGAATGTGAATCAAGCTTAATGTAGTTCTAAGAGCACAGTTTAATGTCATCTGGGATGAGGAAAGCTGTGTCTGATGGGGCTGTGCTAGTACATGTCCTACCAGAACTACTAAGCCAATATGAGTCGTTCTCGATGTGCGAAACAAGAAGTAGTGATGATACTTTCCTAGTATATTGAGGCACATGTAAAGGACGACGGGACACTAGGATAATGACGTCCGATGGATACTGACCCGTCTATGTAGCGCACCTACATGCGTAGAGGTGTAAAGCCAAGTATGTAGGAATTCCACTTGAACATAAGGAAGTGGAAATATGTGAATCATGATGCTCAAGATCTGGACCACAATGAGGGTTCCGTGATAATAGGGGATAGCTTTTGACTGCATTCTAAACACAAAATCCATATCACGTTAGCCTGGAATGGGGACATACATATGAGGGTCGACCGCTAACTATGTTCGAAACACGATACCTGTTACAAATGTTTTCAGGGGTCTTCAAGGATGTTGGCATAAAATGCTATGTGAGATGAGGCGGCATGAGACTGGGCCGTGAAGGAGGTCCCTTCGGATTGGAAAGAGTATGAGGATCCAAATAACCTGCTCATGAAGATTACACATGGAATGAGGGGAATGTCCTTGTGAAAATTCCACACTTTGGGTTCTTTTTCTGAACGCTTCTGAGTACGACAATGAGACATATTATATAGAGGGAGTCGAGTCCCTTCCCATGGAAAAGGGTCCTAAGGTTGCACGCTTTCATGTTAAGGTCTGGGGGTGTACGTTTAAGGGGGGGTTGATTTAATGTATTGTTCACAGGGCATAAAAACAACCAAAAGTGACGCCTAGTTCCCATAGGGAGATCATTGTTTCTGGGTCATAGAACTCCAACCATGCTGGGAAAATATATGGGAAGTACATGGTGTGGTTATTGAAAAACACAACGTGAACGAGAACCTAAGAGGTACTCACGATACCAAATATTCCTGGATGAGTTCGGGCCTAGGGGATGAAAAAGAAGGGACATTATTTGTAGATTCTTGGAGATGGACCCAGAGACAAAACATTCATGGGCATTCCTACGTACCCCATGAGGATGAGGATCAGGCCACACATAGTACTGAAAGATGTTGTGCAATTTATCCTCTTTTGGAAAGGACGTGGAGTGGTCTTAGTTTATTGTCATAGAGCTCAGACCATGTATGGTAAGAAACATGGGAGACACATGGTGGGGTAATTATAAAACCCAATATGAATGGGAACCTGGGGTCCCAACCACCACATGTTCCTTGGGAAGGTTTTGGTTTGAGGGACCGAAAATGAATGTTAACCTGGGACCGAGTAAAAGTGCACGGAAGTTCCTACATTCCCCATGAGGATGAGGATCAATACACATGTAGTTCTTATGATGGAATGGTGGGATACCAGTGTCAGGTATAATAAGGTTTTGTGGGTCTGGCCCATACACAAAATGAAGCGGTATTTGATAGATCTTGTTTGTCCTTTAGGATGAATGAGTGTTTGTTTTGTGAAGAGATGGACCCAGGATAGAATGTCCAGGAATCACAATAAAAATAAAGTTGTGTGTAGGCATTTACATATGGTATGGTGCATGAATAATACCATAAATGATGCCTCCTCAAGTGTGGATATCACGGTGCAATGTTATTTTCTATCGTGCGGCCAGGATGATAATTTCATAGTTTAGGGTCATGTGATGGGACCAACCATGAATTTTTAACATCATGCAGGATAGAAGCAATATTTTAGAGTCATGTGGGACTAGGTAGCATTGTCTAAAGTCATATGGCTTTGAAATATACAAGAAGTATGAGGTTCGAAAGGGAATGTGCATGGCGTGATAATGCGTACCCGATGTGATGAGGATGAGGTCCACATCATACCGTACGTGATTTCTTAAAATAAACTTCAGGCCAAGTGGCCAGGAAAAATTAAAGGACATTGGATAAGAGAAGATAATTCTCAGTTGAACTGGACCAATTGACGAGATTTTCGGGTGTTCCTACGTATCCCATAAGGATGGGAATTAGTCCACATGTAATTAATGAAGGTTCCTTTTAGTGATGTGCGGTACTACATGTAGTTTAATGTCATGTGGGACAGGAAGTAGGGAGGATAACTGCTAGAAAGTTTTATACATGGTGCGGCTAACGCAAACCTGAATTGAATGAGGACAGAATCCCATACCACACCAGGCAATCCCATAAGAGTTAAAGCCCCATGGGCATAATAGAAGAGATAAATTAGTGGAACTGGAGATAGACCCAGAGACATGATGTCTAGGCATTCCTACGTATCCCATGGGAATGTGAATCAAGTTTCACATAGTTATAAAGGAGATCTTAGTTTATGGTCTTATATCTTGGACCATTTAGGAGAAAAAACCTTACAAGTAAGTGCAGACCTCAACTCGATCCCTAATCCCACAAGAGTCCTGCTCAGTGTGGGAAACAAGGGTGGATGATGTTATTTTTTCAATTCCTGGAATGCACTCCCTAGGGAAATCGGAGCGGAACCCCGAATAACCCCTTTACCGCAGCTTCTGTCCTCCTAACATGTGAATGCACACTGATGGATAGTGCCCGAAGTGTCAATATTCCATTTGTACATGATGATGTGGAGAAGGATTTGAATCATGTACCCAACATTCAAGGATTGAAGGGGATAGCATGATGATGGAGGATAACTGTTGACCAAGTTCGAAACACAGCATCCATATCGCGTTATCCTGGAATGGGAACAACAAATGAGCATCGACCGCTGATCAAATTCGCAATGTGGGACTTCTATCAATTTTTTGCTCAAAACCCTTGATGACATTGTACTGTAATGGTTGGAGGGCCCTTGGGCCGAGCATCGATTTCATTCGGGGGTCCCTTTGGATGTGAAAGTTGATGTAATCCCTAATGAATGGGAATATGAAGACTAAGAAATGAGTTAATGCATGTCTGGGTAGAATCTGACATTCCAGCAGCTAAACTAGAGTACCCTTGGGCACATTGGTGAATCACCGAGGAGGATCGAGGGGCTCATCTTGAGAGCAGCCAATGTGAAAATATGAGTATAGAACAAGGGGATAGAGAACTCTTAGGAGGGAGAAGTATATGGCATGGTCCTTACAAACCCGATGGGAATGAGGACATAGTCCCATACAACACCATATACTCACCTCCCTAGGAAAGGGTAGGACAAGGGGCCAATGTGAAAGGGATATCTTCAAGATAAGGGGTTGGACTTGAAGTCGAGATGTTTGGGATGTTCTATGTATCCCATGAAGATGCAAATCAAGCCACACATAGTTCTTGAAGGATGTAATGTGCAGTCCACCATCATGAACTAGGGATTCAAATGGGTAAGATACCACGCAAAAAATTAGTGCATGTAACTAAGAGTAACCTGGCATGAATGGGGACATAATCACATACCACATCGTACAATCCAAAGTGAGAACTTGGGTCGGGGGCCTGAGGCTGGTCCTTATACAGAAAGTTCAGACCAGTTTTTAGTTTAACGTCTGCAATGAGGATGAATAATGGGGAAAGTTACCCCCATTAAGGGATGTGTATAGCACGGTGAGTAACCTGGCATGAATGGGGACATAATCCCATACCACATCGGACAATCCCAAGTGATAACTTAGGCCGGGGTCCCCAAAAGGCCAAGGGGCCTGATGCTGGGACTCAGATAGGAGGTCCCTACCAGTTTGCAGTTTAAAGTCTTGCAATAAGGATGAAGGTGATATTAGTTTAGGTTCATAAGGTTTGGACCACATATGCCTATTTTAATGTCATATTCATGGGACAGGAAGGGAGAATCATCGTTCTTATGGGAGACCACAAAGAGGAAATTATAATTGAAGAAAACTGTTGACCAGGTTCATAACACAATATCCACACTCATGTGACTGGAGTTTAGGGAAAACAACTGAGCATCAACCATTGACCATATTCAAAACATGGGACTCGTAACAATTTTCTACCCAAAATCCTCCATGACATCAGCCCATAATGGTTGGAAAGCCCTTGGGCCGAGTGTCTAAGCCATTCGGGGGCCCTTCTGGATATAGAGGATGACAGGAACCCAAATGATGGGCCACGAGAAG
This sequence comes from Viscum album, assembly GCA_963277665.1. Taxonomy (NCBI): domain Eukaryota; kingdom Viridiplantae; phylum Streptophyta; class Magnoliopsida; order Santalales; family Viscaceae; genus Viscum; species Viscum album. The sequence continues at coordinate 233,469,465 of OY728119.1, forward strand.
CATGGCAAGGCATGTGCTCACATGATTGAAAAAATATGAAGGGAGGGATGTCTCAAGAGTATATTTATGGCATGGAGAAATAGATAGATGTGAATGAGGACATGAGTCCACACCACACCACACAATCCTAAATGAGAACATGGGGCAGGGGCCAGAAAAGGCCAAGGGGCCAGAAAAGGCTTAGGGGCCTGAGGATGGGCATCCCAGCCAACTGTAGCCATATGAACTCATGTGAGGTTACCGCCTCATCACAGCTCCTAAGCCCATGTGATAAGTTCTTGGTTTGTGAAACAAGGATTCGGGCTCGACATTTTCCCCATAAGGGTCTGAGAACTGGCATCGCCCAAAGGGAATTCACTGCTTGGAGATACAACGAGGCATAATGAACAACTACACTCAATGTTTGGGATATCCTTGGGTGGATCTAATGAAAAATATATTTTTTGACCATATTTATTACATAGTGTTCTTCTAGTGACCTGGAATGAGAACAAAAAATGAGAAACGACCACTAACCACATTCTCAACACGGGACATGTATCAAATTGTTTCTCAAAATCCTCAAGGGTGTTGGCCCAAAGTGGTAGGAGAGCCCTTGGGCATAGAATCCATGCTGTTTATGGGCCCTTCTTGATGGGAAAGATGATGATGTCCAAATAAATGGAGTGGGTGAAGCATAGTTGTGCCCATCTGTGAAAGGGGGGGACACCTATGGGGAGTGGGACATAAGGAGGGATCAAGATGTGCTCAACGTGAATTGGGGAAAATCGTTCACAACACCATATGTCTTGACCTGAGAGGAGATTCTGGAATTTGGGTTGGGCCAAAAAAAGAAATGTCTAGGCATTCCTATTTATCTCATGAGGATGGGAATCGAGCCATACATAGTTCTTGAAGGCCATGTAGTTTAGAGTCTTATGGTGAGGAGGTGGGATGATAGAAGAACGAGAAGTGGGAACATGGTGCGACGGTCTTAATCCTAACATGAGTGGGGATAAGGAAGCCTAAACCATATCATGAAAGCATATCCTCCGAGATAAATATACCCAGGGGATAGTCAAAGAGAATAGTTTGGGGGCTGGGCTCGAGACAAAATGCCTGAGTGTTCCTACGTATCAAATGCAAATGGGAATCAAGCCATATGTAGTTCTAATGGACTACATAGTTTAGAATCATGTGGTGAGGACGATGAAAAGTTTAACGTCGTGCGGGAAGAATCATCTTAGGGTCACGTAGGACCCGCAGTTTGAGGTCATGTAGGACCAAACCATTTAGGGTCATGCCAGACTGTATACAGTTTAAGGTTGTGTAGATTCATAATGTAGTTTGGGGTCATGCAGGACCATCCAGTTTAAGGTTGTTCATGACCATATAGTTTATGGTCATGTGGGGCTCTTCAAGTCAAGAAAAGTATTTCTTGTGGAACTTGGAATTTGTGTGAGGAGTTATACGCTCACCATCCATGGTCACTAGTGAGTATACACCATTGGGGTAAAACATGTGAACAACTAAAGGTCCCTCCCATTTGGGCTCCAACTTTGGTGGTTTCCTGCTAGGTATCATTGGTGTCATAAGGTCCAATAACATATCACCTTACAAGAATGAGCGGAGGCAGATCTTCTTATTGAAAGATCTAGCCATCTTATCCTGATGCCTTTCCAGATTGTGCAGGATAAGAAGCATGTTCTCATCAAGTGCTTCAAATTCAACTAGACGAATTTCAGCAACTTTATCAGGAGACTAATTATCATAGACCATTGTACATAATAAAGTCAATTGAATATCGACAGGTAGGATGGCCTCTTCTATATAAACTAGGGAGTATGGTGTCGCCTTGATGGAATTATGAGTTGTCGTCAGATAAGCCCAGAGGTAATTGGGGAGTTTCTCGGGCCAACTCTTCTTGTTCTGACCAACCATTTTCTGCAAAATTTTATAGATAGTTTTTTTTGAACACCTCAATATTCACATTTTCTTGTGCGTGATATCAGGAGCTATGGTTACAACAGAATTTGTACTTGGCGTAAAACTTCTTCAACTCGGCCACCAAGAAGTTGGTGTCGTTATCGATGAGGACAGGGTGAGGGAATCCAAACCAGTAAGTGATATTGGAGCTCACAAAGTCGATGATGGAACGGGGCTTGACTTCCTTAAGTGGGATTTCTTCTGGCCACTTGGAAAAAATATCCATAGCTGGCAGGATGAACCAACATTACCGAGTTATCAGTGGTGGATATGGTCCCAAGACATCTAGTCCCCAGACAACAAAGGGCCAAGAGAACTTGGTAATGTGGAGAGGCTCTAGTGGTCGATGCATGAAGTTGGCATGAACATGAAATGAACAAAATATCTTGGAAAAATCGATGAAATCATGGATTAGGGAGGGTCAAATGTACCCCAGCCTCTGGATCTGGTGAGATAGCTTCAGCCTGGTCTAATGAGCCCCGTAAGAACAAGCATGAACCTCTTGCATGACCTAAGAAATCTCGATGCCTTGGATGAAAAAGAGGAGAAACACATCAATATTTCACTTGAAAGGGATATTACCAAGAATAGGACCACTCTGGAGGGTAAACTATAGTGCAAAATGTTGAATTCTCTTGTGCTCGTCCCAATCAGTCGGGAGGTAACCATTTTGGAGATACTCGACAATGGTGGCTCTCCAATCGAGATCCAGTTCAACCACTACATCTGAGGGACCTGGGGATCCTGATGTTTAGGCTCTAGTGGTAATATGGCTCACCTGTAGACCTTCATCGTCAACTGGGGTGATATGATCAATGACTCTCTGATTTTCCACGTGGATAATCAGATCCTCTAGGTTGGGTTCTGCAAGTGATGCAGCCTAGCTGGGCAGGGTGTTAGCTCGACCGTTCTAAGATCTAGGGACATGAGTAAATTCTGGCCGAGATAGGAACTAGGCCATTAGCTGGATAGTGCACTCCATGAATGGTATGAGATCCAGGTTTCTGACAACGTAGTCACTGTTGATCTGCTTGATGACTTGTTCAGAATCCCCTTTCACGTGCAAATGGGGCACATCAATCTTGAGGGCTAGCTTGAGGCCAGTGATAGGAGCCTAATAGTCTTCTTCATTAATGGTTCAACCTTCTAACAATATGAATGAGTATGGTAGAATTTCTTGAGACGGGGTAATAAATACAATACCCCAGATTTCCTTTTTGAGGCTTGGGTCATTAAGGCTCCTGGTAGTGGGACTCCGGGAAGCACCATCGAAGTGCATCTTCCTTCATGGCATGGCATGATCTACTGAGAGGATTGCCTCATCTAGAAAATCTAGATCCAAGGAATGGTAAGCCGGAGCTAGATGGGTGGCAAGGAAGCATGCCAATGTTTTCTCTTTAATATCTTTTTGAGAGAAAAACTTGATATCGACCTGCTGAATAATCACTGCCCACTGAGCTAGATGGCCTGTCAACATGGGGCGGTTCAGAATGTACTTCAGTGGGTCTACCTAAGACACTAGTTGTACCTCGTGGTGCAACATGTAATGCTGCAATTTTTGTACTATGAATACCAGCACCAAGCAACTCTTCTCGATGGGGGAGTATCTTGTCTTCATATCGAGGAGCATGCTTCTAAAGTCATAAAGGCTATTTTCTCTCCCCTAATTGTTCTTATGGGATAGAAGGGAACCAACAGATAATTCCATGACTGTCACTTAAAGGACCAATGGATTTCTAGAGATGGGTGGCATGAAGACCATAGGATAGACCAGATACTACTGGATTTCCTCAAATGTGGTCTTACACTCTTTTTCCCATTCGTAGGTGGTGCCTTTCTTCATTAGCTGAGAAAAGTGCTTACACTTGCCAGCCAAATTCATAATGAATTGGATTATGTAGGATAAGTGACCTTTGAAACCTCAGAGCTCATGAATATTGCTCGGAGGAGGCATATGACTAATTTCCTTGATCTTCTTGGGGTCAATCTCGATGCCCCCGTACCTAACAACAAAGACGAAGAACTTCCCAAAGGTGACCCTGAAGGCACACTTCAGTGGGTTCAACATTAGATCTTGAGAACAGATGATGCATAACACTTTGTCAAGATCTTTGAGAAGATCTTGGAAGTATTGATATTTGATCACCAGATCATCCACATAGAATTCCACCAATTTCCTGAGGTTTGGATTGAATACGCAATGCATAGGCCGCTGATAGGAGGCACCTGCAATCTTTAAGATGAAGGACATGACTTGGTAAAAAAATATAAACTGTGGTGCCATGAAGGCTGTAGACTCCTCATACCTGTGGGCCATCCGGATCTGACCGTATCTGGAGTAACCATCCATGAAGGAGAGGTATTGGAACCTAGCCATATCATCAATCAACAATTCTGTCACAGGAAGGGGAAAATCATCCTTCGGACAGGGGCGGTTGAGATCTATAAAGTCAATGTAGACTCTGATATGTCCATTATTTTCTTGACTGGCATAATTGTTTCTATCCACTTAGGCTATTGGACCTCTTAAATGACATTGGATCTGAAGAGCTTGTCAACTTTATCCTCGGCCACGACACAGTGAGAAGGATGCATATTTCTGGGAGGCTGCTTGAACCCGTGATGATTTTTCGGGAGACCAAGGAGGTGGACGAATACCTAAGGATCAAGCCCTGGAATCTCATTATTGCTCCAGGAGAATACATTATGATGTTTTTTCTGAAAGTATATGTACCATTGCTGCTCCTCAATATGCATGGTGGCACTTATCAATGTGGGTCTCAGATCTGCCTCGCTATCGAGGTTCACCTGTACCAATCCATCAACCATGGCGGAGACTCCCTCCTCAAAGGCGGTGGGAGAATCCTAGAGATCCTCTTATTCAATTGCGGTGGAGGGATCCCCAATAAGAGGAGATTTTTCATGGGTTGGAAGATCCTGAAGAGATGCTAGTGCCTACCTGGGCAGCAGTGGTCACTACATCGGGAGATTCCTGTACAACCAAAACTATAGCAATAACGGATGTTGACCAAATCCCATCTGGTCATCAACCCATGGGGCTATGATTGATGATGTCAAAGTAGTAGTGGAATGTTGTCTTGAGCTGGTTAATTCCAGCCCAGTGAAACAGGCACATATGATGCATTGTTGTTGCCATGGGGCGGGCATCCCGATACGTTATGAGGGTAGGGGGCTCAGGGATCACAAAGGCCTAATTCGTATAAGAATAAGAAGTGATATTATGATGTCTATTGGACCTAGGAATATTATTCCCTCAATTCTAGAGACAAAAAAACATTGCCCCATAGCAAGGGTCATGGCCTCCAATCTATGGATCAGGAAGACATAGGCATTATTCAGACCTACCTAGTGGTCGGTTGCAACCGCGGCATGCTCAGACTCACTGGCCTGAATATGATTTACTTTGCTCTTGTAATAGTTGGAATCCAGGTAGTGGGTTCAAAAGAGGCAAAAGGAGACGCGTCACCTTGGAGCATTCCCACTTGACCTTTGAGGGAGTACTTGAGGCACTAGTGGTATGATGAGGGAACTACCGCCTGTAGGTGGAGCCATGGTCGGCCCATTAATGTATTGTATGCAGTGTCCTAGGAGACAACCATAAACACTGTATTGGAAACTAGGCCACTGAATTTGGACTTCTAACGGATCTTTCCGACCAGGGTCTTCTATTTCCTATAATATCCTTGGATTTTTAGGTCAGAGGGGATTAGATCATCCTCGGATAACCCTATAATCTACAGTGTCCATGTGGGGATAAGTTTGATCCCAGAGCCTGTGTCAAAAATTCAGAGTCGAACCTCTACACTATTGAACCTACGAGTGTTGTATAGTGGGAAGATGTGCCCCTGTATAGAAGAACTTTCATCTTCTCCAGAGAACAAGACGACGGCCTGGCATTCCGTGTTTTCGAGAGCCTTCACTTGAAAGGCCTTTGCATCTTCCACCTCTATCTCCAACTCCAGGGTCTTCTTAAATCCACGAAGAGGGCCTCACGCATATCTGGAGACATGGGAAGGAACCTGAGGATAGATAGACTTGCTAAAATGTAGACAAGATGCTTTAGAACATCATACTTTCACGCTAGGAATGAACTTCTTCTTGCAAGAAGTCGCTCTATGACTGGCAGTATGGTGGACCATGCAGGCTGGGCCGGCGACTGACTGGTGTTGGGAATATCCCACTACTCACTAGTTTAAGCATGTAGAGGTAGATCACGGCAAGTTCTTGGGGACTCTTCTTGGTCCAGTAGCACAAACGACATTGGGAGTGGGCTTGATGGTGCTAGATGGGGAGGCTGTGCATGCTGAGCTCTGCGCTGGGCCTACTGTCTGGTCTTAGTGGTGTGCACGGCCTAGCTTTAGGTTCCAACTAATGAGCCTTGATAACCCATGTAGTCATAGATCCACCAATGTTAGTGTCAGCTGGGGACATTAGGGAGGACCGCCTGGCGCTCCCTGTCATCGAGAGTCATATTTTGGTTTACCAACTCTATTGGGTTAACAGAAGCGTACCCATGAATTTCACATGAAGATTTGTCCACTACTGGGTTGATTCTGGGATAGATACCCATCTCTAAGGGAATGAATTCACTGAGATTATGGAATGTTGATGTCATTTGTTGGGCGCATTGCCTTCTCTTGCGACACTGAAGCTTTCTCTTCTGGGAAGAGGCCAGCTGAGATGATGATGCAGATGTGGTGGCTGTAGATTTTAATGGATCTTTCTAATTTAGGCATGGACAGATGATACCATGGGAACGGGTGACCATTTTGCGAGCCATCTAGTTTTCATACTTCTGGGTCATGTGGTTAGAAACATGATGCCACTCACTCTCCCTGTCCCTGCTGCTATCTTTCCTTGTTATGACACACGCAACTTGTGTCAGGGCTGGGCCAAACCTAACAATGTTGTTATCGACCAGATCTTGATGCCAGTCTTTGAACACATAACACTTCTTGAGTGTGTTCCATAGGATCTAGTGATTGGGGATGTAGTAGGGGTCATCAGTGAGGTGCACCTCTTCTGGCTGTCTACACTTAGGGAAACACACAATCCACTACTCCAAGGCATTTCAAGAATAGACAGTGGCATGGTTTTCATTCAATGAGTAGGTTCGGTTTCTTCTATCTGGGAAGGGGCACCTTAGAGCTTGGACATGAGGAGGATCTGGAGTAGCTTGTTGAGGAGGTGGAGCCTGATTGCCCAGCCAAGGCAGTGGTGATGCATTACATAGGGGAACCTACCAGTTTTGAGAATGCCTCTACTGGGCTGGAGGTTGCACCTTTGGTGGCGGGCCTCTGTGTGGTAGAAGAGGCTGCTCCACTGGTAATAATTCCAGCTATCTGGGGTCCTCTATTTGGCCCACTATGGCAGGCTCGGCTCTGGAAGCCCTCCTTGTAGGAATTATAGGGGGCAACGAACTTGCCTGGCTAGTCTGTTGCTAGTCATCTTCCAGGATTTGGGCCTCATCGAAGAAGTCTCAGAATCCTCTAGGGTAGTTCTGGGTGATCAGAGAGGGAACCAGTTCCATATTAGGATTTCCCAAACACATCATCATTAATTTCTCTTATGTTAGTGGAATGTCAAGGGAGTATGTAAGTCCTTTCCACTGGGTGATAAAGTCCGCGATGCGCTCATCATGCCTCTGTTTCCACTTGAAGAGGTCTATGATGCTTGTATTACATGTGGTGGAGCAGAATTGATGAAGGAATTGCCTCCGAAGGTCCTCCCAACTGGTTACCGATCTGATGGGGAGATGGTTGTACCAGACATACACAATCCACTCAAATGTCTGCACAAAGCATCAGATCTTGGTGGCCTCTTGCTACACTGGAGTCCCTAACAGGGTCCCGCACCTCGAGGCGAAGTGGGCCAGATGCTGTGGCAGGTCCCCTGTCCCATTGAAGGGGGGAGAGGTGGGATTCTTGAAACCGGCCAGTGTCGACATATCATCCTACAATGTTGGATATGGATTCCCGTCAGGTGGCGTTTCCACCTGTCACATGTCCAAAGCATATAGGATGGCAATGAGTGCCAACATTGGATCATTTGGGTGGGGGTCCCTGTCTTGGCGGGGATCCCTAACCACGATCACATTGGCAGGTTCTTCAATATGGTAAGCAGGCCTAGTGGTTAGTGGTATGACCCTCAGGGTGACTGGGGACACCCGAGTTGGGTCCCTTGTATTATTGCACTGTTCGGGAGGGTTTAGCAAAACATACCACACCCTCTTGCCGTAAGTTTCAGCTTCAACCCTTTCTGCAAGAGCAGGAAGGTTATGGTTACCTGGAATAAGCTTGCTGAGGGGAAGTTGTTCCTGCCCCTACTATACTGGTCTAGGATTTTTGTAGTCTGGTCGTCGCTCTAAAGTGCATTCATCCATGAGGCCATCAACCAAATTCTTCCGCTCGGCAACATGTTGGTGCAATGTGGCCATCACAGGGTCTTCTTCCATCTTCTACACTGAGGCAGATGGTTTGGAGTGTTTGGCAGCTCCGATGTGCTCCTTACCCTTACTAGAATTCCAGCTGAGCACTAGTGCCTCGGTGGGTGGAGGGAGACCCAGTATATTCCTCTTATGGAGGGTAACTCTTCCTGATTGTCCCATTAGTGGTGGCATACCCTCAGGGGGAAGATCCCTGTCAAGAAGATAATGCTCATCCTTGTCATCCACTATGTCCGCCATGTTGACCATGACCCTTCCTAGGGGAATACCCTCTATATCGCCTAGCGATTTGGGATAGAACTGGATAAGAATGAAGAGGAGGGAATTATACAGCCCCCAGCTACAGATTATCATGTGGGGAGAAGCCTCAATGATAACCTTGCGAAGTACCTTGGAACTCTTAACACATTGATGTTGAAGGGCCTTACGGTAGCCTGACGACTTCTGGTGTTGGGCCACAGGGAGTGTGGCCAAATCAAATAGATGACATTGCTCTACAATATCTTCAAAATTCGCTTGCCTATTGTGATAAACTACTCGCTGATGACGAAGGCGGAACTACATCACCCAGAGGGTTTTCCGGTAACACCCAATTTCCTCTGGGGTGAGGGATTCCAATGCATGGAAATCCAGTGCTACCATGGTCCAGAACATCTCTAGGAAGTTGTACGCTATGTGGATATTCCAAAAGCTCCTTGGATTGAATTCAGGTTCTGCCCCTTCATTACCCCACTTTTCAACCAGAGGCGGTCGAGAAACGGGCAGCAATACTGAGGTATACCACTAGGGCAGGAGGCTGTCCAGTGGAGAGTACGGTGAGCGGGCTGACTGACTGCCGAATCTTGGGCTGTCTTCTGGAGGCCGTAGCGACCTAGATGCTATGTCTCAATAAAATGGGCTGATGGCTACAGTTATTGGATCAGGGTCTAGGGCTACTGGTGATAGGTCGTGATGCTTCTCACCCGCTATTGGTCCCCGACATAGCTTTATGTGATCTCTTGTGGATGTAGAGAGCGTTTATGGTGTTGATGGTGGTGATTTCATGACCGTGGCCTGCGGGGTTGCTAGATTTTTATCCTCCTAGATATACTTATGGAGGGAGGCAGGAATCCGATGGACCTTGAATTCTAGGAGTACTAGGCTGATGTGCCTTGTTCCTGCCCCAGCCCTTAACTCGGATGAGCGAGTGGAGGGTTCCCGTGTTGAGTCGTATTATGCTTCGGTGTCTGAGAAGTTGACCGGTTTTTTATCTATACAGACCTTCTCAGAATTCTTCTTATGGTGGTGATGACCAACCTTCTTGCCCCTAGATGGATCTTTGGGACATGGTAGATTTTTGACACGAGGTCTTTCGGTCGCACTGGTGCTGGGGCAGAGAGGGTCTTCGCCTGAGTAAGCCGGGTGCGAGGATCACCGGGAAAGATGTCAAATGGGACATGGGAAGGACCACCATGGGTAGCACTATAGCAGGTTAGATCTCTTATAGTATTGGTAGGAGCATAGGGAGGGCATCTATGTTTGTTTCCCATGGTAACCTCAGTATGAGGAGGGTCCTCATACCAGTCTAGCTGAACAAGGGTAGGACCTCTATGATGGGTGTTAGTGAAGAGAGGACGGAATTCAATCCTCTGGTTGCTGAGGTGAAGAGTTCCTTTTCCAGCTACTAAGAGGACACGGGGAGGGTCCCCACATTGAAGAGAGACCAGATGTGTAACGTTCCCACAACGGCGGTCTGGGTCAGGAGGAATGACTCCATACCCGGTGTAGTGGTAACAAGAAAGAATTCCATGATGAGTGTAACTGCCATGGGGAAGTCCCTTATTTTAATCAAATGTGGCATGGGGAAGGCCTCCATGCTGAGCCTCAAAGCAGGAAAGGCCAGCGCTCTCCGTCGTAGCGGTACAAGGAGGACCTCCGTATTGGGTGGCATCGCTGCGAGTTAGTCTATGGTAGCCATTTCCTGTGCCAACGACCAAGAGAGTCAACCCATCCTACCCATGGGGTGGTTGGGGCCACGATCCATATTGGGCCTATGAATGTTCATGTTCAGCATACACATGGAGTTGGTGGTATGCATCAGCGGTGGCTCTGGCCATAGTAGCCACTGACGTTGATGACCCTTTGGTGGGCGTCCTCTTTGGCTTTCGCCCGATGCTGGTGTCGGGTCGAATAGACCATAGCCGATGGTGTATGCATGTGGATTCCCAGCTCCTCATCCAGTTAAACTGGGCGGTGGTGCTGATGCAGGCAGATGGGATCCCTCACTGGGACTCCTTGGAATGAAACCCGGACTGGGCAGACCTGGACATCACCTACCTCATTAGCATAGGGAAGGGAGTCATCAATGAATTCTGGGGAGAGGCTCTCGAAATGGTTATTTGTCTAGGTGGGGAGTGGCGGCTCCTTGTGTGGAATTTGAGGGTGGCATTGATGACGAGTTGTAGATGCCTCCAAATCTAGGTGGGCCATATCCCTCGTAGGGATGATCCACTCCTCCTCGTAACGGCACAAGAGGTCATTGATTACCCTCGGCTGAATAAAATCATACGGGGATATGGGGCATGGGTGCCCCATGTATAAGGCCCCAGCCTTAAACCTTACTTAATCTTGAGTTATTACAAGATTACAAATTGAGGATCTTTCGTGTTTAGAGTTTTAGAGAATTAGATCATAAAACTTGCATTACATTCCACATATAAACAAAGTGGTTACATAAAGACAGTATTCTTCTTTCCAATCAACAGACACATATTTAAAAAAACATGGATTCTTTCTTGACACTTCCTTGACACTATCATCATATCATGTACCTTTCCCTTGACCTGTGAAAAACATTTCAACAAAAAATGGGATGAGCATAAAAAGCTCAGTAAGGGATATAAAAATATGGAAAGGAATCATGGGTACATATATACATAAGGATGAGATCATACTTTACCCATAAAACATATGCACTTTAACATACCTCATCAAATCATGAATAAATCATAGAAATCATAAGACATAAAGGTAACTTGAGGCATTCATAACATTCTTACGTAGGGAGTAACCCTCTTGGTTACGTTTGGAATACCCATCACAGTATATTCCCTAAATCTCTTTGGAGAAACCTTAATGTTTCACTCCTTCACGTTACCCAATGCATTGGAGAGCTATATCGGGCTCACCCGCCCTTAGTTTATCACGGAACCACCCGTCTTCATAATAATTCCCAAGAACCATAACATAATCGTATCACATAAAACATGGATAATGGAAACATAACATTTCCACATTTCAATCACAAGATATCAATACAACACAAAAAACATTGTGAAAACCATTTTCAATACAAAAATAAAATAAAAGTAAAACATGGTATTTATTTTTCTTTTAAAATGAAGGTATGGCTTGTAGAGGAAGCTGAAACTCAAATAACGGTCACGACGGCGGAGAAGTCGTTGTCGCCGCATACATACGACAAAAACATTCCCTTTTGTAGTTTAGTAAACGCTTCGTATAAAAAGGATTCCTTTTGAATAAACATAAACGTCAAAGGGGTTTATACACTGTATAAAAGAATGTTGTGTATAAAATAAAATATGCCTCAACGAAAGGAGATTGAGACGAAGTCCCATACCTCGTATCCGACTTGACCCGACCTTTCTTTAATATCCGACATAATAAACTTGAGTTAATATCTACTTGCTTATGAACCTTTTCAAGTTCATTATTCCTTTTATACCATGTTATGAACATCATGTAATCATTTAAGTTAATAATGTTCATTTTGTTGGTATTTGGTTCTTAAGTCAAAAATAGACTTCTTACACTTACATGTTGTTAATTTGGTCAAAGGTTCATTATATCCATAATGATATTAATGATTTGGATAACATATATATCATAAATATTCATCATATACATGTATTTATAATATTACATCACATTTAGAGGTAAGAAATGAAATTCACCTTTCATAGAGACGGTAAGCCGTACGTACGCATGGACGCTACTTCCATTTCTATTTCGTATTTTCTGGAATGGAATCATAATGATATATAAGTATATTATAATTCCAGTATAATAACATATATAATATCATTAACTTTATCATTTACACATCCCACATATGGTATTAATGAATCAAATCACTTTCAGGGGGCGGTAGTCCGCACTTCCTAAAATGAAGATATCGTGTTTACCCATAATGGGAACCATAAAGGTATGCCCAAAATGAAAAAAACATAAGCTTAAGGAAAACATAAACATATTATATATCATATATAAAAATAGTGACATCATAATGGCCACCTTTGAAGGTGTTAAATGAGTATTGAACAATCATCGTTTCGGGAGGCATAATTTCGCCATCCACGGAAACCGTATGTTCTTTAACCATTTGATGTAGTTGTGTGAGAGTGTAGCTCAAATAAATCTTATAAAAACATCCTAGTATATTTAATATACTGGTTTTGTTACAAAAGAAGTAAATAAAAAGAGTTTAGGGGGTTGGAGAAGCAAAATAAAACAAATGAACATGATAGATTGAATTGCCTTTAAAAGTGTAACTCCTTTTGATTTGAGCCTAAAGGCTTCCATTGAAAGGATTCTTCCCAAAGGTAATCTTCTAGGATGAGGATAGGGATGTGGAGAGTGTAAATGGGCAGGTTTTTGCCGAGAAAAAGGCTTGAGGAGTGTGTGAAATGAGGTAGAGGTGGGAGCCTTTTATAAGAGGAGAGGAGGGGCACTTTTGGAAAGTAAAGATAAGTTACTTTATTTTAAAAAGAGTTTCAGATTCAAAAGGTCCCACATTTCTATACTTATATGGTAATGTGATAAGTATTCGAAATCCACTCATCCAATTGGTTTTGTACATGTGTAGGTAATAGATTTTACATTATCTTTCCATTTTATTTAAATCGTTAAATAATGAGGTCATCGCCGCATCATCATGATGTCATAAATAATTTAATTTATTTAATGTCTAAAAATTATAAACAAAATACTATGATGTAGGAAATCTTTTTATCTTTCCAATGACTATTTATAATCAAAAATCTGATCGTTATAACCCCATGTAAAAATTGTTTTCGTAAACAATATTATGTTTGTGTCATTTTTACTTTTACATTAAATAAAAAGTAATTTATGTCATTTCCCAACCAAAGTGGATCCATGGGGTCCCCAAGTTGACCCATGGCTTGTCTTGTTCGGACATGATACAACCAATGAGGGTAGGACATGTGTCAAGCTCATCTCATTTTATTAAAGCATTATTTTTACATTAAACTACACTAATTACCACTAATCGCGATTAAGAACTTAATAAGTTACTATTCACCAAAAAATTATTATAATCTCATTGAACCACATTTTACTTCTTAATGAAAACCATGTATGTCGGATTTTTGAAATTCAAAACACAATGATGGAAAAATTTCATTTAAACGGAAAATCAGTCTTTATAAGTACCACTTAGTGGTTTCACTATTCATCAAAAATTGAAGTTTTTCAGAAAATTACAAAAAATTCACCCTAAGATATATTTGATATTACGAATTCAAAAATGAAGTCTATTTTAAAAAATTCAAAACATATAAGTCACATTAATTAATTTAATAATTAATTCCCACTGTCAGAGCAAATAGCGTGTTTTTATGAAACAATAAGTATTAAAAGATTGACAGTAGTTTAAGTCCAATTTCAAAGTGAAATTGATTCCAATGACCACCATTGGATTAAATGGTAAAAATATATTCATATTACACATTAATACCAATTCAAAATATAATCTAATCATATAAATAAATTAGATTAAAAAGCAGTTTTGATGTAAAATGCAGTATTTTTCACTATTCATTAAAAAAATGAACATTGTCAGAAAAATATCAAAAATTCACACAAAGTAAATTTTGATGTCCCAATCATAAATAATAAGTTTATTTTGACAAACATAGTTTATAAAATTGTTAAAAGATAGATTTAAAAAGGGTTTTCCATCATAAGACAGTAAAACAATCTTTTAAGAATATTAGTGTATTCCATGCTTAAGATTGGATTTATTTTCATTTTAAGCCTCTAAAACACTATCTTAATCATTAATAGACATAGATAAAAATATCTATTATTCATTACTTACTTGGGATGTTACATCCTTCCCCCCTTTAGAAAATTGTGTCCCCTCAATTTATTTACTTATCGAATAAATGGGGGTACTTATCCCTCATTGCATTTTCAGATTCCCATATTGCCTCTTAAATCATGTGGGTTTTCTACAAAAACCTTTACCTGGTGAATCACCTTATTTCGTAACACTTGCTCCCTGTGGTCAAGAATCTGGACCGGTTGTTCCTCATAAGATAGGTTCTCTTCCAGCTAAACTACCTCTGGACTCAAAACATGAGATGGATCTGGCATATACTTTCTCAACATCGAAACGTGAAAAACATTGTGTACCTGAGATAAACTCGGAGGTAAAACCACTCGGTAAGTAACTGATCCAACTCTCTCCAGAATTTCATATGGTTCAATAAACCTTGTACTCAGCTTTCATTTCTTACCAAATCGCATCACACTTTTCCAAGGAGAAACGTTGAGATAAACATGATCACCTACCTCGAAAGATAGATCCTTCCTCCAGTTATCCGCATAACTCTTCTGCCTACTCTGAGCTGTTCTCATGTGCTTCTGAATCAGCTGAACTTTTTCTGCCATCTCTTCTACCAATTCTGGTCCCATCATCTACCTTTCACCCACTTCATCCCAGAAAGCTGGAGTTCGACACCACTTCCCATATAATGCCTCAAATCTTTCCATCTGTATACTGGAATGAAAACAATTATTATATGAAAATTCAACCAAAGAATGATGTTGGTCCCAACTTCCCTGATAATCCATAGAAAAATCTCGTAGCATATCCTCCAAGGTCTGAATTGTTCGTTCTGACTGCCCATCTGATTGAGGATGAAAAGCTGTACTAAAATTTAATTCAGTACCCAACGACTTCTGAAGGCCTTTCCAAAAGTTAGAAGTAAATCTGGGATCATGATCTGATACAATGGAGAGAGGAACTCCATGTAACCTGACTATCTCTTTAAGATACAAACGGGAAAGTTGATCTAGGGAAAAAGTATCTCGTATAGCAAGGAAATGAGCAGATTTAGTCAAGCGATCAACAATAACCCAGATTGCATTATTACCTCGAGATGTATTCGGTAATCCAACAACAAAGTCCATGGATATATTCTCCCATTTCCACTCTGGCACTGGTAAAGGTTGAAGCATCCCTTTCGGTAACTACAGTTCTGCTTTAACCTATTGACATGTCAAACACTTCACAGTAAAATCAGCAATGTATCTTTTCATTCCATCCCACCAGTAATACTCCCACAGATCTCTATACATCTTAGTACTGCCAGGATGAACTGAAAACGGAGAACTATGAGCTTTACATAACAACTCTCTCTTCAACTATGAATCACAAGGCACACACAATCTCTTCCCAAATCTCAAAACACAATCATTATCAATGTTGAATTCAGGCAACTTACCTTTCTGAACCAGCTCTACCTTTTTCTGCAAGTCACTGTCTTGCTTCTGTGCTTTCTTGATTCTATCTGATAGAGAAGATCTCACTGATACCTGAAACAAAACAGAAGGACTTCCTGCCCCAACAACTTCCATGCCAAATCTCATCAAATCCTTAACCAAAGGATCATGTTCCAAACACAACATTGCTAATGAAGCATTACTTTTTCGACTCAAAGCATCAGCCACTTTATTTGCTTTTCCCGGATGGTAATGAATTGTACAATCATAATCCTTGATTAATTCTAGCCATCTCCTCTGTGTCATGTTTAACTCTTTCTGAGTGAATATATACTTTATACTTTTGTGATCGGTATATATTTCACACTTTACTCCATACAAATGATGCCTCCAAATTTTTAAAGCAAAAACAACAGCACCTAATTCCAAATCATGTGTAGGGTAATTTACCTCATGAGTTTTCAACTATCGTGAAGCAAAAGCAATTACCAGATCATTTTTCATTAGGACACAACCAAGTCCTTTCAATGAAGCATCACTGTATATAACAAACTCACCATTCCTAGAAGGTAGTGCCAAAACTGGAGCATTCACCAATCTTCTTTTCAATTCCTAAAAACAATCATCACATTCTTTTGTCCAGATAAACTTAACACCCTTCCGAGTTTGCTTAGTCATTGGACTAGATAACCGTGAAAAGTTTCTAACAAACCTTCGGTAATAGCCCGCCAAACCAAAGAAGCTACGAATCTCGGTTACATTTGTGGGTCTTGGACATTCTTCCACAACTTTTGTTTTTGCAGGATCAACAGTTATTCCATCTTTAGAAACAATGTGACCAAGGAAAGAAATTTGTTTCAACCAAAACTCACACTTGCTGAATTTCCCATACAGTTTCTTTTCTTTTAAGGATTGCAATATAACCCTTAAATGTCTTTCATACTCCTCTTTACTTTTAGAAAACACCAAAATATCATCAATGAAAACCACCACAAACTTATCCAAGAACTCATGGAAAATTATATTCATTAAGTCCATGAATACAGCAGGTGCATTGGTTAGCCCAAAAGGCATTACTACAAATTCATAATGGCCATATCTCGTATGGAACGCGGTCTTCAGAATATCTGCCTCCTTTACCTTCAGCTGATGGTACCCCGATCTCATGTCAATCTTTGAAAAAAAAATGAGCTCCCTAGAGCTGATACAACTTCATTTGATGGCCCGACATCTGCTGAAGTAGTTGCAAAGGATTTCACCACCCCTTTCTACTTGTAGTCTAACTGCATCCCATCACTCAAGCTCTTTGTCGGACACACATTTGCATAGTGACCCATCTCATTGCACTTAAAACATTTCACTAACTGTAAATAAAATTTGTTCTTACCTTCACCTTGATCCTTTTCAGTGCAATCACGAGCCTTATGTCCCATCTTACCACATCGGTAGCACTTACCAGAATTCAGAAGACATTACCCAGCATGCCTTTTGCCACATTTATCACAAACTGGAAACTTAGTTCTCTTACCATCAGAATTTTTTGAAGAATTCTTACCTTTCTCCTGCCACCTCGGTCTCTTCTTCTACTGGTTGTTATAGAACACTTGGTCATCGGCAAACTCCATTTCCACCTTCTCAGCACATCGAACAAGCTTTTCATAACTTTTAAATTCACGAGAAGCTAATGCCCTTCGATATTTTGGCTTTAATACTGAGTAAAAACGATTGATTTTACTATCAAGGTCTTGGATTAAATTTGGAGCATACCTTGCCAATCTAGTGAACCTTTCTTCATAGGCAGCCACTGAGTCTTCCTCTTGCCTCAATTCCAAGAATTGCTTTTCCATCCTAAGTCGAACAGCCTTAGGAAAATACTTCTCAAGAAACATACCTTTGAATTCATCCCAGTCAAGAGCATCAATCTCATCGGCGTCCCTGATATTTTTAACCATAGACCACCATTGATCTGCTTCACCCTCCAAACGGTAAATAACAAGACTAACCTTTTGATTGTCTGAACACCCCATGACATCAAAAATATTTTCCAGTGCTTTAATCCACCCTTCAGCTAGCACATGGTCAGATGATCCTCTGAATGATGGTGGATGTTGCCTCATGAAATGTTCCACCACTGACATGTTCCTCTGCGGTTGATCTGGCTGGTCTCGTGCATGGATACCACCACCATTTATAGCCTGAGTCAACTGCGCCATTACTACAACAAACTGTTCAGTTCCAATTCCAACCATCTTAGGATGCTGATTCGGAAGGTTATTTCCTTCTGTATGCCTTCCTAGCACTGCTTCCTTGTTTCCTCTGCGGAAAACCATTCTGAACAAACATGTCTTAGATGAAGCAACATGGTAATATTCAAATACTATATCATTTCAAAAAAAATATATTTTTGGATAATCATTTAATAGAATTCTAACTCCTAAAGTTATCTAAACGGACCTCTGATACCAACTATAAGGCCCCAGCCTTAAACCTTACTTAATCTGGAGTTATTACAAGATTACAAATTGAGGATCTTTCGGGTTTAGAGTATTAGAGAATTAGATCATAAAACATGCATTACATTCCACATATAAACAAAGTGGTTACATAAAGACAGTATTCTTCTTTCCCATCAACGGACACATATTTAAAAAAACATGGATTCTTTCTTGACACTTCCTTGACACTATCATCATATCACGTACCTTTCCCTTGACCTATGAAAAACATTTCAACAAAACTTGGGATGAGCATAAAAACCTCAGTAAGGGATATAAAAATATGGAAATGAAACATGGTTACATATATACATAAGGATGAGATCATACTTTACCCATAAAACATAATCACTTTAACATACCTCATCAAATCATGAATAAATCATAGAAATCATAAGACATAAAGGTAACTTGAGGCATGCATAACATTCTTACGTAGGGAGTAACCCTCTTGGTTACGTTTGGAATACCCATCACATTATATTCCCTAAATCTCTTCGGAGAAACCTTAACGTTTCACTCCTTTGCGTTACCCAATGCATTGGAGAGCTATATCGGGCTCACTCGCCCTTAGTTTATCACAGAACCACCCGTCTTCATAATAATGCCCAAGAACCATAACATAATCGTATCACATAAAACATGCATAAAGGAAACATAACATTTCCACATTTCAATCACAAGATATCAATACAACACAAAAAACATTTTGAAAACCATTTTCAATACCAAAATAAAAGAAAACTAAAACATGTTATTTATTTTTCTTTTAAAATGAAGGTATGTCTTGTAGAGGAAGCTGAAACTCAAATAACGGTCACGACGGCGGAGAAGTCTTTGTCGCCGCATACGTACGACAAAAACATTCCCTTTTGTAGTTTAGTAAACGCTTCGTATAAAAAGGATTCCTTTTGAATAAACGTAAAAGTCAAAGGGGTTTATACACCGTATAAAATAATGTTGTGTATAAAATAAAATATGCCTCAACGAAATGAGATTGAGATGAAGTCCCATACCTCGTATCCGACTTGACCCGAACGTTCTTTATTCTCTTGAATAATAAACTTGAGTTAATCTCTACTTGCTTATGAACCTTTTTCAAGTTTATTATTCTTTTTATACCATGTTAGGAACATCATGTAATCATTTAAGTTAATAATGTTCATTTTGTCGGTATTTGGTTCTTAAGTCAAAAATAGACTTCTTACACTTACATATTGTTAATTTGGTCAAAGGTTCATTATATCCAGAATTATATTAATGATTTGGATAACATATATATCATATATATACATCATATACATGTATTTATAATATTACATCACATTTAGAGGTAAGAAATGAAATGCACCGTTCATGGAGACGGTAAGCCATACGTACGCATGAACACTACTTCCATTTCTATTTCGTATTTTCTGGAATGGAATCATAATGATATATAAGTATATTATAATTCCAGTATAATAACATATATAATATCATTAACTTTATCCTTTACACATCCCACATATGGTATTAACAAATCAAATCACTTTCAGGGGGCCGTAGTCCGCACTTCCTAAAATGAAGATATCGTGTTTACCCATAATGGGAACCATAAAGGTATGCCCAAAATGAAAAAAACAGAAGCGTAAGGAAAAATAAACATATTATATATCATATATTAAAATAGTGACATCATAATGGCCACCTTTGAAGGTGTTAAATGAGTATTGAACAATCATCGTTTCGGGAGGCAGAATTTCGCCATCCACGGAAACCGTATGTTCTTTAACCATTTGATGTAGTTGTGTGAGAGTGTAGCTCAAATAAATCTTATAACAACATCCTAGTATATTTAAGATACTGGTGTTGTTACAAAAGAAGTAAATAAAAATAGTTTAGGGGGTTGGAGAAGCAAAATAAAACAAATGAACATGATAGAATGAATTACCTTTAAAAGTGTAACTCCTTTTGATTTGAGCCTAAAGGCTTCCTTTGAAAGGATTCTGCCCTAAGGGAATCCTCTAGGATGAGGAGAGGAATGTGGAGAGAGTAACTGGGCAGGGGTTGGTCGAGCCAAAGGCTTGAGGAGTGTGTGAAATGAGGTAGAGGTGGGGGCTTTTTATAAGAGGAGAGGAGGGGCACTTTTGGAAAGTAAAGATAAGTTACTTTATTTTAAAAAGAGTTTCGGATTCAAAAGGTCCCACATTGCTATAATTCTAGGATAAGGTGATAAGGCTTCGAAATCCACTCATCCAATTGGTTTTGGACATGTGTAGTTCATTGATTTTACATTATCTTTCCATTTTATTTAAATCGTTAAATAATGAGGTCATCGCTGCATCATCATGATGTCATAAATAATTTAATTTATTTAATTTCTAAAAATTATAAAAAAAATACTATGATGTAGGAAATATTTTTAGATTTCCAATGAATATTTATAATCAAAAATATGATCGTTATAACCCCATGTAAAAATTGTTTTCGTAAAAAATATTATGTTTGTGTCATTTTTACTTTTACATTAAATAAAAAGTAATTTATGTCATTTCACAACCAAAGTGTATCCATGGAGTCCCCAAGTTGACCCATGGCTTGTCTTGGTCGGCCATGATACAACCAATGAGGGTATGACATGTGTCAAGCTCATCTCATTTTATTAAAGCATTATTTTTACCTTAAACTACACTAATTACCACTAATCGCGATTAAGAACTTAATAAGTTACTATTCACCAAAAAATTATTATAATCTCATTGAACCACATTTTACTTCTTAATGACAACCATGTATGTCGGATTTTTTAAATTCAAAACACAATGACGGAAAAATTTCATTTAAACGGAAAATCAGTCTTTATAAGTACCACTTAGTGGTTTCACTATTCATCAAAAATTGAAGTTTTTCAGAAAATTACAAACAATTCACCCTAAGCTATATTTGATATTACGAATTCAAAAATGAAGCCTATTTTAAAAAATTCAAAACATATAAGTCACATTAATTAATTTAATAATTAATTCCCGCTGTCAGAGCAAATAGCTTGTTTTTATGAAACAATAAGTATCAAAAGATTTACAGTAGTTTAAGTCCAATTTCAAAGTGAAATTGATTCCAATGACCACCATTGGATTAAATGGTAAAAATATATTCTTATTACACATTAAGACCAATTCAAAAGATAGTCTAATCATATAAATAAATTAGATTAAAAAGCAATTTTGATGTAAAATGCCGTATTTTTCACTATTCATTAAAAAAAATGAACATTGTCAGAAAAATATCAAAAATTCACACAAAGTAAATTTTGATGTCCCAATCATAAAGAATAAGTTTATTTTGACAATCATAGTTTATAAAATTGTTAAAAGATAGATTTAAAAAGGGTTTTCCATCATAAGGAAGTTAAACAATCTTTTAAGAATATTAGTGTATTCCATGCTTAAGATTGGATTTATTTTCATTTTAAGCCTCTAAAACACTATCTTAATCATTAATAGACATAGATAAAAATATCTATTATTCATTAATTACTTGGGATGTTACACCATGTACATGGGTGTATAGGGCCTTAAGGAAGAGATGGACCCATGTGATACTGCCACATTGGCACTGCCCCTTCCCCTGCTTCGTTTGGTAGGCAGTGATCGTGTTCCGGGTGCATCAACCTGTTTCCTAAAAGTAGATAGATTAACTCAAAAGTGCTTAAAAAAATTAATCAATGACCAATGCCCTAGCACCATCTTGTCTTCCATGACCGGTAAGAGGGGTCCACACCAACAATGTCGCAGAACGGGATCTCCAACATTTTAATGCCCCATCTTCTGGTGCATTTCACGTCAGGCCCAATATTTTCTTGATGGGACCCGTTGCTGGATAACTGGATCTGATGACACACTAGTCCATATATGCATCGAATGATACTAATCGCCCTATTGAGTATAATATCATCATGTTGGACCCACCATTCCTGTTTCTGATGCTTTCATCGGGGCGAGCACATCCGTCTGCTTGAGGATGAAAGGTGCGACTTTGTCTCCCCGAATTCTCACTTTGCAAAGCCGGGAAACATCTATTTCTTATTCAGGGAAATTTTCACCTTGATCGAAATGGGATGATGGGATGTCGATTCTTTCTTCTGTGGATTCCTCCTCATAACACTTCACCTAGTCCAGATCTCTCGTATAGACTTAAGACATTGTTTGTGAAACTATTTCTAGCACCATATTTTCACAGACACCAATTAATTACACTATTTCTGTTGAGACATTCCAAAGGGTTCGGTCAGGGGAGTAGTCACGTTGGACATCACTAGCATGTCTGGACACTGGAACATTTTCGCATCTGGGTTCCTTTCCTTTATTATAGGGTTTCTCGAGGGCGCAGAAGCCTGAGGCATCCCATGTCAAATGTGAGGAATTATATGCCATAGGCATGTATATGAGGTTTTATTAATCTTACCATGTCTAACACAGGGTAGGTCACAAGTTTAACGTCCAGCAGAGACAGATCTGACTGATCAGAACACTGACTAGAGTGGATTAATGAGTGTAACCTCTGGAGGGTACACTGGTGTAGAGGGGCTGACATGACCTCACCGGGATGTGGCATCCCATATAAGAATCAATATGGATGATGTATGGTTAAGTGATGTGGGTAGTGAATGGGATGGAACCAAAATGAGGATTCCAGAAATGTTGGGCTTGAGTCTCAAGGAGACTTCTTACGTATCCCTGTGGCATGGAATCAAAGTCCACGTAGTTCAAGAGGGTGATGGGATGCCTGAGGAGGCGACCCGTGAGAATGGATGGGTGGATGGGACCTAGAGGAAGTGGATCCTTTTGGTTGGGGAATGAAATTTTCAAGACACAATGGCTCGATGGAAACGTCAGGTGATGATCTTGAATTGGGGTGTACACATAGGACAACACCCGATGATGTGTATGGGGATTACACATGGTTAGCAGCCCGAGTTGTTCTGACATCACTAGGACGAAAAAAATATGTGGTCCCCAGCTAATGTGACTACAACGGCTTGCCGCTGAATAGGACATGCAATGGCTTACCACTAATTGGTATACAATGGCTTACCGCCGATTGAGGGACACAACTTCTTACCACTTCATGGGGTAAAATGGATTACTGCTGATCAAGTTACATAGTTTATTGTTGTGTAGGATGGGTGTAAACCGACGTGAAGGTAGTCAGCATCAAGGGACGGTGGGCTTGAACCTCATGGAGTCTTCCTACATACCATTCCTTGGAAAGGATCGAAGACCACGTAGTTCAGGATGGGTGTTTGGGGCTTACACTCTAGGTCACCCAAGGTGTTGGTTAACTGATGTGAATTAGGTTAGAATGACCGGGGTGGCGGGCTTGATCCGTATGGAGGCTTCCTACGTACCCTTCCTTGGAAAGTATCAAAGACCATGTAGTTCAGGATGGGTGTTTGGGGCTTACAATCTAGGTTTCCCAAGGTGTTTTTGAACCAACGTGAAGGTGGTCGGAATGACTGGTGTTGTGGGCTTGAACCTCATGGAGGCTTCCTACATAACCTTCCTCAGAAAGGAATAAATACGACATAGTTTAGTATGGGTGTTTGGGGCTTACACTCTAGGCTACCCAAGGTGTCGGTGAACCAACGTGAAGGAGGTTGGAATGATCGGGGTGGTGGTCTTGAACCTTATAAAGGCTTCCTACGTACC
This sequence comes from Viscum album, assembly GCA_963277665.1. Taxonomy (NCBI): domain Eukaryota; kingdom Viridiplantae; phylum Streptophyta; class Magnoliopsida; order Santalales; family Viscaceae; genus Viscum; species Viscum album. The sequence goes on from OY728119.1 coordinate 233,493,611, forward strand.
CTTACTTGGTAAGGATCAAAGGCTACATAGTTCAGGATGGGTTTTTAGGGCTTACACTCTAGGATACCCAAGGTGTTGGTGAACCGACGTGATGGAGGTTGTAATGACTGGGGTGGTGGGCTTGAACCCTGTGGAGGATTCCTAGGTACCCTGCCTTGGAAAGTATCAAAGACCACATTGTTCAGGATTAGTGTTTGGGGATTACACTATAGGTTTCCCAAGGTGTTAGTGAACTGATGTGAAGGAGGTCGGAATGACCAGGTGGTGGGCTTGAACCTCATGGAAGCTTCCTACATACCCTACCTTATCAAGGATCAAAGACCACATAGTTCAGGATAGGTGTTTGGGGATTACACTCTACGCTTCCCAAGGTGTTATGGTTGGTAAATAGTCTAAGCTCATGTGAGTCATGATCGGTGTGAGAAATAAGAGGTTGTAGAGACCTAACCATCACATCGCGAAAGGTGCGCCCATGGGAAGTGAAGTGGGGCTCATGCATAGTTATCAGCCTAGAGAGGAAGCAAGGGCTTACTTTTGGTTAGTATCCCAAACAGGTTGGGAATTAATTTAGGATGGAGGCTCGGTGGAGACAAAGTCCAGTGGGAGAGGGATTTGGAACCGAAGAAAGGAGGGACAAGGACGTTGCGTCCTACAAGAAAAGCTAGGGGGATTTAACCACGGTGGTTTCCATTTCCCCGCATAGGATGTATGGGGAGAAGTCCAAGTTTAACATCATGTGCTGAGGATGATGGAACTTGTAAGTTTAATTTCTTGCATCTCGGACGAGTTGGGTTCACTCGACACCCCTAGGACTTACATAACCATTACCCTCTACACCTTGCTGAAGGGAATGCACCAGCAATGCTGTGGTGGGTGGTGTTGTGAGGTGATCCCATTGGGGTCCACGTTAGCGTGACTATGCGATGATGCAACAACCATGAGCTTTCCCATGAGAAGAAGCATGAGGTGAAGCAACGCAACTGGATGTATCGTCCTTGGGACTTTGAAATTCCTTCATGAAAACCTGAAGGGCCACATGGGAAAAGGAGTTGTAGAGAAAAGGGGTTCACAGGTAGAAACCTTATGATGCTCTAGTACCCCATGAAGTGGAGGGACTCTGCGAAGGGATGTACTTCATGAAGTGTAGTCTCCTAGGCTACGGATAGTGCGTATATGCATAAGGGAAGAGCTTCACGAAGTGGAAAATGATTCACGAAGCAATTTCTTCTTGAAAATCGTAGCATTGTGAAGCAATGTGATTCACGATGCGTAGTGAACCAGCCTTGGCACTTGGGTTACATTCACGTTGAGGGTGCTTTGCGAAGTGTAAGTGCTCCTCGAAGACCCACGTCCCCTTGGAGATCTCCTACCTCCGTGAAGACCCGTAGGCTTCGTGAAGGAATCCCTCTCAAAAGAGGGTCTAAATTAAGGCCAAGGTGGAGGAACATTGTGGAGAAAAATTACCTTGAGGAGCTCAAGGTTCACAGAGCAGGAAGTGATTCGAAATTCAAGGGCTAGAAAGGTGAAAGGACGGGCAGTCCGCCTCCTGGGATCGAGAGGATTTGTGTATTTATAGGCAAGAGGCACTGCGAAGTAGGGTTCTCTTGGTGCGAAGAAGAAATTTGCTTTGCGGCGGGTCGTGAACATCAAAGGGGTTAGCAGAGTTGTCCAACCTCCTTAATTTGCATCAGGTCATGAACGTCAAAGGGGCTCGCTGAGCTGTCGTGCCTCCTTGCTTCGCAGTAGATCACGAATGTCAAGGGGCCCACGGAGCTGCCCCACCTCGTTGCCTTGTGGTGGGTCTTCGTGGTGGGTAACGAACCTCAAGAGCTCGCAAAGCTACCCTACCTCCTTGCTTCATGGAGGGTCGCAAAGGGAATCTTTGGCAGCCGTCGAAGGGCTTTGGGAGCTTTGCAATCCGTCTTCATGAGGGAGTCCCTACTGCATTTAGTATGTTTGGTTCGCCCCCAATTTTGTCATTAACAATAAAATTTTAGAATGTTTTTATTTATATATGTGATTAAATGAAGATTATATGGTTGTTTTGAAAATTGTATTTTCATTTACTTTATTATTAAATAATGATTCAATGTCTCAAATGGGTCTTTTAATAGTTTAATTGGAAAATAAAAACCAGTATGACACACACCATTATATATAATGGAAACTCATTTCTGTTTTAAATTCTATTGAATAATTAGCAATATAATGGTAGTTGTATTTAATTATAAAAAAAACAGGTTATTCATATTGGGGTGATTGGAGGTGCAAGTGAGATAAATAAATTAATGTATGTTTTTTGATATGATTACATGTATGATTATTACATTTAAATTCTCACATCCTTTTGTATGTCATAGAGGTACCTTGTTGGTTAAGTGGAATGCATCAATACACATGTGCAGTAGTTTATAATTAAGTTATGGCTAGTGGTAATAGGTGGGACGTAGGTCATCCTAGGAAATGATTCTATTCTATTATGCCATGAAAGGCAAGACCAAGTGTTAGGGTAGTGTTGATTGATGTGTAGTTTGTTTTTTCAAAAGTGTAGACATTTCTTAACTAATGACCATGTTACTCTTACTAGATTATTACCCTTAAGCACCAAGGATTCCATAATGATGATATATATATATATATATATCTAGATCTATTAAATAAAGGTGTTCTATTTTCCATCAAGGGTTTCTATAAAACTATTTTCAATTTAATTGTTGATGTATTCGTTAATGGAAAATAATTTTGTGTATAGAAAAAACCTAGGATTTTCAAAAATATGTGATTTCAAGGAAAAGTATTTGACACATATTTCAATATAATGAAATATAGAAAAACTATTTTTATATCCTTAATTTTGACCTTGAATAAGATGAATTTTTTTCTAAATTTTTATTCTATGGGGTTATTCAGTGGAGATTAACAGGGTCATTACATTCATGCCTATGTAAAATAGTTTATCTAGATTCCTAGATGAAGTGGACATTCATGTAACTCTTTGTTTAGGTTGATAGAGGATCAAGTGGAGTTTTTCATTTTCACATTGACATTTGACAATGGTCTAGTTCTATTTATTTTCCATTTTTCTCTATTGTATCAACCATTGAGCTTTTATTTCAGGGTCTTGTATTGATTATGATTTAATTTTTATATTTTATATGTTTTTTTTACAATTTCATTTCATTATTCTTATTATAATTTATTATTTTTTGTAGAAATCATTTCTAATGTGTTCTTGTCACTACCCAGGAACATGTTACCAGCTTGTGGGGATCAGGAATGTCTTTCAGGATTTATTGGGGGCCAGATTTGGTACCCAATTCATAGGTAAACTAGGTTGGTTCATTAAAAATTAATGTCAAAGGTGGTATTATATTTTTTACTACGAAATTTTGGTAAACAAGAGCAAGGATTTTCAGTATTCCGATAGTAGATCATGAATATATGCTTGATCACTACCTTTCATAATGAGAACTGATTTTCTAGGGTAGTAAAAGATATTTGTGTCTTGTGATTTAACTTATTTATAGATTGTTTCAAGAATATTTTACCTTATGTTTTTGGTGATTTTTTCATTTTAATAGAAAAATGGGGATCTTAGTGGTTTGTTGTGTTTGTACAGGGTTTTGAAAACTCTGTGTAGAACACCTAGCCTATGTGACTTACACTGGCCTCTGTATGCTAAACATATGTTTTATCAGACTGTGTGATCAATCCTTACATTTTCATTCATTTCCATGTCCTTTCAGTTTATCAATTTATGGGAGAAATTGAGATTTTTCTATTTTTCTTATGTTTTAATCATTGTTTATTTTTGTGTAATATGATTTTCTATGCTATTTAGAGTTAAATGGAATTGAAAATTATATATGGGATATTATGGAATTGTTTTTTGAAAAGGCACCAAATTTAATATAAATAATTAGGAATACATTAAAGTGCATTATATATGTTTCAAACAAAATTTAAATCCAAAATAAGATTTTTTTAGAAAATGTACCAAAAATATTTTGAATTTGAAACAATATGTGGTTTTGGAAACTTGTTTGCGATGTTTTGGACTGAAAATGATGACTTGATTTTGAAATTTTATTAATACCTATGTAAAATGGATAGTGTTAATTATTCCAATGATTTTAAAGTTTTTATAAGAAGGTTCAATAAGAATATTTATGTTTGGGATTCTTTTTAATTGACAATTTCTAGACAACTAAATGTTAACAGGGTTTTACCAAAATTTTATAATTTATTTAAAATGGTTTCCTAAATTACGTGTAATACTTTGATTTAATGAATGGATGTTCTTTATGAATTTATTTTTAATAAAACCCTCTTAGTTAAAAGAGGTGAACGTTTTTCACTTTTTCAAATAAATATTGATTTTGGTGTGTGGTTTTAGAATTTTCTAGTGTTGGACTTTCCAATAAATTTATTTTAATTATTTCAAGAAGGAGACACTTTTAGGGTGTTTAGTGGAAAGCCTCACAAAAAAACTTGGAATAAAACCATCATACAAGAAAAAAATATCCCAAAAATAGAAAAGGTCGAAGCTTTCACCAAACCAGATAACAAACAAGGAGAAAAAACAACCATATATAAGGTGATTCAGGATGAAGGAAATATAAAATAATCCTCATTTTTTTCATGCCATCGGTTTACTACTATATTTATACAATAGGAATCATATATCATTTCTAGGATGAAGCCAAAGCCTTTATTAAATTTCAATAGTGATATGTTTGAAAACTACTAAGAAATCATCAATTTGGAAAAGTTATTTTGTGTTGGGAATGAAATTTATTTAAATAGTGTTTTTTATATTTCTTATTGACATGTTATTTGTTTCATGGGGTATGACTTTTGGAGTTTTTCTTCATGAAGATTATATTTCTTTTTTTAGAGTACATTGTTTTTTAAATTTAATAAACTCATTGGATGGTCATGATTTTATTAGGATAATTATTCTATATTCTCTATTATCTAATCATGGTATTCTTCCTCACTTTTCTCGTCAACATGATTTCATTTATGAGTTTCAAAACCTGAACCCCATAATTTATTTGGTAAATAATCTTATTAGAATGCATTTGTTTGGATACTAAGGGTTGAAGAGATTTTATTATTTCTAAAACATCCTATATATATATTAAGTCTATGTTGTTGAACATTATACTATAGGGTCTGAGATGAAGTGGGGGAACTTGGTCATCCAGAAGAAGAAATAAAAGGAAATCTTTTGGTAAGATTTCAAGGTGCAATTAATTTAGTGTTTCTTTTTCAACGAAATTAATGTACCCAAGTATGTGTAATTTCATGGCCTCTAGTAGGGATATAAAATAATGTTGGTGGATGTATGTAATTTTAACAAGTTGGTGTCATACCTACCTCATTTGTACTTGAATGTTTATTTATTGTATTGGTGTTTTTTATGTTCATTGACCCAATATATCACATGTTGTGTTTTCTCTTATAGTCCACTCATAAAGAGTTGTGGTTAAGTATGATATAAATGTTAAAGAAGAAATAGAAGGATCAACCGTGGATTTATAGGTTTCTAATTTTCCTCAGTGTGGTAGAATAATATCTAGTAACTGAGGAAGGAATAATTTTATGTTAGGCTATGTGAATAGAAGTATCAAAAGGCCATATTGTTTCTTCTCATATGATTCTTTGAAAAAAAGAAACAGGTTTGCTGTAAGTGTCTAAAGGTAGGACATAATAAACATACTTTTATTGGGACGCCTAAGTCCGATCATGATTGTTTTCATTTGAGTCATTTGAAATGTTTCTACAAAGCTGTTGTTTTTAAGAACTATGGAGTGAAATAAACCCATTTTAAGATCCTTTGATTCAACATGTTGTTTTTGATGTTTGTGTGATAAATTTTTTGTTTCCCTTTTATTTAATCTATTTACCCTTATTGACCATGTGATGTCAGGAGTTATTTTTTTGTTATTTAAAATTTCTATATATTTATGTTTTTAAATTTCCCATTTCATTAAAAAAATTTATATTAGTGATATATGATTTTTTTTTATATGTATTTTCTCATGAAATTCCTCTCATCATGAATTTCTATATATTGATGAGATGAAGTTGAAGATATTTATTGTGATGGAATTTATTATATAGTGTAGAGACCAGCCTCCCCTCCAATAAACATGTTTTTAATATATAAATGATGTCTCCTTTGAATCTATATGGGTTATGCTATCTGGTTTTAAAATAAGGAAGGAATTGAATTTTTGGGATATCAAAAATATTGAGGTGATCGATGTGTTGTTTTTTTCATTTACCTTTACTATTCACTCTAGGGTGTTAGTTTGGTTGGTAAATTTCAGGCCTCAGTGATTATTGTACTTCTCTACTCCTTGTGGGATGTAGTCAATGTGTCAGACCATTTATTTTAAATGACTATGCATAAGAAATATTTTGAAGTTGTTATGTAAGTAGGGGATAGTATAAACAAAAAATTAATTTTTTATTAGAATCACTAAAATCCAGTGCTCCAGAAGCATGGACATAGGTTTTACTTACTTAACCTAAAGCTAGACTTGTATATCTTATTGAGGAATAATACCTTGTGATTCATTTCTATTTTTTATACATTATTCTCTTACGTGATCTTTGTTGGTGTCTTATCTTGATGTGATAGTAATTTTGGGCCTCTTATTCTAGTGTAATGAATGAGGTTTATCAGGTGTAGTGATTTTGATCCTTCACAAGAGAAATGATGGTTGAGTTATATTAAAATTGAGCCGATGAGGATCTGCCATTTGGTTAATAAATGAAGTCCACATAGTGAATTTTCTTGGGATATTTTTCATCTTTGTTGGGATATTCCTTTATTAGTTTTTTGAGTGATCATAGAGAGTCATGGAAAAATAGTCATTAAATGGAATTATAACATGTTATATAGACCACCATTCATGATATTCTTGCATCGAAGAGTCACATGTTTTAGTTTTCATCTATGAGAGATGAATTTTTGGAGTTTCTTGGATTTTTTTATGGGTGTTTGTATTCGAAATTATATCATTGGTTGTATTTTTCCTCTTGATCTTTATGTTTATCATTACTCTTGATAAACCATTGTCCTCGGCCCTTTTTAAGGAAAATAACTTATATAGTGGGTAGAATTATCACATGCTTGGTTATACTTACATGTATACAATTTTATTTATGCCTACCCTATATTATTTTGAACTATTCAGGGGTCATTATGGGTGATTGTTAGGTGATTTTTGAGTTTTAATAGAATGTGTATGGTTTGGGCACGATTATGATAAATTATAAAACATTACTAGGAAACTGTATATATTTTCTTTGTTTGGAAAAGTGATGTGTTTCAATGTTGGTGCATGTTTATCCAATTCATCCAACTAAATCACAAGGATTCTCCAATGTTCAGAAATAGGTACATAATTGGAACACAATTTTCTAAACCTTGCATCCAAACCATTTGATGGGAATTAGTTAATCTAAAAATTTATTTTAAGATTGAAAATGACTCTCTTTATCCTCATTATGTATCTTACATGTTATTTTCTCAACATAGAGACTTCCTCTTTTAGATTTTTATCATTCCCTTCTTTCCAGATAGACTTTCCATTAGATCCAAGGGAGTTTAAAAGAGATAATTATAGGTATGAATCCATTAATTATTAATATTCAAGATCTCGTATATTCATATTAGAAATAATGATATAACATGGATATTATGGATAGACTATGTGAGATTACATAATATAATGAGTTGGTTGAAATAATAGGAAGAGGAACCTAGAAATACTTTTATATTTTGTGGATATTTGAGAATTTTCATTGTAAGTGATTTCCCTTATTCTTCATTGAACCAGGGTTTGTTGAAAATGAGATTCATGATTTGGGTTTCATGGATTTTGTATCATTCATTATTACTTGGATCCCTATTTATATTTATCTTGTGAACCACATCTGGTTGTTTGAAAGCCAAAATGTTTGATATAAGAGTCCCATTCATCCATATATAAAATTGAATTTATGATTTCTTATTCTTTCATATTGGGATTTGGATTGTCTTTTATTTTTTCCACTTCTATCTAACAGAAGTATCAATACTATTATTTTCTTTACCATTTGTTAAAAGTGTGAGAATGGGTTTTTCACATGCTATGTTCTCTAAATCTATTTTAATAGAATAAGACTCTATTTTAGAGATTTTATTATCTGGTTGGATTCTAATAAATTTTAATGAATCTATTTATGATATTGTTTTTCCCTACACCTTACAACCACCACACATTGCTAGTTGTTATGTCACCTCGCTAGTTGTCATGAGATCTTGCATAGCCAGTTTCCATGGTCTCCCATATGGCTGAGCCACCACCTCCATACTGCTCCACAGCAACACACATGCTACCTCTTGTACATGGTTGTCGTCGCCGTTGGTCACTGGTGCACCAGTGGCCCCTTCTGTGGACCACCACACTTCCTCCGATGCTCCAAATATTTAATGATCATAGATTTGGGTTTTTTTAGTCCTGATCTAGATTGATTAAGCCTCTGTTAATGTATTTACACTAATCTATTTGTCTAATCACATTCATAGCCTCCCAGAAAGTCGGTTCATTGGAATGTGGGCCCAACGGTAAAGAATTCCATGAATAGGGGAGTGACAAACACAATAACTCTTGAAGAATAAAAATTGTATATGTTGTTGTCTGACTCAATTCATTTTCATTATAAGAATAAACTCAGAGGAAATAATTCAATATCCCAATATAATCCCCATGACAATTATGCATCTAGAAAACAATTGAACCATTGATAAACCTTTTTGTGGGTTGATCCGTATTCGTTGGTGAATTTTTGAATCAAAAACCCATGATGGAAAATATCCAACCTACATGGGTAATAAATCTTTCACTATTGAAGACCAATTTCACTTGGCAAATCCGGTCAAGAAAAATCCTCCCTCCAAGTCTCTTTTTTCATCCACAGAGAGGATTATCTAGTGGCTCCCTCTAGAGAATCTATGGAATTTATAGAGTTATGAGCCAAACTTTAGATCCCAACCTAAGCCTCATGTTATATGAAAACACATATTTTTGTCCCTTTGTAACATTAAAATAAAATAAATATTAAATTTATTTTATTCCTTAACATGGAAAAAACTACTTTTCACAACCAACCCGTGACAATAGATGTTGGGCCTCACCTACGGAAAATAGCACATAAAACAATCAATTGTTTTCTTGGATTTACAATCCGAGTCACCATTAATGAGTTATTAATATTTTAAAAGAAAATAATTTTTTTTATTTATGGTTACATATTTGGTGACTTTTTCTTCTGATGATCCATAGCGACCAATGTTTGTCGCTCCTACGGTATAACTGCCATTATGAGCTCAATGGTGCCCTTGAAATTTTGATCCAAGAATCCATTTAAATGATATTTTAGTTTTTAATAAATTTAACTTGTATGTGCTATTAAAAACATAAAATTGGTCAATGAATTGTTCATGGTACACCATGCCTCAGAATAGTACAGTGTCTTAACACATGGTCTCAGAATTTTCAAAAATAATTTATAACAATAAATTCTGGAAACAATTAGTCATTACTTGGTATAGGTATTTATGTGTAAATTATGAGTGGGATTTTATATCTCCCTCTAATGAATTGTAAATTATTATATCATAGGAGATGAAAAGTGTACTTGAGATGATTTATCCATTGACATAAGAAGATTTGTCCCAAATCCAAAGGGTACACTAGAGGATTTATAGCATTCCAAAAAGTGGAATGAGAGGATTTATACCATGCTAAGGAGTAAGTGAAAGGTTTTATCCCAAAACCAATGGTACATGTAAGGATTATCCCGATCCAAATATGGTACATGGGTTATTAGACCAAGCCTATTATATGATTAATGTATTTTGGGTATCTGTGACATATTTTTTCTATACTTAAGTTAATTCTACACTCTTATGTCAGAATCATTTACTTATGATTATTCACTATGGATCATGTTTATCATATCATGACTATGCACACTATTTACATGGTATCTATTTGTTAATTTTAGATTGTATTTCCTTATGTCATGATCTATAAACAACAATTCTTTTTCATGTTTTTTCAATAATAAATTTCTCTCTATTCTTGTTTTCTCAAATATTTTTATCTAAACCTTGACAACAGGTTGACAATTTTTCCCTTACTGAGCATTTTATATAACTAATTTATTGTCTTTCTTTTCCATGGGTGATGAAGATAATAATAAATTGAAGGAAGTATATAATGGAGTATAGAGTAGTTTTATTATGCATAATTTATGACAAGTGTTGTAAAATAAATTTTTTATGTTACTGGTCCTAAAATAAACTAAACCAAATGGTTCTCTGAGTGGTGTGATATTATTGTGAGATATAATACTAATGTGAAATTTTTTAAATTTTATCTTGGATCATCTCACTTAGTATAAAAGTTAATTTTTCAAATTGTGTATTTTTATCACTGAACCTACGAGTGAAGTTGTTATGTGACTCAGTATTTATTTATTTATCCATTTTGATCATTCATATTTTATTCCATACTTACCTAATAGAGGGTAGTGAGGGATCATGAGTTTATTTACCTCAGACTTTTGTTTTGAGATTTATTTTAACATATCTAGTTTGGTTATAAATTACCTTGAGAGAAGGATTAATAATCCTATATAGTTTTAGTTCATGCATTGAGGTAGAGAAAGATATCCCCAATAAGTACAATGGCTAATGGTTTGATTTATTTCTAAATTATATTTTAGTTGTCTTTTTTATATGGAACAATAACTGTATTAAATTTCCCTCTCCCCATCCTTTTCATTTCATCAAACCTTTTCATAATTTCTAATCCAATATTTTTGTTATTTTTATTTATGAAATCATTAAAAATTCCTTTTATTGGATCCTAATTTAATATTCCTAATGTTATCAACCTCAATACCTATATTTTCTACACAAATTCTTCGTAGTTTTAGTGATTTTTGGATTCATGTTAAAAAATTATAAACTGATTTGAGAGAATATCAAATAACAAAACTTGTGGTATTATTAATGATTTTAGTGTCATTAATAGTGATTATGTTATAAAATTAATTTTATATTTAGGAAAAAACGTTTCCCTCTCTTTTTAGTTTTTCCATTTTAGTTTATATTTTTTTTTCTTTTTTTTTCTTTTTTTAAATGTTTGGTATATTTTTTATAATGGTAGAAATTTTATGAATATTTAAGGAGAAGAAAAAAAATTTCAACCATATTTTAGACCATTCACATCAGTTTGAAGAACATTGAAGGATCTATAATCAAAAGTGAAGGTTACCACAATCTCACTCAGGAAATAAATAGACATGGTTATCTTGATTGGGATTATATTTATAAGAGGCATATCAATATTTGAAAAATGGTCATGGAAACTAAGGATTCAATTTTTATAACTAAGGATGTATCCATAAATGATGTGGAGATTAAGTAGACCTATGAGTGTGATATTGGGTATAAAGCTAAATTTGAGTAAAATCATGTGTCAGAAGTTGAATGTTTTTCATTAAAATATTACCTCACCATTGTAGGTCTAGAAGAGGAAGAAAATTAACATGAGGACTTTATTAAGGAAGTGGATTGGGATGAGGAGAAAAAAGATAAATAGGTGATGGTTTCTGAAATTTATTAAAACATGATTAATATTATAGTGGATCATTCTATCACTAAAGAAAGAAACCTCCATAAAAATTTTCAAGAATAATAAAATAAATAAAAATATAATGAATCTACTGAAATCTATTGCAGTATTGAATAATTTTATGAAGTATATATAAAATAATATCAAAAATGAGGAATAGTATCAAGTGTGGATATCCCATGAGTTCCATATTCGACCTCTAAATCTATCCACTAATTATTATTCTCATAAACAATTAAGTAGATTTCAAAGAGAAGGTGGAAGGAGATAAACCCTACAATACAAAACATTCATAATTGGGTAAATATAAGATTTATAGATTTTTACCATACTCATATTATGTGATATAATGAGGTAATATCAATGTTAATTACCAAAACTAAATCATCTTACAAGAGGAATCTTTAATTTTTTATTACTTACACGGAATTTATTTTTTATATTAGGAATATCTTTTAGGATGCACAGATGATCCCATTATATTTTTGAGTATTAATACATGGACCTTATGATTTCAATTGGTTGTTTTATTTTATTGGTCCATGATTACATAGGGACAAATTAAGATAAAAAGAAGAAGCTCTTCATAGGAATGGAAGGGATGCTTTAAATTCTCTATATTTTAACTCCCCACATTTTAAATTTTTTCTTTTAACTTAAACTGAAAAATGGATGACCCACCTTAATTTTTTGATATAATTTATAATATATGATACCTATAACATATTGTAATCCAATGATGGAATGTTTTATATTTCATTATTAATAAAAAAAATAGGTAATATTGAGGGATAAATGAATATATATAATCATGGGGGTGTTAATTTAATGAATCATAGCTGGGGGTTATTAATTTCATAAAAGAAATTTCTCATGCATTGAATTTCAAAAATTCTTATGGATTAGTTTTTTATTACTATATATGAAATGAGTGATTGGATTGTTTTTTTTCATTTGTTCTATTTCAAGATTGGATATTAAGACAAATGTTTCCTATTAATTCTAATACACACTTATTTAGAGATACTTGGGGAATATCACCATCTGAATCTTGAATTGGTATCATGTCAATGAAATCATTGTACAAATCCACTTTTAATATTATTGATTCGTTTTTTATTCCAAACCATACCCTTGAGATGAACCATTACAGTTTAATATTTATTTTTTAACCCATAAAAGACATGAATGACCTTTTATATGGTAAATAAAAATTGTATGAATTTTTTATCCCATTGTACCATAGTCTATATATTTTTCCATGATATTCAATGGTTCAATTTTTGAGGAGAGGCTGTATTTGGTATAAGGGAATGTGTTACATTAAATAGGAGATGTGATATATATTTTATATAGGTTATGGGAAATGATTAAAGATTATTCATTAAATATATTCCATTATTATCCATATAGAAATAAATATAATAATAGGAAACTAAAAAGAAAAAAAATGAAAAATTAGATGAAATTTTGGTTTTAACTTGGGTAGGTCAATCATCAATATTATTTTACCAATTATATTGTTATAATAATTATAAATGGTATTGTTAGGATATAACTTGGGTTTGGGTTATAGATTTGAGATTGTACCAAGTGAAAGTTTTAGAAAATAATAAAAAAACGAAAAAAATAAGTGGGTTTATATAATTCATTGTGATTTATTGTTATTAATTAACATTACATTGATCTTTAAAAATGGGGAAATTTAATCATGAAGAAGATTATTTAATTGATTTTACTTTTTATTATCATGAAATATGCTTAAAATATTAACCTTCTTTTGAGACATAATTTTTGATAGATCATTTCCGTACCTACCCTTAAGGCTCAGAGTCATATGATACATAATTCTAAGTACTCATGATTATTATTGACCATTTTATTTACATGTTGTATATTTGAGTCCAATAAAATCATATGGTTATGAGAATGTATTCATGTTATGTGAAAACTTCTTTTTTATTGGTTACCTTGAGTTTTGATTGAAAAAAATAAAAGGGTTGTAAGTCACAAATTGACATTATTTTTAATAATGAATAATTATATTTTAATTTAAGTAAGGAGAATTTACATAAACTTCATAGGGGGAAAGTAAAATATGCATTCAATTAGTTTATTTTAAAAATTATTATTTGAAGAAATTATTTTATATGATACTCAAAATTTCTTCCCCCTTAAAAAATTGTTTAATTTTTTGTACATTAAAATTTTATTATTAGTAGCATGGGATTTGTTTGTAATTTGATTTAAGATTTATGCATAGAGAAAACAATGTTTATGTTTGGGAGTATTTTATAACGATATTTCATGCATACTTTTTAAAATTAAATTTCATTGATTGTTTAATTTAATGACATACTTTTTTCCATATCATCAATTTATTTATTTTTTTGGTTAATTAACATTTTAAATAAAATTTTGGAAAATAATAAATAAAATAATAATATTTATTCATAATTTTAAAGAGTATTTTAAAAAGGGAAGAATGAATTCTATTATAAAGTTATTTAAATGTTTAAAAAATGGGGTTTTATATAGGTATAAAAATATATACTTTTTAACTCTACAAGACAAAGAGTAGGTTCTATAGGCCAAGAATGAAAAAGGTAGGCCATGCCTCATGTGGGATGGCACTAGGAATCATTTTTCTTGTTTTTGTGATGTGGTTAAGAGGTGGAAGCCGATATGGGTCATGGTGTCCAATGCTATTCCATAGTTTATCCATGAATACAAAAATAAGATCAATGTAGTTGAGGATATGTCATAGATGCACTATCTCCATCAAATAATATGCATCTACATATATATGAAGTGAAAACATTTTTCCTCCATACAATGTAAATAATAGTTTTAAGGGTGATATGAAGTGATATTATACTTGGGTTTTATTGCATGTATCTTGAGGAGATCGAGTACAACAAAAAGTGGGAATATGTGTTGGATTCAAAGAATATAATATGTATAGATTTGGTATGAATATCTCTCATGGGTAAAGTGATATATTTTAAGGGATATTTGGCAGGGTCCATGCATGAGGTATTCATAGTATATATGAGGCAGTATACGGGTGATTCGAAAGAGATAAGCATTAGTAGAAAAATGAAGAACATATAATGGAAAGATGAGAAAATATTGTGAATATATTCTAGAGATTGAAGTGATATAAAAGGAATTTAGTTACACATTTATTCCTTATAAATAAAAGGAGATTTATCGATTGGAAGTGATAAAAAAATTTGTTCGAGAATGTGAAAGTTTTTTAACAACCAACGGAGCTATGTAGTTTAGGGTTTTCTGATTTTTTTATTGTGTAGTATTGGAATGAATTGGTTTAAAAAAAGCCACGTAAGTGTTTCAAATTTATTTAAAACCTTTGATTATTCCAAATTTCTATTTCCTATTTTGATTTATTGTGTATTTAATGTTGATAGTTTATCGATCCGGAGTGGATAGGTCTGATAAGGTTTGGTAGAATTGATGAAGAGGGTGTGCATGACTTGTCTCAATTATTTTTTGTATGTGGGTTGTCAAAGTTCTTTAGTATTTCATTATAATCATTCATATATTATTCCCTAGATACTAATAATTATTGAGGGTGGATAGGGGATATTACCAAATTTGATTTTGTGGAGTGGGGGAGAAAGAGATACCCTAAATATGCCTTTTATTTTGAGATAGATTTTAATGCATCTAGGTTGTTTATAGACTTCCTTGAGAGAGGTATTGTAAGGGATTTGTTTTACTTCTGGGTGTAGTAAAAACTTCCTTTTATTGAATGGACATATTATCTTTTTGTCTTAATTTACATGTAAATATTGTCTCACATGATCAGAAAATCATGTCCAATGAAAACCCTAGTTTTGGTCATATTAGGGAACTAAAGAGGGCATGAATTTAGTTCCAATAACAATTTCTATATAAACACATATTAAAATGTTTTCAAATATGATATAAAAAATGGCCCAGTTAACCAAAGTAGTAGATTTATAAATGTTTTGACCATTTGAAATAATTCTCAAAGAGTGAGTAGTCCTTAGTTAAATTAATATGGATAATTATTTTATATTTTTGAAATAAACATACAAAATCAAATTCAAATATGAAAACTATCTTATATTACCTATCAGATTAATGTAACGTTTTCTGATTTAAATAAATTCAATAATTTAAAACTAAACTTAAGAGAAAACAAAATAATTTAAAAAAAGAGGTTTAGTCTCAAGAAAAGACCTAATCCTCTCCACTTATTGATCACCTTCCACCAAGAAGTTTATATAAGTAAAATATGATCCACATTTCGGATTGGGGTGAACAATAGTATACACATTTTCCTTCTCAACATGAAATCTTCCATAGTTTTCTTGGGAGTTCAAAAATAACCAGGACACATATGGGCCACTTCTACTATTATCTGTGGGAGCATAAGAAGTATAACAGATGGTTTTTGAAGATATCAAAATATTTTCTAGTATTTTATAGTTGTTAGTGTGTGTTTATAAAATAGATATACACACACTGATTAAAATATATAAATAGTTCAAAAACATTGAAAAAATAATGATAAAAGAGTTAGAAGGAAATGTGTGATTGGAAATGTAGCTTGTAACTCCTCAATGTTGTGTTGAAATGAATCATGTTTCAATTTTGAGAAACATGCAGAGAAACAGAGCATCATGAGAGATTTTGTCTACTGTTTCCAGTGAGGTAGTAGTTTGATCGATTAGTGCGTCTCATCTCTTAAGTTTTTTGAAATAATATATTCTCTAGTTTAATATATCAGTATTATCTTCGTGTTTCTATAGTTTATAGTTCTCATTTTTTTCTCTGGCAGATGAGAATCCTGACACATGTCACTGGGTTTTGAATAGATATTCCCTTTATACACTGAAACTAGAAATAAACATGTTCTTGATCATTTATTTATACCTCATACCTCATACTGGTCTCTACATCGATATTAATGTTTTCTAAAAAAAACATATAGTCATTAACAAAAATTGAAGCACTATGTTTCATAAATATAACCATTAAATTTTAATTTCAATATAAATGAATATTTTATATTTGAAGGTGTCTTAGGAATAGAGGTTAGGGAGTGATGTCCTAGAACCAGTGTCTCAGACATAGAGTGTTCTACATATAGGAATAGTGATTCAATTAGTGGTGACTCATGAATGATAGGTCACTCTAATGGTAGATCCACTAGATGGTGAATCTTACTATCAGTAGAGCAATGCATCATAGTCTATTCTATTGTGAGAATTATAGGAAGATATTGAATGTGACGGTTACTCTATATGATAGTGTCTCATCCTTTGTGAAAATTATGAGATGTTTTTGAGTCTAATGGAGATTCACTATGATAGGGCCACATCATTTGTGAATTTTTTTAGTTGAGTTGTATATCGATTAAACAACTATGGCTCAATGCATCAATAACTTGAGTGATGATGTGTCATATTTTTTTAAATTTATTATATGTTCTAGCGGTGAGATAGTTGGAAGTTAGACAGATTAAAAGTATGTTTATATCAATATTATCTTATACTTACCCAGTTTTGTTTCATAACTACGATGTCTAATAGTGATTCTAGGTTAACGTTGACTCATACTTAGAAAAATATTGGAATCTTTTTTAGTGATACGAAATACCAAAAGAATAGATTTAGATGATACATAAACATGAGAAAATATAATTTAAAATATTCTAAATTAATTAAGCATGATTTGTGACCATTAAACCTTGAGGAGGCCAAAAATTACCACATTTTTTATGATCACCTATCATGGAATTAACAATCAATTCAAAATAATCAAAGAACAATTTCTGTTTAACATGTCATACAGATCATAGAAGGTAAATTATAGGAAAAAATCAAATAAAATTACATTCTATTTCATCATTCTTCCCCTTTTAGGATTATAAAAAATAGAACAAAGAAAAAAAGATAAAGAACATATAATATAAGAAATTAGAGAATTCATTTCATGATAAAAAGAGAGTGCATTGGATGGGAAAAAGACCAAATAATACATCCCTTCCAAAAACAAATCCAAAATCCCACCATATTCAATGGAGGATCCCTGACTAATTTTCCTTTTTCAACTTCATAATGTGGAGGTACAGAAGGTACATAATGAGTAGATGTATAAAGGTAATGAATGGGAACTCCATAGGGTACTATAGGTGTAAGACTTCACTAGAATAGGTTGTAACTGTAAGTTCCCTATAGATCACAGGTTGTTGATGTCTTAGATCATGTGTTGCAGACATGAGAATTGGTTTAAGTGTTTTTGGAAAATGAGAAAAATGATTTCGAGTAATATATGCTCTGAATTAGGGATCAACTGATTGGTATATAGAGACTAATGGTAAAGTCTTAGTCACTAGTCAAATAGGGAATACCTATGGTGCTAATATAACAGTACTCAGATGATACAGTTAAGGATTCAAACTGTTTATAAAATCCATGATTATCTACCAACCATTCTCTATAGCCTTTGTGAAATCATATTTGTTTTCCATAAACATCTGATGTGATGGTGTAAGGTCCTTTATCTATTTCACATATTCCATAAACACTCGTGTAGCAAAAGGTACCCATAGATTTTCAACCAATTAATTAATGTGACTATCTAGATGATGTTTGGTATAAATCCTTTTAAAATAGAAATCTACCTTCTTTGTAATACCTTCTTGAGAAGAAGTAGGCCCTTTCATGTAAAAACATACAATTTCAGGCATATAGCCACTCTTCTAGTTTATTTATCTTAGGCACTCCTGATTGGACCTAAATAGAAGGAGTAGGATTCACTCCTAGAGTGGGTTCTACATCTAGATATGTTTCAACTAGTGCTCTTTGAGAATGATCCACTACTTCTACTAATGATACCATATGATCAGTTTCCTCAATATTTGAAAATGGATAGTCTACGACAAGAGTAAAATATCTAGGTGATTTTTCTTACTCCTCAAATATCATGTCATAATGAGTGAGTGTATAAATTTTAACTCTTCAAGTAAATTTCTCCCCTCAATAGATACTTCTCTCTCAACAGGTTCTTTCTTCCCGGAATAATTTTTTTTCAATTGAAAAAATGGGGATTATTTTTCAATAGAAACTATATCTGAATCATTTTAAGATTCCACAACTTTTTCTTTTTCTACTAAAACAATTTCATCCTGATTTTTAGGTTCTGTAGTAGGACCTTTATCCTTAATAAAAGGGTTAGCTTCACCACCTGTTTCAACACCGGATTTTTCCCCTTCTTCACATGATTCACTTTCACTTCTAATTTCTTCATCTTCTTATTAGAATTCTTTTTCATCCTCTTATGCTTCAACTTCTTTTTTCTCATCTACATTCTCATCTTTGACACACTCATCATCATCTTCACTTTCACTTGTACTACCATACTCATTATCTCCATATTCTCTTGTGTCCTTATCATAATCATTATATAGGAGAGCTTCTTTGGTATGAATCTTTTTGGATGGTTAGGAGATCTAAATGTGATTATTTATAGACTCTCATAAATATCAATATCACTCATGTTATCTATATGAGAACCTATTTATTTATCTTCCTCATATACTTCTTCCTCATATGACTACTCTTTCACTTCATCTGGTCGTGGACTAGGGTCTACCATATCTTGTTTCATTGAAGAATGTTGAACATGATCAAAATATTCATAAACATTATCATTATCCTCAACCCACTACTTCTTTTAGATATTCTATATAATATGCATTCTTTTTCATAAGTATTTGGTAATGAAAAAACTATCATAGTCAGTCATAGTTTCTTCTCCTTCATTTATAACTCCTTTATCATTCAACATTGTAGAGATCATCGTAAAATAAAAAAAATTTGAATTGGAATGAGGTTTAACCATATCACTCTTGTAGAACATGAGTTATCTACACAAATTGATCTCGTGTCCCTCTTTCATAAAATTCAACAAAAAAAAATCTTGATATTTAAATGAGGAAAATACCCTTTCCTAAGACATAGTCGATGCTGGATAAACCTAAATAACAACTCATATTCACCATCTAGTTCTGTTACTATCAGTATTGTTGGGTTTACACCAGTGTTCAACTATGTTTGGGATATTTCATAACAAAAAATATCACTTGAATAAGGAGTAATGATTTTGTAATCATAAAATATACCCTTATGAGGTACCTTCAAACATTTAGCCCACAGTTTAGAAGAAAAATAAATCCTTTTCAAGTTATTCATGACTTAATTCAAAATACATCTGTGCCCCCAACAATAAAATCAATTTAAATATAAAACTCATAAAATATTTTTGGATAGAGAGGAATAGTATTGGAAAACCTCTCCAACCAACCTTGTTCTTATAAAACAATCAAAATGGGAAACATATTTAACAACAACAATTCTTAATGTACTTTCTTCTCAGGTATGAATATTATATAGGTAGGATCTGGGCCAACTAGTTTGGATTCAGGATCACTTGATTCACCATTTTTTCATTGAAGTATGAGTATTTTTATGAGACTTTTCAGATTTAAATTTCACTCGATCCATTTAAAATGATTCGAAAGTTTTGGTTTGAGGAGGTATGGAATATAGTTTTGGGAGAGAAAGGTTCAGTTTTAGGAGAGTGAGTGGGAAATAAAACATTTTGGATCAGTGTGATATTTATCATTTAATAATTTCTATATCCTAAATAAAAAATGCGGAATAAAATAAAATAAAATATTTAAAACAAAAACTTTTAGTTTGATCCTGAAAATTAACAAAGTAATGTTTGTTATTTACAATGGTTAGTCCTAACAGTGATTTTTCAACAGTGAGTCATCAATGGATAGTCACAAAGTTGTGTCATAAATGATGAGTAATCAATGTAGATTCACAATTATGAGTCATCCTTGTTGATTCACAATGATGAGTCATCAATAGTGAGTCTTCAATGGTTAGTCACTCAAAATGGATCATCCCTAACTCATGTCTGGTGTAACTCATTCTCTCATGATTTAATGGCTTAGTAAAAATACCAAAAATTTGATATTCAGTGCCTATAAACTCAGGAGTTATATATCATTTTTTATAAAGATCCATCCAAAAGTGATGTATTACATAAATATGATTTCCCTTGAATTAAAAGTTGTATTCCAAGAAATTTTAATAGCACTTTTGTTGTCACAATTTATAGGGAAATGCCTAAATTTATATCTATAGAAATTTAGTTTCATCCACAAAATTTTTTCACCAAAAGAGATAGTAGCTATGTATTCTACTTCATTAGATAACAATGCAGCAAAATTTGGTTTATTACTACAACATGAAACTAGATACTTTCCC
Organism: Viscum album; assembly: GCA_963277665.1. Lineage (NCBI taxonomy): Eukaryota > Viridiplantae > Streptophyta > Magnoliopsida > Santalales > Viscaceae > Viscum > Viscum album. The sequence goes on from OY728119.1 coordinate 233,514,654, forward strand.
AAAAAGTGACATGTTCCAAAGGTGATTTTTCTATATAACATTAAACCACTAAAATCATCATCATGGTAGCTGACTAAGTAAAACATCTCTCCCCAAGGATAGAATATCCCTAATTTAGTTTTATATTAGTGTTATTTGAAAAATATTTTAACATCAGGTAAATGTGACTCCAGGAATTTTATGAAAATGAGCACACATACACATACTAAACAGGAAATCAGGTCATCTAGTAGTTAAGTAAAGAAGACAAACAACCATACCTCTACAATTGTTTTGATAAAATAATTTTCTATCTTCATCAATATCCAATTTATAGGTGGTACTCATAGGAGTATCACTATGTTTTGTGTTGTCCGAATTAAAATATTTCAAAAAGTTCTTTGGTATATTTATATTTATTTAAAATAATATATTCATTGTTTTAAAAATTTTGAAATCTATGAAAGAAATTATGTTAACCCATTATACTCATTTGAAACTAATTTTGCATCTTTTTTTAAAAATCAACACACAATGAATTTTTTGATGATCCAAAAATAATATTACCAACATATATTTCAACAAATAAAAAATATTTAGAAATTATATTTATGAAAAGAGTAGGATCAAAAATACCATTAGAAATACCTTTGGAAATAAGAAAAATGTTGAGCCTGTCATACCAAGATCTTGACCCTTGTTTTAAACCATAAAAAGTTTTTTTAAATTTAAAAAATGATTTGGAATTTGAAGATTTTTATAGCTACGGATTTGTTCAACAAAAACTTCCTCAACTATATAACCATTAAATAATTCACTTTTGACATCCATTTGATAATTTTTGAAATTAAGATGTTTTTAATAGGGTAGTAGTATTCTAATAGATTCAATTTGGGCCACAGGTGAAAAGGTTTTTTCACATACTATTCCTTCCTATTGACAGTAAAATTGTTTAACTAGTCTATATTTATTTCTTAATGTTGTACCAGATTCATACATTTCTTTTATAAACACCCACCAAATGCTTGTGGTCAAGGTGTCATTGGGTCTATCAATAAGTCTCTATACTTTTTTTCTCTCAAGATGGTTTAATTCTTCATGCATATCCATCACCTAGAATTCATTATTGATTTCATCATTGATATTTTTAGGTTCAAGTTATGACCAAAAGACATGATGTTCAACATAGTTTATTAGAGATGCTCTAGTCTATGTTCTTTTGTCTAACTATACAACTACAACATCTAAATGATGGGTTTTAAGGGTTCTAAAATAACTATAAAAAGAAGTTAAAGTCACATTGAGTTCATCTATAGTTCTATGTTAATTTTTAGAATACGGAGAGCTTCCAAAACCTAGTTTTTATATTTTTTATCAATTGAATCAGATGGTTTAGGGATTATGTCTATACTATACCGATTATCATTTAGATGTTTTAGGGAGGTGTTGGACTAATGTGGACCAGTTTCATCAAATATGAAATTCACAAATTCTTCCACACATTTGGTTCTCTTATTAAATACTATATAGGCTTTACTAGAGATTGAATAACCTAAGAAAATTCTATCATCACTCATTGAGGTAAATTTTACAAGATTAACTTATGTATTGGGAATAAAGACATTGAAACAAAAATCATTGAAGTAATTATCCTTAGATATACTATTTTTCCATAGATCATAGAGGGTATTCTTTATGACTAGTTTAATTAAAACTATAATCATTATATATAAAATTGAATTCAAATATTCTTCCAAAAAGTAAAGAGGTAGATCATATTCATTAAGCATTGTCAGGGCTATTTTTTCTAAGGTTTAAATTCTTCTTTCTACAACTTTATTATACTAGGGTGTCCCATGAGATGAGAAGTTATGACTTTATCCATTTAGTGAGAAAAAATCTTCAAATTATTTATTTTCAAACTCATGTCCATGCTCACTTATTATGGTTTTTATTATAAGTCCACTTCTGTTTTCTATTGACCTAGAATACTTGAATAAATAGGAAAAATATTAACTTTTTTGAGCTATAAATAAGCTCCTAGTATAAATTGAAAAATAATTTACAAAAACATTGACATAATGCTTCCCATTTAAACTCGAAACACTGGAAAGTTGAAAAAATCCATGTGAACCAATTGAAGATGTTGAAAAGTGAAAACTTCTTTCTCTAGATTGAAATATATTTTGTGGTGTTTTCCATTTTTATGAGCATTAAATACTATCATTTGGAAACTATAGTTTAGGTAGATACTTGAATAATAATTTTCTAGTAATCTTTATAAGAGAGTGAATGATATAGTTACCTAGTATTATATGATAGATCCAACACTCTTTATGAAAGGAACTTAAAGAGGAAACATTCTGTGAGACTAAATAATCCAGATTTAAATCATAGAAATTCTCATTTCTATAGGCAGAAAAGACTAAATCATTATTATAATTAAAAACATTACAATAATCATTTTCAATTTTAACATGAAATTAATTATCATATAACAGTGAAATGATAATAAGATTGTACTGAAGACCATTAATATATGGAACATTAGAAAGATAAAAATGCAGTTAGTGTTACAGATTTGGCCAGGGCTAATAATTATCCCTTTTGAATTGTCACCAGAGGTAAAATATCCACTATAAATCATTATAAGGATATTAATTCTAGAGTAGTCCCCTTTAATTTTTCTAGAACATCCATTATCAAAGTACTATATGCTCTTATAAGAACTCTTCAAGCAGCTTTCAGAAAAAAATAGTTTCAGAAAGAAATGTCTTTGGTACCCAGATTATCTTTGGTCTTATAATATTAGTAACTAAATCATTACAAACCCATATTTTCTTCTTGTATTTCTTATAAAATGTTTTTAATGTTTTAGAAAAAAACATTATTAGGTGCAGAAGATCTAGAAGTAGTACAAGAGTTTATAATGCAATAATTTGTAGAAAATATTCCCGGACTAAGCATAAAACTAATTTTTCCTTATTTGGATACTAAGTTATTTTTAACAAAATTTCATTTCCCAGTTTGATAACCTATACTAGTAGTATACTTGGGAGAAACTTATTAACCAATAATTTGGGCTAGGTTCTCATTACAATTAGTAAATTTCTCAATATCCTTCAATAATTTTTGGTTATAATGTATAAGTTCATTATTATCATTTAGATGTTAATGATTATTTTCATTTTTTAAAGTGAGATCATATTTAATAGTATTTGATAGAGAATGTTGTATCTTGAGAGATTTATATTTATCTTTTATTTCATTAAAAGTGTCGTCAATAATTTTTTACTATTCAAAAATTTCTTCATTGGTCATATTTTCATAATTATTTGATTCATTCTTATAATAATAATAATAATAATTCTATATAGGAGATACTAGGGTTACCTTATATGTGTTTTTCATTAAAAACTTATCATATTTGTCATCCATTACATAATGAGTTAATTATTATTCACTGGATTTGTCCTTAGAAGCACTCCAGGTAGCCTTCATTGAATTATTTTACTTTCTATTTTATCCTCATTTTCCTTCTTTTACTTCAGATTTGAAAAGAAAGAATTCACATTTCCTTTTCTTTTTCATTCATAGTAAACTATCTCATTAGAATTATCACTTATTTTTCAACCCATTTTCTTGTTATATTATCTACTATATTTCCCACTATAACTAGGATTTATAGAGAACTTTTTATTTCTGTAATATTTCATAAATCTTCTAACTAGTTGAGCCATTTCCTCAGCACTATCACTTTATGTATCTTCATCACTAAAAAATTCAGCAAGAACACATAATTTTTATTATTTTATGGAGTGGTTTTGAAAGCCACTGATGTTCTTTTAGGTTCATCTTTTTCTTATCTGTTGACCATCATCTCTTTCTCATACATCATAATCTTACCTATCAGTTTCTTGAATGGAAACATACTGATATCATAGGATTCTCTTAATGATACTGAGGTTCCTCTCCACTTGTCTGTTAAAAATATGAGTAGCCACATGATTTTTTTCCTTAGAATCAACTATTATTCCCACGGTACTCATGGTATTGAAAATTTCATTGAACATGAGGTACATGTCAGAGATAGGTTCATCAGGAATCATTTTAAAGTTATGATATTTAATGTTATATGTATTAATCCTCATTTACATAACATATTTGGTTCCTTCGTGTGAAATAACTAAAGTATCCCAAATTTCAAACAATAATTTAGATGGAGAAATCCTATTGAAATGTTAATCACCTAGATCACAATCTAAGGCATCCATGACTATGTGACTATTATTATATGTTGCCTTAGTTGGATCATCCCAAGTGTTTCTAGTAGTAATAGGGATCTTATATTAATCTATAATTACTGATTATATTTCAAAACCCAAGCTTTCTAGATGAATTTTCATTTCAATTTTCCACATAGCATAACTTATTTCATTAAAAATGGGATGTCAGTTGGTAGCAGTACCATCCTATCTATTGTCTATATTAATTTTTATTAAATAAATACAAATTTTAAACTGAATTTTTTTTTGATATATTAAAGAAAACTAAAATAAAATTTGAAATAATATAAAATTACCATAATATCCTACATATTAGGTTCGTGGGAATAATTATAACTAACTTATGAAAATGAATTATGAATTGATTGGATATTAATTATTTATTAAAAATATAATTCAATTAGTTATTTGTATTTTTGGAGTGAATTGCATTTGGTAATGAAATTAATGAGATATATGTGTTACATATTTAATAAAAATATTTTTTATAGTCATCTAATGGATATTTTAGTTATAGGGTATGAATAAACCCCAATTTTATGTTTAAGAAACTATATTTTTTTAAAGGTTAATTTTACACCTTTGAATGGTGAACCCATTTTCAATTATGATTTTAGAAAATTGACTGTTTCTATATGAAGAAAAACATGTTATTTTGGATCGTGTTATAAATTTTTACTTTAGATTAATTTTTGATATTTTTCTTATAACTTCTATGTTTTGATGAATAGTAAAAATACGAAAGAGTTTAATTACAAACTACTTTTTTCATCAAGAAAATTTATATAGTTAAATTATAATATTGAATGTATTGAAAGAATAAATAGAATATATTTTTATCATTTAATATAATTTATTTCTTTATCATTAATTTTATATTGAATTCATTGGAAAAAACATTTCAACCTTTTGCAATATTAAAACTTTTAAAACTCATTTTCTCATTTCAACAACTATAATAATTTAAAATTAATTACTGAAACTTTTTTGTTTTGAATTTGGTAAAACAGATTTTATATTTTTAATTATATGGTTCAAATTGTGTGAATATGTACCTTTTATTATTGTACATTATGAAGAGTAACTTCAGTAATTGTTTTATTTACCGTGATTAAAGGGTAAATATGGTAAATATGGGTAAAAATAATTTAATAATATAAAACTACCCTAAAATGTGTTATAATCTTATTTTATGAGCTATGTATTACCATGGGTATTCTTCGGTCGATTTTGGTTCCCCATGGATTCACAAGGATGTGAAAATGACATTTTATAAGAATTTTTTTAAAGTAAAGATAATTATAACCAAAAAACATATCATTTTTTACTAAATAGAATCTTAATATATGGTTATATAACTGATATACATGTCTACAAATTTTCATTAGAATTCTAAAAATATATACTACATAATGGTATTTTATTTATAATTTTTAAACATTAGATAAATATATTTATTTATGAAAAACTTATGATGTAGTGATTTACTCATTAATTAAAGATTCAAATAAATGAAGTTATAAATATTAAAGAAATGTAATTTTGTAATTTTTATGTCATCAAAGAATTTTATGGATTATATTTAAATATCATATTTCATTTAATTCTGTAGTTTCAAAGGAATCAGGTTGTTATGAATTTTTAGACAATTCAAGTATTAATAGTCTCCAAAATTGACATAATTCATAACTTAAAATATAAAATTGTTTTTTAAATGATATTAAATTAATTAAAATATAATATTCTAAAAAACGGTTAATATAAGTCCAAATATTTCCTAAATAAATTTTTTTGGCGTTTTTTCATGATATGGTAACTACACTGACCCACAAGATATAAATAACATGACATCATAGTAAGATTAAAAATGGTAAAATAAGTGTTAAACAAAAATGATATGTATAAAAAAATATTCAAAACTTGTCTAAATAATTATTGTATTATTAGTATTCGAACCCACATCATCTTATCTTCAAATTAAATATATTTTGGACCATTTTTAGCCAAAATCAAATTTATAATAAATTAATATTTTGAAGACTTTTCTAATGTTCCCCTCTCATCTCTTATAAAAGGGCACCTCCCCCCTCTCCTCTTCACTCCATTTTGAGAATTCCAGCTTAGCCAAAATCTGACCATTTCTCTTCTAAAATTCCTTAGTTACATTATAGAGGTGTTGGTATTCCCAAAAGAGCATCTCTATTTCCCTATGAGTAAATTTAAAGGAGGCCTGTCGAGGGAGATATAATCTCTTGCACCAATTCATTCAAAATTATTTCTTCTTATACTTCCTCTTATTTAGTTTTTCATTATAAATTAATAGCATAAGTATCACTAATATACGGATATTTCATTATAAATATGAAACAACCCTGTTTTATCTTTTATCCATCCTAAGAAAAATGAAATCATCGCACGTGCATACGTATGGCTTACCGTCTCCACACTAAGGAGTAATATGTTTTTCACAACCACTTTACATGGATGAGTATAATAGTGTAAATAATAAATATATAAGATTATTATAAAATGATACTAATTCTGAGATAATATACACAATCCACATTAATACCATTCAATAATTATGGTAAGGATATCATCACTCATGCACACGTACGACTTACCATCTCCATGGTGTGATGTGATTTGTTCTACATAATCTGAATTAAATTATGATTATATAAATTAATTAAATGAATAAATATGATAAATATTATACTAATACCATTCTATAAATTATATAACTATAACTTAAAAAAATATATAAGAGCTTATCTGACAAAACATACATAAGAACATAAAGAAGTTAATAGCTGAATAATGAGTAACAATGAAATGTTACTAACAAACGGATGAAAATGTGATCATAAAAATGATTATGATTCTGGAATAAAACATTAACATTATTTAAATCATTATACCGGATGTTCGAATATATATGAATCATATTGGAACTAAGGTAAGGGATAAATTTTCCAATCTTGTTTTATCTGATATTGTTTATTCATAAGTATCTACTGGGAATATATTTATCATTCATTTCCATGTTTTATAAAAAGAATATCATAAAATGGTTAATATTATTATATGTATTATGAATGTCATTTCTACCTATTTTTACTTTTTATACATGTTTTGGAAGGAATCTTCCTTTTATTTACCTTACGATATAGTTTTTGAATTTTTTGGAAATTGTACGAGGAGATTGTTTTTTAAAATTATATGTAATGAATGGATTTTTAAATATCAATAACACCTTACTTAAATGAATATTCTTCTACTTGGTTACATATTCATTTTCAACTAATTTGTTTATTTTAAATTGAATTACATTATGATGATAGAAAAAAAAATTTGAAGAAGAAATTATTTTTTCCTCAGGAATGAATATCAAGTGTTTTATCAAAATTATTTTCCATATAAGATTAAATAGGTTTATGTTTCCAACCTTGTTATTACTCTGATCTTATTCTGTTTATAATGGAATGTTTTTTAGGAAATTCATTTTTTTAATATCAATTATGATGGGATTTTTTTAAGAAACCCATTTGATTTCAAGGGTTATGCTATGGTGAATACTTTTATGTTTTTGTGGAACATGTAAGAATGGTTCCATTATGAGATGGGTGGGACATATATCTCCCTCCAATTATTTGGGTAAAGATTTATATCTCATGATATAGACATGGCTGGAATGACAAGTAAATCTATTTCAGTGATACAGTGCTCAAACAAGGTGTAAACTCAGTTCAGTAATGGACTTTATCTACTATAATGGTCTTCAAAATGAGCCCTTACTAGTAAGAAATGATTTTCAATGATTATGTGTGTATTCTAGAAAATTTCATTGTCTTATGTTATGACTATTGGGTTTACATTTTACTTTTATGATTTATCCCATGACATGATATTGTGATTTTTTTATGCAGGAAATGATTTTCAAATGTTATGTTCTTGTGAATATGATATGATTGTTATTTCATTTGTTTACCATTACTAAGAATTTGATATCAACCTTTCCCTCGGACCTGAATAATTATATTAAGAATGATATTCCAAAAAGGTGTCTAGTAATGATGAAATAAATGGGTGACAGGTAGATGTTTGATGAACAAGTTGTTCATGTTTCCCTGTTTCTAAAGACACTATACCTATACGGTCCTATACTTTTTTTGTAATATGTTGTAGTAAATAAACATCAATTTTTAGGTGATATCAATGTATGTAAATAATGAGTCTCTATAGTTGGTATTAGAGGAATGTTATAGTAAAACTTTTGAATCTAGGATGATAAATCCTTATGGATGTGTCTAAGTATAGGATACAATACTGGTGTTTTAGAAATGGCCATGAATAACCTAGGATAAAAACTAAAGTTTCCTAAATTGATATTTTATTCTTGATTATGTGGTTTGACTATTATGATTAGTGTTTCTCACACTATGATTCTTAGTTTTAGTCAATGGCTAGAACCTAAAATAACTATGTTATTGCTGAATGCGATGGGAAATGAAATTATTATACCCCTGAGAAACCAAACATTATGGGATATGGAGTGAAAACTCATGTAGCCATGCCCACAAAACTTTCTCTAGCTATGAATCATTTCTTACTTCCAAACAAACAAAGTAGGGAGAAAAATTCTATTGAATCCTTCATGAGGCAGTGTCCACCTTCATTTAGTGGGGCTTCTGATCCATTAGTGGTTAAACAATGGATCATTACCACTGAATAGATATTTTCAGTTTAACAATGTTTTTAACATTATAAAGTCTTATTAGTAGTATATAATTTGGAATGTGAAGCTGATTAGTGGTGGAATCCTATCAAGAATACGACGCAAATAGATGAAATTGAGTCCATGGAATGGGACGATGTGATGAACTTATTTTTTAGTAAGTAACTTCCTCAAATTTTCTGAACAATGATAGAGATGGGGTTCCTTGATCTTAATAAAATGGATGATGAATCTGTTGGTACCTACAAAGAAAATTTAACACGATTTTCAAGGTATTCTTTTGGAATTATTATCTATCCTGAGAGTAAGATGAATCGATTCTTTAGGGGCTTAAAACCTTGTCTCTTAATGGAATTATCCATAAGGGACTTCAATAGCTATGAGGAAATTGTTTTATGTGATCTCAATGTTGATATGGAGAATAGAGTAACCCATTAGTCATGTGGGTTTGATACGAAGAGAAAAATGGAATTCAAAGGAAAAACTTAAGACCACCCTAAAAATAATATGAGTTTACACTTATGCTCAATTTGTGGAAATAAACATAGAGGGAATTGTCTTAAAGGGACTAGTAAATGTTTTATGTGTGGAAAATAAGGTCATGGGGAAATTTAGTGCCTAATTGATGGGAAAAAGTTTCATAATGATGCCAACAAATAAAATTATACACAAAATGCACCTCATACACTTCAATGTTACAAGTGAAAGGAAATGGTTCATTATGCCAATACATTGCCTAATCCAAGGGATATTGATGATGATCTACATCAATAAACTCTTATAAATAAATAGAAATGAATGAAACATGTAATTACTATAGGTGACGTAGATTATGATAATGATGTGGTGAAAGGTACACTTACTATCCACTATAAAGTAGAAAATATTTTATTTGATTCCTGATCCACCCATTTTTTTATTTCAAAACAATTTTCTACAGTTATCCCTGTATTACCTCAATATTTAGATGTTGAGTAAACTATAACAACTAAAAATGGAACAACATTCTCATCAAAAGTTTACAATTATTCTTCAATTGAACTTTGTGGGAAATGACATCATAAAAATATTTTGACCCTTCCTATAGTGGAGTCTGTTGTGATTCTGGGCATGGATTGGATTTCTTTATATAGAGTTCATACCAATTTCCAAATAAGGGATTCCAAATTTCATCTTCTAGATCAATCTATGATCAACTATTGATGGAAGGATTAATACAAACATCCAGTAGAAATGTCTTCCATGTTATGGGTCTTGATTCCAATAAATGAAGGTTATTTATCTCAAATGATTTGGGAGAAACTCACGATTAAGAATACGCCCATTGTACTGGGGTTTGATGATGACTTTCTAGATGAATTACCAGGTCTTCCACCATGTCCTGAATTTGACTTTTTAATATAACTCATACCAAGTGTTATGCCTATTTCAAAGAAACCTTACAGAATCACCCCAATTGAGTTGCAAGAATTGAAGAAGCAACTCCAGGAGAATCTTGATAAAGGATTCATTTTCCATGTTGTGTCACCTTGGGAGAACCTATTTTTTTGTTAAGAAGAAATATGGATCAATGAGACTGTGTATTGATTATTAAGAACCTTTCAAGATCACTATCAAGAAAATATATCCTATCTAATGCATTGATGAATTAATTGAATAACTACGTGGAGATCTTTAATTTTCCATGATTTATCCTCGTTTATAATATCATCAATTAAGGGTCAAAAAGTAGGACATACCAAAGATGACATTCCATACAAGGTATGGACACATTTAATTTATAGTGATGCTTTTTGGTCTCACTAATGCCCCTCATATCTTCATGGATCTAATAAACAAAAACTTTAGAGACTCTTGATCAGTTTTTTGTTGTCATTATTGATGATATTTTTGTATTTTCAAAGATAAAGGAATAACATTAAGATCACTTGAAAATTTTACTGAAGCCTCTGAGAAAGGAGAATATTTATGACAAATTTACCATGGGTGAATTTTGGCTTCAAAAAGTTTCATTTTTGGGTCGCATAATCTCAAGTGAGGAGATATATTTGGATCTATAAAAAACATAGGTTATTGAAAGATGGTCGATGCCAATAATAGTAACTAAGATCCAATTTTTATTTGGTTTGGATGGATATTATCGAAAATTTTTAAATGATTTTTCATGATTATCTAATCCACTCACCAAGTTGACTCAGAAATGAGTTAAGCTCATTTTGATGGAGGAGTTGTGGTGTGTTCTCATAAAATGCTGATATATTATGCCTCATGATAGTTGAAATCCATGAGAATAACTACCCAATTTATGATTTGGAGTTAGTTATGGTAATATTTGCATTAAAAGTATGGAGGAATTATCATTATGGTGAAAGGTGTGATATTTATACAGGTAAATAAATTTTAATGTATATTTTTACAAAAAAGGATATGAATATGTGAAAAAGAAGATGGTTGGAGTTGATTAAATAGTATGACTCTTAAATACATTACCACCCTGGGAATGTGAACTAGGTTTCAGATGCTTTGAGGAGAAAATACCATGCTAGCTTATCCATTTTGAGGATCATGAAAGATATAATATTTTGGGATTTGAAAATGATGGATCTTGAAATTTTAATAGAAGGGGAGAAATATTATATTTCTCAAATGAATCTTCTACCATCTATATAATTGAATATTAAAGAGGCAGAGAAGGAAGATGTAGAGTTACAAAAGAAGGTGAGAAACATTCAAAAATTCAACCGTGATTGTGATGATATAATAAGTTTCAGAAACCAAGTTTATCTTCCTCCGATAACATAATTATTAAAGGATATATATGATGAGGCTCATATTTCATCATTCTCTATTCACCCTAGAATCACAAAGCGGTACAGGGATATGAAAGAGTACATCTGGTGGGATGACCTGAAAAGAGATATTGCCGAAAATTTCTATCAACGCTAGTATTTTTAGCAAGTTAAGGTTGAGAGATAGAAGCATAATGGGATATTAACACCCTTACCAAAACCAGAATTGATATTGGATAACATCGCTATGGAATTTGTCACCATAATTTCAAAAACATCCAATGGCCATAATTCTATATGGGTTATAGTTTCTCGTCTTATGAAGTCGGAACACTTCATTACTATTATATAGAATTTATCTACTAATCATCTGGCTAGGATATATGTAATGGAAGTGGTAATATTTCATGGTGTACCACTTTCCATTATATCTAATCAGAATACAAGGTTTACCTCAATGTTCCGGTGAAGTTGTCAGCATACTCTGGATATAGTGTTATGTTTCTGCACTGCTTATCATCCTTATATAGATGGTCATTCTGAGGGATAATTGAAACTTTGGAATATATGTCGATAGAATGCTCTATGGATTTCAAAGGTGGGTGGGATAAACACCTACCATTGGTGGATTTTTCGTAAAATAATATCTTTCAATCCAGTTATCAGATGGATCCTTATGAAGACCTCAATAGAAAGAAGTGAAGAACTCCAACTTGCTGAGATGTAGTTGTGGAATGAAAACTATTAGGACCTAATCTTGTTGATGAAATGGATGAAAGGGTCATATATATTCAAAAAAACATAAGAGTGGATCAAAATTGACAAAAAGGTTATGCCGACAACCAAAGAAAAGACCTGGAGTTTGAAGTGGGTGATAAGGTGTTCTTATGAATATCTCCTTAGAAGAGATTAATGATATTTGGAAAGAAAGGATAGGTTAGCCCGACGTATATTGGTTTTTTTTAATACTAGATCGTGTTAGGATGGTAGATTACCAATTGGATCTTCCACTGAATCTCTCTCATGTTCATGATGTGTTCCATCTATCTCCCCTGAGAAAGTACATACCCAATCTTTCACATTTACCAATCTCAGAAGTCATACCGCTGGAGCAAGTTCTTTTTTATGATGAGCAACCGATAGAAATTCTAGATTGTAGTGAAAATTTCTATGAAACAAGATCACTCACTTGGTAAAGTTTTCTAGTGGAACCACCAATTAGATGAAGCTAGATGGAAACTTTATGATACAATTAAGGAGGGGTATCCTCATATGTTTATTTCCATGTGACAAATTTTGAGGGCGAAATTAGTTTACAGGGGGTAGAATGTAACACCATGATGTTTTTATAAAATATTTTCTTTAAATAATATGTATTCATTAGTAGCTTTCTTTGTATGAAATTGTTATTTTAAATGAACCACAAGATGCCCTTATTATAATGTTACTATTATAGCTTAGCCATTAGGTTAATGAGAATAATTATAACTAAATTATGAAAATTAATTATGAATTCATTGGCTTTTAATTATTTATGAAAAATATAAATCAATTAGATATTTGTATTTTTTATGTGAATTACAGTTGTTAATGAAATTAATAAGATATATGTGTTATATACTTAATAAAATATTTTTTTATATTCATCCAATAGATATTTTAGTCAAAGGGTATCCATAAACCCAATTTTATGTATAAGAACCTATTTTTAATATTAAGTTTACACCATTAAATAGTGAACCCATTTCAAATTAAGATTTTGGAACATTAAAAATTTATATATAACAACATAAACATGTTATTTTTATTGGGATATAAAAATCTACTTCGGATAAATTTCTATTATTTTTCTGATAACTTTCATGTTTTGATGAATAGTAAAAATATGTTACATTTTAATTCAAAACAACATTTTCATTGTGAAAATTTATATGATTAAATTTTAATAATTAAAGGTTTGAAAGTATAAAAAAAACCTATCTTTAAAATTTAATATAATCTATGTCATTATCATTAATATTACATGGAATTAGTAGGTAAAAATATTTCAATCTTTTGCAATATTTTGACATTTAAAACTCATTTTCTCATTTCAACACTAGGAATAATTTTAAATTAATCATTGAACATATGTGTTTTGAATTTTTAAAAATAGATTCAATATTTGGAATTATAAGGTCGAAATTTTGTGAATAGGTACCTTTTATTTTTGGACATTATGGATAGTAACTTTAATTATTATTTTATTTATTAGGGTTAAAGGGTAAATCTTGTAAATAAAGGAAAAAAATAATTATTTAATAATATAAAGATACCCTAAAATATGTTATAATCCTATTGGATGAGATATTTATGACCATGGGATTCCTTGGTACTATTTTGGGACCCCATGGATTCACTGGGATGTGAAAAATGACATTTTATAATAATTAATTTAAATTAAATATAATTATGTCCTTATCACATATTTTTTACTAAATAGATTTTTAATATCTGGTTATATAATCGATATCCATGTCTATAAAAATTCATTATAAATCTAAAATTATTACCTATATCATGGTATTTTATTTATAATTATTAGACATTAGATGAAGATATTTATTTGTGACACAATTATGATGTAGTTATTACCTTAGTGATGAATGATTAAAATAAATGAATTTATAAATATTAAAACAAATTTATTTTGGTTATTTTGATGTCATATATGAGTTTTCTGGATTCTATCGACATATTATATTTGATTTAATACCTTTTTTTAAATAAATGATGTTGTTATGAATTTTTAAAAACATTAGTATTAATAGTGTCCAAAATTTACAAAATTCATAACATAAAACATAAAATAGTTTATTAAACAATATTAAATTCCTAAAAATATAATATTATGTAAAATGGTTAATATAAGTCCAAATATGTCATAAGTAACTTTTTTTGGGTATTCTTACATGATATGGTAATTAAACTAACCCACAAGGTTTAAATAACATGATATCACGATATGATTAAAAAGGGTAAAATAAGGGTTAAACTGAAAGGATAAGGATAAAAAATATTTAAAAAATGTCTAAAAAATATTGGATGATGATTATTCTAACTAAAATAATCATATTTTCTAATTAAATAAGTTTTTGTCCATTTTTAGTTGAATTTTAATTTATAATAAATTTTTATTTTGAAGTGTTTCTTAAAGTGTCCCTCTCATCTCTTACGAAAATGAACCTCCTACCTTTCCTCTTTACTCCATTTTAAGACTTTATGCTCATCCAAACCCTTTCCATTTATCTTCTCCACTTCCCTATTTACATTCTATAGCTTATGGTCTTCTGAAAAGACCAACTCTATTTCCCTATAAAGAAATTTGAAGGGGCACATCGAGGAAGATATAATCTCTTCTACCGATTCTTTCAATTTTTCTTCTTCTTATACTTACTCTTATTTAGTTGTTTCATTATTACATAATAACAAAATTATAACTAATATACTGATATTTTATTAAAAATATTAAACAACCCTATTTCACCTTCTATCGATCCTACAAAAAATGAAATCACCGTGTCTGCATACTTACGAATTACCATCTCCACGTCGTGGTGTGATATGTTTTTCACCAGCACCTTACTTGGATGGGTATAATGGTGTAAATAATAAATTTATTTGATTATTATTACATGATACAAATTTTCATATACTATACACCATCCACTTCAATTCCATTCAACAATTATTGGAATGATATCGTCGCACGTGCGTACACACAACTTACCGTCTCCACGCTCTGATATGATTCTTTCTACATAATATTCATTAAGCCATGATTATTTAAATTAATTGAATAATAAATAGGATATATATTATACTAATACTATTATTTTGATAATATAACTGTAACCTAAAAATAGTAATAAGAACTTATCTAACAAGACATATATAAGAATATAAAGCATTTAAAATTCAAATAACGAGTAACAATGAAATGTTACTTACAAATAGATGAAAATAAGATCCTAAATATTAGCATAAAAATGATTATATTTCTGGAATAAATAATTCACATTATTTAATTCATTATACAGGAGGCTCAGATACAAACAAAGAATATCAGACCTAAGGTAATGGATAACTTTTTCAAATTTGTTTTATATAAGATTGTTTATTTGTAAGTATATAGTAGGAATATATTTATCATACATGTCCATGTTTTCTAAAAATATTCTCAATTTTTTTTACTATTCTTCTATGTATTATTAACATCATTTTTACCCATTTTAACATTTACTACATGATTTAGAATGAATCTTCCTTTTTTACCATACAAGGTACTTTTTGACTTTTCTGGAAAAAGTATGAGTATAATGTTTTTAACTTATACGACATGAACAATTTTTTTATATATTTATAACGCCTTATTTCCATGATGATTCCTCTATATGTTTAAAATTTTATTTTCAACAAAATTCTTTTATTTTAAAATTGCATTACATTATGTGAAAATAAAATGTTTTTGAAGAAGAATGGATATTTTACTCAAGAATGAAGCTCAAGTGTTTTATCGATGT
Source organism: Viscum album (assembly GCA_963277665.1). NCBI lineage: Eukaryota > Viridiplantae > Streptophyta > Magnoliopsida > Santalales > Viscaceae > Viscum > Viscum album. The sequence continues at coordinate 233,531,008 of OY728119.1, forward strand.
TATTTTCCATATAAGATTACATAGGTTTATGTTTACATACCTATTATTAGTATGATATTATTGTGTTTATTATGTAATTTTATATTGGAAATTCATTTGTTTAATATAAATTATGATGGAATGTGGATTAAGAAACCCATTTGATTTAATGGGTTATGTTATGGTGAATGTTTTTATGTTATTGGGCAACACATAATAATGGTTTAATTATGAGATGGGTGGGACCTATATATCCCTCCAATGAATTTGTAAATGATTTATATCTCATGAGATAGACATGGCTGGAATGGAAAGTAAATAGAATTCAGTGATACAGGGCTAGAATGAGGAGTGAACTTGGTTTAGTAATGGACATTGTCTACTATGATGGTATTGGTAATGAGCCATGACTAGTATGAAATGATTTTCTATTATTATTTTTGTATGACACAAAATTTCATGGCCTTATGTTATGACTATTGGGATTAAATTTCACTTTTATGATTTTTCCCATGACATGATCTTGTGATCTTTTATATGGAGGAAAAGATTATCAAATGTTATGTCATTATGAAAATGATATGATTGTTATTTAAATTTTTTACCCTTACAGAGTAGTTGAGATCACCCTTTTATGTGTTTCTTTTCCCTTGGACATGAAGATGGGTATTAAGTATGATATTCAAAAAATGATTCTAGTTATGATGAATTAAACGAGAGACATGTAGATGTTTTATGAAATAGTTGTTTATGTTTCCCAGTTTCTAAAGACACTATACCAAAACAGTCCTATCATGGTTTTGTTATATGTTGTAATAAATATAATTTAATTTTGAGGTGATATCAATGTATGTAAACAATGTGTCGCTATAGAGTCCCTATAATAACTTTTATTTAAACCACTTATTAAAAAGATCCCTAATTTTAAATAAAAACAATACAATTAACCAAAGTTTCATATTTATAAAAGTTTGGACCTTTTAAAATACTTCAGAAAGTGTGACTAGTCTCCTGTTAATGTAATATGGATTATTATTTTATCTTTTGAAATCAATATACTAAATAAAATTCAAATATAAACACTGTATATGATTAACTATCAGAGTAAAGTAATGTTTTATGATTTTAATAAACTCAATTAGAAAAAAATGAACATAAGAGAACACATTGGAATTTAAAAAAGGAGGTGATGCCTCAATAATAGATATAATCATATCCAACTAGTGATAAACTTACACAAATTAGTTAATATAAATAAACTCTAATCCACACCCTGGATTGGGGTAAACAATATTATACACACTGACAAGGTCAACAAGACCTCTTCCACAGATTTCATGGGGGTGAACAAAATAGGACAAAGAAGGACCCCTTCCACTATTATACAAGGGCATTTAATAACTAAAATATATAGTTTTTGAAGATATATCTGTATCCTCCATTTTTTCACATTAGTCATTGTTTTTTATAAATTAGAGACACACACTCTTCTCATAAAATAAAAATAGTTCAAAATAGACCCATAATAATAAGAAAAGTGTTAGATGGATTTTTTTTATAGTAAATTCAACTTGTGACTCCTCTAAGTTATAGTAAAATAGAGCTTGAGTCAATTTCTTGAAACATATCAGAAAACAGAGTGTGTTGAGAGCTTTAATCTACTATTTTTAGTGAAGTAGTAGTTTGATCGAGTAGTGATTCTCCACTATTTATTTTTTTTCTACAATATGTTCTATGGTTTATGATCTCATAAGTAACTTCTTGTTTCTAAGATTTTAATTTCTTGAGTGTTTCTGAGTAACAAGAGCAACATGAGACTTGTCAAAACTTTTTGAATAGATATTTTGTGTATACATTGTAGCCAGAAAGATGCATGTTCTCGATCATTTCTAGGTACCTCGTACCTTGTACATGTCTCTAATGTGGATAGTAATGTTTTAGAAAAATAATAAACAAATTAATTAATATAAATGTAAGTCTTAAGTTTCATAAACATGACCATTAGAATTAAATTTCAATTTAAATGACAATATAAGAGTTAACAGTGTCTCGAGATGGTAGGTTGGCTAGTGGTGTCTTAGAACTAGTGTCTCATAAATAGAGTGTTCTATAATCAGAAATGGCGAGTCAAGTAGCAGTGAATCAGGAATTATAGGTCACTCTTAACTTATGTACACTTGATGGGGACTCTTGCAATTGGTATCTCAATACAATGGTGACTTGTCCTTTGAAAACAATCTATGAATCAGTTGAGTTTAATAGCGACTCTAAATGTTGGTGTATCACCCATTGTGGAAATTTTGAGAATCGGTTGGGTTTAACAGTGACTCACTATGATGGTGTCTCATCCTTTTCAAAAATTAGGAGTTGATCCATCGGTAGGATGAACAACGATAGCTCAGTGAATCAGTATCTTGAGTGAAGGTTTCTCATCCTTTGTCAAAATTTAGTGGTTGTGCTAAAAGTGATACAATTGGTAGTGAGACACATTACTAGTAGGTCCATATCAATGGTAGTTTATACTTATACAATTTTATGTCATCACTAGGAAGTCCAAAAGTGATTACACTTTAATGGTGACTCATACATGGTCAAATACTGGCATCCTATCTTATGATATGATATACTAACTGAATAGATTAAGATGATAAGAAAACATGAGTAAACATAATTTAAAATAATCTAACGTAATTAATCATGATTTTTGTTCATTAAAACTATAGTAGAGTAACACATAGATTACATGACTAGATTAAAATGTCGTAACCAGAAGAGGAGGATATTCATATGTATTTTATATTTAATTTAGGAGTAGATATAGAATTAGATCAACATATAATTCCACTTTCATTGATGATATAATCAATTGAATCTATTTATACCATCATTTCCCTAAAGGATATAGGTGTAGAATTTCTCTATTGATTATCCACACATGCACCACAATATTGGAACACCATCATAGAGTCATGAGCTGTGGGCCCAATTGATCCTGGTCACTTATATTGTTCATGGTAGATCACAACAGAAATATTTTGAATAAGTAAGAAATATTATTGTTCTTTTGATGGATTGAGATAGGAGAAAGAGTGAGTGCACTATATATATATATCTCTATAATTCCCTCTAGGTATTGATAGAGTGTCTCTCTATCCATTATGCAGAAAAAAATCATTATGGAAAGTGATATAATTAGATATTTGTTATGGTAGGTTTTTTTTTGGAAAATTACACACAATACCCTTCTTTATATAAAAATTCTTAACTAAACCCATGTATAATAATAATAATAATAGTAATATTAATCACTTGATAAGTAAAAAACTATAGGAATATAAATAAATATAATTTAAAAAAATTCTAATCGGACCATTAATCATGGCCAGCTTTCCCAAATCGACATTTATCGATCCTTTAATAATGACTATTCATTTAATAAATAATGTCACTGAATTATTCATCAATAAATATAATAAATATTATATTTTCCAAACTTTTCAAAAAAATATTATTTATTTTTATTTTTATTATTATTTAACTAACTTATTCATTCAAATAAATTATGATTAAATTATGGTGATCTATGAAACCTGAATAAATATTATTAATTACAACATGTTAAATTCAATAATATAATTTAATTAATATTGTGGATACTCTTAGTGTGTGACCCTCTAGGTATCATTCTTAGTTGAAATGGGTATAACAACCTAAATTCCAAGGTTAGCTTACAGAAACATTTCAATGAAGACATAGATAAAATGCTAATATCATAATGACATCCAACCTCCCAAAAAGGCTTCCCCTATAATGAAATTAATTAATAATGATATCCAAAATCAAGTTGGTTGGATACCGGTTTCATAAACCTATATTCTTGATTTCTCATTATTTAACTTTATTGAATTGAACGTTCCCACCGAACACCAAAGGTGTGTATTTATGTAGGTTGTTACATTTCCATCAACGGGCTTAATATATCCACTTCTATAAAGGTAAAGAAGTAAAAAATCCTTAATTTTAGTAACCATTAATACAATATCACTCCTGACATACCAAACATATCCTAACTCACTGCTATAATTTGTCATCATGGTTTTTATCAATACATCAAAGTATGTGATTTATGATATTCATTAACGCTAATATTTATGTACAGGGATCAATATACAATTATGCTGATGTAAACATATAATGAAACATGGAAATGTGGATTTCATATTGATGGGTCTGTTCTCATAACCCCATATATTATATATAACCAATGAAAAAACAATGACTAGGTGTCCCAATGAATTATGCGCCTCCAACCATTGATATCTTATCTTTTCTGTGTCCTGTCATATAATATCATCTATCCATAAGACATATATTGAAGAATATTCTTGTGAAACCTCTAGTTTCTCATCATATCAGGGAAATTCTATGATCTTTTGCTATGACACATAGTCTTATCACATTATAAGATACAAATTTATTAAAGAGGGAAAATAATTTTATGATTAGAAATTTCATTAATAATAATAAAACATGTAATCATCTACTAAGAATGTTGGTTCTATTAAACCAACTCCAATTGACTTCTACATGTACTAGAAAAAACAAGAATTGTATTTTAATTGACATGATCTAACATGATACTCAGTCCTCTATTAAGATAAATCCTTGGTTAATGGCCTTCCATGATTTCCTCAATGGACACTCTCCTCACCACAACTTCACCACATTGAGATAAATCCCTCAACAGATGAAACTTATGATGTATTTTATTTTTCCATTAGCGTGGGCTTGAATATTTATATAGATCCACCACTATAATGTTATAACAATAAATAGTGATAGGGTATTTACTTTTAGTCACCACATTATGCTCTTAGAAAAAAATATCAAATCCAAATGGGTTCCTTGACTAAATGAGAAGCTGTAATATGCTCTGAATTTGCCATAGAATCGATGAAAACCATTTTATTAGAGATATTCCATCTCATAGATCTTCTATTGACCCAATTAACTTATAAACTACAACACCATGATATTTTAAAAGAATAATATTATGTTCAATATCGTATTTGACCAGCAACATCAATCCTAAACTATCAAGAAATATTATTATTTAATTATGACCATTTGAAACTAGATATTGAGTTGGAGGGAATTAATAAGAGTAACCAAATTATACAAATTATATCATACTAAATACCAATGTATTTATTTATAATTAATAAATAAACATTCAATTTTTAGAAAAAATATATTATGCTTCAGAAATACTTTTCCTTCAAAAAAATTATAACTTTTTTGTGAGAGAATACTATATTTAATTATTACCACTTTTAGAAAAAAAATTATAAGATGGAATTTATTTTTTAAATCATCTTTTCAAAATTAACTTAGGTTGAATGTTTGATAATTTTTCTGAAAAGATTGTTTGTTCGATGAATAGTAAATCAAATACAAATTTTTACAGAAAATTGTATTTCTTTTATAAGAGTTTAAAAAATTACATTTTTTAAATTATTTAAAATCAAAAATAATTCTAATATATTATTAATAATCAAATTTAGTTCATTGTAATCAATTTTTTTATTTATTTAGTATAAAAACATTTTAAAAAAGAATTTTCCAAAGAAACTATTTTTAAGAACGCGACATAATTTTATATTAATAAATTAAATTAACCAGTATTTGTGGATTATTTTAAAGAAATTTATATATTACATATCCAATCAAAATTTTTAAATATTAAACTAATAATTTTATTTTTCATGAGATAAGAATAAGTCATGTTTTATGGTAAACAATTTTATGTTTCTAAAAGTTGGTTTCCATACATTTTGAGCACATGATATAAAATTAATTTTTTCCCATATATATGTATGGAATTTGATAAAATAGAATCAATATTTGGAATTAGTGGGTTCATATTTGGTAAATAGAATCATTTTTTTAATATGAATAGTAACCCTGGTAATTTTTATCACAACGATAAAGGGTAAATCTAGTTGAACTAGGTTAAAACATAGTTATAAAGCCCTATTTTTTCATCCTAATTATTATTGGACAATGTTAATTAGAACCTTACCATATTAGTACCTAAATTTATTTGTTTCATGGACACTTTTATTGGAAATGGGCCTCTATAATATTTAATGGAAATAATGTTACCAAATGTCACTATCTTTATTTTAAATGCCTATTATGTAACCACGAAGAGAATAAAAGAATGTTCTGAATGAATACAAATGTAAATTTTGTGAATAATTAAATTATATTTATGATGGTGATTTCATTATTAGTTTTTTTGGGACTTAATCATTATATTAAATGCTTGTGCAATACTATTACTATATTTATTCAATTAATAGAAAAAAATAAATGATTTCAAATATATTAAAAGTAATATAATATGAGTGATTTATAGTGTTCCATGATTTTTTTGATAAATATAACATATTCTATTTGGTTAAAATGGAAATATTTGAATTTAAAATTTGTAATTATGTATTTTATCTTAAATTAAATGAATAGTTTCAAAATCAATGTTAATAATATTTTATAAAAATAATACTTTATTGAATTATTTAAAAATCATATATGTATTGATAGAGGAAAATATGGATAATATGCAGTATACATAATTATCCTTTGGTAATTTATTTACAAATAATTAGCTTATAATTAGACTTATAACTCTTGGTGTGAAAAAAAGATGTTATTCCTCTTAAGCTTACAATTGGCTAACCGTGCCATTAATAAAAAAGTTAATGTTTAAAATGAAATAAAAACATTTTAAAAAATTATTTTTTTACAGTATTTAAATCACATAATACCTTATATTTAAATATCTCTAAATTTTGAATCATATGGCTAGGTATTGAATTTATTATAATTTCATTTTTAAAACATTCCAAAGGTTCCCCTCCAAATAATTATAAAAGGGTACAAATCATTTCTATTCTTCATAAAAACATGATCCTTCTGGATCGACCATACAAATAAAAAATCTCTTTTCAAATTCCTCTTCTACATTATAGAGGTGTTTTTTGAAACCATATACAAACTCAAGAATACTTAAGAAGAGATGTAAAAGTGTTTTTTCAAAGAAGTGGTAATCTCTTTAACCAATAACTTTATTTTTTTTACTTATTATTTTACTACTCTAAATATATGTTATTTAACATAAAATTATAAATTATGTATAATAAATTTACTTAAATTTTATTATTATTATTAAATCACCATTATCCACCCTCTTTCCCATGAGATGTGCAGTAAAAGTATCACTTCTGCGTACGTACAGCTTACGGTCTCCACATTGATATACAATTCATTTTCCACCACCATATTTCATGGATGGTTATTATGATGGATCTTAAATTTAATATGTTATTATTATTATGAAATAATTATTCTTATGGAATCATAATATCTCATTTACCTTCTTACCTTACAATCCATTATAAAATGATAACGTCACTCGTGCATACCAGTGGACTACCACGTCCCTAAAATGATATGATTTTTTTCATTTCTATTTTATTTAGAGAGTAGTAATGATATAAAGATAAATTTATAGGAAATATATTATATAATAATAATCATTTAATGGAGAATTATAATTTACCTATCTTTCATTTCATCGGTCAAAAAGTGAAAACAACATTTATGCATACATACAGTCTACCATTTCCATGAATGGTGTAATATATTTTTCTATCTCTAAATTATATATATATATATATATAATATATGGTATTTATATAAGTTTTAACTATTGTTATATCTTTTAACCATGATTAATGTAAAAGGACCAAAACTAGTGAACAAAAACATACATGAAAAGTGATGTAGATATCACCTGAAAGTGTGATTATAATGAAGAATTATTAATAAATGGGTGATAATGGGATATAAATAAATCATATATTGTATTATATATATTATTATGTTTTGATAATATATTTATGTTAAATATATATTAATTATACAAGATGTTCAAACACGTACAAAGGATGTCAGACATGAGAAAGTAGAATTTGGTCTCAATTTTTTCTCTATGAGACACATAACATATTCCCCACCTGTTTATTTTATGTGGTGTGTATAATACCCATGAAGTAATTTATTTGTTATTATTAATTTTTTATGGATTTAAAAATAAGTGTATTTTTATTTTTATCAGGTGTCTAACGATTTAGTTAATATGAACACAGTAAGGGTTTTATGTTGCAATCTCATTTTTTATCGAGATTGTCTATGATTAAGTTTAAAATTATTAATTTTTATGATATAAGTATCAAGAAACACATGAAATTTATTTTAATATAAATATTTTTCTAAATTATATGTCTCTATTTTATTTCACTCTTTTTATATACTAATGATATTGATAAATTTCTTTTTAACGAAAATAATTTTTTCACCCTTTAGTCAAATATCATTTCTTTTCAATGTCCATGTGTTATAAAAATGTTGTTGAAAGTTTATTTAATATTATAAAATAATTATTTAAAATAATTTTACACATGTTTTAATTTTACAAAAAATTATTTAAAATGATTCTTCTTGTCATTTTTCAATCAAGGTACATTTTTACTTTATTTACAAAAGTTTGAAACAAATGTTTTATTTTATCATATATAAAATGAAATGAATTTCCTACCATCATGAATAAAATTACCAAACAGAATATAAGTTACCATTGTGAGTGGTAGGGGTGAATCATTGATCTCTTTTTAAATTTCTTCCCTAAGAAACAACCTTCATCTCATGTTAAATAGATTTGACATCACTGAATAAAGCTCAAAATTAAAACTGTAAGAACACATAAATTTACAAGATTTATTAATAAATATGAGTGTATAGTATTTTTATGGTTTATAAATAATAAAACATCATAAAAACCACTAAAATTTAATCATTTATATGTGGTTAAAATAACCAAGGGGTGACCTTACACATTTATTTCACTATAATCATTTAACAGTGCATGTGATTCTTTCTTAAAAATATTGTAACAGATATCTTTATAAAAAGTATGAGAAACATTAATTAATTGTAATAAATATTCTTTTACTTTGTTTCTTGATCTTCCCAACACAACTAAACTTCTTTTATGTATTACATATTCACTTTATTTCTCAAATCAGGTAAGGATTTTCATTAAATCTTATGTCTTCACAAACCCTAGAACACTTAAATCTCAAGATTATTTTATATGCTACTCAAAATTATATTATATTATCATATTTATGTATTTAAGTGAATCCACAAGCTGCTCTATTTTCCTTAAGTTGATTCAATTATATTCCTGTGCATGAGATAATGTTCATATTCAAATTTACACACGTGTATCCATTAAAAAAACAAACTTTTCACCCTATTCTCTTTGTTCAAGTTAGTAAAACATTGGAACATATGTTCATGAGATATATTTGTACAAGAATATGTAATAGATTGGAATGGATTAATCTAAGGGTTTTTACCATTGAATAATTTCCATGCCCAATGTTTATGGACATCATGAAACTAATTCTCTATGTAGCACATAAATTGAGAAACAATGTTTGAAGGTTAATGGATCTTCTTCTTCATGACATAAGAGGATAGAGGATATTATTCTTCATGAAACAAACTTAAATTCTGAACTATGTTCTTTAAGAAAAATTAGTCTCTTTTCCAAGAATCAACCAAACCTATCGGCCTCTGAACCTTGGTATCTGTAGATTTGCAACACTTTATTAAACCTCACCTGTTCCATGTTAATATCCATGCATCATATGTTTTTTATTACATGATGAATAAAAAAATATTTCATCGATTTCCTTTATTTTTTAATATATTATGATTCTGAGAAAAGTGGCCTCTCCTCATTCCCAATGTCAACTTTTACCTTCAAAGAAAAACCATTCATACTACCTTGAATGTTATCTACGTCATCATCTTCATTTATTAGATACAAATCATCAAAACAATGTTTGTATACAAAGATAATATTTTATGAATATTAGTATATAGTCCCTAAATCTCAAGATATAGTCTTTTAAGCTCATCTAAATTATTGATGAAGATGTTCAAACATCAGATGAAGCGTACAATATGGATCCAGGGCATTAGGGATCTTGTTTCTGAAGAAAAAAAAATAGTGTTTGGTGATGATGAGGAGGAAGGTTCTAGATCATTAGATCATGCTAGATCAAATGGACGCATTATATATACAAAATTTTAATATTGGTGAATAGTTTACCTTATTCTTTTATCTCGCAATGATATCTATAGTAATTTAATTGTTTTATATTAATGATTTGATTCTCGATGTTGCTTCGAGACGACACCCTAGTTGGAACTCAGATATATAGAATACACCCAAATGAGATTTGGTCTACCAATATTCCCTCACATAGGAATGCGCTCTGTGGGCCTTATATATGGTCCCTAATAAAACAACTAAGAACTATGCCTTCAGGCTTTTCTTACCACCATGCATGCCTCCTTTGGCAGTACCTGCCATGTGGTTGACCTTGAGTCCTACTCATGTGAATAATGGTCTAGCCCATTTTCTTTATATTGGTTGGATATTTTTTTATATAATCCCAAAAAAATTACATATTTGAAACCTATTATAGAATGGTATTCCATTATCTTATCCAAATTCATGGCCACTAAAATAACTCTTCATGAAATAGCATTTATATGATCATTATCCAATTATAATTCTTTTAATTTTGTTATATAGTTTCCAATTTTATATTCATATTAAATCATGAATCACCATTGGATATATAATATTCCTTCTTAATTTTTTGAACAATGTGTCATGTAAAATCATAGAGTGAATCATGTCTTCTGAACATAATACCACTTAAAAAAATTTCATAGTTTTTAAAGTGACTTATGTACTAAAAAATGCAATAAAAAATAATTTATTAAAAAATTAAAACACCTCAAGAACTCTTTCTTACGACCAATTTCTTCAAAACATCTCCATCAAACATGGGTCTCAATAATCTCCCCAATTTAATTTTATTTTCAACCAAGGAATATAAATCACTGAAATTTTGAAAATCATGAAATAATTTTTTTTTACAATGATTGTAATCTGATGCCATCAAAATTTGTTTAAAAAACATGAATTAGTGGGAAACAATACCTTGTTTTCCATTAGTGGTGATTTAAGAAACCATCCATTAAAAACCTTCTCCTTATACTACAAACATTCACAATATCTTCTTATAAGAACCAAACATTTTTTTCATCCTCTATAATAAACTATTAAAATAGTTTAGATGCTGAAATCATACCATAAACATTTTGAGAACACCCCCTAAATACATGATCTCCCTTGAAAGGTAAAACACATGAAAATGGATAAATTTATGTTACAATATTATTCTCCCCCTTAACAACACTATCCAAAGATAAGATGAAAGAGTGGGAAAACAAAATAACTTACCCTTGAAGATGGGGATGTTGGAAAATCATTAATGACCTTATCTTTTGAAATGAATCCATTGGAAAGGGGTTTTTGAAAATATAAGATGATTTCTATATTGCAGAAACACAATCCATCTTTAGTTCATTTTTATAGACAAGATTTTTGATGAGGTAATATATTATATGAATGTGATTAGAATGAGAGTGTTGCACTTGTTTTTTGGAGAGGTTTATAGATATTATATTATCACATCCTATGAGAAGGGAAAAATTCACAAAAATAAATAAATATTCCAACCATTCCATCATTAATATATAGTGTGTTATAGCTTGTGTAGCAATAACATACTCATCTTATGATGTATTGAGATTCAAGAAAATTCTGTTTCCCTGTATAATATATGAAATATATTTGTTCCAATAAAAACACTCTACTATATATTGATTTTATGTAATCTACAATGATTTCCAAAACAAAATATATACAACTAGATAGATCAATATTACCTATTCTATCATATTTTTACCCAAAATCTGTTGTTTCTTTTTTATATCTGAGCATTCATCTTCAATCCATGAGATGATTTTACTTTGAAGAACTTTGATAACATTAATAGAGAGTAACAGGAAGAAATGTATCCTTCCTTGAAGTCATTAGAATTAAAAACTCATAATAATCTTTCTAAACTCAATGTAATCAACCTCTTTTCCTTCACCATAATTGGATACCTTTTCCCCCACTGAAATATGTGTGGAAACTAGTTTGGAATCTTCCATGCCAAACTTCTTTAATGATTCTTTAGCATACATTTCTTCAGAAAAGAAAATGTATTTCACATTTTGAGATATTTGTAAGCCAATATTATATGTCAATTCTCCTAGAATACAAATATAAACAATCCTTTTCAGAACCTCAAAAAAAATCCTCCAAGATTAGTCATAATTCCTTAAAACATTGATATCGTTAACATATGCAATCACAATGATATAAACCTATTGATGTTATTTTATATAGACTTTACTATCAAATCATTATTTCTTGAAGTTTATCTTCCTTAAGAAAGTATCTAACTTAAAATACCAGGCTCTCTGAGATTTTTTAACTTTTAAAAATACTTCTTCAATTTTCACTCATGGACCTTATATTTTCCAAGCATGAATACACATAGTATTTCAATAAAAACTTCTTCATTTATATCTTATTTAAAAAATATAACATGTCATATATATGGAAAATATTATATCTCCATTGTGTAACAATAAATAATAATATAATGATAATTTATAATTTATATACAAGAGAAAAGGTCTCCTCAAAGCCAATGACTTCAATATGTGAGTAAACATTATAAAAAAGTTGTTCCTTTTTTCATATCACTTAACCTTCCTTATTCAACTTATTTAAGAGTACCCAATATATACTAGTAAAATGATTATTATTTTGTTTGTGTATAATATTCTGAGTATCATTATTTTCCATATGACCTAGCTCTTCATTCAAAGCATATTCCAAATCTTGATGCTCAATATAATAATCAATAACTTTTATCTCAAATTATGAATATAATTTTGTATGGAAAACTGACCATTGAGATCTTCTGGTTTGATTCTATTAATGATGATCACTGATGATCATTTTATGTTCCACTTGCTTCCTTATCCTAGGATGAGATGAATGTAATTGTTCCTCATCACATGATATTTCTAAGTCCGAATCATTATATTGAGTAGATTCAACATTTTTAATAACTTTTTAATGGTTTAAACTGCAACCACCTCATATTCCATTTCATCTACATCTAAAACCACATGTGGGGCTTTCTTAGTAGACTATTCAAGAACATTCACATCTATTGAGTAAATAATCTTTCATGTGTCGCTATTATAACACTGGTATCCTCTCCCTTTAGGGGGCATCTATGAAATACCCCATCGACTCCTCTTTGATCAAAACTACCAAGATTCTCAACCATGAATTTTAATGTACAAGTACTTCAAACCACCCTTAGGTTTTTTGAACTTGGGGTTTCTTTATAATAAATCTCGTAAGAAGTCATATAAAAGCATAGATTGTAAAAAAATGATTCTTAACATAAAACTCTTCCCCAATAGATTTCCTCTAAAAATATCAAGAAGCATCTTTTTCAGTCAACATTGTTCATGAAATCTCCACCAAACTTATATTTTTTCTTTAAATGAAACTGGTCTACTATGTCATGTATGAAATACAAAACTCATGATGAATGATATGATTTTCCAGATAAAATCTGAATTATACACTTGTATATTCACCACCATTATTAGTATAAATATTCTTTATAGAGTATCCACATTCCTTTTCTGAAATTATACTGAAACACATAAACATTTTGAGTGACTCTAATTTAGGTTTCAAAAACATTATTCTTGTATTGTGAGTAAAGTAATCAATAAAAGAAATAAATTACTTATATTCGTGTGTTCTCAATTTACTCTTGGGCCTAAAAATGAATGAATGAATCAAATCCAATAGATGAGTGGAATGTATCTCAACAATCATATGTCATGAGGGTTTTCTCTTAACTTTATGACTTATATATCAATACCAATATATTGTTTTATTCAGAAAATAATATCTTGAATAGTATTCCAACATGTATGACTGCATGTATTTCTATGACACATATGCCCCAAAATCTTTTTCCACAGATGATATTCTTCAATAATTCTTAGTTAAAATAAAAATTGTGCATCCCAAAATTTAAACAAGATTCATTTAGTCTATTATTCTTTCATAAATGGTTTCCCATATTTAATTCATATAACAACGAAAACATATCTTTTGGCAATAACTTCATTACCATCATCACTGTGTTTTTGAAACACTCAATAAATTTTTTTTCAATAAACCTAAAAACAACTATACCTTATTTATAATCTTTCACATTATTTAATAACTTCAACACCCTTTTCATGTGTTAAGAACACCCATTATCCAAAAGACATCTTCATTCTCCATTTGTTTCATTGAGAGTTGTTACAATAACAAAGGATTCTATATAGAAATTTTTTTCTTATCATGTGGTTTTTGTGACATATTGTATAACCATTATTGTGATGGTATTAGGACAAACAATTTTGTTTTATATTTTCAAGACGATCATATCTTTCAAAAATAGTTTCCAAAGTATGGAATCTATTGTAAATATTCAAAATAACATTATCAGTTATTTTCTTTGAGTGGGTTGACCCCCCTCAAACATTGCCTCAATCTTATCCAATATTCCCTGTAATGTTCATAATTAAACCAAAACATATATTTTTTATTCCCAAGTACTCCTAAATTCTATTACTAACCATAGAAATTATATTTATCTTTGTTTATTTCAAACTGTTTGGAGTTTGGTACCTAATTTTCCTAAAATTTCTTACTTATTACTTCAGAACATTACTTCATAACAATGTTTTGGTTATCACCTGATATTTTCTTTTGTAGTTTATATTTATTCTCATCCCTAATAGAATTTATATTAGTAGAAACTATTGTTTATTACTCTAAATCCATAGAATCGTATGGTTTTTCATCTCTGATTGTGGTAGAAACAGACATGATCCTCTTACCCTTCTTTTTCCTCTGATCATATACATACTTCTTAGGTGTACCTTTCTTTAAACATTAACCATATTCTATAACATATTATTGGATGTTTCTAATCCCTTTCTCACCTTTAAAATGTTTTTTGGATAAATATACAACTCTTCCTCTCCATATTTATAATATTTATCATGATTGATATTGACATTCTTATTTTCATCAACCATGTTTTTCAAACAATTAATATCTCTTAGAAACATGGATTTTTCATCAAGAAAATATTCTTGATTATTTTCTGTAATATTTTCATTTATCCACTTCATGCTCTTCATTTCACATTTTATGATTTTTATAATATATTCTTTGAACTCTCTTTTTCAGTATAGAATCTATCTAAGAATCTTCTTATTCTGAGCTACTTCTTTAATCACTGGTGAATTGATCATCATTCACTTTTTAAATCAAAATTTTTTCAATATCATTATCAATGGAGTAATTAGATTATTCTTCACTATAATTGTCTTCATCACACATAGATTGATAGTTTTTACCTTTTTATTTATATAACATATCATCCATTCACCTAGGGAATGATTTTGTTTTATATTCCTTCTTCTTGAAGAATCTTCTTGATTTTCTATCATATTCATCACTTTATTCATCTTCCTTTCATAGAGGAAAATTTTCATTAATTTTTCCAATAGCTCCACAACCGAAACACTTAATAGATAAATTTTCTTTGTAATTTTCTATAATTATTTTTATATTATTAGAATACAAATATGTAATTCCATAAAAATATTTACAAACCTCATCTTCAATATCATAGTCACTAAATTCTTCCCCAATAAATTCCTTATAATTTCATTTCTTGGAATATTTGAAAGAATTTTCTCAATTTAAAATTTCATTTTTCTTTATTACTTTTCTTTTCTCATGTAAAACATGGTGAGAGTACTGAGAATATCATCTAAAGATAGTCTCTAGATCCCTATTTTCTTGGTATGAAACTTTGGAATCTAATTTATTGTAATGCCCTAACCCCAGTTACCCAGAGTCGGTGCTTTATTACATAACATTGGCATATTAATAGGAATCATTTCCCACAAGACTTATCAGTTAAGTATTATTGGAAACAAGATACATACATTAGTACAACCTTACAGATTGAAAAGAAATACAACACTAATTTATTTTATTGGAAACATCCAAGCCTCCTAGATTATGCCCAAAAGTCACTAATAACTATCTTCATCATATCGAGGGAAAATGAAACCTAATAAAGGGGTGAGATCAAATACTCAGTAAGGGTATGAAATACAATATAATATAACTTAAACATTAGGAATGGTGAATAATTAAAAACACATGCCTTTACAAATAATAAACACAAACACTTTATGGAAAGAATATGAGCTATGTAAATATTTCCATAACAAAACATAGTCATGGGTATTCTACTAGTTGAATAACCACATGAGCCATCATTATTATTTTCATAATGAGGGAACGTATAATGCCAGACATTCTGAAACAACTTGTCAAGGCCTCGATCAAGACATCTAAAAATGATTTAGGCCTTGGCCAAAACCATATATCAAATTGGGAAAGGCCTTAACCAATTCCAAGTATAATTGTCTCATTAGACCTACCGATTCACCGAGGAGCTATAACTGGCTCCACCTATCACTTACTAAGTCCAATTCAATCCTCATATGAAATGGTTGAATCATAACATATACATTTGTATTAAAACTAGCATACAAAATCTCAATAATTTAACCATAAAACATAAATGGTATAAAAATAACACATCTATAGTCAAATTTATCACAAAACATTCAATAAAATATGGATGATTTATGTCATAAAAATCAACTTCAAACAAGTTTAAAATCCATCAAAGGATGTTAACATAGATGAAATCAAAACTATTTGAGAGAAATATCTATTTCCAATTTGAAAACAAATTAGAGTAAAAATAATTATAAAAGAAAACATTTATTTTTAAAATATTTTTACAAGCTTGTAAGGGAAGCTTCAAAGGTGATATAATTTTGAAGAATAACCACACCCTTCGTATAAGTAAAAAAACATTCTTACCTTAATGTTTCGAAAAGCTCATAAAGTACATTGTTTGGAAAACGACAGAAAGATTCCATTCAAAACATTTAATGTCAAATAAGGGTATAAATGACTTTAACCCCTTGTCAAGTAAATAGTAAGAATGTGTTGAAATAATTTTTTAAGAAAACATAGATGTGGATGATAAAGAGTCCCCAAAAGACACTTACATAAAAACAACCTCAGATAATAAAGAGATTGTGAAATTAACCTTTACCTTGTACTTTTCTATGTCGAGTATACATTAACCTACTGTTTAATAGTAAAATCATTGTTGTTAAAGTATACAACAACTATATACGTAAATATGATATTATATATGACCCTCAAATATTTCTTTGTTAGTAATATTTTAGCAGTATCATCATTTCTTGTGTTAACTGATTCGTTTTCTTTTATATGCTTGATTATTTAAGCCATGTTTTTTATGGATAGTGTAATGCCCCGACCCTAGTTACCCAGAGTCGGTTCATTATTACATAACATTGGCATGATCACAAGAAAGATCAAATCTTGATTGGTTTAGTAGCATTGGAAACATTACATATATTCATAAGTTGTACATTACATCATAAAATGCAAAACTACTACAACAACATAATATCTCCACAGTCCACACTATTATCCCCTCATAATATCCCTATAGGTCATTCATAACTTACTTATTCACATCCTGGGAAAAATAAAACATAGAAAAGGGGTGAGCTCAAATGCCCAGTAAGGATAACAATATAGTGGAAGATTCAAAATAAGCATAAACATTTAAAGAAATGCATTACTAAAACAAAAGCCTTTTAAACTTGAACTTCAACATAGTATGGAAAAAGTAAAATGAAATAATGCCATTTACTTGTTAACATGGATATTCTACTAATCGAATAATCACATGCAATATCAATAACCACTTTCATAATGTTTGAATGCATAATGCCATACTATCATAACCACATAGCCAAGGCCTCGTGCCAAGACTACAAATAAGATTTTTCCAAGGCCTTGTGCCAAGACATTATTTTGTCTCATGAGACCTACCGATGCATCGAGGAGCTATAGCGGGCTCCACCCGTCACATATTAAGTCCAATGCATTCCCATATGAAAATGTTTAAACATAACATAAACATTCGTATTAAAACTAGCATACGAAATGTCAATAATTTCACCATAAACTATGAATGGTATAAAAATAGCACATCCACAGTCAAACATATCACAAAACCTTTAATACAATATAGAAGTTTTGTATCACAATAAATCAACTTCAAATAAGCGTAAAATCCATCAAAGGATGTTGACATAGATGAAATCAAAACTCTTTTTAGAGAAATATCTCTTTCCATTTTTGAAATCATTTAAGAGCCATATAAAATAAAACATTTTCCTTGAAAATATTCTTATAAGCTTTTAAGGAAAGCTTTGAAGATTTTATAACGGCAGAAAATAACCGCACCCGCCTTATAAGTTAAAAATACATTCTTACCTCAATTCTGTCGAAAAGGTTAAAAAAGACCTTGTTTTGAAAATGACGGAAAGATTCCTCTTATAAAAAGTCAAACAAGGGTATAAATGACTTTAACCCATATTCTTGTAAATAATAAAAATGTTTTGAAATAAATTTTTAAGAAAACATGGATGTGGATGATAATGATATCCCAGTAGATTATTACATATAAACAACCTCGGATAATGAAGAGATTGTGAAATAACCCTTACCTTGTACTTTTCCTTGGTTGGGGTAGGTTAACCTCCTGTATAATGGAGAAATAAGTTTTATTAAATTATACAAGAATAATATGCATTAATATGATATCATATATGATCTTTTAATATTTATTTGATAATAATATCTTAGTATTATCGTTGTTTCGGGTGTTAACTTACATGTTTTCTTTTATATGTTTTGTTACATAAGACATGTTTATAATGGATAGGTTGTATATTATTCATATTCATAATGATATCAAGTCCTTAAACATCATTTTTAAATCATAAAAAGATAATTATACTTGAATGGATACGATGGAGAATGAATCTTATCGCGTTCGTGGAGACGGTAGTCCGTACGTACGCACGAGCGAAAATATCATTCTTTTGATATTAAAATAATATATAAATGGTTGTTATATCATATATACAGAATCATTAACATGTTATATTTATTATTTACATGAGTTACATATCATTATTATACCCATCCAAATAATAATATATTGAATAACAATTACACCACGACGTGGAGACGGTAAGCCGTACGTACGCACGTATGGTGACATGTCATTCAAAGGGTAGATAGAATACTGAATATTGTTGTACCATATTTATAATAACATCACAGTATATATATGATACTGGAGTTATTATTTTATAATGGTAAC
Source organism: Viscum album (assembly GCA_963277665.1). Lineage (NCBI taxonomy): Eukaryota > Viridiplantae > Streptophyta > Magnoliopsida > Santalales > Viscaceae > Viscum > Viscum album. Next base: position 233,550,492 of record OY728119.1, read on the forward strand.
AACAAAGGAAGAAGAAGTGGAAGAAGAAATGAACTTGGAAAAGGGTGGTGAAATCATTACCTCTTCTTCGGGTTCTTCCTTTTGATTTGATCAAAAGGGATCCTTAGGTTGGCTTTATGATCAAACTAATGCCTCTAGGTTGTAGTGAGAGAAGTTGGGAGATTATTTGGGCAGATTTTGGCCGAACCAAAAGTCTTTGAAGGTGTGAAGAAATGAGAAGGAGGAGTGCCCTTTTATAAGAGGGGTGAGGGGCACCTTTGGAAAAGCTAGAGATATTAGTTTATAATAAATTCATATTCGGTTTCCAATGGCTCCAAAGTTGATTATTTAACGTTTAAGGTGGGGATGGGTCGAAAAAAACTTAACAAATAGAATTTAGACTGGTTTGGGTACTTATATTAACCTTATCTTTATGTATTAACTCTAAGTTAATTAGTTTCACTTTTACAATGTCTCTTTGTATTTTTATATAATATGGTTAATAAACTTATTATATACATTCAAGAGACCCCCAAGTGGTCCATTAATGATGAACCTATCATGATATAAGTCTCTTGGCAGATCCTTTGATTTTTAGGAATTTAATATCAATTAATAATATAATATTTGTTTTAAGAACTCTTTTATGTCAATTTTGTCACTATTCAATAGTTGATTTTTGTGAAACTCATAACAGATTGATTACTTCAAAAAAAGTCAATTAAATCAATCGTAATATATCATATTATCCTATAAAATTAGTTTAATTCATTAAAACTTTCATATTATATTTATTTGGATATTTATAATATCAATTATTTTAATTTTTCACTATTATAGTATTTAATTCATCATCATTGTTTCATAAATAAATTAAATTATATAATGTCTAAAAATTATAAATAAAATATCATTATGTATGAAATCTTTTTATACTTATAATTAATATTTATAATCTAAAATCAAACATATATATCCCTATGTAAAAATTTTTTTTCTAAAAGATATATGCTTGTGTCATTTTTGTATTCATTTTAACTTAATTAAAACAAATGTCCCTATCACCTACAAGTGGCACCATGGGGTCCCAAAATCGACCCAAAGATGCCTATGGTCGAACATTTATCAACCAATAAGGCTAGGACACGTTTTAGGGTAATTTAGTATTATTATATTATTATTTTTAACCCTTATTTACCGGATTTACTCTTAAGCATGGTAAATAAAATATTTACCGCAGTAATTATTCCAAATGACTAAAAATAAAAGTTACCTATTTACACAATTTGGACATCCTGATTCCAAATATGGAATCCATTTTTCTAAATTCAAAACACAGAAGTGGAAGAAATTAATTTAAAATTAATTCCTGCTGTCAAAACAGAAAGCGTGTTTTTAAGTGATAATAACTATAAAAAGATTGACACTAGTTTATGTTCGGTTTAATTGTAAAATTATGTCCAATGACCAAAATTATATTAAATGGTAAAAATATATTCTAAATATATTTTAAAACCACTCAAATTCATAATTTATCACTATTAATTATTTTTATTAAAAAAGTTGTTTTTAATTAAAATTTAGTAATTTTCACTATTCATCAAAATATTAAAGTTATCCGAAAAGTACCAAAATTTCATCTTAGGCTAAATTTGATATTCCGAAACCAAAAATGAAGTCCATTTTGAAATATAAAATATATATAATTTCAAAAAGTAGGTATTACTATTCGTAACGGCTAGTTTGATTGGTTATGGTGTGTTAGAACTCTGTGTTGCGTACAACACACGCTATCACATTATTCAAAGAGAAGCGTACCGTAGAAGCTTGGGGTGTTACATTCTCCCCTCCTTCAAATAATTTTATCCTTGAAATTTCTAGAATACTTATCACATGAAAAGACTCGGGTGGTTCTTCATCATAAGTTCCTCGGGTTCCCACGTTGCCTCTTCCATCTTATGGTTTCTCCACAAAACTTTTACCAAACGCATCGTCCGATTTCTCAGAACTTGTTCTCTCATATCAAGAATCTTGACGGGATCTTCGCAATAGGAAAGATCGGGTTCCAGTTATAATTCCTCATAGGTGAGTACATGTGTTGGGTTAGGCATGTAATTCCTCAACAGAGATACGCGGAACACATCGTGATCTTTGGAGAGACTTGGCGGAATTTCCAATCGGTAAGCCATAGCCCCAATTCGTTCTAGAATTTCGAAAGGTCCGATGTACCTGGGACTCAATTTACCTTTCTTACCAAAACGTATGACTCCCTTCCAGGGAGATACCTTCAGGAAAACATGATCACCGACTTGAAATTCAAAATCCTTCCTTCGATTATCGGCATAGCTCTTCTGCCTACTTTGAGCTGCTTTGATGTGATTTTGGATTACCTTCACCTTTTCCACCGTTTCCCCCACCAGTTCTGGGCCTACAAGTTTTCATTCACCAACGTCATCCCAACAGGTTGGTATACGACATCTCTTTCCGTATAACGCTTCATATGGTGCCATCTGAATTCTCGAATGGAAGCTATTGTTATAGGAAAATTCTACCAGAGTTAAATATTGATCCCACATACCTTGAAAGTCAAGTGAGAAAGATCTAAACATGTCTTCTAAGGTCTGAATAGTATGTTCTGATTGTCCATCTGTCTGAGGGTGGTAAGCAGTGCTCAAATGAAGTTCAGTATCCAGGGATTTCTGAAGACTTTTCCAAAATCTTGAAGTAATACAGGGATCAAGATCAGAAACAATCGATAGGGGTACTACATTAAGTCTCACAACTTCATTAATATATAGTCTTGCTAGACGTTCCAGGGGTAGATCTTCTCTTATAGCAAGAAAATGTGCTGACTTGGTAAGACGATCAACAATAACCCATATTGCATCGTTCCTTCTAGGAGTCTTTGGTATCCCCAAGACAAAGTCCATCATAATATTGTCCCACTTCCACTCCGGTATGGGAAGAGGTTGCATGACTCCTCCAGGCTGTTGCCTTCCAGCTTTCACTTATTGACAAACCATACATCTTGACACAAAATCAGCAATCTCCCTCTTCATGTTGTCCCACCAAAAATGTTCCTTCAAATCTCTATACATTTTGGTGCTCCCAGGGTGTATAGAGAAATTGGAACTATGAGCATCATCCAGAAATTCCCTTTTTAGATCAGGTATATCGGGAACACAAAGTCTCTTCCCGAATTTCAAAATTCCATCTTTATATACAAAGACTCTCAATCTACCATCATTCACAGCTTTAATCTTCTTTTTAAATTCTTCATCATCGGTCTGAGAACTCTTAATCCTTTCTAGTAAAGATGGTGTGTTAACCATTTGAAAAAGAATTGATGTTTCGCCTTCCCTGGTTATTCCCATGTCTATTTTCACTAGATCCATGAAAATTGGATCCCTTTCAATTCTCATATTGTTCAAAACTCCATGGCCTTTTCTGCTCAAAGCATCTGCCACATTGTTTGCTTTCCCCGGGTGGTAGTGTATCATAAAATCATAATCCTTGAGTAATTCAAGCCATCTACTTTGCCTCATGTTGAGTTCTTTTTTTGAGAAAATATACTTCAAACTCTTGTGGTCAGTATAAATCTCACATTTTTCACCATAGAGTTAGTGCCTCCATATCTTCAAAGCAAAGATCATAGCTGCTAACTCGAGATCATGAGTAGGATAGTTTTGTTCAGGAATTTTCAACTGTCGTGATGCATATGCAATAACTCTATCATTCTGCATAAGGACACAACCAAGTGCTTTCTTTGATGCATCACTATAAATAACGAACCCATCATTCCCCGATGGTAGAGTCAATATAGGAGCATTGAATAATATTCTCTTCAGTTCTTCGAAACATTCTTCACACTCTTTTGTCCAAACAAATTTAACCCCTTTACGTTTGAGCTTCGTTAATGGGTTAGCCAATCAGGCAAAATTCTGGAAGAAACGTCGATAATAACCTTCCAAACCAATAAAACTATGTACCTTAGTTATACTCGTAGGTGCTGGCCATTCTTGGATTACCTTGGTCTTAGAAGGATCAATAGAGATTACATCTTTAGAGACAATATGGCCAAGAAAAGAAATCTCATGAATCCAGAATTCACATTTGCTAAACTTTCCATATAATTCATGCCTCCTCAGAGTCTTCAAGTTAATGTGCAAGTGATTTTCATGATCTTCATTGGTTTTGGAGTATACCAAGATATCATCAATAAATTCACCAAAAATTCATCGAGAGACTCCTTGAAAACTCTATTCATCAGATCCATGAATACAGAGGGTGCATTAGTCAATCCAAATGGCATTACAGTAAACTCGTAATGCCCGTACCTGGTTCGAAATGCTGCCTTCGGAATGTCTTCCTTCTTCACACACAACTGATGGTATCCAGATCGAAGGTCAATCTTTGAAAAGTATTGAGCTCCATGCAGTTGGTCAAATAAATCATCAATGCGTGGTAGGGGATACTTGTTCTTTATTGTTATAGCATTGATCTCCCTGTAGTCGATACATAACCTCATAGATCCATCTTTCTTTTTAACAAAAAGAACAGGGGCTCCCAATGGAGAAACACTAGGGAGAATAAATCCTTTATTACTCAACTACTCTAGTTGTTTCTTTAGTTCGACTAACTCTACAGTGGCCATTCTATAAGGGGTCTTCGATATAGGCCTTGATCCAGGAATTAAATCAATGGAAAACTCAACTTCTCGTTCTGGAGGATGTCCAGGTAAATCTTCTGGAAATAATCTACAAATTCTTTCACAACAGGTACATCCACTATTTGAACATTCCTTTCCTCACCGACAATTATTTCATTCTCTTCCTCAACAATAATTGAATTAAGTTGAGATACTAGGGGTGGATCTAAATAAGAATTAGGTGGTGACGATTCTTCTCTAAAGATAAGGTGTTCCTTATCATTATCATCAAGAATCGTAACCTCTTTCTTCTTACAATAAATCTTCGCATCATAGTCCGAAATCCAGTCCATACCGAGGATTATATCAAACTCAATCATAGGTATGATGATGAGATCAGCAGATAACGAACATTTATGTGCTCTAATGGGGACTGATTCACAAAACTTTGTTGGAATGATACTTCCCTTAGGAGTTTTCACTGAAAACTCCCATGTTAAATCAAATTGGAAATATCTAATTTTCTTAGCAAACTGGGAAGATATGAAACAATGCGATGATCCAGAATCAAATAATGCATTTGCTAAACTTGAGGAAACCATTAAATTACATGCCACCACATCTTTCGGAGCTTCTACCTTAGCAGTAGTGATAGCATAAGCCTGGCCTTGATCCCTTGGCCTTTTCTGAGGTACATTCTCCTGACGCTAAGGACATTCATTTGCATAATGTCCCATCTCCCTGCAATTGTAGCACTGAACATTGGTAGCTTCCTTCTTCCCTTTGCAATCACGAGCGTGGTGGCCTTTTTCACCACATTTGTAACAGACGCACATTCCCTTCAAGCAACTATTGGGGTGATTTTTCCCACATTTACCACAGGATGCATATTCAACCTTTCCTTTCTTCCCCTTATTTCCATTCCCAGATTGATCAGCAGGCCTCTTCTTCTCTTGCTTTTCTTTAAAGTCATAAGACTTAGAGAATTCCTTTTCGGTCTTGATAGCACATGAGACAATGTATTCGTACGAAGAAAAGGATTGTGAGACTAATTCTCGACGAAGAAATGGTTTTAACCCATCAAAGAAACTATCAATCTTACTTATTGGGTTACGTATATAATCACCAGTATACCTTGCTAACCTTGTAAAGTTAGCCTCATACTTTGTGACATTCTCATCCTCCTTCTGTCTCAAACTCAGAAATTGCATTTTCATATCTGCTCGATGGTCGCGAGGAAAGTATTTTTCTAAAAAATGATCTTTGTACTCCCTCTATTCCATATTTGATAATTCATCATCTTCATTCATATTTTGAATCAATGACCACCATTGATCAGCATCTCTAGTGAGGTGGTAAACTACCATGATAACTTTTTCCCTTTCACTGCTCCCCAAAGCCTGAAATATTTTTTCTAGGGAATTTATCCATTGCTCAGCTACTAAGGGATTTTTACTCCCATTGAACGTTGGTGTTTTTTGCCTCATGAATCGATCTTACATTGATCCTCCACGCTGTGGATTAGGGTGCTCTATACGGGTAAGGTTATTATTCATAACCTGAGTAAGTTGTCCCAGTATGGTGATTAGCTGATCGGCACCAATCTCATCACCAACTCCATTATAGTTATCTTGAGCAGGAGGCCAATTCCTACATGGAGTGTGTACATTGATACAGTTTCCATATCTTCCACTAGGCGCCATTTCTAAACAATGGCATAAACTAGATCAGTTTATGAATCAAAATACATAATCCCATACTTATAAAACACTTAACATAAATTGAACTATTTATGGATATAATAAATAATCATAAAAATGTTTTCCTTGAGGAAGTATATACTCATAAACCCTTAATATTGATTTGTAAAGAAAATGAGAGTTATACTAAGCATATCCCCCGGGAGTGTCGTAACCAAGAGTGCAGCAAGGCCCGTTGTCGTGCACCAGTTCCCGTTCGAGTCTAGCTCAAAGTGGCGTTTTCTGGTTTTACCCCTAGGTACATCTGTTCCAGAGCCACCTCTACCTGCTCATATCCAGACATGGATGTATTTCTCGGAAAACTGACAAAATCTCTACAATACCAAAATTCTAGGAAGTTCTTCTATACTAATCCTCAAAGTTCATCTTAGGTCTACGTGCTCTAATCAGAGTTTATCTAAATCTAGCTTCGAAGGTTTGTACTAAACATCCTCTGATACACACTGTAACACCCCGACCCTAGTTACCCAGAGTCGGTGTATTATTACATAACATTGGCATGATCAAAAGAAAGATCAAATCTCGAAAGACCGATTGGTTTAGTAGCCTTGGAAACACTAGATATATTCATAAGTTTTACATTACATCATAAAATGAAAAACTACTACAACAACATAATGTCTCCATAGTCCACACTATTATCCCCTCATAATATCCTTGCAGGTCATTCATAACTTACTTCTTCACATCCTGGGAAAAATAAAACATAGAAAAGGGGTGAGCTCAAATGCCTAGTAAGGATAACAATATAGAGGAACATTCAAAATAAGCATAAACATTTAAGGCAATGCATTACTAAAACAAAAGCCTTTTAAACTTGAACTTCAACATAGTATGGAAAAAGTAAAATGAAATAATTCCATTTACTTGTTCACATGGATATTCTACTAATCGAATAATCACATGCAATATCAATAACCACTTTCATAATGTTGGAATGCATAATGCCAGACTATCATAACCACATAGCCAAGGCCTCGTGTCAAGACTAAAAATAAGATTTTTCCAAGGCCTTGTGCCAAGACACTAGTTTGTCTCATGAGACCTACCGATGCATCGAGGTGCTATAGCGGGCTCCACCCGTCACATATTAAGTCCAATGCATTCCCATATGAAAAGGTTTAAACATAACATAAACATTCGTATTAAAAATAGCATATGAAATATCAACAATTTCCCCATAAACTATGAATGGTATAAAAATAGCACATCCACTGTCAAACATATCACAAAACCTTCAATACAATATAGACGTTTTGTATCATAATAAATCAACTTCAAATAAGCGTAAAATCCATCAAAGGATGTTGACATAGATGAAATAAAAACTCTTTTTAGAGAAATATCTCTTTATATTTTTGAAATCATTTAAGAGCCACATAAAATAAAACATTTTATTTGAAAATATTCTTATAAGCTTGTAAGGAAAGCTTTGAAGATTTTTTAATGGTGGAAAATAACCGCATCCGCCGTATATGTTAAAAAAACATTTTTACCTTAATTCTGTCGAAAAGGTTAAAAAGGACCTTGTTTTGAAAACAACGGAAAGATTCCTCTTATAAAAAGTAAAACAAGGGTATAAATGACTTTAACCCATATTCTTGTAAATAATAAAAATGTTTTGAAATACATTTTTAAGAAAACATGGATGTGGATGATAAAGAGATCCCAGAAGATTATTACATATAAACAACCTCGGATAATGAAGAGATTGTGAAATAACCCTTACCTTGTACATTTCCTTGGTTGGGGTAGGTTAACCTCCTGTATAATGGTGAAATAATTGTTATTAAATTGTACAAGAATCATATACATTAATATTATATCATATATGATCTTTAAATATTGATTTGATAATAATATCTTAGTATTATCATTGTTTCGGTTGTTAACTTACTTGTTTTCTTTTATATGTTTTGTTACGTAAGACATGTTTATAATGGATAGGTTGTATATTATTCATATCCAGAATGATATCAAGTTCTTATAAATCATTTTTAAATCATCAAAAGATAATTATACTTGAATGGATATGATGGAGAATGATTCTTATCGCATTCGTGGAGACGGTAGTCCGTACATACGCACGAGGGACAATATCATTCTTTTGATATTGAAATAATATATAAATGGTTGTTATATCATATATACAGAATCATTAACATGTTATATTTATTATTTACATGAGTTACATATCATTATTATACCCATCCAAATAATAATATATTGAATAACAATTACACCACGACGTGGAGACGGTAAGCCGTACGTACGCATGTATGGTGACATGTTATTGAAAGGGTGGATTGAATACTGAATATGGTTGTACCATATTTATAATAAAATCACAGTATATATATGATACTGGAGTTATTATTTTACAATGGTAACAACAAAGGAAGAAGAATTGGAAGAAGAAATGAACTTGGAAAAGGGTGGTGAAATCATTACCTCTTCTTCGGGTTCTTCCTTTTGATTTGATCAAAAGGGCTCCTTAGGTCGGATTTATGATCAAAATAAGGACCCTAGGTTGTAGTGAGAGACGTTGGGAGAGTATTTGGGCAGAGTTTGGATGAACCAAAAGGCTTTGAAGGTGTGAAGAAATGAGAAGGAGGAGTTCCCTTTTATAAGAGGGGTGAGGGGCACCTTTGGAAAAGCTAGAGATATTAGTTTATAATAAATTCATATTCGGTTTCCAATGGCTCCAAAGTTGATTATTCAAAGTTTAAGGTGGGGATGGGTCGAAAGAAACTTAACCAATAGAATTTATATAGGTTTGGGTACTTATATTAACCTTATCTTTAAGTATTAACTCTAAGTTAAATAGTTTCACTTTTACAATGTCTCTTTGTATTTTTATATAATATGGTTAATAAACTTACTATATACATCCAAGAGACTCCCAAGTGGTCCATTAATGATGAACCAATCATGATATAAGTATCTTGGCAGAACCTTATATTTTTAGGAATTTAATATCAATTAATAGTATAATATTTGTTTTAAGAACTCTTTTATGTCAATTTTGACACTATTCAATAGTTGATTTTTGTGAAACTCATAACAGGTTGATTACTTCGAAAAAAGTCAATTAAATCAATACTAATATATCATATTATCCTATAAAATTAGTTTAATTCATTAAAAGTTTCATATTATATTTATTTGGGTATTTATAATATCAATTATTTTAATTTTTCACTATTATAGTAATTAATTCATCATCATTGTGTCATAAATAAATTAAATTATTTAATGTCTAAAAATTATAAATAAAATATCATTATGTATAAAATCGTTTTATATTTCCAATTAATATTTATAATCTAAAATAAAACATATATAACACTATGTAAAAATTGTTTTTCTAAAAGATATATGCTTGTGTCATTTTTGTATTCATTTTAACTTAATTAAACAAAAATGTCCCTATCACCTACAAGTGGAACCATGGGGTCCCAAAATTGACCCAAAGATTCCTATGGTCGAAAATGTATCAAACAATAAGTCTAGGACACGTTTTAGGGTAATTTAGTATTATTATAATATTATTTTTTAACCCTTATTTACCGGATTTACTCTTAACCATGGAAAATAAAATATTTACCGCAGTAATTATTCAAAATGACTAAAAATAAGAGTTACCTATTTACACAATTTGGACATCCTGATTCCTAATATGGAATTCATTTTTCTAAATTCAAAACACAGAAGTGGCAGAAATTAATTTAAAATTAATTCCCGCTGTCAAAACAAAAAGCATATTTTTAAGAGATAATAACTATCAAAAGATTGAAACTTGTTTATGTTCGGTTTAATTGTAAAATTATGCCCAATGACCAAAATTATATTAAATGGTAAAAATATATTCTAAATATACTTTAAAACCACTCGAATTAATAATTTATCACTATTAATTATTTTGATTAAAAAAGTTGTTTTTAATTTTAATTTAGTAATTTTCACTATTCATCAAAATATTAAAGTTTTTCGAAAAGTACCAAAATATCATCTTAGGCTAAATTAGATATTCCGAAACCAAAAATGAAGTCCATATTGAAATATAAAATATATATAATTTCAAAAAGTAGGTATTACTATTCATAACGGCTAGTTTGATTGGTTATGGTGTGTTAGAACTCGGTGTTGCGTACAACACACGCTATCACATTATTCAAAGAGAATCGTACCGTAGAAGCTTGGGGTGTTACAGATAGGATGTATTTTATTAATATAAAAAATTATATTTTGTTCATAAACACTAATTTTAGTCATCAAATGAAAATTATTCTTGAATGGTTACGTTGGGGAAATGAATCTCATCGCGTTCGTGGAGACGATAATCCATACATACGAAAAAGGGACAATATCATTATATTGATGGTGAAATAATATGTAATTGGATGGTATATCATATATACAGAATCATTAACATGTTATATTTATTATTTACATTTGTTATACTCATTATTTTACCCATCCAAACAATGAAGTGTTTGAATAAAAAACTACGCCACGACATGGAGACGGCAAGTCGTACGTACGCACGTATGGTGAATTTTTCATTTATAGGATAGATAGAATAAATAATATGGTTGTAACATATTTATAATAACATCATAGTATGTATATGGTACTGGATTTATGATTTTTATGGAAACAACAAAGAAAGTGGAAGTGGAAGAAGAAAACAACTTGAAAGAGGTAATGGATTTTTTACCTCTTCTTCGGGTTCTTACTTTTGATTTGATCCAAAGGGCTCCTTAGGTTGGATTTATGACCAAAGGAAGGAAACATGGTTGATGGTAGTAAATTTTTTAGGATATTTGGGTGGAGGATGGCCGAACAAAATGGATTTGGAGGTGAGATTTTGAGAGAAGGGGATGTGCACTTTTATAAGAGATGTGAGGGTCACTTTAGGAAAAAATTCAAATATTATTTTATAAAAAAAATCATTTTCGGTTTCTAATGGCTCAAAAATGATTTATTTAGAGGCTTAGGTGGGGATGGTTTGAAAACCTCTCAAACAATAGGTTTTAGATAGGTTTAGGTCACCATATTAACATTATCTTTTAGATTTAACTCTTAGTTAAATAGTTTGAAATTTACGGTGTCTCATTGTATATTTATATTATATGGTTAATAAACTTACTATATACTATCAATCATACCCCAAGTGGATCATTATTAATATATATAACCTTATATAAGTCTTCTGGACAATTATTTGATTTTTATGAATATTATATCAATAAATAATATTATATTTGTTTTAAAAACTTAATTATGTCAATTTTGACACTATTTAGTATTTCATTTTTTTAAATCCATTAAAACAATACCAATTCGAATAATATTTATTTAACCAACCCTAAAATGTCATAATAATCTATAAAATTAGTGTAATTCATCAGACGTCTCAATTTACATATATTTGGATATTTATAACATCAATTATTTTAATATTTCATTAATAAGGTAATTACAACATCATTATTGTGTCATATATAAATTAAATCATATAATGTCTAAAATTTAATAATAAAATACCAATATGTGGGAAATGGTCTTATATTTCTAATTTATATTTATAGACGAGTTTATATTGTGGGTAACCCTATATTAAAAATAGTTTAGTTCTTAAACTTTGAATTTTACTCTTTTAACTATTCTTTAAATAAAATAATAATAGATTTATTAATCTAATCCAAGTGGACCAAATGGGCTCATATTTTATTCCTAAGGTTGTTTCTGGTATAATTATACTTATCCAGTTGGATTAGGACATGTGTTAGGGTAATAATGATATCATTTTTACCCTTAATTACCCTATTTACTTTTAACCGTGGTAAATAAAAGTCAAAAGTTACTAGTCACCAAAAATTATTTTCATCTTATTAAACCAATTTTTTATAATGATATTAATCGTGTCTCTTGGATTTTTGAAATTCAACTCGTAGAATCCGTAAAATTATGTTTTATGCAAGTTTTCAAATGCTCCTAGGAGGTGGGTAAAAGACGGTAAAAGGATCAATAAAATATTTATATATCTAAACTTATTATAAAATGAATCTAATGAATTACATTGAAAATATATAGATATTATGTATCTATTTTGAACTAAAATAAACTAAAATAAAATAAATAATTATTTAAATAAAAATTCGGTTTTAACCAATAATGAAGTGTTTTTCACTATTCATCAAAATTGAATGTTTTCAGAAAAATACCAAAAATTCACCCTAAGATAATTTCTATATTTTGAATTTAAAAATGATTTCCATTTTAAAAAATAAAATTTATAAAATTTCAAAAATTGGGTATTACAATTCATAATGGTTAGTTTGATTGGTCACGGTGTGTTAAAACCTCAAAGATGCGTACAATTCATGCTATTGCATTATTCAAAGGGAAACATACCGTGGAAGCTTGGGGTGTAACATTCTTCCATCCTTTAGGTAATTTAATCCTCAACATTTCTATAATACTACCACACAAAAAAATCTTATTGTTCTTTTTCATAAGTTCTTTTGGTTCCCATGTTGCCTCTTCCATCTTATGGTTTCTCCATAGAACTTTTACCTAATGAGTTGTCCGGTTTCTCAACACTTGTTCCCAGGTATCAAGAATTTTGATAGGATCTTCAAAATAAGATAGATTTGGTTCCAGTTCAGTTTCATCATAGGTGAGTACATGCGTTGGGTCAGGTTTGTATTTTCTCAATAGTGATACGTGGAACACATCATGAACTTTGGAGAGACTTGGAGGAATTACCAAATGATAAGCTACAACACCAATTTGTTCTAGAATTTTCAATGGTCTGATATACCTAGGACTCAATTTTCCCTTCTTACCAAAATGTATAACACCCTTCCATGGATATACCATCAAGAAAACATGGTCTCCTACTTTAAATTCCAAATCCTTCCTTTGGTTATCGACATTTCTCTTTTGCCTACTTTGGGCATCTTTGATGTGGGTTTTCATAATCATCAATTTTTACATTTTTTCCTCAACAAGTTCTAGGCCTACAATTTTTCTTTCACCAATAGCATCCCAACAAGTTGGTGTGTGACATAACATTCCATATAATGCTTCTTATTGTGGCATCTGAATACTTGTATGGAAGCAATTATTATATGATAATTCTACCAGAGGTAGATATTGACCGCACATAACTTGAATATAATGTGATAAAGATATCAACATGTCTTCTAAGGTTTGAATAATCTATTCTGATTTTCCATTAGTCTGAGGGTGGTAGGCGGTGCTTAAATGAAGCTCATTATCCAGGGCTTTCTATTGATTTTTCCCTAATCTTATTGTAAAACGGGGATCACGATCAGAATCAATCGATATGGGTACTCCATGATGTCTTACAACTTCATTTATATATAGTCTTTCTAAATTTTCAAGGGGTAAATCTTCTATTATAGCATGAAATTGTTATGACTTGGTATGATGATCCACAATGAACCATATTGCATCATTCCTTCTAGGAGTCTTTGGTAGCCCCATGAAAAAATCCATCGTAATATCATCCCATTTACACTCAGGTATGGGGAGAGGTTCCATGACTCCTCCAAGCTGTTGCCTTCTAGATTTAACTTGTTGTTAAACCATTCATCTTGACAAAAAATCAGAAATCCCCCTCTTCATGTTGTTTCACCAAAAATGAACCTTCAAATCTCTATACATCTTGGTGCTCCCCATGTGTATAGAGAAATTATAGCTATGATAATCATAAAACAATTATCTTTGTAGATCAGATATATTGGGAACCCAAAGTCTCTTCCCAAATTTCAAGATTTCGTCTTCATATATGAAGTTACTCAATTTCCAATCATTTACAGCTTTAATCTTCTTTTGAAACTCCTCATCAACAGTCTGTGAACTATTTATCCTTTACAGTAAATATGGTTTGGAAACCATTTGAAAAATTATTTATGTTTCACCTTCCATGGTTATTCCAATGTTTATCTTTACTAGATCCATGAAAATAGGATCTCTTTCAACTCTTATCATGTTCAAAACACCATGGTCCTTTCTACTCAAAGCATCTGCCACCTTATTTTCCTTCCCCAGGTGGTAGTGTATAGTGAAATCATAATTCTTGACTAGTTCGAGACATCATCATTGCCTCATGTTGAATTATTTATGTGAGAAAATATACATTAAACTCTGGTGATTAGTATAAATATCACATTTTCACCATATAGATACCATCTCCATATTTTAAGAGCAAATATTACTACTGATAACTCAAGAACATGAGTAGGATAGTTTTTCTCATGAATTTTGAGCCATCATGACACATAGGATATAACTCTGTCATTCTGTATAAGGACACAACTAAGTCCTTTCATTGAAGAATCACTATAAATAAAAAACCCATCATTCCCCGATGGTAGAGTCAAGATAGGATAATTAACTAATCTTCTCTTCAGTTCTTCAAAACATTTTTCACACTCTTTTGTCAAAAAAAAATTTAACCCCTTTACGTGTGAGCTTGGTTAATGGGTTAGCCATCAGGGAAACATTATTGATGAAACGTCGATAATAACCTACTAAACCAATAAACCTGCATACCTCAATTATACTCATCGGTGCTAGCCGTTATTGGATTTCATTGGTCTTTCAAGGATCAATAGATATTCTATCCTTAGAGGTAATATGGCCAAGAAAAGAAATCCCCTGATTCTAGAATTCGCATTTTCTAAAATTACCATATAATTCATTTCTTCTAATAGTATTTAGTATAATGCACAAGTTATTTTCATGATCTTCGTAGCTTTTGGATGATACCAAGATATCATCAATAAATAGCACTACAAAGTCATCAAGACATTCCTTAAAAACTCTATTCATTAGATCCATGAAGACAGAGGGTGAATTAGTCAATCCAAAAGGAATTACTGTAAACTCGTAATTCCTATACCTTATTCGAAATGTTGTTTTCAGGATGTCTTCCGTTAAACACACCTAATGATATGATCGACGGAAAATATTTTAAAAAAATTTAACTTCACGAATTTGGTCGAACAAATCATCAAAGAGAGGTAGGGGATATTTTTTTCTTTATTGTTACATCTTTGATCTCCCTGTAGTCAATGCACAACCTCCTAAATCTGCCTTTCTTCTAAACAAAAAGGACAGGATCTCCCCTTAGAGAAACACTAGGGAGAATAAATCCCTTATTAATCAATTACTCTAGTTGTTTCTTTAGTTCCACTAATCCCACAGTGGCCATTCTATAAGAGGTTTTCAATATGGGCCTTGAACCAAGAATTAAATCAATGGAAAACTCAATTTCACATTCTAGAGGATGTCTAGGTAAATCCTCTATAAACACATCAATATATTCTTTCACAATAGGTACGTACTCTATTGAATTTGATAGAATCCTTGGTATGGATTAGATTTCGGACCATGATGCAAAACAATAGTGTAAGATGAAGGAGGTTACAATTCTCAATAATGATAAGGAGTACCTTATCATTAGAGAAGAAACATCACCATCTAATTCTTATCTAGATCCACCCCTAGTACCTTGAACCAGGAATTAAATCAATGGAAAACTCAATTTCACATTCTAGAGGATGTCTAGGTAAATCCTCTATAAACACATCAACATATTCTTTAACAATAGGTACGTACTCTGTTTGAACATTCTTTTCCTCATTCATAATTCTTTCATTCTCACCCACACCAATAATTTAATTTAGTATAGCTACTAGGGGTGGATCTAGATAAGAATTAGATGGTGACGTTTCTTCTCTAATGATAAGGTGCTCCTAATCATTATTGAGAATTGTAACCTCCTTCATCTTACAATAATGTTTTGCATCATGGTCTGAAATCTAATCCATACCAAGGATTCTATCAAATTAAATAATTGGTATGCCAATTATACCAGTAGATAAATATCGTTTATATACCTTAATGGGGACGAGTTCACAAAAATTTGTTGCAACGGTATTTCCCTTAAGAGTTTTTACTGAAAACACCCTTGTTAAATAAAAGTGAAAATATCTAATTTTCTTAGAAAACTGGGAAGATATGAAACAATGTGATGATCCAGAATCAAATAAATCATTTTCTAAACTTGAGGAAACCATTAAATTACCTGCCACCATGTCTTTTGGAGCTTCAACCGTAGTAGTAGTGATCGCATAAGCTTGGTCTTGATCCCTTTTCCTTTTTTGATGTAAGATTCATTGACGCTTAGAAAATTCATTTGCATAATTTACCATCTCACTGCAATTGTATCATTGAAAATTTGTAGCTTGTTTCTTCCCCTTACAATAACTAGAAATATGGGCTTTCTGTCCACATTTGTAGCATAATCCTTTTCTGTTTAGATAGACTCTAGGGTGCTTCCTTCCACAATTATCATTGGGTGGAAAGTAAACTCTTACCTTCTTTCTTGATTCCTTATTTCCTTTCCCATTATGGTCAAAAGTTCTCTTTTTATATTTCATTGCTTTAATGCCTTAAGACATAGGGAATTTCTTTTTTTCCTTGATAGCACAAGAGACAATATCATAATACAATGAGAAGGATGGTGAGACTAATTCTCAATGGAGAAATGGTTTTGACCAGTTGAAGAAATGAACAATCTTACATCTTGGATTACGTATTTAATTGGTAGAATGCTTTACTAACCTTGTAAAGTTAGCCTCATATTTTGTGACATTGTCATCCTCATTTTGCCTCAGACTAAAGAAATTTCATTCCATATCCGCTCGACGGTCATGAGGAAAGTATTTTTCTAAGAAAATATTTTTGAACTCTCTCCATTCCATGTTTGATACTTCTTCATCTTAATTTGTATTTTAAAGCAATTACAACCATTGATATGCATCTCCCATGAGGTGATAAACTACCATGACAACTTTTTTCCTTTTGCTACTCCCCAAAGTATGAAATATTTTATCTAATGAACATATCCATTGCTCAGATATAAACGGATTTATATTCTCATTGAATGTTTGTGGTTTATGCCTCATGAATTCTTCTAACATTGATCCTTAACGTTGTGGATCTGGGTGCTCCATACGGGTAAGGTTATTATTCATAACCTGAGTGACTTGTCCTAGTATAGTGAAATGTTTATCATCACTAGTTGCATCACCATCTCCCCTATAATTATCTTGAGTAGGAGGGAAATCTCTACATAGATTACATGCATTGATATGGTTTCCATTCCTTCCACTAGGCACCATTTCTAAACAATATCATATAGTAGTTTAGTTTATGAATCACAATACATAATTTTGAACTTCTAAAACACTAAACATAAATTTAACAGTTTATGGATATAATCCATAATCGTAAAAATGTTTTCTTAGAAGAGGTGTATACTCATAAATCCTTTATAATTATTTTTAATGAAAATGATAATTCTCCTAAACATATCCCCTAGGAGTGTCATAACCGAGAGTGCAGCAAGGCTCGTTGTCATGCACCAGTTCTCATTCGAGTCTAGCTCAAATCTGTGTTTTTGGGTTTTACCCCTAGGTACATTTGTTCCAGAGCCACCTCTACCTTCTTGTGTCTAGACAAGGAGTTAGTGCTTAGAAAACTAACAAAATATCTACAGTAACAAAATTCTACGAAGTTCTTATATACTAATCCTCAAAGTCTATCTTTGGGTAATGTTCTCTAATTAGAGTTTATCAAAATCTAGTTTCCAAGGTTTGTACTAAACTTCCTCTGATACCAACTGTAATTCCCCGACCCTAGTTACCTCGATTCAATGCTTTATTACATAAAATTGGCATGATACAAGGAATAATGTCCCGAAAGACTGATCAGTGTAGTATTATTGGAAACAAGAAACATACATAAGTTCAACATTAAAAATTGAAAAGAAATAAAACACTAATTTATTCAATTAAAAAATCCAACCCTCCTGGATTTTTCCTACAATTCACTCATAACTAACAACTTCATATACTGGGAAAATGAAAAATAAGAAAGGGGTGAGCTGAAACATTCAATAAGGGTAAGAAACACAGCATAAGATAACATAAACATTAGGAATAGTTAATTATTAAAAAAACATGCCTTTACAAATAATAAAAAATAACACTTTATGGATGGAATATGAGCTGAGTAAATAATTCCATAATAAAACATAGTCATGGGTATTCTACTAGTCAAATAACCACATGATCCATCATTATTACTTTCATAATTAGGGAATGTATAATGTCGGACATTCTGAAACAATTGTCAAGGCCTCAGCCAAAATGTCTAAAAATGATTTAGGCCTCAGCTAAAACCATATATCAAATTGGGAAAGGCCTTTGACAATTCCACATCTAACTGTCTCATGAGACCTACTAATGTACCAAGGAGCTATTGTGGGCTCCACCAATCACTTACTATGTCCAATGCATTCCTCATAGGAAAAGGTTGAAACATAACATAAGCATTTGTATTAAAACTAGCATACGAAATGTCAATACTTTAACCATAAACCATGGATGGTATAAGAATAACACATCCAAAGTCAAATATATTACAAAACATTCAATACAATATGGAATATTTGTATCATAATAAATCAACTTCAAACACGTTTAAAATCAATCAAAGGATGTTGACTTAGATGAATTCAAAAACTTTTGGGAGATATATCTCATTATATATTGAAATGATTTAAGAGTCACATAATTATAAAAGAAAAAATTTATTTTGAAAATATTCTTATAATATTGTAAGGGAAGCTTCAAAGGTGATATAATGACAGAGAATAACAACAACCATTGTATAAGTTAAAAAACTTCTTACCTTAATTTGTCAAAAAGGTCATAAAGTACTTTGTTTGGAAAATGACGGAAACATTCCATTAAAAACATATAAGGTCAAATAAGGGTATAAATGAGATTAACCTATAGTCTAGTCAATAGTAAAAATGTATTGAAATACATTTTTAAGAAAAATGGATGTGGATGATAAAGAGGTCCCAATAGTCACTTATGTAAAAACAACCTCGGATAATAAAGAGATTGTGAAGTTAAACCTTACCTTGCACTTTTCCTAGGTCGAGGGTACATTAACCTACTGTATAATAGTTAAATTATTGTTATTAAATTATAAATGATCTATATACCATAATATGATATCATATATGATCCTTTAATATTTCTTTGTTGATAATATTTCAGTATTATCATCGTTTCAGGGAGTTAACTAATTGGTCTTCCTTTATATGATTCTTTACGTAAGACATGTTTGTTATGGATAGGATGTATTTGATTCATATACAGAATGATATTATGTTCATAAACATTATTTTTATTCATCAAATGAAAATTATTCATGAATGGTTACGATGGGGAAATGAATCTCATCACGTTTGTGGAGACAGTAATCCGTACGTACGCAAGAGTGAAAATATCAATATATTGTTGGAGAAATCATAGGTAATTGGATGGTATATCATATACACAGAATAATTAACAAGTTATATTTGTAATTTTTTTTTAGTTATACTAGTTATTATACCAATCCAAAAATGAAGTGTTTGAATAAAAAACTACACCACGACGTGGAGACGGTAAGTCGTACGTACGCACGTATTGTGAATTTGTCATTTATAGGATGGATAGAATAATGAATATGGTTGTACCATATTTATAATAACATAAAAAAATTTATAAGTTATTGGATTAATTATTTTGAAATGGAAAAACAATGAAAGAAGAAGTGGAAGAAGAAAAGAACTTGAAAGAGGTGAAGAAATATTTACCTCTTCTTCGGGTTCTTCCTTTTGATTTGTTCAAAAGGGCTCTTTAGGTTGGATTTATGACCAAAGGAAAGCCTCTATGATGAAGGGAGGATATTTGTAAGGTTATTTGGGTAGAGTTTGGCTGTGTAAAATGGCTTTGGAGGTTTGATGTTGAGACAAGGGGAAGTTCCCTTTTATAAGAGAGGTGAGGCTCACTTTTGGAAAAGCGTGAAATATTATATTATAATAAAATCATTATGAGTTTCTAATTTCTATGAAATGATTTATTTAAATAATAATTTGGGGATGGTTCAAAAAACACTCAAAAAATAGGCTTTAGAAATGTTTATATCACCATATTAACATTATCTTTTAGATTTAACTCTTAGTTAAATAGTTTGACATTTACCATGTCTCTTTGTATTTTTATATTATATGGTTAATAAACATACTATAAATTGCCATGTGAACCCCAAGTGGTTCATTTTTAATATTTATAACCTTATATAAGTATTTTGGCCGAACCTTAAATTTTTATGAATATTATATAAATTTATAATATAGTATTTGTTTTCAAAACTCAATTATGTCAATTTTGACAATATTTAGTATTTGAATTTTTTGAAAGCAATTAAAAATTTATCACTTAGAATAAAATTTATTTAACTAACACTAATATGTCATATTAAACTATAAAATTATTTTAATTCATCAAAAGTATCAATTTAAATTTATTTGGATATTTATAATATCGATTTGTTTAATATTTCATTAATATGGTAATTACAACATCATCATTGTGTCATAAATAAATTAAATTATATAATGTCTAAAAATTATAAATAAAATAAAATTATTTAGGAAATAATTTTATATTTCTAATTAATATCTATAGTGGAATTTATATTTTGTGTAACCCTATATTAAAAATGGTTTAGTTATTATACATTGAATTTAAAACTTTTAACTCTTCTTTAAATAAAATAATACTAAATGTTCTAATCTAATCCATATAGACCAAAGGGGGTCATATTTTATTCATATGGTTTTCTTGGTCGAATTATACTTATCCCATTGAATTAGGACATGTGTTAGGGTAATTATGATATCATTTGTACCTTTAATTATCCTATTTACTTTTAATCGTGGTAAATAAAGGTCAAAAGTTACTATTCACCAAATTTTATTTTCATCTTATTGAAACTAATTTTACTTACTGATATTAACCGTGTCTCTCAGATTTTTTAAATTCAACTCTCGGTAGCGGTAAAATTAATTTTTAGGCAAATTTGCAAATGCTACTATGAGGTGGGTAAAAGACGTTAAAATGTTCAATAAAAGTTTTATATATCTAAACTTATTATAAAATGACTCCAATGAATTACATTGAACATATATAGGTATTATGTATCTATTTTTACATAAAATAAATTTAAATAAGATAAATAATTGTTTAAATAAAAAGTCAGTTTTAACTAATAACGCAGTGGTTTTCACTATTGATCAAAAATTGAACGTTTTCAGAAAAATACCAAAAATTCACCATAAGATAATTTTGATATTTCGAATTCAGAAATAATGTCCATTTTTTAAAATAAAATATATGAAATTTCAAAAAGTGGGTATTACTATTCATAATGGCTAGTTTTATTGATCGCGGTGTGTTAGAACCTCGAAGTTGCGTACAATGAAAGCTATTGCATTATTCAAGGGGAAACGTACCATGGTAGCTTGGGGTGTCACATTTTTCAAGAATAATTTTTAGAATATTTTCAACAATAGTTGAATCTTCCAACATCTCACCAAACCACCTTATGGTGATCACAATGTCTTCCACCCTTGTAATGAAGTATCCTATATATTTGTTATCACCAATCTTAAGATAATAATATTTTAATCTTCAGATATGTATCTAATCTTTCTACACCTTTATATTTCCTTCATATATGTTCTTAAATTTATCCCAAATTATTTTAGAAATTTTAGTTCATTTAAATCTAAGAAACGCACTTTAAGAGAGTGAGGAAAGTATAAATTTTTTGGATTGACCAGTATTCTCCAAATTATTATTATAAGTAGATGTTAAAGGAACACTGTTAATAGAAGGAGGAAACCCATGTTTAATTACTTCAAGAACATCATAACCAATACAAATAAGGCAAGGAAACATTATATATTTCCATATATGATATTTCTTCTCTTCAAAAATAAGAATCCCCTAATTTTTCACAATGTTATGGACCTCCATAGAACCTCCATATTTCAAAACAAATAAAAAAGGTCAATGAATGTAAGCTTCCCTTTGATACCACTTGAAATTAAAAAACAAGATCTCTATGATCTCTATGGGTGAGAGGGTGTGAATCAGTGACTAATTATTAAATATCATCCAAATGAAATAACATTATTCTCTTGTTAGAGTGATATGACTTAATTGAAAAAAATCACACAAGTACAACCACATGAACATAATAATTTACAATGTTCCCTACTCAATAAGAGTATATAGTCCATTGAATGCTCTAGAAATAATCCAGTACAATACAAAAAAAATATAAAAAAATCCTTTTTATGTGGATACCATAATAATGGAATATACATACACATTTTTTGACTTTAATAAATTAATTATTCAAGTGATTATTACAAAAAAGAAACTATGTAAAAAATATCATTAGGACAACTGCGAGAAATAATGACTAACACTAATCAAAATTCTTTCAATATTATGCTTGATATTCTCTATACACTTAAATTTATTTCAAGTATTACATATTCACTTTATTTTCCACAGTATGCAAGAGTTTTCTTTACAATGATGTCTCCACAAACCCTCAAACATATAAATATCTCTACTAGTTTATGTTCTACCTAATATTTTTTTTATCTTCATCTCTTTAGGTACATAATTGAATACAGGATCACTTCTATTTTCATCAATGTGAATCACACACATTTATGTCCATGATAACATGTATGTGTTCTTATTTATGATTGTGTAACTATGCACAAACCTTATCGTGCATTTGAATCTCTTCATTCAAGTCAGTGATACACATGAACTCAAGTGCATGAGATATATTTGTGCTACAATATCACATTGATCCAAATAGCATCACATATAATGGTTTTCAACTTCACATAGGGTCCTTTAAAAAATCTAAGGTCTTCATGTAATCTGTTATTCATGTAGCTAAACAAGTATAAAACACAAGATAAAGTCTAATAGATCTTATTATTTATGAACTAATTGGGGATTCCTTCCAAATGATCATCGGGAAATTCCCAAGGAATGAAATACATGAATATGGTTATTATTTTCTAGAAAAATAAAATGAATAATAAGCTGCTCAAAATAACATGGATCACATGAACCCCCGAAAGACATGCAATAATTAGACCTTTAGAAGGTCACATGAAGGATCCATGCATTGTACATAACCTATGGACGATCCCATGAATCCCCTTTTATAGGTCCTTATTCCCTTGTTAAGGAATCCTAGAAAATCAATGATCATTTGGAGGCTTCCATACGATCACCCCTAAGTTATTCAAATTTTCAGGTGACTCACATGAAAAACCGTAAAAAAATACAAGGAAACGATAGAGAAAAATATCCAAATTTTTTGAACCTACTGTTGTTGTAAAACACACATGATTCTACCGTACAGATCACAATACATCATGGAATCCCTAGTGACATGTCTTTCTGGTCACCCAAGTGCTCGATGGCATGTCACCCCTTTCTATTGAAAGGCCTTGGACATGTATAGGTAGTCTTGTGGTCCTATTTGGATAAAAAAATCCAAAGTGTTGGTCCATGATAATTCTCATGCACCACCTGAAGACATTTGTTTGGTCACATGATGCATCACCGGTGAGAAGAATGATTTTCCTCGACTACACTCAAGAAAACCCACATGACCCCAGGACATTGTAAAATAAACAAGGAAATAAAATGGGGGGAATTCATGAGCCTGTTGTGGCAAAAAAAATCATGAAAATCACCCTATATGGATTAATGACATGTCCCCCTCACCACGAGAGAGTGTACTATCATTTCACCCCCATCGAACAAAGGGTTTGGACATATCCAAGGAATACCATGCTCATCCTTTGACTCCATAAGTTAAATAGATGGGTTTTCCTATAAAATTATCACACATTACCACATCACTATTTTTTGGTCACACGACGCATCACTACTAGGGAAAGTGAAATCTTTTAACAACATTCTATCATATTCGTAAGACCCCCAAGCCATTGAAAAATTAAAGAAGGAAATAAAAGAGAAAAGGACAGAGCGTCTTGTAGTCATAAAATTCATGTGACATGCTAACGTGGTCTAAAGGGCCTCAAAAATTCTATTCACCATTATATATTGATATCATGAAATCCCTCTTCCAAGCTATCCATATCTCACAGAAGGTCCCAGATAAGTTTTCAAAAATCACGTTATGGCCTTTCAATAGGAACCCTACTCTCATGAAGGCCCTTGGAATTATCAGCCTAACAATATAGAAGTCCCTCTTCCTGTCCACATGATTTAGAAAAAACCCAATTAATTATCTACAATCCAATTAATGAAAAACTTACAGGATAGTATTTTAGTCTCTAAAATTTATGAATCATCCTTAGAATGACCTATGATAGGACCTCGAGAATTGTGTGATTCCAAATCCCTCCACTAACTCAAGCCTAGATTTTTAGGTTACGTACAACACAAATAGATGAAAAATAGGGGTGGTGTGGCCTATAAATACTCCACCCCAGCATCAAAAAATGAATCCTTAGATCACCACTCTTGTACACTCAAGAATCAAAACATATTTCTTAGAGAAACTAATCTTATGTTAAGGTAGGTTTTATAGGATGTAAAATATAGGGAACCACCTAAGAAGGTCATGTGACTTGCATATGCACTTTGTGTGATCACTCATAGATCAAATGAAGGACTTTGGGTAGCTTATGTGAAGGACATCATGTATACCTTATTATTCATGCGAGACTTTAAAAAACTAGCACTGAACAAATATTAGGAATATGTAATGAAATTATGGAACAATGACTTAAAATATGGGAAACATGTATGAAGAACATATACACTAATTCTCATGTGCTTAGCATAGACCACCCAAGTCATGTGACCACACCCGAACATGTATCCCACATCATCTTCTCCCTTGTTATAATACTGTCATCATGATAAGTCCCCTAGATATGTTATAGAATGTCATATAGAACCATATGGGCATTCCACCCATGTCTCACAAAACCCTCTGGGATCACTATCCTGACGTCGCGATGTCCTGTAGACATGCCCCCTAAATCATATAGCGACACCAATAAAGGTAAAATAAGTCTCATGATGTAATAAAAGAATGTAAATGGGATTTCACAACATCCATAAGACAAGCCTTCTAGATCCTATGATGTCTTCTGGACATGCCAAATCACTCCTGTGAAATCCTTCAGAAAAGCCATCCATATCTCACGATGCCCTCCAGGTATGCCCGATGGATATTGCGACATCACCCATACATGTTAGACATATTTCATGATGACACCCAAAACATTCATCTTGGACATTAATCACCCTATACAAATGTCATATTGCCTCTCATGACACCCTCCATGTGCATCATCTAGAATTCACAATGAGACTGAGGCAACTCTACTAGATCATTTGATGCCCTCAAAGCATGTCATCTGAGGTCATGCAATGGATTCCTAGATCAACCATATAGGTCTTGAGATGTCCTCAAAATTATTCATACATTGTCCAGCAACTGATCCTAGGATCAACCTTACAAATATTGAGATATTCTATAGACAAGTTATTTGTGTTCATGTGACGACCTTCAAACATGACTTCCATACTTTTTAACGTCCCTTGGAAAATTCAAATAGATCATGTAACTATCATTGGAAATGTAACATAGGCCTCATCTAACATTTTATGAAAATATTAAAGACACATAGATAATATAATCATCTTATATCAGGCTGACAAGAAGGTAGGGAAGACTCAGAGTGTAAGCCCTGATCACTGGCATGATATAACTACCCACCATACAAGGGTATCTACCATGGGGAAATTCATGAGGGCAAAAACGAACTATGGTAAATATGATTACTTACATAACTAGGATACATATGATTAATTATCATGGTTAGATCTAGAATATTCATTTCCCTTGTACACCGATATGTTTCATTTTCCTACGATGATAAACTGTATGGGTTTAACGAACTATGTGGGATTTGATTCCTGTTATAAAACTGTATATGTATGATGCCTCATAATAAATCAATACCATCTTTGAAATATTAACTACCTCCCTAGATAACAACAAACTTTAAAATTCTTGGTTATATTGCTTCAAAAA
This sequence comes from Viscum album, assembly GCA_963277665.1. NCBI lineage: Eukaryota > Viridiplantae > Streptophyta > Magnoliopsida > Santalales > Viscaceae > Viscum > Viscum album. The sequence continues at coordinate 233,577,006 of OY728119.1, forward strand.
ATAAGCAGATGCCCACCAATGGAAAATGGATAATGAACCTCAAATACGTATAGATGGATTCACCAACAAAACTCCCCCTCCTTTTTCATATAAAGAGACTTATCTTATGACCTTTTTGTTAAAGTAACCTGTCTCAAATATAGAATAGTTAAATATTCCAAAAAATATTATAAATATATAATAGAGTCTATTATTAGGCAAAAAAATCCACCCCAAAATGTTTTTATGAGCCTGACCTCCAATCCTCTTGACCAATTTGAGTTTCTAAGAATCATTGGGTCTGAAACCCCAACGGATCACCTACCTTTGGATATAAGGTTAATACCTAGTGTGGATAAAAGAATTTTTGGGAGTTCATTTTAGAGATTAATACATTGTGAGTCTGAATAGAATGATTTTTTAGAACATTGAACCCCTTACAATAAAAAAACTGGAAAAAAACACATCCACATCATTTTAGGGGAAAAAAATGGTGAACCCCACATGAATCTCTAAAATAAAGATATGAATGGGTTTTTATTCATGAGAAAATGTTGTTTCTACTTCTTACACACACACAAAAGGTAAAATCCACATGAAACTCTCAAATTTATGATGATCTGTTGACCATGACATGGATCTTACAGCTGGTCGTCTCTACCTGGGGTTCTCAAGAAATAATTCCATCCTCAATTTTACAATTCCATAGAAGTAGAATGTATGGATGAATAATAAAAAGGAAATTGTGTGGCCCATGCATATTTGATTGATAAAATATCATTCCTTCAATGGTTCACTAAGCGATGACCTTGTTCTTTGTTATCTTCATGACTGCAGATATTGATCTCATCAACAACACCCTGATTTGAGAAAATGCCTTCATCACGTAATTGTTTTGGGAAATTGGCTTCAACTGCATCCCCTACAGTCCTTAGAATGGCATCGTGCACCTGAAATATTTAGTGTAGGGTGGATAATGCAATGTTCTTGGAATACCATTAACATGGGATGATCCCAACCATAGAGGCTATATGAAAGGGTCTTCAAGTACTATAACTTATGATTCTTTATCATCCAAAGAAACCTGTTGTAAATCCAGTTTCCCTCATTCCTACAACCAAATGTTTTGGAAATTCATCCATGGAGAATTATAATCACCAACTTCAGTATCAAATTTATGTGAATAAAGGACCCAAATAAATATATCTTCTATCTTAGGGGTCGACGAGGAGGGATCTTGGTAACCACCATCACCAGCACTATCCCATCAGTACCAATCAGTCCCCTGTAAAAGGTAATACCCAACAAATTTCCACCACTGACACCCATGATTAGGAAAAATGGAAGAAACATTGGTCATGGAAGGAACTAGATAATTTTTATGGGGATCATATCCTTTCCCCTAATGATGATTTCTATCATAATATTAAAATAATAGCCAGTGAGTAGGATCATATACTTGATCACTCAGAACATGTCTGTAGGAATATTCATGAAGAAGGCATGGGGGAAGTGCATATCCATTTCCCCAAGCATGATGTCCATTGACATATTATGGTGGCATAAAGAGGGAAAAGTGGGACTGTATCCTCACTTCAATCTATGATATATTCTATTATATAGTTGCGATAGAAAATGTGCAGTCTTATATCCCTACAACACTTAGCTAAAATTCAATTACATGATTGAAACAGATGAAGAAATATACTGGAATATTTTTTTCTCTTTTATAGATACATGTACTAATAGAAATTTGAATTTTTAAAGATAGGGAAGCTCAATAACCTAATAATTATGATAAATTTGTTTCTCTAGAGCAATATAGGATTCTTTTTCTCGTCTAGGAGGATTATTGGAATATTATAGTAAAGGGAGAGGCATCATATTGGGATAATATTCTTGTCCCACCCAAGGATCACCAGGTCGGAAAGACACATGACTTAGGATAGGGCACAAGAATATAAAAAAATATGAGCGCCATATTTGAAATTCCTAAGATCAGGATCATGTCCATGTTCTGGCCAAGGCTCACTAAGTTCAAGGGGCACATTCCCCAGGACATGCTCATACTTCTATTGAAAAATTCTAGGGACATACTCTAATGTACCAATTTCGGGATCATATCCCCAATCTTGTCAGGGATCACTATGTGATAATAGAACATTCCAATTTAATGGATCATATTCTTATCAGTGAATCTACCTATCATATTCTAGCATATCATGGAAGCTGGGAAATTATTACAACTTCTACCAACAAATGTACCACCATCATTTTTCCAAGGAAATATAAAATTAGGGTCATATCTGTTCATCCATTATGGAGGTCTGTTGAAATATTTCAGTATGGAATGAATATTAGAATCGGGATCATATTCATGTTCCAATCGGGGATCATCAAGTGATAAAGGAACATTTCCTGGGGGAGGCTCATATCCTTACCACAAAAGACCAACGAAATATTCCAAAGTCACATGATCGGGAACATACCCCCATTCTGACCAAGGAACAGAAACTAAAAAAACACATGCCTCGAGACAAACTCATATTCTTTCAAATAATGGGGAATCTCGTTGGCATATTCAAGTATTGGGATCATACTGACACATCACAAGACATATATAAACAAAGATTTAAAATCATCAAACAATAGGCTCATATCCTTTAAAAATTCCAGAAGATAGGTCTTCATATTTAAAATATGATGAACAATGAAGCTCATATCCCTATTATTTGAAATATCAATGTCCATGAGATTTTCCAAGACACATTATCAATAACCCAAGTGTTTATCAACTCTATAACCAAATAAGAAGATGATCATTACCCAGATAGTGCTTTTTGTGATAGTGTAGAGATAGATCACAAATACTATAGTCCTAAAATCTACCATGGTCATCCTCCCCAAGGTGATATCTCCCATAGTCAAGGAAATCCTTCCCTTTGCTAGACACCTCTCTATAGAGAGGTATTATGAAATTAAATACATCTTTTTATAGAGGTTATTGAATCATCTAAATCAACTATATATAGTTCCCCATCATTATATAGTAGAACTCTTCTCCAGTTAGTAGGTGACCCCAGGAAGAATCTTCTATGGTCTGACTAGATAGAGGCATGTAAGTCTAATGTAGAGGAAGAAAACATTGATATATTGATATAGTTAGCTAGAAACAACCTCCCCAACATATCGTTCCCTATAGTAAAATCTAACTATGAGGTCCAAGATGATATATAAAAGGTGTGTATGCTCTATCTATTACAAAATTTATGGGCTACTCATCAGCAACTAAAGACTAGACACCTCAATTATCCAGGATACGAGGGTCACCTTCTGACCATCAAGACACTATTTTGTTAGCTAGACATGGTTCTATCTCCCTAGATCGGGATCCAAAACTGGAAAATCACATAAAAAATATGCAACATTCTTCCTTCGATTTCATCACATTTCCTCCAAAATTTATAACTGAATACACATCGTATATATTTATTTGGCGATGGGGAAATTAAAGAGAGTTAAACTTCACTACACCCCTATAATAGATGAACCCCTTAGATACGACATATTATAATGTCATAGAATCTAAAAAAATTATAATATAGGTAATGATTGGGATAGTTGGTCACTAAAATAGAATTTTCCCACTTCAATTGTGACTGAACATCACAAAAAGAGGAAAAAGATAAGGAAAAAGTCTTTGAATTGGGCCCCACAAAGAAACTAGAATTCATTTTAGACCTTAAATCCAAGTATTCTGTCAACTCGACAACATCTTGTTGAAACTAACTACCTTTATTGTCTATCATCACACATAGCTCCTTCACAATCACAAATATACCACCTCAAATAGGCTAAATTAGTAGCTTCCATAGCATTTGTCCAAGAGTATACCCAGCTCACCAGGATGAGGGAATATTTACCACCGCCTTCACCTCTCAGATCATCAATTATCAAGAGGATTCAAGACATATCATCAAAAACTACAAAAATATCCCCAATCCACATGGCATGGGGAATTTATATATCAATCGTGATCTCTAGGTTCATCATCCATGTGACGGTCCAAAGGAAATCAATGGTGATTCTAGGTCATCCCCATCCCACTAAGTTAGGGGAATTTATATCTCAAAACCCAACCTAATAATTATCAAATCCTATCCTAGAGGCATCAAATTCCTAAGAATAGGATCAATCACTTCAAACTGTGTCCCTATATATCCCTCATACCATAGGTCTGGTGCCATTTTCATCACCATCATCACCACAAAGATAATCAATCTTCTACAGGTTGGGAGGTAAATATCAACAGTTAGTATCCCATCTATTCATCCCACAACAAGTAACACCTCATCTATTTAGGGAATGTTCAATAATCATGATCAGAAACAACCTCAAGGTACTCAGTCAGATGTCAAGAGAGGAGGATGGAATGATGAAGTAAATTAGACCCCGCTAGGTTTTCTAGACAAAATAACCCAATATGGAAAATGGTTTCAGGAATGACCCTAATACATGTACTAAAAAAATAATCATGTTTAATTGGAAGTAATGGGATAACCACAATTGCTTGATATACCTTTATAAATTTCTACTCTATCAAGAAAACATATATGGTGGATCAAGACATAAAAGAATAGGGATACAACATAGAACAAAAATACTCTGAAAGAAGGGTGTTTTGGATACACATAATGAGGATGCATGATCCCAGAACCAAAGAAGGCTCAAAAATCAGGTGCAACCAAATATTGAGTTTCCACCTCTCTGGAGGAAAAATGCCAAAGATAAAGGAAAATGTGTGGCTACATCCAAATCACAACCCTAGAGATTCAAAATTCCTTCCATAGAGGAACGGTTATCACAATATGATAATGATGTAAAATCTCTTAGATAAATATACAAGGAGTTTATTAGGGGAAATATTCCAACTTACTATTATCTTCGGGAAGAGGAAATTTTTTTCCCTCTCATAGTTGATCCGCATGAAAAATCCACATCTGAGTGCCAAAATAGTTTTGAATCTATGTTTCTAGTCTAAATAAATGAAGAATTCAAAATGGTAATGACTTCTCTCCATTACTAAGACAACCTCTCCCTCACCAGGGTAATCACTCAGTCTATGTACGAGACGAGAATCAATGGGAGATGAATACAATACCCAAACAAAAAGCATCACCCACACCTTTTATATGGGAGTTAGTTCCAATATCATTACCTATGACACTTCTCATCACTATTGAGTCCCATAATACTCTAATAAGAGATATGGAAGGGATAAGTGCACATGCACATCCTAATAAAAATACATATCCCAAATGGGTGGATTCCACTTTTCCTCCTCCCAATTTTTGAAATCCCTCCCCCTCCACCATTTGCGGCGTGAGAGAACCTAAACAACATCTCACACAAATAACATCCTAATATAGGCCTAATATTTTCCCTCAAGACTAGCCATAGGTGACGAAGATGAGGTGTTTTGTACGTACTCTAATAGAGCTGGACTTTTTTTTGTAGAGTATCCTTCCAGCAGGATCCATTTTTGGATGGGAGGACCTTTGTTTCAATTCCATTACTAGTTCAGCTCCATGGTGAGGAAAATGAAATTTTTTTACCTAAATAAATGCAAAAAATGAAAAAAATAAGAGGGTGTATGAAATTATCACTAGATGGAAGGTTGTAACTGATTCACTCAGCATCCCAATCTCATAGGAAAAATTATTTGAGATCTGTACTAAAAATAATTAGGTTGGTTTCAGAAACCACTAATCATAATGAACTATCTTGGTGGGATACATGAGTTTTCAAAAATGGACAAATTGTTGTAAGATTCTATTTAGTGAAACAAAGATAAATATCATATCATTTCTTAAACAAAGGGTAAAAGGATCAGAAAGGTAGAATCTATTGTTGCTACTCTTAAACCAATAGTGATGACCATTCAAGTACCTGGGTAGGTCCCAAACAACCCAATGGTTCCTGTCGAGTGGAAACAACCACGAAATCACTCTCATTCAGAAGAAAATAGAAATCCATGTCACCTTATAATTGAGGAATAGTTGAATAAAGTATACTACATCCAAAATTAACAATTCCCACCTTACAGCCATGGAAAATAACTTTCTCAAGCTACCAAATTCCAGGAAGGCCAATGAGGTCAACCTCATTGAACATCCGGAATCCTAACCCTTTCTTATAAGTATGGGTTATAATATATAGTACTTCTTCATCTTCAAAAATGTTTATCAAGGCATGGTGAATTCATGATAGGTGGTGTTAGATAACTCCTCAGTTCAGTTGTCCTGTATAACCATTTCCCAGTATGAAAAACATAGTAATTGGAAGAATGTTCCATCCAAGAATAGATATAAGTTCAACAACTGGATGACTCATAAAATAGTTGAACAAGCTCCTGATGTCTTAAGATAATATCTAGGAATACCAAAATAATATCTACCACCCAATAAGTTGAAATCAAATATGTCTCCAAATGGTGGATAGAAGCATCTAATATAGGAAGAAATAGAAGAGGATGAGTAATATTTTACTGAAATTCAATCACTAACTCTTTCAGATGGCTTCCTCAAATAATCTGAAACATGTGAACCACCCCACCAAACAGAACTATAATATAAGCTCATATTTTGTTATATCATCATGATATACTTGGAATAACCCTTCTCCAATTATGAATATAACTTTGAGTATGTTTTCCTCACACCAAACCCAGGGTACAAGAGGCTTCATGCATAGGAACTAAGTATATAGGGAACAAAAAAGGTTTGGTCCAACCAAATATTTAAGTCACATGCCCAAAAAGGACACATATACATTTCATACCTATGGATAATCACTTTATTATGCCCAAAAAAGACATGGAGGTGTGTCAGAATCCTCTAGCGGTTGTCCACAACCAATTATCTCACATGAACACTTAGTGGGGGTTTAATTAACTAAGAATCCCTGGAAATAGGACGACTGACATAAACTGCTTTATAGGAAGTATATTCTACATAAACCTCTAAATAAGAATGAGGACTATCCACGTCATTCTCCTTGGAACCTGAGTGACATGTCAAGGAGAAACCCCATGTGAAGAAGCACTGAACTCTAGAACAAAAGTGCTTCATTCAGAAAAAGATGACAATATTCCAATCCAATATCTCAATGTTGGATTCATTACATATTTCAATGTAACTTAGAGAGGAACTAGATGAAGCTCTATAGATACCACATTAATTCAAGACAGAATTCTCTATATTTGATGTCTATCGAGTGGATATTATTCCATTAGAATGACATGTCTATATATCATTTACAAAGAATGATTAAGAAGAGGTCACCTAGGGACACATCAAACCAATGAATTCTTCAAAAAGACTTTCTAATGTCAACATTTGAATGAATTTTATTTACAATGTCTATAGGATAAGTCTCATCCTGATTTGAACTCTCTGATATTTGAAATATAGAAAATGGTATTTTTCTCCCATAAAAATGACCATTCAAGGGTATGATAAGTGTGAGAAAATACCTCTTAGGAAGATCAAACTCAAAGATCATTTTGGGGATCTAACACCTAACAATTTTTTATGGTTATCAATAAAAACACTACATAAAATTTTCTTTTCAAAAGGCCTTAGATCTATAGTCTTGTTTTGGTACCTTCAACGTTCTATAAATTTCTAAAATACCCCCCCCCCCCCCCCCCGATGGAATGGTCTCCATACAACATGGTGATAGTTTCCCCTTTGAGACAAGTGATACAACATATGTTGAAGTGGGTTTCTATAAAATTGGAGGAAAATAACCAATAGTGGGTAATGATATATAGGTTCAAACACCCAATGTCTGAGGTACCACCCCTATAAATATCTAGAGTTTTCTTGACAGGTAATATATGATCCCCATAAATATAATTTAGGAAATAAACCTAGCCCAAGAGGCTCAAGCCCCACCTATCCCCAGTTAAAGAACAAAAGGAAATAAACATTGATATCTCTATACAATGAATCTTGTATTATTAGATGATAATGTCTCTCATCATGGACCCTCTCACCTCAAATGTGATAGAGAGGCCCCAAAATTTCCATCTACACTTAAGAATGCCTCCACAGACTCAAAGGTGAATGAAGAAGAGGACGGCCTTAGGAACAACCCTCCAACATTCGAGGAAGGTGTCTCTACCACCGTTAATTTGAACTGATAGGTAAATATAGGAATATATGAATACATATATACTACACTAATTAGTGCTAGAATTCCCCTCAATGAGTAATATATGCACATCACATTTATAAAGTAACATTGATATGTGTTCTCTTTAAACTATACACAAATTATTGGACTAAAGAAAAATGTGTTTACACAAAATATTTTCTTGCCCAATGACTATCAAGGATTCAAGAATGAATCTAGGAGGATGAACCCCTCTCAAGCTACCAATATAGAGGTAGAAGATGGAAAATTGATCAAATACAATATTTAATGATATGTAAAATACCTAAGAGGGCTTGAAAATATTTTCCCTCTCAAGAAAAAATAATTGGAATTTTATAGCCACATCAATTTCAAAGACATTAATCCAAATTTTCCAAAGGAATAATTCTCATTACCAATCCAAAAAATCATGATCGGTTAAACAGCTGGATTTTAAGATCCTTCCTTTATGAATAGGTATTCAAGGTACAATCAGATAAAGATGGACTATGAAGATGAAGATGCCACTACCTTCAGAGTGACCTAAGGGATTTTTTTTCGACTTGTTAATTATGTTTTAATTGAATAATTTTAGCAGAACTTATCAATGTTCCATGAATCATATCTTTTAGCTATTCTTGGGGAAAATAGTTGAATGTTATGTCGATGACTGAGTTTTAAAATCCTAAAAGTGTAATGATAACTTAATGGATATTCAAGTAGTTTTTTACAAGTTTTATTGGCATAATCTAATAATGAATCTTCTAGAATTGTATTTCAGGGTAACATAGGGGAAGTTACATGGATTGGTGGTATGAGACCATGACATTGATGCTGACCTAGAGATGACTAGTTATATTTTAGAAATGTCACCCCCAGAATTATCAATGAACTGAGTGGGCTCCAATGGTACGTCACCTACATTTAGTGACTCATATCCATAATAACCATAAAATCTCTCCCTTTCACCAAGCTAATGAAGAAGGGAATCGCCAACCAATGGGACAGGGTCATCCAAGAATCCATGAAATTTATCAAGATATATCTAATGCACCCACTTGTCCTGATCCCACTAATGGATGGAAATATAATAATCTCATATATGCCAGTCATGGAACACTCTCTTGGAACCATCCTCTAATATAATAATGATAAGGGGAGTGAGAACAATCTCTATTACCTAGAGGAAAAATGCTAAGTACTGATACACGATACTAAATTATTGAGAAGAACCGCTTCATACTCATCATTGTACTGTAGAAGATGAGGCATTACTTGAAGTACCATGAATTCTATATGGTCTCTCAAATTGACCCACTATATTAAATCCTTGTTCTCCCCATCTGAGTTGGGGATTTTTCCTGATGGGTAGTCATTGTGAAACAATATCACATCCAGTTCATGTCATAGAATGTTTTGAAAGCGAAAGACTAGGATGATTACCTTATAGCACTTCCCACCACTAAAACTGTACCATTAGACACAAAAATCCTACATAAAAAGGTTTTTCATTCCAATGAACCTCTATGGACATGAGATATGTGTTTGGATTTCCCCTCCTGAAGTCATATCGACAATATGATGAAAATTTGAACTTTAATTGGGTTGGCTTAGGTATTGTATTTATTTATCTTGGAAAATAAATTTTTTTTACTCTTTATCACTATCCAAAGGATGCATGAATAACGAGGAAGAATACCAAACCCTCATCATGGGATTAGAACAATCCAAAAATCTATATATTGCCTACCTTAATATAAAATTGGATTCAAAACTGGGGATAAAGCATATCAATAGTGAGTATGCCATCAAAAATGATGAATTGGCCCCTCTCACTAGCTATGTCAGGGGTCTAATGATAGAGTTAACTTTTTATCCCACATTTCCTCATGTTCCCCAATAATTTAATTCTCACAGTGATTCATTTTCTAATACAGCCACAATTGAAGCCGTCCCTGATCAGGAGGATACAATATTTTATATCACGCACTGAAGAGTGGACTTTTCGATATTCATATATGATATAGGAGAAATAAATTAGATTAACATCCCCCTAGAGCATGATGAGCTGATATCCACCCTTGGATGGATGGATCCCAAAATCAATTTTCTCCAAAGAGGGACTCTCCAAATAGACCAAGATGGATGGTAATATATTAGGCACCATGCAATAAACATTACCCAATAATATGACCCAACTGAGAAAAATCCATCTCCAAGAAATGATTTGATGTAATCATACACATATTTATAGTAGAAAGAGATATCCACACTCTCATGGAAGAAGTCCATGCAAGATCTTGTGGAACCCATTAGTCTGGGACCAGGCTCTCCCAACAAATCATGAGGTTCGGTTATTACTAGAAACACATGATACAGGACTGTATGGATTTCACCAGGAAATTTCATGCATTCTAGATCCATGAAAAATCCATCATGCATACTATAACGACCCACACTTTACATACATTGTTAATACTTCAAAATTGAATCACACTTATTACAACATATGACAAAACCACAAAGGACCGTATAGGTATAGTGTCTTTAGAAACTGGGAAACATAAACAACTGGTTCATAAATCTTCTACAGTGTCTCCCATTTATTTCATCATATCTAGGGTCCCTTTTAGCATATTATACTTAATATCCATCTTCCTGGCCTGGGGAAAAGAAAACATAAAAGGGTGAGCTCAAATGCTTAGCAAGGGCAAATAAAGGAAATAAAAATCATATCATATCTTGTTGAAAATTAAACCCTGCAAAAGAGATCATAATATCTTAACATAGAATAAATCATAGAAGTGAAAATGAGATCCCCATAATCATAACATAAAACTTGAATCTTTGTGGCATGCACACATAATCATGGAAAATCATTTCTTGTTAGTCATGACTCATTGCCAAGACTATCTTAGTGGACAAAGTCCCTTTCTGAACCGAGTTCACTCCTCGTTTCAGTCCTGTATCACTGAACCGAAATAACCTTCCGTTCCAGCCATGTCTATCTCATGAGATATAAAATCATTACCCAATGCATTGGAGGGAGATATAGGTCCCACCCATCTTATAATGAATCCTTTCTTATGTGTGCCACATAATCATAAAACATACATCATCGCATAACACATATAACAAAAATGGGATTCTTGAAACATCATAAATCAATTCATATAAGATAAAGGAATTCATAAACATAATTCCATCACAACATAGTCAAACCAATGTAAAAATATGTATAGAAACAGAACCCTTTATTATCTTAGATGGAAAATAATTTTGATAAAACACTTGAATTGAATTCTTGAGGAAAATATCCTTTCTTCTTCAAAAACATTTTTCCTTTCATAACATGTCATACAACTTTAAAATAAAAGAAGTTGATTAAAAATAAACTTGAAAACTTGTAAAGGAAGCTTCTTGGAAACAATGTTTTAAAAATCCATTCATGCCGTATAAGTTAAAAAAAACATTCTTCGTACTTTTGTCGGAAAAGTCAAAAAGTACCTCGTACGGAAAAACGACAAAAGATTCCTTTCATATTCTTTACAAAAAACTCACCTAAGGGTAAAATTGGATTTAAAATATTTCAAGTGGATGGAAACAATATTACATATTGAGGGAACATGGATGTGGATGATAAAATACACCCCAGTAAATACTTACGAATAAACAATCTCGGATAAAAAAATGAGATTGTGATATTTCCCTTACCTTAGGTCCGATTTGCTTTGTTCGTGTCCGAAGCTCCTGTATAATGGTTTAAATAATGTTATTGACTTATTCCAGAATCATACATATTGATATGATATCATATATGGTCATATTATTAGCTTCTTGTTAGTAATATTTCATTGTTACTTGTTACTCGGGTCTTTATAACTTTTTGTTCTTATACGTGTTTTGTCGAATAAGTTCTTATTCTTATCTTTAGGTTATAGATAATTCATTTCCAGAATGGTATTAGTGTAGTATATACCATATTCATTCATTCAATTCATTTATATAATCATTATGAAATGAAGATCATGTAGAACGAGTCGCATCACATCGTGGAGACGGTATTCCGTACGCACGAGTGATGATATCGTTCCTATGATCGTGGAATTGTATTGGAGTATATATATATATTATTTCAGTATCAATATTACTTAATAATAATCATATATAGTTACTGATTACACCATTATACCCATCCTTGTAAGGTGATGGTGGAAAATAGATTACACCACGGCGTGGAGACGGTATTCCGTACGTACGCACGCGCGGTGATTTCATTTTTCCGTAGGATGGATAGAAGGTGAATTAGGGTTGTTTCATATTTATAATAACATATCAGTATGTAAGTAATACTGATGTTATTACTTTGTCATGAAACAACTAAAGAAGAAGAAGTTGAAGAAGAAAGAAATTGAAAAGATCGGTAATGGATATTACCTCTTCTTTGGAACGCCTTTTTGAATCCTCCACTTAAGGAACTAAGATTGGTCTTTGGAGAAGACCAGGACCTCTAGGATTATTCTAGGGAAGTGGAGAAGGGAAAATGGCAGGGGTTGGCCGAGCTTGAGTGCTCAATTTGGTGTGAGGAGGAGGGGGAGGAGGTGCCCTTTTATAAGGGAGGAGAGGGGCACCTTAGGAATATCTCAAAATATTATTTTATATTAAAGTCAAAATCGGTTTATAATGGTTCCAAAGGGTCTTATTTCGAAGATAAGGTGGGGAGGGGTCGAAATCCTATCAACCAATAGAATTTAGACAAGTTTAGGATATTATTTTAACCTTATCAATTAGATTTAACTCTAAGTTAAATAATTTAACTTTTACCATGTCTTTTTGTTTTCTTTCACTATATGGTTAATACACTTACAATAACATGCCAAACGAACCCCAAATTGTTTATTATTAATATATATATCCTTATCTAAATCATTTGGCCGATCCTTAGATTTTTAGGAATACAATAACAATTAATAATATAATATTTGATTTAAAAACTATTTTGTGTCAATTTTGACACTATTTGATATATGATTTTTGTGAAAGTCATAACAGAATTACATGTTCCAACCAAGTTGATTAAATCAACATTAATATATCATAGTAACCTAGAAAATTAGTGGAATTCATAAAAAGTCTCAAATTACATTTATTTTGGTGTTTATAACATCGATTATGTCAATATTTCGTTAACAAGATAATTACTGCATCATCTTTGTGTCATAAATAAATTAAATTATTTGATGTCTAAAAATTACAAATAAAATACCATCATGTAGGAAATCTTTTTAGATTTCTAATGAATATTTACAATCGAATTTATCTTATGTATAACCCTATATTAAAAATGATTTACTTATTAAACTTTGATTTTAACTATTTTAACCCTTCTTTAAATAAATTAATAATAAATGTCCTAATCTAATCCAAGTGGGCCTAAATGGTCATATTTTATTCCTAAGTTTGTTTTTGGTCGAATTACACTTGTCCAATAGAATTAGGACATGCGTTAGGGTAATATTAATATCATATTTACCCTTAGTTACCCTATTTACTATTAACCGCGGTAAAACTAGTAAAAAGTTACTATTCACCAAAAAATTATTTTCATCTCATTGAACCACATTTTAGTCCTTGATATTAACCGTTTCTCTCGGATTTTTGAAATTCCATTCACAGAAGCGGTAAAATTAAGTTTTATGCAAAATTCAGTTTTTAACCTACCACTTAGTGGTTTCACTATTCATCAAAAATTGAAAGTTTTCAGAAAAATACCAAAATTTCACCCTAGGCTAATTTCGATATTCTGAGTCCAAAAATGAAGTCCATTTTGAAAAATAAAATTTATAAAATTTCAAAAAGTGGTTATTACTATTCATAACGGCTAGTTTTAATAGCATATTGTTGTTTAGTGAAACTCGGTATTGCGTACGACGCAAGCTATCGAGGAAGGTCGCGATTGCGTGTAAAGCAAGACAAGAAAGTGTTGTGTAGAAAAAGATTCCTTTGATGATTTATATAACATAAAAGTCTCGGGTGTTACATTCTACCCCCCTTAAAAAGACTTTCGCCCTCGAAATTCGTCACTTTGCAACAAACAAATGAGGATACTTCTCCCTCATCATATCCTCAAGCTCCCATGTAGCTTCTTCAAGTTGGTGGTTTCTCCATAAAACTTTCACCAAGCGAGTGGTCTTGTTTCGTATGACTTTTTTGCTACGATCCAGAATCTCTATCGGCTGTTCTTCATAAGAAAGATCTTGCTCCAGCGGTACTACTTCTGAGCTGAGTACATGTGAAGGATCTGGTATGTACTTTCTCAGGAGAGATACATGGAACACATCGTGAACTTGAGAGAGATTCGGTGGAAGCGCCAATCGGTAAGCTACCTTCCCAACACGATCCAGTATTTCAAAAGTACCGATATATCTAGGGCTCAACTTCCCCTTCTTTCCAAATCTCATAACCCTCTTCCAGGGAGATATTCGTAAGAACACTTTATCACCCACTTCAAACTCTAGGTCTTTTCTTCGGTTGTCGGCATAACTTTTCTGTCGACTTTGACCTGCTCTTATGTGTTGTTGAATAGATCTGACCTTTTCTGCCATTTCATCAACGAGATCAGGTCCTAATAGCTTTCTTTCCCCAACTTCATCCCAGCAAGTTGGAGTCCTGCATTTCTTTCCATAGAGAGCTTCATAAGGAGCCATCTGAATACTGGAGTGAAAGCTATTATTATAAGAAAATTCCACCAAAGGTAGGTGTTGATCCCAACCTCCTTTGAAATCCATAGAGCAAGATCTCAACATATCTTCTAGGGTTTGAATTGTTCTCTCAGACTGACCGTCTGTCTGGGGATGATAAGAAGTGCTGAAACTCAACTCTGTATCCAGAGTATGCTGAAGACTTCGCCAGAACTTCGAGGTAAATCTCGGATCCCGATCAGATATAATAGAAAGTGGTACTCCATGCAATCTTACCACTTCCTTTACATATATCCTGGCAAGCTGATCTAGAGAGAAATCCTCTCTAATAGCAATGAAGTGTGCAGACTTTGTAAGACGATCAACTATGACCCAGATAGAATTATTGCCTTTGGATGTTTTAGGAAGTCCTGTGACAAAGTCCATAGTGATGTTTTTCTCATTTCCATTCGGGTATGGGTAATGGTTGTAACATCCCCTTAGACTTCTGTCTCTCAGCTTTAACTTGTTTACAAACCAAGCATCGAGAGACATATTCAGCAACATCTCTTTTCATGCCATCCCACCAGAAGTACTCTTTCAGGTCCCTATACATCTTCGTGCTTCCAGGATGAATAGAGAATGAAGAACTATGAGCCTCATCCAGCAGCTCTTTCTTTAATTCGGGGATGGGAGGAACACAAACCCGATTCCTGAACTTTATTATCCCATCACAATCAAGGTTGAATTCAGGAACATTTCTCACCTTCTTTTGTAACTCGACATCTTCTTTCTGTGCCTCTTTAATCTTCACATGTATAGATGGGTGAACATTCATTTGAGAAAGATAAGATTTTTCCCCTTCCATTATAATTCCAAGATCCATCCTTTGTAAATCCATAAATATTGGATCTTTTGTGATCCTCATCATGGATAAACTAGCATGGTCTTGTCGACTTAATGCATCTGCCACCTTGTTTGCTTTCCCAGGGTGGTAATGGATTGAGCAGTCATAATCCTTAATCAGCTCCAACCATCTTCTTTGGCGCATATTCAACTCCTTTTGTGTGAAAATATACTTTAAACTTTTATGATCAGTATAAATATCACACCTTTCACCATAAAGGTAATGCCTCCAAATCTTTAATGCAAAGATTACCGCAGCCAACTCCAAATCATGTGTTGGGTAATTTTGCTCATGGATTTTCAACTGTCGTGAGGCATAAGCTATCACCATATCATTTTGCATAAGAACACACCCCAATCCCTTCTTGGATGCATCACTGTAGATCACAAACCTTTCTCCACTACAAGGCAGTGTGAGCACAGGTGCACTGGATAACCTTCTTTTCAACTCCTTGAAATTCTCTTCACATTCCTCTGTCCAGACAAACTTAACTCCTTTCCGAGTCAACTTGGTGATTGGATTAGATAACCGTGAAAAATCTTTTACAAAACGTCGATAATATCCAGCCAAACCAAGAAAACTTCGGATCTCAGTTACTGTTGTTGGTCTTGACCATCTTTCGATAACCTCTGTTTTTGCTGGATCCACAGATATCCCCTCTTTTGAGATTATATGACCCAAAAATGCAACTTTTTGAAGCCAAAATTCACACTTGGTAAATTTGGCATAAAGCTTCTCTTTTCTCAGGGTCTTCAATATAATTCTCAAGTGATCTTCATGCTCTTCCTTGCTCTTTGAATAGACAAGAATATCGTCTATAAAGACTACCACAAATTGATCAAGATAGTCTCTAAAGACTCTATTCATTAGATCCATGAAGATATGAGGGGCATTAGTAAGACCAAATGGCATCACTATAAATTCATAGTGTCCATACCTTGTACGGAAAGCCGTCTTTGGTATATCCTCCCTTTTGACCCTTAATTGATGATACCCTGAACGAAGATCAATCTTGGAAAAGTATTGAGCTCCGCGTAGTTGGTCAAATAAGTCATCAATGCGTGGGAGAGGATATTTGTTCTTGATAGTGATCTTGTTAAGTTCTCGATAATCAATGCAGAGTCTCATTGATCCATCTTTCTTCTTAACAAATAGAACAGGTGCTCCCCAAGGTGACGCACTAGGGCGTATGAATCCCTTATCAAGATTCTCTTGGAGTTGCTTCTTCAATTCCTGCAACTCAATTGGGGCCATTCTATAAGGTGTCTTTGAAATAGGCAAAGCACCCGGTACGAGTTCTATTGAAAACTCAACTTCACGATTTGGTGGAAGACCTGGTAATTCCTCCGGAAAGACATCATCAAACTCCCGTACAATGGGCATATTCTTAATCGTAAGTTTCTCTCCAACCATTTGAGATAAATAACCTTCATTTAGTGGAATCATGACCCATAAGATGGAAGGAATTTCCACTGGAAGGTTATGTTCATCCTTGCATTGATAGACGATCGTAGATTGATCAGGAATATGAAATGTGACTTCCCTTCTTTGGCAATTGATATGAGCTCCATGTACAGAAAGCCAATCCATGCCAAGAATCACATCAAATTCCACTAAAGGAAGGATCACAAGATTTACAGGAAGCACTTTCCCACAAACTTCGATCGGAGAAGAATTATAAACTTCTGATGCGATTGATGTGCCATTAGGTGTTGTCACAGCTAACTCAACATCTAATTGTTGAGGTAGTACGGTGATACCCTTAGAAAATTTTTCAGAAATAAAAGAGTGGGTGGATCCAGAATCAAATAAAACATTTGCTACTTTAGAGTGGATGGTATGTGTACCTTTCACCACATCGTTATCGTACTCCACATCGCTGATAGAAATTGCATGTGACTTTCCTTTTTCTTTATCCTTAAGAGTTTGTTGACGTCGACCATCATCATCAACCCTTGGATTTGGGCATTGATTGGCATAATGCCCCATCTCCTTGCACTTGAAACATTGAAGTGTAGTAGGATCATTCTGTGTATCCCTTCCTTTGTTTGAATCATTAGACATCTTCTTCCCATTATCACGGCATTCAAATGCCCGATGACCTTCCTTTCCACATTTAAAACATTTACTTGTCCCTTTAAGACAACTCCCTCCATGTTTCTTTCCACACTTTGAGCATAAGGGAAAGTTCATCTTCTTTTCAGTGTGCTCTTTAGAGTTTCCTTTGAATTTCATCTTCCTCTTCTTATCAAACCCATGTGACTGATGGGTTACTCCAATCTCCATCTCGACTTTGAGAGCACATCGAACGATTTCCTCGTAGCTATTGAAGTCCCTTATGGCTAACGCCCTTCGAAGACTTGGTTTTAAGCCACTAAAGAATCGATCGATCTTACTCTCAGGTTGGATAATAATACCAGAAGCGTACCTTGCAAGTCTGGTAAAATTTGCTTCATAGGTACCAACAGATTCATCATCCCTTTGCTTCAGTTCAAGGAACTCTTTCTCCATCTTTGTTCGGAGAATACGAGGGAAGTACTTATTGAAAAATAAGTTCTTGAACTCGTCCCATTCCATAGACTCAATTTCATCCCTTTGCCTCGTATTCTTAACAAGATTCCACCATTGATCCGCATCTCCTTCCAAACGATACACTGCTAGGATGACTTTATCATGCTCAGAACATTGAAGAACTGAAAATATCTTTTCAGTAGTACTAATCCATTGTTCAGCAACTAATGGATCAGTAGACCCGCTGAAAGATGGTGGACGCTGCCTCATGAAGGATTCAACAGAATGTTGCTCCCTTCTTTGTTCGTTTGGAAATCCTGCATGATTCATAGCTTGAGAAAGTTGTGTGAGCATGGCTACAAGATTTTGCATTCCAGCTCCCATATCGTTTGGTTGCCCAGGGGGACAATCATTGCATTGCCCATCGCATTCCGCATTAACACGGTTCATTCGGGTTCCAGCCATTGACTAAAACCAAGAAGAATAGTGTGAGCAACACTAATTATAATAGGAAACCACATAATTCAAGAATAAAATTTTCATGCTTAAGGTCTTATCCTAGGTTATTCATGGCCATTTCTAAGATTGTGTTCTATGCTTAGACTTATTCTTAGGGTTCTTACTAAGGCTTTCACATCCTAGTTTCCAAAGGTTGACTATACCTTTCCTCTGATACCAACTATAACTGTAACACCCCAAGATTTCATAGTGTGTTATTTCTTCAAAATAATTCAATAACTTGCACTAAACGCAACACCGAGTTCAATCACACCATGAATTACCAAAGGAAAAAGCCATTCAAAAGAGGTTATGAATATTATTAAATAAATTTTAAACTTTATATAATCCTTATAATTTTAGAATCCATATTATGAGTTTCTTAGTCATAATGCAAGAACAAATTCATTTTCAGTATTACACTTTTATCAACTTTTAATAGTGAAACCTTTTTAAATACAATATTTTATACTTTTTGACTAAATGGGGACATCAAAAAATTTAAAATGAAACATCCCAAGCTTACACGGTACGCTTTCCTTTGAATAAAACAGTAGCGTGTGTTGTACGCAACTTCGAGTTTTAACACACACCACAACCGATCAAACTAGCCGTTATGAATAGTAATACCTAATTTTTGAAATTATATATATTTTATATTTCAAAATGGACTTCATTTTTGGATTCGGAATATCGAATTTAGCCTAAGGTGAAATTTTGGTACTTTTCGGATAACTTTCATATTTTGATGAATAGTGAAAATTACTAAATTTTAATTAAAAACAACTTTTTTAATCAAAATAATTAATAGTAATAAATTGTGAATTTGAGTGGTTTTAAAGTATATTTAGAATATATTTTTACTATTTAATATAATGTTGGTCATTGGACATAATTTTACAATTAAACCGAACATAAACAAGTGTCAACCTTTTGATAGTTATTATCTCTTAAAAACACGCTTTTTGTTTTGACAGCGGGAATTAATTTTAAATTAATTTCTGCCACTTCTGTGTTTTGAATTTAGAAAAATGGATTCCATATTTGGAATCAGGATGTTCAAATTGTGTAAATAGGTAACTTTTATTTTTAGACATTTTGAATAATTACTGCGGTAAATATTTTATTTACCATGGTTAAAGGTAAATCCGGTAAATAAGGGTTAAAAAATAATATTATAATAATACTAAATTACCCTAAAACGTGTCTTAACCCTATTTGTTGATACATGGTCGACTATGGGAATCTTTGGGTCTATTTTGGGACCCCATGGATCCACTTGTAAGTGATAATGACACTTTATTTTAATTTAGTTAAAATGAATACAAAAATGACACAAGCATATATCTTTTAGAACAACAATTTTTACATAGGGTTATATATGTTGTATTTTAGATTATAAATATTCATTAGAAATATAAAAAGATTTCCTACATAATTATATTTTATTTATAATTTTTAGACATTAAATAATTTATTTTATTTATGACACAATGATGATGCAGTAATTACTATAATAGTGAAAAATTAAAATAATTGATATTATAAATACCCAAATAAATATAATATGAAACTTTTAATGAATTAAACTAATTTTATAGGCTAATATGATATATTAGGATTGATTTAATGGACTTTGTTCGAAGTAATCAATCTGTTATGAGTTTCACAAAAATCAACTATTGAATAGTGTCAAAATTGACATAAAAGAGTTCTTAAAACAAATATTATATTATTAATTGATATTAAATTCCTAAAAATCTAAGGTTCGTCCAAGAGACTTATATTATGATAGGTTAATCATTAATGGACCACTTGGGGGTCGCTTGGATGTATATAGTAAGTTTATTAACCATAATATATAATAATACAAAGAGACATTGTAAAAGTGAAACTAATTAACTTAGAGTTAATACTTAAAGATAAGGTTAATATAAGTACCCAAACCTGTCTAAATTCTATTGGATGAGTTGTTTTCGACCTATACCCACCTCATCCTTTGAATAGTCAACTTTGGAACCTTTAGAAACCGAATATGAATTTATTATAAATTAATATTTCTAGCTTTTCCAAAGGTGCCCCTCACCCCTCTTATAAAAGGGCACTCCTCCTTCTCATTTCTTCACACCTTCAAAGCCTTTTGGTTCGGCCAAACTCTGCCCAAATACTCTCCCAACATACCTCACTACAACCTAGGGGCCTTAGTTTGATCAGAAAGCCAACCTAAGGAGCCGTTTTGATCAAATCAAAATGAAGAACCCGAAGAAGAGGTAATGTTTTCACCACCCCTTTTCCAAGTTCATTTCTTCTTCCATTTCTTCTTCCTTTGTTGTTACCATTCTAAAATAATGACTCCAGTATCATTTATATACTGTGATGTTATTATAAATATGGTACAACCATATTCAGTATTCTATCCACCCTTTGAATAACATGTCACCATACGTGCGTACGTACGGCTTACCGTCTCCACGTCGTGGTGTAATTGTTATTCAATATATTATTATTTGGATGGGTATAATAATGATGTGTAACTCATGTAAATAATAAATATAACATGTTAATTATTCTGTATATATGATATACCATTCATTTATATATTATTTTAATATCAAAAGAATGATATTGTCGCTCGTGCGTACGTACGGACTACCGTCTCCACGAACGCGATGAGATTCATTCTCCATCGTATCCATTCAAGTATAATTATCATTTTATGATTTAAAAATGATGTTTAAGGACTTGATATCATTCTGGATATGAATAAGATACAACAAACATGGCTTATGTAACAAAACATATAAAAGAAAATGAGTAAGTTAACACCCGAAACGATGATAATTCTAAGATATTATTAATAAAGCAATGTTAAAAGATCATATATGATATCATATTAATATATATGATTCTTGTATAATTTAATAACAATTATTTCACCATTATACAGGAGGTAAACCTACCCCAACCAAGGAAAAGTACAAGGTAAGGGTTATTTCACAATCTCTTCATTATCCGAGGTTGTATTATACGTAATAATCTACTGGGATCTCTTTATCATCCACATCCATGTTTCTTCGAAATGTATTTCAAAACATTTTTACTATTTACAAGAATATGGGTTAAAGTCATTTATACCCTTTTTTGACTTTTTATAAGAGGTTTATAAAGGAATCTTTCCGTCGTTTTCAAAACAAGGTCCTTTTTAACCTTTTCGACAGAATTGAGGTAAGAATGTTTTTTTAACTTATACGGCGGGTGCGGTTATTTTCCGCCGTTATAAAATCGTCGAAGCTTCCCATACAAGCTTATAAGAATATTTTCAAAGAAAATGTTTTATTTTATATGGATCTTAAATGATTTCAAAATAAAAGGAGATATTTCTTTTAAAAGAATTTTGATTTCATCCATGTCAACATCCTTTGATGGATTTTAAGATTATTTGAAGTTGATTTATTATGATACAAAACTTATATATTGTATTGAAGGTTTTGTGATATGTTTGACTGTGGATGTGCTATTTTTATACCATTCATAGTTTATTGTGAAAGTATTGACATTTCGTATGCTAGTTTTAATACGAATGTTTATGTTATGCTTAAACCTTTTCATATGGGAATGCATTGGACTTAATAAGTGACGGGTGGAGCCCGCTATAGCTCCTCGATGCATCGGTAGGTCTCATGAGACAAACTAGTGTCTTGGCACAAGGCCTTGACAAAATCTTATTTGTAGTCTTGGCACGAGGCCTTGGCTATGTGGTTATGATAGTCTGGCATTATGCATTCCAACATTATGAAAGTGGTTATTGATTTTTTCATGTGATTATTCGATTAGTAGAATATCCATGTGAACAAGTAAATGGAATTATTTCATTTTACTTTTGCCATACTATGTTGAAGTTCAATTTTAAAAGGCTTTTGTTTTAGTAATTCATTGCCTTAAATGTTTATGCTTATTTTGAATGTTCCGCTATATTGTTATCCTTACTGGGCATTTGAGCTCACCCCTTTTCTATGTTTTATTTTTCCCAGGTAGTGAAGAAGTAAATTATGATTGACTTGCAGGGATATTATGAGGGGTTTATAGTGTGGATTATGGAGACAATTTGTTGTTGTAGTAGTTTTTCGTTTAATGATGTAATGTAAAACTTATGAATATATCTAGTGTTTCCAAGGCTACTAAACCAATCGGTCTTTCGGGATTTGATCTTTCTTGTGATCATGCCAATGTTACGAAGTAATGCACCGACTCTGGGAAGCTGGGGTCGGGGCGTTACAGTTGGTATCAGAGGAAGTTTAGTACAAACCTTGGAAGCTAGATTTAGATAAACTCTGATTAGAGCACGTAGACCTAAGATAAACTTTGAGGATTAGTATAGAAGAACTTCCTAGAATTTTGGTATTGTAGAGATTTTGGGAGTTTTCCGAGCAATACATCCATGTCTGGATACGAGCAGGTAGAGGCGGCTCTGGCACAGATGTACCTAGGGGTAAAACCCGAAAACACCGCTTTGAGCTAGACTCGAACGGGAACTGGTGCACGACAACGGGCCTTGCTGCACTCTTGGTTACGACACTCCCGGGGGATATGCTTAGGATAACTCTCATTTTCTTTACAAATCATTATGAAGGGTTTATGAGTATATATTTCCTCAAAGAAAACATTTTTATGATTATGGATTATATCCATAAATAGTTCAATTTATGTTAAGTGTTTTATAAGTATGGGATTATGTGTTTTGATTCATAAACTGATCTAGTTTATGCCATGGTATAGAAATGGCGCCCAGTAGAAGGAATGAGAACTCCAGAAATGCACATGATCCAAAGAGAAGGAAGGATCATATCTTTCATGGTCTTAAGATAGAATTTATAAGATAAATAGTCTCCCATGTATTATCATCATATGAAGAAATAATATCATGTGTTGATAAGATAAGTAAAGAGTTTACTGAGTCCTATGGCTTTGAAGGGAAGCAAGAGAATAAAAGGATGGAAGAGAAAAAAATTGATAAAGGGAAGAGGGAAAAGAAGAATTTTCCCATATGTGGTAACTGTGGAAAGAAACACCCTGGAAATTGCCTGAAAGGAATGGGAGTTTGTTATAAGTGTGGAGGAAAAGAGCACAAAGTACATGACTGCAAGGGTAAGAAAATGGTTTCAAATGTACAATGCTTCATTTGCAAGGAGTTTGGACACTACGCGAACCTATGTCCCAGTCATCAGACTATGCCACAAATGATGCTATTGGATAATAATCAAGTTATGATACTACCACAGATGAAGAGGAATGATTAGAGTTCTTATGTTGATTATGTCAATTGAGTGTTGTATCAACAATGTACTTGTTATAATAATTATGGAGTATATAAGGATTGTACTGCAGTACTATTTCATTAAGGACTTGAGATTTTGTGGAACAAAGAAAAGTGACTCAATAGCAGGATAAATTTTTGGAAAATATATGGTTGAGAGAATGATAAACCATAATATAGTTCTGATACCGAGGTAGTGATTTTGGAATAATACATGATTGTTTTGGATAAATTATATTGGATATTCTTGACTACCTTGGAACTGATTAATGATTTGTATATTCCATCATTGTTGGGGTTTAAAACATTTTTGGATTAATGAAGTATATCCAGCATTCTATATGGAATAAGGGAGCATGAATGTAATCAATAAGGAATATGGTAATTCAGGATGTTTCAGTGTATTAAAAGAATACATGATGAAGGTATTCATATGCTATTACGGGGTAAAAAGAATCTACATTATGCTTACCTTCCTTATAAATGTTGGACTATGAGTTTGGACAGAAGTATTTTGGATAGTTCTAGTTTGGATTATTTTGGATTGCCATAAAAGGACAACCCGGAGGTCGGGCGGCAACCCGTCGCGTCCGGCAAGGCTGCGAGACTTGAACCCGCAACCGAAGGGCGACAAGGGTGTATCACCTACCACTGGCCCAAGAGATGTCCTGGATTAAATAATGTAGTTTTTTTTAAAAGATCTGGTAGATGAATTATAAATTCGTTTATTTTGGAACCCTATACGAATAGTGTAAATAGAATTTTTTACATTCTATTATCTTTTAGAGATGAGTTTGTGGTAGAAATTGATTAAAGGATAAAACTATAATTATAAAGTAAGTATATCTCCTTATGATCTTATCCAATCTCATAAATAAATTCCTCAACATTAATAAAAGGAACATAGAACAAAAATGTTTTCCTAGATGGTACCTTAAAATCATCACTAATTTATGGCTTTGGGATTGTTGGCCTTTTCATAGCCATGTTCTCTACCACTCTCCATCAGATAATTGATGGTTAGATTTCTCCTCCATATCCATATTTTCCTACATGGAACCCTAGTATGTGTTATTTTCGGTAATCTTCATACTTTCGACTTTTTATTTTAAATAGAGTCCTCATTAATTCATTTTTCGATGTGGGATTTCAACTAAGATATTTTGAAATGTGTTATCCTAATACCCTATGTTTTGTTGAACCGATGGTATTTCAAATCATCATAGATTGATGAATTTAAGGACCTCAATATTACACTTGTTTGTGATTGATGACCTCAATCAATACCTATAAATATTTACATTTCTCCTCCAATTATATGTCTCTAAATGCCACCAATGTTCTCCTAATTGAGATCATAATTTGGTGGTGACCCTTTCATTTCTCTTTTCCTCATATTAAGACTAAATTTTAGTAACCCAATTTCCGATGTGGGTTTTCCCACAAATATATTTTCTATTTTCAACCTTTTATTTTCGAAGAACAATTTCAAATTGCGAGGACGCAATTTATTGAAGGAGGGGAGAATGTAACACCCCAAGATTTCATAGTGTGTTATTTCTTCAAAATAATTCAATAACTTGCACTAAACGCAACACCGAGTTCAATCACACCATGAATTACCAAAGGAAAAAGCCATTCAAAAGAGGTTATGAATATTATTAAATAAATTTTAAACTTTATATAATCCTTATAATTTTAGAATCCATATTATGAGTTTCTTAGTCATAATGCAAGAACAGATTCATTTTCAGTATTACACTTTTATCAACTTTTAATAGTGAAACCTTTTTAAATACAATATTTTATACTTTTTGACTAAATGGGGACATCAAAAAATTTAAAATGAAACATCCCAAGCTTACACGGTACGCTTTCCTTTGAATAAAACAGTAGCGTGTGTTGTACGCAACTTCGAGTTTTAACACACACCACAACCGATCAAACTAGCCGTTATGAATAGTAATAACTAATTTTTGAAATTATATATATTTTATATTTCAAAATGGACTTCATTTTTGGATTCGGAATATCGAATTTAGCCTAAGGTGAAATTTTGGTACTTTTCGGATAACTTTCATATTTTGATGAATAGTGAAAATTACTAAATTTTAATTAAAAACAACTTTTTTAATCAAAATAATTAATAGTAATAAATTGTGAATTTGAGTGGTTTTAAAGTATATTTAGAATATATTTTTACTATTTAATATAATGTTGGTCATTGGACATAATTTTACAATTAAACCGAACATAAACAAGTGTCAACCTTTTGATAGTTATTATCTCTTAAAAACACGCTTTTTGTTTTGACAGCGGGAATTAATTTTAAATTAATTTCTGCCACTTCTGTGTTTTGAATTTAGAAAAATGGATTCCATATTTGGAATCAGGATGTTCAAATTGTGTAAATAGGTAACTTTTATTTTTAGACATTTTGAATAATTACTGCGGTAAATATTTTATTTACCATGGTTAAGGGTAAATCCGGTAAATAAGGGTTAAAAAATAATATTATAATAATACTAAATTACCCTAAAACGTGTCTTAACCCTATTTGTTGATACATGGTCGACTATGGGCATCTTTGGGTCTATTTTGGGACCCCATGGATCCACTTGTAAGTGATAATGACACTTTATTTTAATTTAGTTAAAATGAATACAAAAATGACACAAGCATATATCTTTTAGAACAACAATTATTACATAGGGTTATATATGTTGTATTTTAGATTATAAATATTCATTAGAAAGATAAAAAGATTTCCTACATAATTATATTTTATTTATAATTTTTAGACATTAAATAATTTATTTTATTTATGACACAATGATGATGCAGTAATTACTATAATAGTGAAAAATTAAAATAATTGATATTATAAATACCCAAATAAATAAAATATGAAACTTTTAATGAATTAAACTAATTTTATAGGCTAATATGATATATTATGATTGATTTAATGGACTTTGTTCGAAGTAATCAATCTGTTATGAGTTTCACAAAAATCAACTATTGAATAGTGTCAAAATTGACATAAAAGAGTTCTTAAAACAAATATTATATTATTAATTGATATTAAATTCCTAAAAATCTAAGGTTCGGCCAAGAGACTTATATTATGATAGGTTAATCATTAATGGACCACTTGGGGGTCGCTTGGATGTATATAGTACGTTTATTAACCATAATATATAATAATACAAAGAGACATTGTAAAAGTGAAACTAATTAACTTAGAGTTAATACTTAAAGATAAGGTTAATATAAGTACCCAAACCTGTCTAAATTCTATTGGATGAGTTGTTTTCGACCTATCCCCACCTCATCCTTTGAATAGTCAACTTTGGAACCTTTAGAAACCGAATATGAATTTATTATAAATTAATATTTCTAGCTTTTCCAAAGGTGCCCCTCACCCCTCTTATAAAAGGGCACTCCTCCTTCTCATTTCTTCACACCTTCAAAGCCTTTTGGTTCGGCCAAACTCTGCCCAAATACTCTCCCAACATCCCTCACTACAACCTAGGGGCCTTAGTTTGATCGGAAAGCCAACCTAAGGAGCCCTTTTGATCAAATCAAAATGAAGAACCCGAAGAAGAGGTAATGTTTTCACCACCCCTTTTCCAAGTTCATTTCTTCTTCCATTTCTTCTTCCTTTGTTGTTACCATTCTAAAATAATGACTCCAGTATCATTTATATACTGTGATGTTATTATAAATATGGTACAACCATATTCAGTATTCTATCCACCCTTTGAATAACATGTCACCATACGTGCGTACGTACGGCTTACCGTCTCCACGTCGTGGTGTAATTGTTATTCAATATATTATTATTTGGATGGGTATAATAATGATGTGTAACTCATGTAAATAATAAATATAACATGTTAATTATTCTGTATATATGATATACCATTCATTTATATATTATTTTAATATCAAAAGAATGATATTGTCGCTCGTGCGTACGTACGGACTACCGTCTCCACGAACGCGATGAGATTCATTCTCCATCGTATCCATTCAAGTATAATTATCATTTTATGATTTAAAAATGATGTTTAAGGACTTGATATCATTCTGGATATTAATAAGATACAACAAACATGGCTTATGTAACAAAACATATAAAAGAAAATGAGTAAGTTAACACCCGAAACGATGATAATTCTAAGATATTATTAATAAAGCAATGTTAAAAGATCATATATGATATCATATTAATATATATGATTATTGTATAATTTAATAACAATTATTTCACCATTATACAGGAGGTTAACCTACCCCAACCAAGGAAAAGTACAAGGTAAGGGTTATTTCACAATCTCTTCATTATCTGAGGTTGTATTATACGTAATAATCTACTGGGATCTCTTTATCATCCACATCCATGTTTCTTCGAAATGTATTTCAAAACATTTTTACTATTTACAAGAATATGGGTTAAAGTAATTTATACCCTTGTTTGACTTTTTATAAGAGGTTTATAAAGGAATCTTTCCGTCGTTTTCAAAACAAGGTCCTTTTTAACCTTTTCGACAGAATTGAGGTAAGAATGTTTTTTTTAACTTATACGGCGGGTGCGGTTATTTTCCGCCGTTATAAAATCGTCGAAGCTTCCCATACAAGCTTATAAGAATATTTTCAAAGAAAATGTTTTATTTTATATGGATCTTAAATGATTTCAAAATAAAAGGAGATATTTCTTTTAAAAGAATTTTGATTTCATCTATGTCAACATCCTTTGATGGATTTTAAGATTATTTGAAGTTGATTTATTATGATACAAAACTTCTATATTGTATTGAAGGTTTTGTGATATGTTTGACTGTGGATGTGCTATTTTTATACCATTCATAGTTTATTGTGAAAGTATTGTCATTTCGTATGCTAGTTTTAATACGAATGTTTATGTTATGCTTAAACCTTTTCATATGGGAATGCATTGGACTTAATAAGTGACGGGTGGAGCCCGCTATAGCTCCTCGATGCATCGGTAGGTCTCATGAGACAAACTAGTGTCTTGGCACAAGGCCTTGACAAAATCTTATTTGTAGTCTTGGCACGAGGCCTTGGCTATGTGGTTATGATAGTCTGGCATTATGCATTCCAACATTATGAAAGTGGTTATTGATTTTTGCATGTGATTATTCGATTAGTAGAATATCCATGTGAACAAGTAAATGGCATTATTTCATTTTACTTTTGCCATACTATGTTGAAGTTCAATTTTAAAAGGCTTTTGTTTTAGTAATTCATTGCCTTAAATGTTTATGCTTATTTTGAATGTTCCGCTATATTGTTATCCTTACTGGGCATTTGAGCTCACCCCTTTTCTATGTTTTATTTTTCCCAGGTAGTGAAGAAGTAAATTATGATTGACTTGCAGGGATATTATGAGGGGTTTATAGTGTGGATTATGGAGACAATTTGTTGTTGTAGTAGTTTTTCGTTTAATGATGTAATGTAAAACTTATGAATATATCTAGTGTTTCCAAGGCTACTAAACCAATCGGTCTTTCGGGATTTGATCTTTCTTGTGATCATGCCAATGTTACGAAGTAATGCACCGACTCTGGGAAGCTGGGGTCGGGGCGTTACAATAACGACCCACACTTTACATACATTGTTAATACTTCAAAATTGAATCACACTTATTACAACATATGACAAAACCACAAAGGACCGTATAGGTATAGTGTCTTTAGAAACTGGGAAACATAAACAACTGGTTCATAAATCTTCTATAGTGTCTCCCATTTATTTCATCATATCTAGGGTCCCTTTTAGCATATTCTACTTAATATCCATCTTCCTGGCCTGGGGAAAAGAAAACATAAAAGGGTGAGCTCAAATGCTCAGCAAGGGAAAATAAAGGAAATAAAAATCATATCATATCTTGTTGAAAATTAAAACCTGCAAAAGAGATCATAATATCTTAACATGGAATAAATCATAGAAGTGAAAATGAGATCCCCATAATCATAACATAAAACTTGAATCTTTGTGGCATGCACACATAATCATGGAAAATCATTTCTTGTTAGTCATGACTCATTGCCAAGACTATCTTAGTGGACAAAGTCCCTTTCTGAACCGAGTTCACTCCTCGTTTCAGTCCTGTATCACTGAACCGAAATAACCTTCCGTTCCAGCCATGTCTATCTCATGAGATATAAAATCATTACCCAATGCATTGGAGGGAGATATAGGTCCCACCCATCTTATAATGAATCCTTTCTTATGTGTGCCACATAATCATAAAACATACATCATCGCATAACACATATAACAAAAATGGGATTCTTGAAACATCATAAATCAATTCATATAAGATAAAGGAATTCATAAACATAATTCCATCACAACATAGTCAAACCAATGTAAAAATATGGATAGAAACAGAACCCTTTATTATCTTAGATGGAAAATAATTTTGATAAAACACTTGAATTGAATTCTTGAGGAAAATATCCTTTCTTCTTCAAAAACATTTTTCCTTTCATAACATGTCATACAACTTTAAAATAAAAGAAGTTGATTAAAAATAAACTTGAAAACTTGTAAAGGAAGCTTCTTGGAAACAATGTTTTAAAAATCCATTCATGCCGTATAAGTTAAAAAAAACATTCTTCGTACTTTTGTCGGAAAAGTCAAAAAGTACCTCGTACGGAAAAACGACAAAAGATTCATTTCATATTCTTTACAAAAAACTCACCTAAGGGTAAAATTGGATTTAAACTATTTCAAGTGGATGGAAACAATATTACATATTGAGGGAACATGGATGTGGATGATAAAATACACCCCATTAAATACTTACGAATAAACAATCTCGGATAAAAAAATGAGATTGTGATATTTCCCTTACCTTAGGTCTGATTTGCTTTGTTCGTGTCCGAAGCTCCTGTATAATGGTTTAAATAATGTTATTGACTTATTCCAGAATCATACATATTGATATGATATCATATATGGTCATATTATTAGCTTCTTGTTAGTAATATTTCATTGTTACTTGTTACTCGGGTCTTTATAACTTTTTGTTCTTATACGTGTTTTGTCGAATAAGTTCTTATTCTTATCTTTAGGTTATAGATAATTCATTTCCAGGATGGTATTAGTGTAGTATATACCATATTCATTCATTCAATTCATTTATATAATCATTATGAAATGAAGATCATGTAGAACGAGTCGCATCACATCGTGGAGACGGTATTCCGTACGCACGAGTGATGATATCGTTCCTATGATCGTGGAATTGTATTGGAGTATATATATATATTATTTCAGTATCAATATTACTTAATAATAATCATATATAGTTACTGATTACACCATTATACCCATCCTTGTAAGGTGATGGTGGAAAATAGATTACACCATGGCGTGGAGACGGTATTCCGTACGTACGCACGCGCGGTGATTTCATTTTTCCGTAGGATGGATAGAAGGTGAATTAGGGTTGTTTCATATTTATAATAACATATCAGTATTTAAGTAATACTGATGTTATTACTTTGTCATGAAACAACTAAAGAAGAAGAAGTTGAAGAAGAAAGAAATTGAAAAGATCGGTAATGTATATTACCTCTTCTTTGGAACGCCTTTTTGAATCCTCCACTTAAAGAACTAAGATTGGTCTTTGGAGAAGACCAGGACCTCTAGGATTATTCTAGGGAAGTGTAGAAGGGAAAATGGCAGGGGTTGGCCGAGCTTGAGTGCTCAATTTGGTGTGAGGAGGAGGGGGAGGAGGTGCCCTTTTATAAGGGAGGAGAGGGGCACCTTAGGAATATCTCAAAATATTATTTTATATTAAAGTCAAAATCGGTTTATAATGGTTCCAAAGGGTCTTATTTCGAAGATAAGGTGGGGAGGGGTCTAAATCCTATCAACCAATAGAATTTAGACAAGTTTAGGATATTATTTTAACCTTATCAATTAGATTTAACTCTAAGATAAATAATTTAACTTTTACCATGTCTTTTTGTTTTCATTCACTATATGGTTAATACACTTACAATAACATGCCAAACGAACCCCAAATTGTTTATTATTAGTATATATATCCTTATCTAAATCATTTGGCCGAACCTTAGATTTTTAGGAATACAATAACAATTAATAATATAATATTTGATTTAAAAACTATTTTGTGTCAATTTTGACACTATTTGATATATGATTTTTGTGAAAGTCATAACAGAATTAAATGTTCAAACCAAGTTGATTAAATCAACATTAATATATCATAGTAACCTAGAAAATTAGTGGAATTCATAAAAAGTCTCAAATTACATTTATTTTGGTGTTTATAACATCGATTATGTCAATATTTCGTTAACAAGATAATTACTGCATCATCTTTGTGTCATAAATAAATTAAATTATTTGATGTCTAAAAATTACAAATAAAATACTATCATGTAGGAAATCTTTTTAGCTTTCTAATGAATATTTACAATCGAATTTATCTTATGTATAACCCTATATTAAAAATGATTTACTTATTAAACTTTGATTTTAACTATTTTAACCCTTCTTTAAATAAATTAATAATAAATGTCCTAATCTAATCCAAGTGGGCCTAAATGGTCATATTTTATTCCTAAGTTTGTTTTTGGTCGAATTACACTTGTCCAATAGAATTAGGACATGTGTTAGGGTAATATTAATATCATATTTACCCTTAGTTACCCTATTTACTATTAACCGCGGTAAAAATAGTAAAAAGTTACTATTCACCAAAAAATTATTTTCATCTCATTGAACCACATTTTAGTCCTTGATATTAACCGTTTCTCTCGGATTTTTGAAATTCCATTCACAGAAGCGGTAAAATTAAGTTTTATGCAAAATTCAGTTTTTAACCTACCACTTAGTGGTTTCACTATTCATCAAAAATTGAAAGTTTTCAGAAAAATACCAAAATTTCACCCTAGGCTAATTTCGATATTCTGAGTCCAAAAATGAAGTCCATTTTGAAAAATAAAATTTATAAAATTTCAAAAAGTGGTTATTACTATTCATAACGGCTAGTTTTAATAGCATATTGTTGTTTAGTGAAACTCGGTATTGCGTACGACGCAAGCTATCGAGGAAGGTCGCGATTGCGTGTAAAGCAAGCCAAGAAAGTGTTGTGTAGAAAAAGATTCCTTTGATGATTTATATAACATAAAAGTCTCGGGTGTTACACATACCGTATAATTTCTAAATATATCTAAATATTATTTTATGTTGTTTATTTGGGGAATGGATTTTGTGGGGTCATATCCCCCAAAAACAACTAAATAGTTCAAGTACATCCTTACTACTATTGGGTTCCATTTCAAATGGGCTGAGACAATACTTCATGAGTAATTTAGTACAGAGAATATCACCCACTTCATAATGTTTCATATCATCACCATGTCTTGGGTCTTTCAAACAATATTGATTGACAATGATGCCAACTTATGATCTATGAAATTAAATAAATTTTACACGAAGTATAAAATCAAGTCCAATCCATCATCCTGATATAATGCATTGGAAAATGGAAAAATAAAGTACATCAACAAGAAAATTTCAAACATACTCCATAATATGGTGAATAAATACTAGAAGTACCAATTTGATAAACTCCTCCATTATTTATGGGCCTACCATACCACCATATATACTACTACACAAGAAACTCTGGACTCATTAGTGTATGAGACCGAGGAATTATTTCCTCTATAATTCCAATTTACCACCCTTTGATTATCCATTTGTGAAAAAATCGTGAATGATGAGAAATCACAAAAAAGGTTGGATGAGCTAGAGAGTCTCGATGAGAACAGGTTGCATACATTTCACAACCATGAAGTGCATCTGAATTAGATCTCATATGCCTTCAATAAAAAGGTCTACATCTATTTATTCCTCTAAGGAGAATTAGTGTTGGATCTCATAACCCCAATGATATCAGGGAAGAATCCTCCAAATATTGAATTAAAATTGGAAGGTCTTTATATCATACAAAAGGTCTATCACAATAGAGCTTACTCATTGGATACAATGGATCGAGAATGTGTTACACCCCCCACAAATTCAAGGTTTATCAATAAATACATTGCATAGTTTTCATAAATAATCATGTCCTAGGAGAAAGACATTAAACTGCATAGTATCTCACATCCTGACCACATGAAATTAAATTGTATGGAGTAGTCCTTATTGTAAGATATGAAATTTCACGGAGGCATCATAATCATATGATGTTAAAATACATAGGCACACCCTAAACACCTGACACATAAATGTATACAAAACATCCTCAATGTATGATGTTATAAACTTCATGGATTTCCCAATAGTTCATCTTCATCCATATCAAGAGACCCATGTTCTAGCATCAAGTCAGGAAACTACACTCACATGTTGGCCATGTGATGTTATACTCTATGAAGTTGTCCTGGTTGTATGACAATAAACAACATAATGACATCCCAGTAATAAGATTCTAAAATAAACAAAAAACATCATGAACACATTATGCTAAAATGTACAGAGAACATCCTTACAGCATGAAATTAAAACTACATGGATCCCACAATGGTTCATCTCCATCCATATTAGGCAAACCATGTCTTGGTAGTAATCCTTTAAACTGAAAAATGTCTCACATCCTAACCATATTATGTTAAAATATATAGATTTTTCATATTTATATGATGTTAAACAACACACTGAAATCCTAGTTGTATGATGTTAAAATATGCAGGGACATCATAAACACATAGAGATAAACTATAGAGAGAACATCCTCACCACCTGACATTAAATTGAATAGATCCCCCTATGGTTCATATTTATTCATATTGGGATACCCTAGTCCTATCAATAAGACTTTAAATTGTACAACATATCATGTCCTAAGTACATTATATTAAACATTATCGAATATTTCCTTACCATATAATTTTAAACTTCCTAAAAGATATCCCCGCCGCATGAAATTAAACATCATAGGAAGTACTATCTCACTAATAAATCACCACACATGATCTATATCTATATGAAATAGGGATGAAATTCCCCCATCACCATGTGAGAGACAACTCCACATAGGGATTCTCTCCTTACAAGAACATCATGTTACTTGATTCCAACCATCACATGATACATAGTGATTCCCAAACCTCTATTTGTGGGACAAACCACAACGTTACTTCCCTTTCAAATCGGGTGACTCTCATCCTCCCCAAAAGATGTTAAGAAGCATGATTGGTGTCCTTGAAATGCGACATTAATCTGAATGGGTTTCTAGAACTACATATGGATTGATTATACTTTTAATAAGATATTTTGGGATTTCTTGATCTCATATCTTGGTATATCCACCACATGATACAAAATTCCCCCATCCAATCCTTAATCTCCTCTACGTGGTGAAATGAATCATTTCCATTATTTGTTTCTCACACCGAACATAGATCACATGAGATTAGGAATTTTAGTAAGGGTTTATTTGCATGAAAAAGTCATATCAGATCATGATAGGGTCATCATAATCTTGAATGGAAGACCTTGAAAGGCATACCATGATTCTTCAATGCACAAAGTTAAACTATATGTCTAATGTCTTTTTCATGTAATAAAATTTATCATTCATGTAGACCTCCCCGGAGAGGACCACTGTTTTTTTGTTAGTCTCCTACTAAGCCTCCATTTAATAACTATGTGGGACTTGATTCTTGACATCACATGATACATAGTGATGCCTGAATCCCCATCCCCGGGTCCAGCCCTAAAAAATAAACATATAAATTTCCCATGTATTCTTATAGTTCATACTTGCATGGGAAGTTACTAGTTCCATAAGAAGAAGTTGATTGATTCCTATTACCATAGTATATGTAGTGATGCCCAAATTTTCATCCTTGGGTCCAGTCGTAATAATCCTTTTTTACATCGGGAAGCCCACATCTTGGACACATGATGTTAAATTGAACAGTTATTTTGGAACTATGTCTAGGTTTATTCCCATAATCATAGGATATGTAGTGATGCTTGAATCACCAATATTGGGCCAAGCTGAAATTTTCAATGGAAACACTTCCCACCTCTATGTATGGGTCAAACCAACCTAGAGAGAATCCCATTAAAGAACTGGGTGTGGCTTGATTCATACCATCATAGGATATGTACTGACATGCGAATCTCTAATTCTGGTCCCAACTAAATAACCGATAAAACATGCACCCCAATTCCATAGGGGATAATCCATAAAAGAACATTTTTCCTTCATATGATTTATATCTACATGAGGCCTGCGTTTCCACTTAATATATCTTGTATACAATTTTCATGTTGGTTCTCATATCCTTACTGCATGATGTTAAATTGAATGAAATTGTCTTTACTGCATGATCACAAAAGTAGTTACCTTTGTAATACATGATGTTAAAACTATGAAGACCATCATCCATTAAAATACCTTATCTATAGAATATAATATCCTTACCTTGGTCGTCCATAGAATGGGATTCTTATACCATATTTTATGTAACTCAATTCATAAATCACACTTCATGTATCGAGCATATCAGGGTTCCACAGAACATTTATGGAACTTGGAAAAGAAAAGGGATCTCTCTTCTCGACTATGTTATAAATTCATAATGTCTCAGACCTACCAACCAGAAAAATATTGGGTATATAGGGAAGGATTTATGATCCTCATGAGCCTCAAATCAATGTGGGAGAACTCAACATTTGAGGGTGTTTAGGTCCATCCTTAGTATGATTTTCTATTATCATTCTTGATGACCTAAGAACCTTGAGCTGTGATTTAAAATATTTTCATATCCTGTTCAGAATGATTTTGGAGTGCCCTTAACTCTGGATATTGTAACTAGGATCTTGTGAAACATTCCCCATATTACACTTACCATAGATCACACTTCATGATTTGAGCACCTAAGATCACAATAAACCATCCCTGTCCCTTGGAAAATAATACATGGCTTCAAGGAACCCTTTTCTTAACTATTCGTGTATGATTATAGCTCCTCCATATGCGCCTTTTTTCGTAAACCAAATGCATCACTCTGCAAAAAGTGATTTTTGATCTTCATGAGCCCAAACATCACCATGATAGAACTCAACAACTTCATGTGTTCTGGGACATTCCCAATATGATTTTTCTGTATCATCCTCATGACTCAGTAACTTTGGACCATGATTTATAATCCCCATACTATAATATCAAAAAATATTCTAAATCCGTGATGTTACATACCTGTGTTTTGTACCCTTTCTCAAATAAGGAATGAAACACTCCATTATTGAACCTTTGATAGCCCACACATTGGTATTTGAAACCATAGGGAATAGGGATCGAACATAAAAATTAAGAGATGAACTGCCCTATGGTGCCAAAACCCTTTCTAGATAGCTTCTCTAAATACCAATCCTCATCATCTGGACATTTGAGTGATGAAACATATTACATGTTCTGTAGAAATGGGTGGATATCATCTTCAATTGACCATGTTATAGATTCATAAGGTCTTCGACCTACCAACTAATGGTATCTCATACTAATATGAAAATAACTCCAAGCTTTGTGAGGCCTTGATACACCATGGTAGATCGTGTAACCACAAGGTGTTATGGGTCATCCCCAGCATGTCTACCCCATTATATATTCACAAAATCAAACTTTTAGGTTATGAATTATATCGCACATACTCCAACTATCCAGGTGGACCTAACATCACTATTATTTCTCACTCGGACAATATTACCCACATAAATCATCTATGAATCTTGGAAAAGAGTGGACATAACACTGTTTGGAAATGATACAAACACATAATGTCTTTGACCTATAAACCATGGGCATTACCTACTTTAAATAAAGGACATGTAATACTCATAATCCTTGGAAACACCACAACAGAACATGACATCCAAGTGGGTTTTGTGTCATTCGTGGCATGTCTCCACCATATCCAAAAATAATAAATCAATTCCTGATAGTAATACTTTAAATAGCAAGGCATCCTAAGGTCCAAGCTAAAAGACTCTAACCAACATTGATAGAAGGTACAAGCTAAAAGACCCGAATCTATAGTGACAGAAGGTCCAAGATAAAAGACCGTAAACTATAGTAAATGAAGGACTGAGCTAAAAGACCATAAACTATAGTGATATAAGGTCTATGATAAAATAACCTAAACTACAGCAATGGATAGTCCATGTTAAATTTCCCTAAACTAAATCGATAAAATGTCTGAGCTAAAAGACCCTAAACTACAACAATTGAAGGTATGATCTAAAGGACCATAAACCAAAGTGATAAAATGTATGAGCCAAAAGACCCTAAACTATAGCACAATAGTGATTTAGTCTAAAATAATATAAAATCATGTAAGGAACACCATATTTCCTTAGAAAAAACCATGTTACACTCGCTAAGCCTATAAACTTTAGAAAAAGCTATCAAACACTCCCTCCAAGATATATATTCATCCCAATTGTCCTTTTTAGAAACTTTTAATCTTATGATGAATCCAACAAATACATCAATGAGGAACCTAATGATTGGTGGGAATTAGTGAGTTCTTATCGAGAAAAATTTATTTTGATTTAAATATAAAGATCCAAACATTTAGGTTTTGTCGATATTTTTCAAAGGATGAGTATCGTTGGTGATTCATATAGCATCGGATCAGGGAAGTGTCATGAAAATCATGAATTAAATAAAACTAGACAACTACATGAAAGGTTTAGAAAATCTATTCATTGATAGTGAAAAATAAGATGAATCTCCAAATTTCAGAGTCTATCATAGAATCTTATCAAAAAAATGTTTTTCAATGATCAAACTACAATAATATTTAGTTGGAGGAGATGGAAATATTGGGAAGAGTCTTGTGAGAATATTCAATTGAATGCTGAAGTGTCGGTCGCCCAACCTATTTTACTTCATCCCTAGGATGGAGGGTCTCAACTAATGTATTTATCCCCTCAACACCGAATGGTTTCCAATGAGGATGATGACACTGAGAGGTCATACCTCAAGTGAGTTTTGATTTCATCATAACTCCATATCTTCATGGCCCGAGAATCCATATGGTCTTAAAAATTAGATATAAATTGGGGAGTCTACTATAGTTCCACCAATGCCTCCTTCATCTATTCAGAAAGGGATTATTTGTCTTCCATATTTCACAAGCTCCTCTCATTAGTTTCTAAATCAGTCCAAGTTACAATAAATAATCCCATGATTTTTTATAGTTTTTGGATACTAAATCTATCCACCCAATGTCATTAAATATATGATGAAGGCATTACCATTATCACAAAACGTTTCTAGAAGAGTCTTATTGATCAAGACAATAATATATATCTAGATCAACCTATTATATGTTTGAGATTTTTTGGCTGCTAAAGAAGTAGGAGAGGGAGTCCCGTATGGTATGAATTCAATAAAGGCATCAGTAGTTTCTTATGGAGGAGGGGTAAATTCCTCTATAGATTCTATCCCACTATCGGGATGGTCATCAACAGTACAATGGGACTTCCCAAAAGTCTCACCCAAGTCCTAAATCAAATCCATCAATTCTATGGAA
Organism: Viscum album; assembly: GCA_963277665.1. Taxonomy (NCBI): domain Eukaryota; kingdom Viridiplantae; phylum Streptophyta; class Magnoliopsida; order Santalales; family Viscaceae; genus Viscum; species Viscum album. Next base: position 233,616,717 of record OY728119.1, read on the forward strand.
AGAGGAGTTGGTGAGGTAAATGGATTGTCCACATGAAGAACTAGTCTTCTTAGCACACCACCCAGGTAGGATGCTACCCCATTCTGGGCATAATCCAAAGAAAGAATAATAGGAGGTACAATATATGGATGAATAATCATAATAATAGTGTCTTCATGCACCGACATCATCCAAAATAACTTGATGATCCTAGGGTGTCTCTCTCCTCACACGTCAGCTGAAGGAAGATGGGAGAACCATTGGGTGAAACCAACCAAATGAGAAAACAGATAAGGTTTCTATGACTCACATATTATCATCTCATCCATCATGTTTAGAAGAACCCTATCTTAAAGGGAGATCATGTACATTCTTTCATTAAGATATTCACATCAATTTTCAATAATTGGAGAATTCTATATTTTTTATGTGGTGAAATAAAAGCTATAGAATCTAACCACCACATAAGTAACCTCTTCAGACCCTAGTGATATGTCCCGAACCACGGTTATGTTCTGAAACCTAGGACGAGATAAGGCGCCAAGGATTCTAGTGATATTGTGGTATTCTTCACAATGGAAATGATCCCCTATCCATTAAAAATATAAATTATCAAGGAAAAATTATCATATAGGGGATGATTATCTAATAAATGTGGCCCAAGAGTTGGAAAATGCATTCAAGGGTTGGAACTTCCATATTAAGGTGTTACCTCTCTAATAACCTCATTTCAAGCACCTACATTGTAAATCTGATTCTTGAATGTGCATCCTCAACTAGGAATGAATACCTATTCAAGAACATTTCAATGATGCCCACCAAGATAAGGATTAGAGATAACTATAGAATCACTAGGTATCCCCATCTAGTATAATCCACAACATCCAAAATGGCCAAATATGATCCATAATTTTCCAAAACAAACTACTGATAAGGGCACTGATAGGGGGTTTATCCAAATCATCCTTGATCCAATGTGACATTAGAAAATGATCATACAATCTTTGAAAGGGATAAAGGAGAAAATAGTTAGCCACTTTCTTAACTTTTCCTTCAGAATGATGAGAATTTCCATCATTAAGACATTAGTTTGAAAAGAAACATCCCAAAAATATATGGCAGGAAGGAACTCATCGTAAATCTCTCTGAGAGGGGGTGTCCCACATATTTGGTAGATATACCAAAAGCTGATTCCTACCTCTCCATGGGACAGATGGAATGAGCTGGTTCTAGGACAACAATGACTAACCTGTTCTCGAAGAAAAACAGACTGGTGATAAATAATAAATTTGGATATCCATACTGATTCATAAATATGGGAAGCAAATAACCAGTCAACAAACTCTAAGAGCTTTTCCTAACCCAAAATAGCCACAAAAATTCATCATCAATGTTACCACCAGGACAAAGATCCCATTTCGAGCTCCATCATCCAGTCGAGTTGCTCATAAAAGAGATGAATATACTGAAATAGCTCCAAATGATGTGTTGGTGAAAAAAAATCACAGTTTTCTGGGTCTAAGGGAGAGTTTTTACGATATAAAACAACCCCTGAGATTGAGCTATGACATGTCAGCCATCCAAGTTGATTTTCTTATGAATACATTTAAGAGAAGTTGAAACAAAATAAGATAGAAGACTATAGTATGAATATGTAATGACAATGATGTCCATCAATCTGAACCTATATAAAAAAAGATGGTGTGATAATGGATAATTTTGGATCTTGAATGGATGAAGACATTTCAAAACCTCGTTATCAGAATTCATATGGTATCATGGGTTATAATTTATGTTTCTAGTAATCATGGACCTTTGACTAGTAGTAGCAGAGGAACTATGATGATAACCAGAATCTATCTAAACCAAAGTAAGTTAAATATTGTTTTATGTTAGAAATAATATCTTATCAAAGGAAAGACATAAAATTCAAGAAGCTAAGGGGCATCGGATTAATTATCTAGGCATTCAAAAATCGCATAAAGGATTCATGAATTGATTGGATTATAAGGATCTCTCTGACTACATAATCCTATAGAACAACATGAAACCTCATGAACCTAAATAAGGTTCATGATCGCATGACCTTGGCATGGTCAACGAGCTATAAAATTATTGAAAAGCATCACGTGATTGAGCCAACAGATCTCGTGAAATCATCAAGGGTAGCCATGTATCCCCATTCTTCATATTCAACTGATTACCAAAATATGTATTGTGATTGAATTGAATAAGAACCTAGGAAAAAAATATCTTTCAATGATGTTCTCATGGGAAGTTATCGTGAATGGATCTCTTGATCGGTTCTTGCAGAAGGGTATTGAAAAAGGATTACAAAATGGATGAAGGTTGAAAGAGCTCTGATAAGTGAGGTAGTCAATGAATAAACAACTCACTAATCACCTATTTATAGAGAATTTTTTGGAAAGAAAAACATCACCTAGAGGATAAAGAATCACCCAAGATTAAAATTAGCTACTTCACCAAGGCCTTAGGCGGGAAATTAATTTCCACAGAAGTGATCTATTTCCCCTCAAAAGTTACTCTTGAGGGGAGGATTTTGATGATTCCCACCAAATGGGTATCTAAAAATTAAAAATTGAATAAATAAATGAATAATGGAATTATTTCCCCAAAAATAAAATGAATAAGGAGGTGGTAAAAATCATTCAGATTGTGTGAACCCCCTGGAAGATAAAAAATTAAGAGACTATCAGAATGTCACATAAAGAAGTCATGAACAATACATAACCTATCATAGATCATGTGAAACCCCATTGATATACCTTCTAGCATTGTAATGTAATCACATAAAATAATTTATCAGGTGGTGACCTTCATTGAAGAACCCCTATGTCATGAAAATTTTCATGTGGTAATCAAATGGTAATCCATCAAAAAATCATTAGAAAATAGAGAGAAAATATTCAATATGTGGGAGCCTCTTGCGCTCATAAAACTCATGTGATACAACCATGAAGCTTAGGATACACTAAATAATCCCTAGTGCTAGGTACAATTGGCCATGGAAGAGACTGTTGGTATGTCACCCCTATCACAAGTAAGGCCTCAAGCTTGTCAAAGCAGTCTCGTACTCCCCCTTTTGTCAAAAAATGAGGAGAAGGGTTTTTCCATGATAATTCATGTGCATCACCAGAAGACTATTTTTTGGTCACGTGAAATGTCACTAATGGGGAGAAAGATTATCCTTAGAAACACTCAAAAAACAATCACGAGACCCTATACCCTTGTAAAATAAACATGCAAACAAAAAAATAGAAAAGGTGGGAGCCTCTTGAGATTATAAACATCATGAGATGTGCCCCATATGGTTTGTGAGAACCAACAATCCCATAGAGACATGTCCACCTCACTATGAGAGAGACCACAGGCAAGTCCCCCTTTCCATGTGAAGGATCCAGACAAGTCCATGTGGTCTTGTGCTCTCCGTTTGGATCCATAAGAAAAATATTAGGGTTTTTTCAAATAATGATCATGGATCACCACATGACCCTTTGTTGGTCACACGACACATCATCGGTGGGGAAAGTGATTGTCTTCAACAACACTCACAGAATCTCCCAAAATTCCCAAGAATTTGAAAAATAAGAGATGGTAATAAATGAGAAAACATGAGAGCCTCCTGTGGTCATAAACTTCATGTGGCGTGCTAATGTTCTCTAGAGGACCTCGCAAAAACACTTAGACATGACAACCAAAACATTGTAAACCCCCATAGAAATGCATACTTTTCTCACAAAAGGTCTTAAAAAAGACTCCTAACATTATGTGAATTCCTTTCAACCCATTCCTTGATCTCATGAAGGCCCTTGGACATGTTTTACTAACAATATAAAAGTCCCTAAACATGTCTTCATGAATCAGAAAGATGCAATTTATTGAATATAAAACAATAAATAGAGTGTTGATGGAAAAATCTTGCAGTTTTGAAAAATAATGTGATTCCCTAGGATTGATCTTTGCCTGAACACATAAAACACATGACACTAAATCCCTCCACTAACATCAGCCTAGTTTTTTGAGATATGCACTGCACAAAGCAATGAATAATCTTGTTGGTGAGGCCTATAAATTAACCACCTGAGTATAAAAAATTCATCAATGGATCCTTACACCAGCATAGTCAAGACTCAAATAGGATTTATTGGTTCTTCTAATATCATGGTCAAAAAGATTCTATGGAAGGTAAAATGTGGGGAACCACCAAATAAGATCATGTGAAATGCATAGGAACATCGTGTGATCACTCATAGATCACAAGAAGGACATCAGGTAGATTATACGAAGGACATCTCACATACCAGATTATTCATGAAAGACATAGAAAAAATAACATTGAAAAGACATAAGTCATATGAAACAATATACTAGATTAAAAATAAAATGATGGGATATTTATATGAAGAACATATACCCCAATCCTCATTCACTTCACATGAACCACCTAGGTCATGAAAATGCATTAGTAAATATTCCCCAGATCACATGATGATCATTTGGTATACTATTTAGATCATGTGAAGTCCCCTGAACATGTCAGAAAGATTTCACATGGCACCCTCCAGGCATGCCACCCAATTCTTGTGAAATCTTCCAGGTTCACCATCCAGCCCTTGCGATAACCTCTAGACATATCGCCCAAATCATATGGTGGAACTAGTGTGTATTGGATAAATCTTGTGATGGCATCAGGAAATGGAAATTGGATTTCAAAACATCCTCTTTATAAGCCATCGAGATCTCGTGATATCCTTTGGACATGTTAATTGTCTCTCAAGATGTCTTCTAGAAAATACTGATAGATCTCGTGTCATCCTCCTGACATTTCAACTGGCTCTTGTGACATCCTCCGAACAAGCTATCCAATTCACGAAACTCCATCTGGGTATGTCTAATGGCTCTTGCGATGTTCCCTATTCATGTCAGACAGATTTCAAAATGACACATAAACAAGTCAACGAGGACATGCGACACCCTCTAGACATGTCACATTCAATCTCACGACGTGCTCCAATCATGCCATCTTGATTTCATAATGACAAAATGTCAAGTCATTTGGATCATACATTTATCTCCAAGAATGTCAAGAGAGGTCATACGATGGATTCTATAATCGACTATCCAGGTCTTGTGATTTCATTCAAAAAAGTCAATCCTAGTCATGTGGTGGATTCAAGGATCAACTAACCAATTCTTAAGATTTCCTATGGACAAGCCATCCTTGTTCATGCGATGACCTTCAGACATTCCATCAATCATATGTTATGTACATTGGGAAAGTCAACTAGATCATGAGATTGTATTTAGACATGTCAAGAAGGAAACTTGGGACATGTCAAGTATCAAATCAAGGCATATTTAGAGGAAAATCAACATATGTCAAGAAGACAAGTAGGCTAGGTAAAGCAAGCATCCCAGGACATGATAGCCTTGTCTAACCTCCATAAGGGGAAATCTTACACTATACGGCCTGGTTTAAATGAACTATGAAAACTCTGACTCCCAACATAACAAGGATACATAGGACACATTATTAATTCTCTTGATCCATATCAAACCACCAAAGGGATGTCTCAGTTCATATGTTTCACATCCATAGGTCGTGAGATTGATTATTTACTATCCCTTTATTCTCTCACCGAGTATATCTTGCAAGGGATTAAAGAGTTTCAACAATCATATAATTCACATCATAAGAATCTATCCCAAAAAGGTAAACCTTAGTGTGTAATCCATGATTCAAGCCATTATATAAAATTTCAATCATATAAAATCAGTCTCAGTGTGTAATCCCCGACTTATACAACTATGAGGTCTCTAATTTATACCATAACTTGGATATGTAGGATGTATTCATATGTCCTGAGATCATATGGGAATCCACTTCGGTGTATGTCATTCAATGTATCCAATGTTCTAACTATGAAGACCCAATCTCTACCATGGTATGATGACCCTTCCATATCAACCAACAGATTGTGAAATCACTAAACTATGATGTCTTTAATTCCTTCCATAACCAGGATATATAAGAATCCTTCCTAATTCCTAAGCACTATATTTAGAATCTAATGGGATATATCATCATGCAATCCTTGCATCTATATAAAATAAGGATAATTTCATTCTATCCTTTGTATCTCACACCAAGCACGGATCACATGAGCATAGGTAGTTGTAATGAAAAAATAATTGAAATCATGAATATTAATAGTCAAGGTAAACCACACAGTGTATGCCTTGATTGGTGAAATGATATAACTGCACACAATAAAAGGGTATGTATATTCGGTAAATTCCCAAGGGCGTAAAAACTATGATAACACTGATTTCATCCATAATCGGGATACGTATGACATATCCTCGAGGTTTCAACTCAAATATCTGGTTCCCCAATTCCCCTATATATGACCATTCCATATGATGTCAAACTGCATAGTTTTAATGAACTACATGGGGTTTGATAATTGTTATAAAATACGATATGTAGGATGCCTCATAATGACTCAATCTCATCCTCAAAATATTAACTGCCTCCTTCGATGAAAACAGTCTCCAAAGTTCATGGTTATACGACTTCAATATATAAGAAACTACCTAGTAAATGGAAATGAACGAGGAACTTCATATACATACAAATTGACTCACCAATAAGACCCCATCCATTTTAATATAAAGAGACTTAACATATGATAATTTTGTTAGGGTAACTGGTCCCATATCGGGATTAAGAATAGATTATAAAACATATCTTAAATCTATAAGAGTGTCCCAAACTAGGAAACAATTCCCCCTAAAAGTGTGTGATGTGCCAACCCATCCATCGTCTCATCTAATGTGAGTACCTAAGCATAATTGGGTTTGAAACCCTGACTGCCTGCCTGCCTTTTGAAAGAAGGTATGTACCAAGTCACAATTGTGGGGACTGTTGGGTGTTTCTATGAATGATTAACAAATAGAGATCCTAAAATGAATGGTTGGGTGAAATATTGATCCTCCCACAATCAAAAAACCATAACAAATCCATACACATCATTATTATGTAACACTAAAAGGCTCACAAAAATTCTTCATTGTGAATAAAACTTCCACAAAACATGATTTTCTCTATGAATGTAAGAGCTCCTCACTGGGAATCAACAACACCTAACTGCCTCTAAATTGTGGTATTTATAGATGGGATACAATGCCTTATACCACATATGTTTAGAGTTAGAAGACATATGTGTTCTGGTTTTTATGTTGTACCAAATACTCATTAAATGAGCCATAAATATCAAACATATCTCAAATAATAGCACATCAGTTTACTTTATTTTTTCTAGGTCATGAAATTGACGAATGTATCAACTCCTACTTCATGATCTTGGCTTTTTCTATAATGGAAAAAAACCATTAAAACTTCTTTTAATGTTCTGTACATCATCATATTCATTCAGAAGTGTAACATCAACAAACAAAAATTTTCATGTAAAGAAAATATTGCATGCATGTTGGTTTTTGGTATCTTATTTACAAATCCATTATTTCAATATCATCTAAATTATCATCGAATATTTTCAAACATTGGATATAGATTGGGGAATAAAAGAAATGGAATCAGAGATCTCATATGTGAAGAAAAATAGCAGAGGATGATGATGATAACATAGAGGATCATGGATATTCGGTGTTCATTAGATCAAATGGACTCATTATATTCATATTTTTTAATAATTTTGAATAGTGCACCCATATCTTCTATCACAAACTGATCTCTATCATGTTTTAACTACAATATATTAATGATCTCAAACCCATTATAGAATTGATCTGACATGAGGGTTGGTACCCAGATACAAAACACACACCCAAATGGGATTTGGCCCACCCATACACCCTCACAGAGGTGCACACTCCACTTGCCTTATACACGGGACCACCCACACAATAGAATAACTATTCATGCATGCTTCTCTTTCCACTCTGTAGGCCACTTTTGGTTGGACCTCCCATGCCGTTGACCATTACTCCCATACATTTGGTTGATGGATAAGCCCATTTATATTTTATTGGTTGGATAATTTTTTATACAATCCCAACTAAATTACTTAGTAAAAACAATGTATGAAATATAAATCCAATCTCACCTTCAAATTAATGGGAACTAAAATAAGTCTTCATGAAATAACATTTGTATGATCATTATCAACTAACTATTCTTATATTTTTAGGAATATAATTTCCAAAGTTATATTCATCCTCAATCATGAAGCAGCATTGGATGAATCATCTTCCTTCTTATTTGTTTTAAACAAGGGGTCATGTCAGTGCATTTAGAGACACTAGAGTTCTATACTTAAGAATAGTTCAATAATCATCAATTTTTGTAAATGACTTTATATACTTAGCAAAGGTAGAAAAACAATAATTGAATAAAAAAAATAAAACACCTCAAGAAATCTTTCTTGCAACAAGAATATTCAAAATAGTTCCAACAAACATGGTCCAAAAAATGGCAACTAAAAGTTTTGAAGCTTAATTTATAAGTTTTCCAGGTTATTTTCCAATGAAAGTTTCCCTTAACTTTTTGGGATATTGTTGATTTTAAATAAGCAATTTCAGAGGAATATATTTTATTTTACTAAAGAAGTACTATAAATTATATTTTAAAAATATTGTTCATCTAATATGAAATAATTTAATGTTAATTCTGTTTCATTGGGGATATAATGTGAGGTTACCACCATTATTATTTTTCTATAGAGTTTATGTTTATGATAGTGAGATGTTTATAAAACCCGTTCCATTTCCATTGGTTATTATATTATGAATTGATAAAACTTTTATGAAAGTTTTTTCTTTTATATGGGTTATGTTATAATGAAATGTTTATGAAACTCATTTATTTTCATGGGTTTGGATACAATAATAGTTTTATGATCTTGTTCACACATATGTATAGTTTTTATTTTGTAATAAGTTGGCCCAAAATTATATATCCATCTAATTAATTGGGTTAATATTTTTATCTATTGAGATATACAAGACTCAAATGGGGAGTGATCCAATTTCTGTGGGGGAGATTTGTCCACTATGATAGTCTTGGGAGTGAACCTTGACTTATACGATGATTTGGGCAGTGAACCCAATCCACTATGATATTCATGGTAGTGATCCTTGACTATTTTGGAAATGATTTTATATGTTTATGTGTATGCCACAAACTAATTTTTTATTCTAATGTTATACTCTCATAACTCATGTTCTTTGATTTTATATGATTCATGTCTTACCAACTTCTATGCTTTATTCCTTGACTTAATATTTTGATCTATGATATATAGGGAAACTTGTGTTAAAATACACTTATACTAATTTTATCATCATGTGATCATTGATATATTCCTTTTTTACACATACTGGGCATCTTATCTCACACTTTGTTATGTTTTATTTTCCACAGGATGTAAGGAAAGGTACTATGTATGATATTTCTATGAAAGGATATAGTTATGGAGATTTTAGTGGTAGATGATTTAATATACTTTTGAATTATTGATTTATGTATCCAGGTTGCCTATGATATTAGACCTATATGACTCTTGCATGGATCATTATTTTATTTTTCATCTACAATGGTATAATATCAATGTTTGAAAAGCATTCGTTTCTATAGTGGGTATTTGAGAAAGGTTTAGTTAACCTTTTAAAGTAGGATGATAAGTACATACAAAGAACCCCGAGGATAAGTCTAAATATTGGAATAATCCTAATGTTTTAGTAATGATCATTGATGGCCTAATTTAAACCTAAGGAGTAATAGATTGAAAATGATGTTTCATTATTTAGACACAATATAAATGATTTTTCATTATTCCCCACTATATATATATATATATATATATTATCACACAATAATTTTTTGTTTCATTCAATGGATGGATATATAAGCGTTCATGCTAACACTCATATGAAATGGAATG